>CM059447.1:44573276-44967992 GCA_030390025.1 Squalus acanthias | reverse complement strand
CCTCCCCTCCCCTCCCCTCCCTTCCTCCCGGTACCTTTGTAGAGCTGGGCGATGGCGGTGGCCGAGTTCTGGAAGGAGAGCCACAGCCGCTGGCTCTCGGTCTCCGCGCCGCCGGCCCCGCTCTCCGCCGCTGCCCCGGGCCCCTGCCGCTCGTCCTCCTCCAGGCACTGCCGCTCCCAGCGGGACAGCCAGTTCTCAGGGCCATGGCCGGCCATCACCGAGTCGCTGGGGCCCTTGGACTCCTCCATCCGCGGCCCAGGAGAAGCCGCCCCACTACCGGCCGCCGCCGCTCACCCGGCCCCGCCTCCCGGCCCGACACGGCCTGGCCGCCGCACTGCGCCTGCGTGCCGCCGCTCGGCCGCGCCCCCCGCATCACTGCGCCTGCGCCGTCTGGCATGCTGGGAGCTGTAGTTTGTCTCGTGCCCAGCCAGTCGCACTGCACATGCGTTGTAGCCGCTCCCCACCCGGAGGTTGGAGTTTCTTCCGAGTGCGCGTGCGCATGCGCCTGGCCCCCCGCGCGGGATTCTGGGAGTTGTAGTTGTTTCGCTGCGCGGCGTCATTGCAGCCCTGCGCTCCCGTGATGCAACTCGGTCCAGCGGGAGGGCGCAGAGCGATTGTGACGTCACTGGATGTGAGTCGACCGACAGTGGCTGGCCTGGTGTCCAGTGCCTCTTACAGTGGAAGAAGCTGCATTGCTGAGGCACCGCTCACACCCTCAGAAGGTTCAAGCCCCACTCCAGAGACTTGAGCACAAAAATCCAGGCTGACACTCCCAGTGCCCTGCTGAGGGAGTGCTGCACTGTCGGAGGTGCCGTCTTTCGGATGAGACGTTAAACCGAGGCCCCGTCTGCCCTCTCAGGTGGATGTAAAAGATGCCCTTGGCCACTATTTCGAAGAAGAGCAGGGGGAGTTTCTCCCAGGTGTCCTTGCCAATATTTATCCCTCAATCATTATCACATTGCTGTTTGTGGGAGCTTGCTGTGCGCAAATTGGCTGCCGCGTTTCCCACGTTACAACAGCGACTACACTTCAAATAGTACTTCATTGGCTGTAAAGCGCTTTGGGACGTCCGGTGGTCGTGAAAGGCACTATATAAATGCAAGTTCTTCTTTCTTTCAGGACGTCCCAAAGCTGTTTACAGCCAATGAAATGCATCATAGACTTCAGTCCAAACCAAGAATCATAGAGCTATTTACTTTAATCCCATTTCCCTTCTCCACAATAACTTGTGGAGAAAAAAGTTCCCAAACTATTTTCGTAGAGGGGGAAGAGGAACAGATATCCAGAGAGTTAAGAGAGGTGGCTGAATGCTTGGTTAAAAGGATGAGTTTGGAGATGGTATTTAATGATGAGGGAGGGAGACAGAGTGGAGGAGGAGTATCCAGAGGGATTTCAAGTGTAGAGTTAAGATGGCTGAAGGCTCTGGTACCAATAGTGGAGCAGAGGGTGTGGTGATGCTGATGCAAAGAGAGCTATTAACAATGTTGGCTGGCATTGAGGCCAGGGAAAATAGGCGAGTTGGTTAGGAATTTGGTGGGGACAGAGTTCAGGGGATAGGAGGTAGTACAGATTAGGTTGGAGAGGCTGAAGGGGAGATGGAAGTGATTGAGGGGCTGGAGGCAGTGGAGGCAGGTTGTGGCTGAGGACTATACAGGTTTAGAAACGACTATCTCCATCCAGCGGACCTGTGCCATAGGTCACAGACTCCTTACCCCACTTTTCCTCTGGTAGCCTTCAATTGCCCCCTCTGGCAAAAATGTGACCGTCGCCCTCTCAAAGTTTATAACATCCTCCATATCCACCACCTCCCTGTCCTACAGTGTGTGCTAATATTGAACCCAACTACAGGCTCCAATATCTTCAATCTCCAATACTTTCTTGAAGATCATAAAATATCTCAGTGAGTTCCCTGCTAAGCAGCTTTTTCCAAATGTGCCCTTAGTCTTTCCTCATAGCTCAGGTGCCCAATCCCATTTCTCAACTTAGATCCTTCTTCTATGTCATTTCTTATAGGTGTTCCCACAATGCAAATCTGTCCAATGAGGAGAGAGCGATTGTGCCGTCACGTGATGTTACTTGATCGACAGAGTAGGGATAGTGGGTAAGTACTCCAATTGGCAGCATGTGAGTAGTGGTGTCCCCCAGGGATCTGTATTGGGGCCTCAACTTTTCACTATATCAATAACTTAGGTGAAGGAATAGAGAGTTTGCTGACGACACCAAGTTAGGTGGCACAGTAAGGAGTGTAGATGGGAGCAGAAAGTTACAAAGGGACACTGATAGATTAAGTAAGTGGCAGATGAAGTTCAATGTGAGAAAGTGTGAGGTCATCTGCTTTGGACCTGAAGAAAGATAGATCAGAGTATTTTCTAAATAGTGAGAAGCTGGGAACTGTGGAGGAGCAGAGAGATTTAGGGATCCAAGTACAGAAATCACTAAAAACTAGTGGACAGGTACAAAAAAAATTTTAAAAGCTAATTTTTATCTCAAGAGGGCTGGAATCCAAAGGGGTGGAAGTTATGCTTGAGTTATATAAAGCTCAGGCTAGACCCCATCTGGACCCCGTGTTCAGTTCTGGGCACCGTGCCTCAGAAAGGATATACTGGCCTTGAAGGGGGTGCAGCGCAGATTCACCAGAATGATACTGGGCTAAAAGGGTTAAATTATGAGGACAGGTTGCACAGACTGGGTTTGTATTCCCTTGAGATTGGAAGATTAAAGGGTGATCTAATTGAGGTGTTTAAGATGATTAAAGGATTTGATAGGGTCGATAGAGAGTAACTATTCCTCTGGTGGGGGGAGTCCAGAACAAGGGGGCATAACCTTAACATTAGAGCCAGGCCATTCAGGGATGATGTCAGAAAGCACTTCTTCACACAAAGGGTAGTGGACATCTGGAACTCTCTCCCCCAAAAAGCTGTTGAAGGTGGGGTTCAATTGACAATTTCAAAACAGATTGCTAGATTTTCGTGATGCAAGGGTATTAAAGGTTATGGAACAAAATAGAGTTAAGATACAGATCAGCCGTGATCTAATTGAATGGCGGAACAGGCTCGAGGGGCTGAATGGTCTGCTTCTGTTCCTATGACTGTGCAATTGCACAGAGCCCCGAACGGATCCTAGTCTAGACAGAGTGAAGCCGCAGCCTGTTGAGGCTGGTAGTCAATTGAAAATTTCAAAACTGAGATTGATAGATTTTTGTTAGGCAACAATATTAAGGGATATAAGACCAAGGCAGGTAAATGGAGTTGAGATACAGATCAGCCGTGATCTAATTGAATGGCGGAACAGGCTAGAGGGGCTGAATGGCCTCCTCCTGTTCCTATGTTTTTGCTGTTCACTGTAAGGCATTGACTGGCCCCCCACCTGCTCCCCCTACCCGCTCCAAGCTGGGAAGTGCATGTGACCGGATTTCAGTATGATACAGATCAGCTATGATCGAGTGGCTGAATGGTTCCTATTTTATATTCTTACTGTTTGTTTCCCTTCTCCAGCTTCATAACTTCATATATAGGTAAGTGTGACTTTGGTAGGAGGCCACCTACTCCTTGGAAAATAAGAGTCTAAATGGGGTAGAAGTGCAAAGGGATCCACGGGTAAAGATTCACAAATCATTAAAAGTAGCAATAAAAACAGGAAATGGTGGAAATACTCAGCAGGTCAGGCAGCATCTGTGGAGAGAGAAACAGAGTTAACGTTTCAGGTCGATGACCTTTCATCTGAACTGGAAGAAGTTAGAGATTTAACGCCTTTGAAAGCTCATCGACCTGAAACGTTAAATATTCCAGGGTACTTGACATTTTGAAAAGACAGGCAGAATGGAAAAGGAGGGGGTTGCAGTAGCCCTGATAATAAAGGATGACATAAGGACAGTAGTGAGAAAGGATTACGGCTCGGAAGATCAGGAAGTAGAATCAGTATGGGTGGAGATAAGAAATAACAAGGGACAGAAAGCACTGGTGGGAGTAGTTTATAGGCCCTCTAACAGTAGCTACACCATTGGACAGGGTATTAATCAGCAAATAATAGGAGCTTGTAACAAAGGTAATACAATAATCATGGGGGACTTTAATCTTCATATAGACTGGGCAAATCAAATTGGCAAAGGTAGTCTGGAGGACAAGTTCATGGAAAGCATTCGAGACAGTTTCCTAGAACAATACATAGTGGAACCAACCAGGGAACAAGCTATTTTAGATCTTGTACAATGAGACATGATTAATTAGTAATCTCATAGTAAAGGATCCTCTGGGGAAGAGTGATCATAATATGATAGAATTTCACATTGGGTTTGAGAGAGAAATACTTAAGCCCAAAACAAGAGTCTTAAACTTCAATAAAGCCAATTACATAGGTATGAAGGGTGAGTTGGCTAAGGTAGATTGGGAAATTAGATTAAAAGGTATGACGGTAGATAAGCTGCAACAAAGATTTAAAGAAATATTCTAAAATTCTCAACAAATATACATTCCATTGAGAAATAAAAACTCCACGGGAAAAGTGATCTAACTAAAGAAACTAAGGATAGCATTAGATTAAAAGAAGAGGCTTATAATGTTGCAAAGAATAGTAGTAAGGCTGAGGATTGGGAGAGCTTTAGAAACCAGCAAAGGATGACCAAAAAATTTGACATAAAGGGAGAAAGTAGAATATGAGAGTAAACTAGCAAGAAATATAAAAGCAGATTGTAAGAGCTTCTACAAGTATGTAAAAAGGAAAAGAGTAGCAAAAGTAAGCATTGGTCCCTTAGAGGCTGAGACAAGAGAAATTATAATGGGGTACAAGGAAATGGAAAAAATTTAAACAAATATTTTTTATCTGTCTTCACAGTAGAAGAAACAAAAACCATACCAAAAATAGTGAGGAATCAAGGGGCTAATGAGAGTGAGGAACTTAAAGTAATTAATATCAGTAGAGAAAAAGTACTTGAGAAACTAATGGGACTAAAAGCTGACAAATCCCCTGGACCTGGTGGCCTACATCCTAGGGTTCTAAAAGAGTTGGCTGCAGAGATAGTGGATGCATTGGTTGTGATCTTCCAAAATTCCCTAGATTCTAGAACGGTCCCAGCGGATTGGAAGGTAGAAATGTAACCCCACTATTCAAGAAAGGAGGGAGCGAGAAATCAGGGAACTACAGGCCAGTTAGCCTGACATCAGTCGTTGGGAAAATGCTGGATTCCATTATTAAGGAAGTGGTAACAAGGCACTTAAAAAATCATAATATCATGTCAGCTGTGGCTCAGTGGGTAGCACGCTTTCCTCTGAGTCAGAAGGTTGTGGGTTCAAGTCCCACTCCAGGGACTTGAGCACAAAATATCTAGGCTGACACTCCAGTGCAGTGCTGAGGGAGTGCTGCACAGTCGGAGGTGCCGTCTTTCGGATGAGATGTTAAACTGAGGCCCCGTCTGCTCTTTCAGGTGTACGTAAAAGATCCCATGGCACTATTTTGAAGAAGAGCAGGTGAGTTATCCCTGGTGTCATGGTCAATATTTATCCCTCAATCAACATAACAAAAACAGATGATCTGGTCATTATCACATTGCTGTTTGTGGGAGCTTGCTGTGCGCAAATTGGCTGCTGCGTTTCCTACATTACAACAGTGACTACACTCCAAAAGTACTTCATTGGCTGTAAAGCGCTTTGAGACATCCGGTGGTCATGAAAGGTGCTATATAAATGCAAGTCTTTCTTTCTTTAGGCAGAGTCAACATGGTTTTATGAAAGGAAAATCGTGTTTAAAAAATGTATTAGATTTTTCTGAGGATGTAACTAGCATGGTAGATAAAGGGAAACCAGTGGATGTTGTATATTTGGATTTCCAAAAGGCATTCGCTAAGGTGCCACATAAAAGGTTGCTAAGTAAGATTAGGGTTCATGGGGTTGGGGGTAATATGGATAGAGGATTGGTTAAAGGACAGAAAACAGAGAGTAGGGATAAATGGGTCATTTTCCAGTTGGCAGGCTGTAACTAGTGGGGTGCTGCAAGGATCAGTGCTTGGGCCTCAGCTATTTACAATCTATATTAATGACTTGGATGAGGGGACCAAGTGCAATGTATTCAAGTTTGCTGATGATACAAAGCTAGGTGGGAAAGTAAGCTGTGAGGAGGACACAAAGAGCCTGCAAAGGGATATAGACCGGTTAAGTAAGTGGTCAATAAGGTGGCAGATGGAGTATAATGTGGGGAAATGTGAGGTTATTCACTTTGGTAGGAAGAATAGAAAAACAGAATATATTTTAAATGGTGAGAAACTATTAAATGTTGGTGTTCAGAGAGATTTAGGTGTCCTCGTACAGGAAACACAGAGAGTTAGCATGCAGGTACAGCAAGCAATTAGGAAAGCAAATGGCATGTTGACCTTTATTGCAAGGGGGTTGGAGTATAAGAGTAAGGAAGTCTTACCACAATCGTACAGAGCTTTGGTGAGACCACACCTGGAGTACTGTGCACAGTTTTGGTCTCCTTATCTGAGGAAGGATATACTTGCCTTGGAGGCGGTGCAACGAAGGTTCACTAGATTGATTCCTGGGATGAGAGGGCTGTCCTATGAGGAGAGATTGAGTAGAATGGGCCTATACTCTCTGGAGTTTAGAAGAATGAGAGGTGATCTCATTGAAACATAAGATTCTGAGGGGATTGACAGGGTAGATGCTGAGAGGTTGTTTCCCCTGGCTGGAGAGTCTAGAACTAGAGGGCATAGTCTCAGGATAAGGGGTCAGCCATTTAAGACTGAGATGAGGAGGCTTGTTAATCTTTGGAATTCTCTACCCCAAAGGGCTGTGGATGCCGAATCGTTGAGTATATTCAAGGCTGAGATAGATAGATTTTTGACTCTAGGGGAATCAAGGGATAAGGAAATAGGGCAGGAACGTAGAGTTGAGGTCGAAGATCAGCCATGATCTTATTGAATGGTGGAGCAGGCTCGAGGGGCTGTATGACCTACTCCTGCTCCTAATTCTTATGTTCTTATGTTAACTCTCTCTCTCTCCACAGAAGCTGGCTGACCTGCTGAGTGTTTCCAGCATTTTCTGTTTTTATTTCAGATTTCCAGCATCCGCAGTATTTTGCTTTTGATTAAACGTAGCGACGCAGGTTAAGAAAGCCATAAAAAGTGCAAAGCACTGGAACTAATTTCTAGAGGAATAGAATTCAAAGGCAGCGAAGTTATGTTATACTTATACAGAACCTTGGTTGGACCACGCTTGGAGTACTGTGCCCAGTTCTGGTCTCCATATTACAAAAAGGATACAGAGGCACTGGAGAAGGTGCAAAAAAGATTTACAAGGATTATAGCAGAACTGAGAGGTTACAACTATCAGGAAAGACTAAACAGGCTGGGGCTCTTTTCTCTAGATTGGAGAAGACTGAGGGGTGACCTGATCGAAGTCCTTAAGATTATGAAAGGGTTTGATAGGGCAGACATAGAAAAGATGTTTCCACTTGTGGGGGACAAGGGACCATAAATATAAGATAGTCACTAATAAATCCAATAAGGATTTCAGGAAAAACTTCTTTACTCAGAGAGTGGTGAGAATGTGGAACTCATTACCACTGTAGTTGAGGCGACTAGTATAGACGCATTTAAGGAGAAGCTGGATAAACACACGAGGGAGAAAGGAATGGAAGGATATGTTGATAGGGTGAGGTGGACAAGATTGGAGGAGGCTTGTGTGGAGCATAAACACCAGCACAGACCTGTTGGGCCGAACAACATCCCCCATCTCTTGGCCCTACTCCCCAAACTGGTCAGATCGCTCACCAACTGAGTTCGCCACTGTTTATAACCCCTCACAATTTGGTATCAATGGCAAATTTGGAGAGCTTGTTAAAGGAAGACCGTACATTTATATGGCACCTTTCACAACCTCAGAACATCCGAAAGCATTTCACAGCCAATGAAGGACTTTTGAAGTGCAGTCACTGTTGTAATGTAGGAAACACTTAGTCAATTTGTGCACAGCAAGATCCCACAAACAGCAATGTGATTAATGGACAGTTAATTTCATGTTGGTTGGGAGATAAAGTTGGCCAGAACATCAGTGGAACTCAGCGGCTGCTCTTCAAATAGTGCCATGTGATCTTTTACGTCCCTCTGCGAGGCCAGACGGGGCCTCGTTTAACATCTCAGCCGAAAGACGGCCCCTCTGACAGTACTGCCAGCCTAGATTGTTGCCAAATCAGAGGCGAATGTGCTACCAACTGAGCCACGGCAGATACTATCCCATCCTCGACATCATTAATATACATAAAAAGCAATGGCCTCAGAACAACGTTCCTGCTAAGCTGTGCGGTCTGGAGGTCCTGCTCAGTGACTTTTATATGGAAGAAACCGAGCGTGCGTGAAAATTTGAATGGGCCGCGCAGCCAGCTAACAGGACTGTGCACAAAAAAAAATTAAAGGGAACATTGCCTCAGAACCAATGCTGTCAGATAGTTTTTCTGATCTCCAGACTGGGAGAAGTCACACCTTCCTCCAGTTTTAACATCGGGAAGACCAAATCCATCGATTTCTGCCCCTGACACAAACTCCTCTTCCTTGCCATTGATTCCATCCTCCTCTGTAGCCCAAGGCCTCAGGCTCAACCAGGATTTGCAACCTTGGCATCATCGTTTGACCCTGAGCTTAGTTTGCGAACCCATATCCTTTCCTCACAAAGACCGCTCTGACTGCGCCCACCTCCTCGCCGACCTCAGCTCTTTCGCTGTTGAAAGCTTCATACCTGACGGGGCCACTAAGGCTTGTAATAAAAACAGAAAATGCTGGAAATACTCAGCAGGTCAGGCAGCATCTGTGGGGAGAGAAACAGAGTCAACGTTTCAGGTCGTAACGAAGGGTCATCGACCTGAAACGTTAACTCTGTTTCTCTCTCTACAGATGCTGCCTGGACCTGCTGAGTATGTCCAGCATTTTCTGTTTTTATTTCAGATTTCCAGCATCGGCAGTATTTTGCTTTTGTATTGAGGCTTGTTGCAGCGTCCCAGCTGCTGCCTGGCTGAGGGCCGCTGACTCAGCACAGACGAGGGATCAAACCTGGGGCCTGCTGCTCTGTAAGGGTTAGTGCTGCAATCGGCCACCTGAGCAACAGCAAACATTTCACCCCAATCACTAGTAGAAGTAGTAGTTCCCCGTCAGGAAGTGGTTACCAGAGAAGAGCATTGGTTGGTTTTCAAGTCAGTAAAGACAGTGGGCTGGATTTTCATAGGGCCGTGGAGGCGGGTTTGGAGGCGTGTGGGGGGGGTTAAAATTGCGAAAAGTGGCGGGCGGACCTGATCCCGCCCCCATTCCGCCTCCACGCAATTTTGATAAAATCGTGTGCGGTGTTCCCGACTCCGTCCCGCCTCCAAGAGGCGGGAGAGGCCATTAAAGCCCTTAACAAGCCCTAAATTGGCTCTGTAATGCCATTTTGAAACGTTTTAGCTAGTTTAACCCTTTTCCAATGTGAAGCACGCCTGATGTGAAACACGCCAGTGAAACCTGGCGGGAGCACAAGTGGATAGCTGACTATCAGCTGCAGGTCCACTATTACAACGGAGATGTGATGAAGGTAGTAGTAGTATTAGGTCTGAAAGTCGCCTCTGATGCTGCTGCATTGAATGTCTTCAGAGACTGCCTGGCCTTTGCTGTGAGAGGACCTGGATGTAAAAAAAAATCTCTCTCTCCCTCTCTCTCTGAGCTGCTGCTCATTTATCCAGGTCCACTCACAGCAAAGGCCAGGCAGTCTCTGAAGACCTTCAATGCAGCAGCAATGATGACATCATCAGAGGCGACTTTCAGACTGAAACCACTAATTGGTTCATGGGTTCCCACATGCTGGAACTCAATTGCCCAATTAGGTGAAAATTGCATCAATCTCCCACATCCAATTGCAGTCGGGTGGATGACACGACCCCAACCCACCCCAGTATCAAAATCCAGCCCAGTGACTGGGTTTCTAGCCACTGATCTAACATCTCCCCACAGGAAGGAGCAAGGTGAGAGAGCAATGTCCAGGCATATCTGCCAATTTTCCAACACAAATACGTTCACCTGCATCCAACGAGACAATGGTGAGGGAGGAGGGAGTGTGTGTACCACAGAGGCTTTTATGCGGCATATTGTGCTTGCAATACAAGAGAATGCAGACTGCTTGGAGCTAAAAAAATAAATGCACGGGATCTCAGTCGCTATTACCATTTAATTATCAATGCACATTATTTTGTTACAATCCATAATCTTCTTGCCATCTGCAGTTCACAGCAACAGCACCAACACATGCGAGTGAGGGGTTCGGGGGCTGAAGCGGGGGCAGGGGAAGGGGGGGGGAACTGTCGGCAGATCAGAGCCTTAATTCGGCAAACTCATAAGTCTACTGGATGCAGTTATTGCTGAATGTTAGTCTCCAATGTCACAGTTTATACTAATGATCACAGGGCCGGGTCCCCCTTTGCTCTCGAAGTTAAAATCTGCGCCTGTCCATCGAGATTATCTCCGGATCCTCAGGGCGAGATCCAGATCGTCTTTGGAGAAAGCTGCAAATTGTCAACAAAAAAAACCACAATGATGAAGCTGCTCAGTTTGATTTGTAAGGAAGAGATTTCATTTTAAGTTTCTTCCCCATCTTTGAGGTGTGTCGTGCCGGTCCCATGCAGGGGCAGGTCATGTGGGGCAAGGCCTTTGCCAGTGGGACTCCATAAGAAGCTGTACAGGAGTGGCCTGGGGGGTGACTAAGCTAGACACAGATCCCGTGTCGTCAGTGCTGGTACCCGTGCGGCACCCAGAGGATCCATGTTGTTCCAGGCCGTCAGGATCTCTGTTAGAATTTTTATAGAAATTTGTAGCTGCTCCAGTATTGTGACAATTCTGAAATGCAACTGCGATTGTTTTTTGGGAGAGATTTCTGTTATCTTTGCGAAGGAAAGATTCAACCGGATTTAACACTGAAGTGAGGGAGCCTTTGCTTTCCAGCTTGTTTGGCCAAACATCTCAGGCTTGTGATATGTCAATCGGACACATCTAGTCACAACGCCTTGTCAATAGCGGATTCTAATCCTAAACCAACTACTAACCGAACCCCTAACAGTCTAACCCTAACCCTTGTTCTAACCCTAAACCCGAGTCCTAAATTGCGGTGCCTATAGTTATTGTGCCGTGATCGATGATGTAAATCGCCCTCTTTGTTACTCGTCACTCCAATGTTGATATGTGCACGGTTGCTACTCTGAGAGGAGACGCCCTCATTGTGCCTAATGGCTGAACCATCCAAAATAAACCTGTGGTGTTAGAGTCAGCATCTCCTGGTGAAAGCAGCTACAGCTGTTACCTGCAGTCAACACGATGTGTGAGGCAGGGTGAGTGTGCGAGGAGAACAACCCCAGCTTCTCCAGTCTCATAACTGAAGACCCTCATCCCTGGTACCGTTCTAGTAAATCTCCTCTGCACCCTCTCCAAGCCCTTGACATCCTTCCTAAAGTGTGGTGCCCCAGAATTGTACACAATTCTCCAGCTGAGGCCTAACCAGTGTTTTATGAAGGTTTAGCATAACTTCCTTGCTTTTGTACTCTGTGCCTCTATTAATAAAGCCAAGATCCCATATGTTTATTGTTCTCAGCTTGCCCTGCCACCTTCAAAGATTGTGTACGTACACCTCACCCCCGGTCTCTATGTTCCTGCACCCCTTTTAAAATTGTATCATTTAGTTTTCCTACCAGAATGTATCACTTCACATTTCTCTGCATTAAAATTAATCTGCCATGTGTCTGCCTATTTCACCAGTCTGTCTATGTCTTCCTAAAGTCTGTTACTATTCTTTTCATTGATTACTACATTTCCAAGCTTTGTGTCATCTGCAAACATTGAAATTATGACCTGTATCATCCAAGTCCAGGTCATGAATGTATATCAAACGGAGCAGTGGTCTTAATACCGACCCCTGGAGAGCACCACTGTACACTTCCGTCCAGTCTGAAAAACAACCCTTCACCACTACTCTCTGCTTTCTGTCCTTTAGCCAATTTTGTATCCAAGCTGCCACTGTCCCTTTAATCCCATGGGCTTTAATTTTGCTAATAAGTCTATTATGTGGTACTTTGTCAAACGCCTTTTGAAACTCCATATACACATCAACCACTCTACCCTCATCAACCCTCTCCATTACTTCATCAAAGAACTCAATCAAGTTAGTCAAACACAATTTGCCTTTAACAAATCCGTGCTGGCTGTCATTTATTAACCCATATTTTTCCAAGTGACAGTTAATTTTGTCGGATTATTGTCTCTAGAAGTTTCCCCACCACCAACGTTAGACTAATTGGTCTGTAGTTGCCGAGTTTATCCCTCTCTCCTCTTTTGTAAACAGGTGTAACATTTGCAATCCTCCAGTCCTCTGGCACCACCCCCATATCTAAGGAGGTTTGGAAGATTGTGGCCAGAGCCTCTGCAATTTCCACCCTTACTTCCCTCAGCAACCCAGGATGCATCCCATCCGGACCAGGTGACTTTTCTACTTTGAACGCTGCCAACCTTTTAAGTACCTCCTCTTTACCTATTTTTATCATATCCAATATCACTACTACCTCTTCCTTTACTGCTACATTGGCAACATCCTTATCTCTCGTGAAGACAAATGCAAAGTCCTCATTTAGTACCTCAGCCATGCCCTCTGCCTCCACAAGAAGATCTCCTTTTTGGTCCCTAATTGGCCCCACCCTTCCTTTGACTACCATTTTACTATTTCTAAGTTTATAAAAGACTTTTGGGTTCCCTTTGATGTTACCTGCTAATCTATTCTCATACTCTCTCTTTGCCCTTCTCATTTCCTTTTTCAGTTCTCCTCTGTACTTCCTATATTCAGCTTGGTTCTCTACTGAATATGTCTAGTCTATACCTGAAGTATCTCCTCTTTTTGAAGGCCTCCCATTGCTCATTTACTGTTTTACCGGCCAATCTTTGATTCCAATCCACCTGGGCCAGATCCCTTTCCAACTCACTGAAATTAGCCCTTCTCCAGTTGAGTATTTTCACGTTTGATTGTTCCTTGTCCTTTCCCATAACTACTCTAAACCAAATGATATTGTGATCACTGTTCCCCAAATGCTCTCCCACTGAAACGTGCTCCACTTGCCCCACTTCATTCCCCAGAAATAGATCCAGCACTGCTTCCTTCCTCATTGGGCTGGGAACATACTGATTATGAAAGTTCTCTTGTGCACATTTCAGGAATTCCTGCCCCTCTTTTTGCCCTTTACACTGTAACTATCCCAGTCTTTTGTTCTGAGTTTTGTTAATCATTTCAATCTCGGGGGGCACAATAAATGGTAAAACTCCTGGCAACTGCTTTGTTGCTTCATTCGGAGACCATGGGGGGGGGGTAATTATCACCTTCACCACCTGGGCAGTAATCTGACGGAGCCCATGTCCCACCCATTGTAGAACCCACCTGATATTCATCCCATTGAAATCAATCCGGCGGGTTCTATAACAGTTGAGTGATCGGCTCTGCCAGATTACTGCCCAGGTGATGGAGGTGAAAATTACGTCCCGTGAGTGTGAGTCACTGGGGCAAGTAAGGTCCAAATGATTCAAAGTTACTGAAGAGAACTGCTAAGTGTGGAGTTTTATTGAGTTAACACTGTAACTCATCTGATCTACCAGCTTACTCTTGCTTCTGACCAGCTTAACCATTTAATAAACACAAAAGTGCAGTTTGTGGCCTGAGCTAACGATGCCTGTGCAGTGTTTTGTATTAGTTGAGGAGATCAGGCTTGTACAGTGGCGTTGGGTTTCAGTGCCTGCCGCGATGGTAAAAGGATTCATTGCTCTCCCGAAGGCTGCTATCTTACACACCTTCCATGCATTAGCGTGTGCTTGCCTATGGGATCAAGAAGATAACGGTCGGAGAGAGCCTGGATCATACAGAAAGACCATTCCTTCTGGTTGGGGAGTCGGTGATGAGGGGTTACCAATATAAAATTGTCACTAAGAGAGTGAGGAGGGAGGTTAAGATACATTTCTTACTCAGAGAGGTGTTGGAGCAGGGAATGCTTTGCCACAGAGAGTGGTTGAGGCAGAGACCATCGCATCTTGTAAAGGAAAATTGGATACATATTTTGAAGTTGAGGAAGATACAGGACTATGGGGAGAGCGCGGGACAGTGAGATTAGTTTTGGATTGATTCAGGGCTATGGGGAGAGAGTAGGGCAGTGGGATTAGTTTGGGATTGATACAGGGCTATGGGGAGAGAGCAGGGCAGTGGGATTAGTTTGGGATTGATACAGGGCTATGGGGAGAGAGCAGGGCAGTGCGATTAGTTTGGGATTGATACAGGGCTATGGGGAGAGAGCGAGGCAGTGGGATTAGTTTTGGATTGATACAGGGCTATGGGGCGAGCGGGGCAGTGGGATTAGTTTTGGATTGATACAGGGTTATGGGGAGAGAGCAGGGCAGTGGGATTAGTTTTGGATTGATACAGGGCTATGGGGAGAGAGCGGGGCAGTGGGATTAGTTCGGGATTGATACAGGGTTATGGGGAGAGCGCGGGGCAGTGGGATTAGTTTGGGATTGATACAGGGCTATGGGCAGTGAGCGGGGCAATGGGATTAGTTTTGGATTGATACAGGGCTATGGGGAGAGAGCGGGGCAGTGGGTTTAGTTTGGGATTGATACAGGGCTATGGGGAGAGAGCGGGGCAGTGGGATTAGTTTTGGATTGATACAGGGCTATGGGGAGAGAGCGGGGCAGTGGGATTAGTTTGGGATTTATAGAGGGCTATGGGGAGAGAGCGGGGCAGTGGGATTAGTTTTGGATTGATACAGGGCTATGGGGAGAGAGCGGGGCAGTAGGATTAGTTTGGGATTTATAGAGGGCTATGCGGAGAGAGCGGGGCAGTGGGATTAGTTTTGGATTGATACAGGGCTATGGGGAGAGCGTGGGGCAGTGGGATTAGTTTTGGATTGATACAGGGCTATGGGGAGAGAGTGGGGCAGTGGGATTAGTTTTGGATTGATACAGGGCTAAGGGGAGAGAGCAGGGCAGTGGGATTAGTTTTAGATTGATACAGGGCTATGGGGAGAGAGCGGGGCAGTGGGATTAATTTGGGATTAATACAGGGCTAAGGGGAGAGAGCAGGGCAGTGGGATTAGTTTGGGATTGATACAGTGCTATGGGGAGAGAGCAGGGCAGTGGGATTAGTTTGGGATTGATAGAGGGCTATGGGCAGTGAGCGGGGCAGTGGGATTAGTTTTGGATTGATCCAGGGCTATGGGGAGAGAGCGGGGCAGTGGGATTAGTTTTGGATTGATACAGGGCTATGGGGAGAGCGTGGGGCAGTGGGATTAGTTTTGGACTGATACAGGGCTATGGGGAGAGAGCGGGGCAATGGGATTAGTTTTGGATTGATACAGGACTAAGGGGAGAGAGCGGGGCAGTGGGATTAGTTTGGGATTAATACAGGGCTATGTGGAGAGAGCGGGGCAGTGGGATTAGTTTGAGACTAATACAGGGCTATGGGGAGAGAGCGGGGCAGTGGGATTAATTTGGGATTAATACAGGGCTAAGAGGAGAGAGCAGGGCAGTGGGATTAGTTTTGGATTGATACAGGGCTATGGGGAGAGAGCGGGGCAGTAGGATTAGTTTGGGATTGATACAGGGCTATGGGGAGAGAGCGGGGCAATGGGATTAGTTTTGGAGTGATACAGGGCTATGGGAGAGAGCGGGGCAATGGGATTAGTTTTGGAGTGAGACAGGGCTATGGGAGAGAGCGGGGCAGTGGGATTAGTTTTGGAGTGAGACAGGGCTATGGGAGAGAGCGGGGCAGTGGGATTAGTTTGGGGATTGATACAGGGCTATGGGGAGAGAGCGGGGCAGTGGGATTAGTTTGGGATTGATACAGGGCTATGGGAGAGAGCGGGGCAGTGGGATTAGTTTTGGATTGATACAGGGCTATGGGGAGAGAGCGGAGCAGTGGGATTAATTTGGGATTAATAAACGGCTATGGGGAGAGAGCGGGGCAGTGGGATTAATTTGGGATTAATACAGGGCTAAGGGGAGAGAGCAGGGCAGTGGGATTAGTTTTGGATTGATACAGGGCTATGGGGAGAGAGCGGGGCAGTTGGATTAGTTTTGGAGTGAGACAGGGCTATGAGGAGAGAGCGGGACAGTGGGATTAGTTTTGGATTGATACAGGGCTATGGGGAGAGAGCGGGGCAGTGGGAGTAGTTTGGGATTGATACAGGGCTATGGGGAGAGAGCGGGACAGTGGGATTAGTTTTGGATTGATAGAGGGCTATGGGGAGAGAGCGGGGCAGTGGGATTAGTTTGGGATTGATACAGGGCTATGGGGAGAGAGCGGGGCAGTGGGATTAGTTTGGGATTGATACAGGGCTATGGGGAGAGAGCGGGGCAGTGGGATTAGTTTTGGATTAATACAGGGCTATGGGGAGAGAGCGGGGCAGTGGGATTAGTTTGGGATTGATACAGGGCTATGGGGAGAGAGCGGGGCAGTGGGATTAGTTTGGGATTGATGCAGAGCTATGGGGAGGGAGCGGGGCAGTGGGATTAGTTTTGGAGTGAGACAGGGCTATGGGGAGAGAGCGGGGCAGTGGGATTAGTTTTGGAGTGAGACAGGGCTATGGGGAGAGAGTGGTGCAGTGGGATTAGTTTTGGATTGATACAGGGCTATGGGGAGAGAGTGGGGCAATGGGATTAGTTTTGGGATTGATACAGGGCTATGGGGAGAGAGCAGGGCAGTGGGATTAGTTTTGGATTGATACAGGGTTATGGGGAGAGAGCGGGGCAGTGGGATTAGTTTTGGATTGATACAGGGTTATGGGGAGAGAGCAGGGCAGTGGGATTAGTTTTGGAGTGATACAGGGCTATGGGAGAGAGCGGGGCAGTGGGATTAGTTTGGGGATTGATACAGGGCTATGGGGAGAGAGCGGGGCAGTGGGATTAGTTTGGGGATTGATACAGGGCTAAGGGAAGAGAGCGGGGCAGTGGGATTAGTTTTGGATTGATACAGGGCTATGGGGAGAGAGCGGGGCAGTGGGATTAGTTTGGGGATTGATACAGGGCTATGGGGAGAGAGCGGGGCAGTGGGATTAGTTTTGGATTGATACAGGGCTATGGGGAGAGAGCGGGGCAGTGGGTTTAGTTTGGGATTGATACAGGGCTATGGGGAGGGAGCGGGGCAGTGGGATTAGTTTTGGATTGATACAGGGCTATGGGGAGAGAGCGGGGCAGTGGGAGTAGTTTGGGATTGATACAGGGCTATGGGGAGTGAGCGGGGCAGTGGGATTAGTTTTGGATTGATACAGGGCTATGGGGAGAGAGTGGGGCAGTGGGAGTAGTTTGGAGATTGATACAGGGCTATGGGGAGAGAGCGGGGCAGTGGGATTAGTTTGGGGATTGATACAGGGCTATGGGGAGAGAGCGGGGCAGTGGGATTAGTTTGGGGATTGATACAGGGCTATGGGGAGAGAGCGGGGCAGTGTGATTAGTTTGGGGATTGATACAGGGCTATGGGGAGAGAGCGGGGCAGTGGGATTAGTTTTGGATTGATACAGGTCTATGGGGAGAGCGTGGGGCAGTGGGATTAGTTTTGGATTGATACAGGGCTATGGGGAGAGAGTGGGGCAGTGGGATTAGTTTTGGATTGATACAGGGCTAAGGGGAGAGAGCAGGGCAGTGGGATTAGTTTTAGATTGATACAGGGCTATGGGGAGAGCGGGGCAGTGGGATTAATTTGGGATTAATACAGGGCTATGGGGAGAGAGCGGGGCACTGGGATTAGTTTTGGATTGATACAGGGCTATGGGGAGAGCGGGGCAGTGGGATTAGTTCGGGATTGATACAGGGTTATGGGGAGAGCGCGAGGCAGTGGGATTAGTTTGGGATTGATACAGGGCTATGGGCAGTGAGCGGGGCAATGGGATTAGTTTTGGATTGATACAGGGCTATGGGGAGAGAGGGGCAGTGGGATTAGTTTTGGATTGATACAGGGCTATGGGGAGAGAGCGGGGCAGTGGGAGTAGTTTTGGATTGATACAGGGCTATGGGGAGAGAGCGGGGCAGTGGGTTTAGTTTGGGATTGATACAGGGCTATGGGGAGAGAGTGGGGCAGTGGGATTAGTTTTGGATTGATACAGGGCTATGGGGAGAGAGCGGGGCAGTGGGATTAGGTCGGGATTGATACAGGGCTATGGGGAGAGCGCGGGGCAGTGGGATTAGTTTGGGATTGATACAGGGCTATGGGCAGAGAGCGGGGCAGTGGGATTAGTTTTGGATTGATCCAGGGCTATGGGGAGAGAGCGGGGCAGTGGGATTAGTTTGGGATTTATAGAGGGCTATGGGGAGAGAGCGGGGCAGTGGGATTAGTTTTGGATTGATACAGGGCTATGGGGAGAGAGCGGGGCAGTAGGATTAGTTTGGGATTTATAGAGGGCTATGGGGAGAGAGCGGCACAGTGGGATTAGTTTTGGATTGATACAGGTCTATGGGGAGAGCGTGGGGCAGTGGGATTAGTTTTGGATTGATACAGGGCTATGGGGAGAGAGTGGGGCAGTGGGATTAGTTTTGGATTGATACAGGGCTAAGGGGAGAGAGCAGGGCAGTGGGATTAGTTTTAGATTGATACAGGGCTATGGGGAGAGCGGGGCAGTGGGATTAATTTGGGATTAATACAGGGCTATGGGGAGAGAGCGGGGCACTGGGATTAGTTTTGGATTGATACAGGGCTATGGGGAGAGCGGGGCAGTGGGATTAGTTCGGGATTGATACAGGGTTATGGGGAGAGCGCGGGGCAGTGGGATTAGTTTGGGATTGATACAGGGCTATGGGCAGTGAGCGGGGCAATGGGATTAGTTTTGGATTGATACAGGGCTATGGGGAGAGAGCGGGGCAGTGGGTTTAGTTTGGGATTGATACAGGGCTATGGGGAGAGAGTGGGGCAGTGGGATTAGTTTTGGATTGATACAGGGCTATGGGGAGAGCGGGGCAGTGGGATTAGGTCGGGATTGATACAGGGCTATGGGGAGAGCGCGGGGCAGTGGGATTAGTTTGGGATTGATACAGGGCTATGGGGAGAGAGCGGGGCAGTGGGATTAGTTTGGGGATTGATACAGGGCTATGGGGAGAGAGCGGGGCAGTGGGATTAGTTTTGGATTGATACAGGGCTATGGGGAGAGAGCGGGGCAGTGGGATTAGTTTGGGATTGATACAGGGCTATGGGGAGGGAGCGGGGCAGTGGGATTAGTTTTGGATTGATACAGGGCTATGGGGAGAGAGCGGGGCAGTGGGAGTAGTTTGGGATTGATACAGGGCTATGGGGAGAGAGCGGGGCAGTGGGATTAGTTTTGGATTGATACAGGGCTATGGGGAGAGAGTGGGGCAGTGGGAGTAGTTTGGGGATTGATACAGGGCTATGGGGAGAGAGCGGGGCAGTGGGATTAGTTTGGGGATTGATACAGGGCTATGGGGAGAGAGCGGGGCAGTGGGATTAGTTTGGGGATTGATACAGGGCTATGGGGAGAGAGCGGGGCAGTGGGATTAGTTTGGGATTGATACAGGGCTATGGGGAGAGAGCGGGGCAGTGGGATTAGTTTTGGATTGATACAGGGCTATGGGGAGAGAGCGGGGCTATGGGATTAGTTTTGGATTGATACAGGGCTATGGGGATAGAGCGGGGCAGTAGGATTAGTTTTGGATTGATACAGGGCTGTGGGGAGAGAGCGGGGCAGTGGGTTTAGTTTGGGATTGATACAGGGCTATGGGGAGAGAGCGGGGCACTGGGATTAGTTTTGGATTGATACAGGGCTATGGGGAGAGCGGGGCAGTGGGATTAGTTCGGGATTGATACAGGGTTATGGGGAGAGCGCGAGGCAGTGGGATTAGTTTGGGATTGATACAGGGCTATGGGCAGTGAGCGGGGCAATGGGATTAGTTTTGGATTGATACAGGGCTATGGGGAGAGAGGGGCAGTGGGATTAGTTTTGGATTGATACAGGGCTATGGGGAGAGAGCGGGGCAGTGGGAGTAGTTTTGGATTGATACAGGGCTATGGGGAGAGAGCGGGGCAGTGGGTTTAGTTTGGGATTGATACAGGGCTATGGGGAGAGAGTGGGGCAGTGGGATTAGTTTTGGATTGATACAGGGCTATGGGGAGAGAGCGGGGCAGTGGGATTAGGTCGGGATTGATACATGGCTATGGGGAGAGCGCGGGGCAGTGGGATTAGTTTGGGATTGATACAGGGCTATGGGCAGAGAGCGGGGCAGTGGGATTAGTTTTGGATTGATCCAGGGCTATGGGGAGAGAGCGGGGCAGTGGGATTAGTTTGGGATTTATA
Source organism: Squalus acanthias (assembly GCA_030390025.1). Taxonomy (NCBI): domain Eukaryota; kingdom Metazoa; phylum Chordata; class Chondrichthyes; order Squaliformes; family Squalidae; genus Squalus; species Squalus acanthias. The sequence goes on along the minus strand of CM059447.1, from coordinate 44,947,673 downwards.
GAGGGCTATGGGGAGAGAGCGGGGCAGTGGGATTAGTTTTGGATTGATACAGGGCTATGGGGAGAGAGCGGGGCAGTAGGATTAGTTTGGGATTTATAGAGGGCTATGGGGAGAGAGCGGCACAGTGGGATTAGTTTTGGATTGATACAGGTCTATGGGGAGAGCGTGGGGCAGTGGGATTAGTTTTGGATTGATACAGGGCTATGGGGAGAGAGTGGGGCAGTGGGATTAGTTTTGGATTGATACAGGGCTAAGGGGAGAGAGCAGGGCAGTGGGATTAGTTTTAGATTGATACAGGGCTATGGGGAGAGCGGGGCAGTGGGATTAATTTGGGATTAATACAGGGCTATGGGGAGAGAGCGGGGCACTGGGATTAGTTTTGGATTGATACAGGGCTATGGGGAGAGCGGGGCAGTGGGATTAGTTCGGGATTGATACAGGGTTATGGGGAGAGCGCGGGGCAGTGGGATTAGTTTGGGATTGATACAGGGCTATGGGCAGTGAGCGGGGCAATGGGATTAGTTTTGGATTGATACAGGGCTATGGGGAGAGAGCGGGGCAGTGGGTTTAGTTTGGGATTGATACAGGGCTATGGGGAGAGAGTGGGGCAGTGGGATTAGTTTTGGATTGATACAGGGCTATGGGGAGAGCGGGGCAGTGGGATTAGGTCGGGATTGATACAGGGCTATGGGGAGAGCGCGGGGCAGTGGGATTAGTTTGGGATTGATACAGGGCTATGGGGAGAGAGCGGGGCAGTGGGATTAGTTTGGGGATTGATACAGGGCTATGGGGAGAGAGCGGGGCAGTGGGATTAGTTTTGGATTGATACAGGGCTATGGGGAGAGAGCGGGGCAGTGGGATTAGTTTGGTATTGATACAGGGCTATGGGGAGGGAGCGGGGCAGTGGGATTAGTTTTGGATTGATACAGGGCTATGGGGAGAGAGCGGGGCAGTGGGAGTAGTTTGGGATTGATACAGGGCTATGGGGAGAGAGCGGGGCAGTGGGATTAGTTTTGGATTGATACAGGGCTATGGGGAGAGAGTGGGGCAGTGGGAGTAGTTTGGGGATTGATACAGGGCTATGGGGAGAGAGCGGGGCAGTGGGATTAGTTTGGGGATTGATACAGGGCTATGGGGAGAGAGCGGGGCAGTGGGATTAGTTTGGGGATTGATACAGGGCTATGGGGAGAGAGCGGGGCAGTGGGATTAGTTTGGGATTGATACAGGGCTATGGGGAGAGAGCGGGGCAGTGGGATTAGTTTTGGATTGATACAGGGCTATGGGGAGAGAGCGGGGCTATGGGATTAGTTTTGGATTGATACAGGGCTATGGGGATAGAGCGGGGCAGTAGGATTAGTTTTGGATTGATACAGGGCTGTGGGGAGAGAGCGGGGCAGTGGGTTTAGTTTGGGATTGATACAGGGCTATGGGGAGAGAGCGGGGCAGTGGGATTAGTTTTGGATTGATACAGGGCTATGGGGAGAGCGGGGCAGTGGGATTAGTTCGGGATTGATACTGGGTTATGGGGAGAGCGCGGGGCAGTGGGATTAGTTTGGGATTGATACAGGGCTATGGGCAGTGAGCGGGGCAATGGGATTAGTTTTGGATTGATACAGGGCTATGGGGAGAACGGGGCAGTGGGATTAGGTCGGGATTGAAACAGGGCTATGGGGAGAGCGCGGGGCAGTGGGATTAGTTTGGGATTGATACAGGACTATGGGCAGAGAGCGGGGCAGTGGGATTAGTTTTGGATTGATCCAGGGCTATGGGGAGAGAGCGGGGCAGTGGGATTAGTTTGGGATTTATAGAGGGCTATGGGGAGAGAGCGGGGCAGTGGGATTAGTTTTGGATTGATACAGGACTATGGGGAGAGAGCGGGGCAGTAGGATTAGTTTGGGATTTATAGAGGGCTATGGGGAGAGAGCGGGGCAGTGGGATTAGTTTTGGATTGATACAGGGCTATGGGGAGAGCGTGGGGCAGTGGGATTAGTTTTGGATTGATACAGGGCTATGGGGAGAGAGTGGGGCAGTGGGATTAGTTTTGGATTGATACAGGGCTAAGGGGAGAGAGCAGGGCAGTGGGATTAGTTTTAGATTGACACAGGGCTATGGGGAGAGCGGGGCAGTGGGATTAATTTGGGATTAATACAGGGCTATGGGGAGAGAGCGGGGCAGTGGGATTAATTTGGGATTAATACAGGGCTAAGGGGAGAGAGCAGGGCAGTGGGATTAGTTTGGGATTGATACAGTGCTATGGGGAGAGAGCAGGGCAGTGGGATTAGTTTGGGATTGATAGAGGGCTATGGGCAGTGAGCGGGGCAGTGGGATTAGTTTTGGATTGATACAGGGCTATGGGGAGAGAGCGGGGCAGTGGGACTAGTTTTGGATTGATACAGGGCTATGGGGAGAGAGCGGGGCAGTGGGATTAGTTTTGGATTGATCCAGGGCTATGGGGAGAGAGCGGGGCAGTGGGATTAGTTTTGGATTGATACAGGGCTATGGGGAGAGCGTGGGGCAGTGGGATTAGTTTTGGATTGATACAGGGCTATGGGAGAGAGCGGGGCAGTGGGATTAGTTTTGGATTGATACGGAGCTATGGGGAGAGAGCGGGGCAGTAGGATTAGTTTTGGACTGATACAGGGCTATGGGGAGAGAGCGGGGCAATGGGATTAGTTTTGGATTGATACAGGGCTAAGGGGAGAGAGCGGGGCAGTGGGATTAGTTTGGGATTAATACAGGGCTATGTGGAGAGAGCGGGGCAGTGGGATTAGTTTGAGACTAATACAGGGCTATGGGGAGAGAGCGGGGCAGTAGGATTAGTTTGGGATTGATACAGGGCTATGGGGAGAGAGCAGGGCAGTGGGATTAGTTTTGGATTGATACAGGGCTATCGGGAGAGAGTGGGGCAGTGGGAATAGTTTGGGATTGATACAGGGCTATGGGGAGAGAGCGGGGCAGTGGGATTAGTTTTGGATTGATACAGGGCTATGGGGAGAGAGCGGGGCAGTGGGAGTAGTTTGGGGATTGATACAGGGCTATGGGGAGAGAGCAGGGCAGTGTGATTAGTTTGGGGATTGATACAGGGCTATGGGGAGAGAGCGGGGCAGTGGGAGTAGTTTGGGGATTGATACAGGGCTATGGTGAGAGAGCGGGGCAGTGGGATTAGTTTGGGGATTGATACCGGGCTATGGGGAGAGAGCGGGGCAGTGGGATTAATTTGGGATTAATAAAGGGCTATGGGGAGAGAGCAGGGCAGTGGGATTAATTTGGGATTAATACAGGGCTAAGGGGAGAGAGCAGGGCAGTGGGATTAGTTTTGGATTGATACAGGGCTATGGGGAGAGAGCGGGGCAGTGGGATTAGTTTTGGAGTGAGACAGGGCTATGAGGAGAGAGCGGGACAGTGGGATTAGTTTTGGATTGATACAGGGCTTTGGGGAGAGAGCGGGGCAGTGGGTTTAGTTTGGGATGATACAGGGCTATGGGGAGAGAGCGGGGCAGTGGGATTAGTTTTGGATTAATACAGGGCTATGGGGAGAGAGCGGGGCAGTGGGAATAGTTTGGGATTGATACAGGGCTATGGGGAGAGAGTGGGGCAATGGGATTAGTTTTGGGATTGATACAGGGCTATGGGGAGAGAGCAGGGCAGTGGGATTAGTTTTGGATTGATACAGGGTTATGGGGAGAGAGCGGGGCAGTGGGATTAGTTTTGGATTAATACAGGGCTATGGGGAGAGAGCGGGGCAGTGGGATTAGTTTTGGATTAATACAGGGCTATGGGGAGAGAGCGGGGCAGTGGGAATAGTTTGGGATTGATACAGGGCTATGGGGAGAGAGTGGGGCAATGGGATTAGTTTTGGGATTGATACAGGGCTATGGGGAGAGAGCAGGGCAGTGGGATTAGTTTTGGATTGATACAGGGTTATGGGGAGAGAGCGGGGCAGTGGGATTAGTTTTGGAGTGATACAGGGCTATGGGAGAGAGCGGGGCAGTGGGATTAGTTTGGGGATTGATACAGGGCTATGGGGAGAGAGCGGGGCAGTGGGATTAGTTTGGGGATTGATACAGGGCTATGGGAAGAGAGCGGGGCAGTGGGATTAGTTTTGGATTGATACAGGGCTATTGGGAGAGAGCGGGGCAGTGGGATTAGTTTTGGATTGATACAGGGCTATGGGGAGAGAGCGGGGCAGTGGGATTAGTTTGGGATTGATACAGGGCTATGGGGAGGGAGCGGGGCAGTGGGATTAGTTTTGGATTGATACAGGGCTATGGGGAGAGAGCGGGGCAGTGGGAGTAGTTTGGGATTGATACAGGGCTATGGGGAGAGAGCGGGGCAGTGGGATTAGTTTGGGATTGATACAGGGCTATGGGGAGGGAGCGGGGCAGTGGGATTAGTTTTGGATTGATACAGGGCTATGGGGAGAGAGCGGGGCAGTGGGAGTAGTTTGGGATTGATACAGGGCTATGGGGAGAGAGCGGGGCAGTGGGATTAGTTTTGGATTGATACAGGGCTATGGGGAGAGAGCGGGGCAGTGGGATTAGTTTGGGGATTGATACAGGGCTATGGGGAGAGAGCGGGGCAGTGGGATTAGTTTGGGGATTGATACAGGGCTATGGGGAGAGAGCGGGGCAGTGTGATTAGTTTGGGGATTGATACAGGGCTATGGGGAGAGAGCGGGGCAGTGGGAATAGTTTGGGATTGATACAGGGCTATGGGGAGAGAGCGGGGCAGTGGGATTAGTTTTGGATTGATACAGGGCTATGGGGAGAGAGCGGGGCAGTGGGAGTAGTTTGGGGATTGATACAGGGCTATGGGGAGAGAGCGGGGCAGTGTGATTAGTTTGGGGATTGATACAGGGCTATGGGGAGAGAGCGGGGCAGTGGGAGTAGTTTGGGGATTGATACAGGGCTATGGGGAGAGAGCGGGGCAGTGGGATTAGTTTGGGGATTGATACAGGGCTATGGGGAGAGAGCGGGGCAGTGGGATTAGTTTGGGGATTGATACAGGGCTATGGGGAGAGAGCGGGGCAGTGGGATTAGTTTTGGGATTGATACAGGGCTGTGGGGAGAGAGCGGGGCTGTGGGATTAGTTTGGGACAGCTCTTTCAAAGAGTGGGTGGAGTGGATGTGCTCACTGAAACACTGCCCCACCTTCCTAACCAACAGACTGTACAGCAAGCCTGCTCTCAAACTGGGGAATGGGAATGTTGCGGTACCTGCGGACGTTAGGACATGAAGGCCCGTACGCTGCCTCTAATGAGAGCTCGACATATCGGGCACCTCCGGAGATTAGGAGCACAGTCTCTGCATACAACCAGGTGTCCACAAGGTATAAAAACAATGGAGACCTCTTTATCCATGCACACTTTACAGGTCCGTTCGTTCTTGAGCTGGCGCAGTTGCTCTTCAGCACTCAAGTCTGTAAACGTATGAAGACAAAAAGATATTTAGACCACTTATACTGGTTTTATCACATCATGTTTCTATGGGAATATGCTATTGAGATAGAGGATCAGCCATGATCATACTGAATAGACTCGAAGGGCCGAATGGCCTACACCTGCTCCTATTTTTCTATGTACACAGTAACAGTGGATTATTTCCTCCTCGCAGCTCCCTGCGGACGCTGCTCTGTAACTGGCCATTCGGTGTTGAGAGCGAACAGCCCAGAGCACTGACCTTCGCTCCCTCACTGCTCCTGAGAAACACCTCTGGTATCTGCGGTATATTGTAGTAAGCCACTGCCTCAGATCAACCCTTAGACTGTGTCACCCAACGCCACATTACTGCATAGTGTATTAGCCAACAGAGTTCCTCTGTCTGCTGTTTTAGTGGAGGTACTAATCCATAAAGAAATAGGTAATGTCTGCATTAAAATTGAGGGTAAAAATTGTCACATCAACACGTTCCGTGTTCTTCTCCTAACATCACTGTTAGAAACTCCGATCTCCCGTAGATCCCGCCTCCGGTATCAGTCTCTCCCGTCAGTGGCCTTAGCGTTTCACTTTTCTGGGAGTTGACTCACACTGCCCTGTGTCTCCTTGTATGGTAGTGTAACCCAGGGTTGTAACATCCCCTTGTGGTCTGCGCCGGATCCTCGTGTCTTTCACACATTTATTTCTTCAGTCTCCCCAATGGTTGATCGAGTTACCATCAGGGTGAAGTCAGACTTACACAGGATATACGGCACAGAAACAGGCCATTCGGCCCAACCAGTCCATGCCGGCGTTTATACTCCACTCGAGCCTCCTCCCATCTTTCCTCATCTAAATCTATCAGCGTAACCCTCTATTCCCTTCTCCCTCATATGTTTGTCTAGCCTCCCCTTAAATGCATCTATACTATTCGCCTCAACCACTCCCTGTGGTAGCGAGTTCCACATTCTCACCACTCTCTGGGTAAAGAAGTTTCTCCTGATTTCCCTATTGGATTTCTTGGTGACTATCTTATATTGATGGCCTCTAGTTTTACTCTTCCCCACAAGTGGAAACACTCTCTCTCTGTATCCACTCTATCAAAAACCTTTCATAATTTTAAAGACCTCTAATAGGTCACCCCTCAGCATTTTCTTTTCAAGAGAAAAGCGACCCAGCCTGTTCATCCTTTCCTGATATGTATACCCTGGCATTTCTGGTATCATCCTTGCAAATCTTTTTTGCACCCTGTCCAGTGCCTCTATATCCTTTTTATAATATGGCGACCAGAACTGCACGCAGTACTCCAAGTGCGGTCTAACCAAGGTTCGATACAGGTTTAGCATAACTTCCCTGCTTTTCAATTCTGTCCCTCTAGAAATAAATCTTAATGCTTGGTTTGCTTTTGTTATGACCTTATTGACCTGCATCGCTACTTTTAGTGATTTATATATTTGTACTCCCAGAGCCCTTGATGTGGATTGTTACACTGCTTTATACCACAGTGAGTCCAAGGTACAGAACAACAGCTATGAACAGTTTCACTTATTTCCAGCAATACAACTTGTCTTCACTTAATAATAACAAATTAATAAATTTGCTACGCTAGCCCACTTCAGTAGGTCATCTTACGTGACTTAAAGCTAATTTTCTAGCTCCTTTCCCATGCTCCATGCTTCTCATGGCCCTTTGCTCTCTGACTGTCCCCAGCTTTCACAGCTCTCACTCTTTTTAAAAGCCTGACTCCAATGTCAGCTTTTAGTTAAACTGATTACCCCACCCACTGAGTGGAATCCACCAATCTAACAATCAGTAGAATTATTGCAGAAGCAATGAGTGTGAACGATCACTGGAGTGTCAAACTGTCTTTACACGTCTCCGGGACGCTGGTCCAGACACCAACACCAACTACTTTCTATCGTACCTTTAATGTAGAAAACATCCCAAGGCTCTTGAAAGAGGCCTTGAGGAAAATGGACACCAAGCCACGATGGAGGAGATTAGGAGGGGTGACCAAGAACTTGGCCAAAGAGGTGGGTGACATGAATCTGTCATTCATGAAAGAAAGACTTATGAAATAATACTGAGTGGCCTGCGGGTGGTGCTGTCCAGGGAGAGTATAAATACTTGGGCACGGGCCCAGCTTGCTCAGGACATTCTTTAACCGGAACTAGGAAGGACACAACTAGACCTCCATGTTGTAAAACAGTTGATTAAAGCTTTGTTTAACGCTTAGACCAAGTGCCTAGTAGTTTTCTTATGTCAGTGGGTTTTAAAGGAAAAGAGGAAGGTGGAGGGGTTTGGGAAAGAAATTCCAGAGATTGGAACTGAGCCAGCTGAAGGTTGTGCTGGGGCAAAGAGAGGGAGGATGCACAAGGGGCCAGAGTCAGAGGACTGGAGAGCTCGGGGAGGGTGAAGGTCTGAAGGAGATTACAGAGATAGGGAGGAGCGAGACCGTGGAGAGATTTAAACATGAGGATGAGAATTTTGAAGCGTTGGGGGATGTGAAGTAAATGTCAGTCAGTGAGGACAGGATGATAGGTGGGTAAGACTTGGTGCAACATTGGAATACAACGCTCCTAAAGCCTTTGATAGGACCGGGCACCCTGGGCTCATTGAGACACTACCCTCTTGAGCTGGATATGCGACTTTCTCAGAGGAAGTAAATAGGTTCTGAGAAAGGGACTGCTGTCTTCTCATCACAACACCTAAGCAGGAATCAACAAGGGAAGCACTCCTGGCCTCCCACTGTTTCTCGACTGATGTCATCCAAAGTGATGCCATGAATACCATCGTCTACAAAACAGTTAACTCCCCGAGTGAACGTCAAATGGCGACCAGCTCACTGCAGGCAGATGTGGACAGAACTGGGCAGCGGTATCATCAGCTCTTAGAAACCAAATCAAGAACTCTGTCAAGACACATTGACTGTGAGTTTGCCCATTGACATCTTATCTAGAAGGGTTGGAAATTCTCCTGTTACAGTTCCTTGGGTTGGTAATCACAGCTGACTTACTCTGGACCAAACAAGTGGCACCTAGATAATTAAAAAGGGTGACAAATCTGATCCGCCAACCACAGACTCATCAATCAATGAGTACCTCGGCCAAGGAGCCGTTCAATCGTGAGCGGCATGACAACCAAGCCCATTCCTGTCCATACTGAAATCCAGACACATGCACGTCCCACACAGAGCGGGGGGTCAGTCAATGCCTAGCAGTCAAGAGCAAGAAACCTGGCTGCTTCTGCCCCGCCCCCCCCCCCCCCACCCCTGCCCCGCCATCTCATTCCAACCCTAACCCTATCCTAGGGATGATGAGATCAATTGGAACACCGCTGCCGTTGTCCTAGCAGAGCTCAGTTAACTCAGTATAGACCACTGATTGAATCTGGGACCCTGAGCCACCAGAGAACCCTCTGGTAGACCCTCTGAAGTCTCTGATGCTGCAGCTCACCCCGTCCCTGAGCCGTTGACTCTCTCCGCTCACTTGGAGCACGTGTGGCTTCCCTTGGCCTCTGGCCAACCCCTGCAAGACACAAAATCACCAATCAGTGTGAGGGTCTGTAACGAATCTCAGAATGTTTGCTGAATACACCCCGAGCTTTGACAGTGAAGCCCCCCTATTTGGTAATGGAGTAGATATATCACTGTGAAAACACAAGACCGTCACTTTACAGTCAAGTCCTTCCAATAGAACGTAAAATTCAGCAAATAATTCAGAAAGAAAGGAAGAGTTTTTATTGAAGTTATACCTGTGTTTAGTTGTCTCCTTTCTCGTTCTTCCTCCTCAGCCCCTAGTAGATCAGAGAGAAGGTCACTGACCGAGCTGTACTGTGTCCCGGTCAGCAGGTACTTGCTATCAACCAAACTCTCTATCAAACTGCGATCAAACCCCATCTGGAGAACACTCTGAACCACAGCGGACTGCATGAGAGGAGACAGCTCCGCATTTCCAACTACTCCTGGAAGGAGATACATTGACGGTGAGACTTTAAGCATGCTCCTCCCTTTACAGTCTCTTCACCTCCCTTTTTCTCCCCCTTGTCCTGAACCAGAAGGGTGGAACAAAGGTGGGAATATGGAATGCCGTTTGGCCATTTGCTCGGGTCATTTCCAAAACCTCCCCTCCTTCCCAGCACCTTCCCTATTGGATTAGGAGCTGTGGCTCAGTGGGCAGCACTCTTACCTCTCAGCCAGAAGGTTGTGGGTTCAAGCCCCACTCCAGGGGCTTGAGCCCATAATCCAGGCTGACATTCCACTTGAGGGAGTGCTGCACTGTCGGAGGTGCCGTCTTTTGAACGTTACATTAAGCCAAGGCTTTGTCTGCCCTCTCCCTGGGAAGACTCGCCCCAGATGTAAAAGATCCCAGGGCACTATTCGAAGAAGAGCAGGGGAGTTCTCCCCAGTGCCCTGTGACATGAATCTTGTCATTCATGTATGAAGTAATACTGGACGGCCCGCTGGTGGCGCTGTCCAGGGAGAGTATAAATACTCGGGCATGGGCCCAGCTTGCTTGGGACATTCCTCAACAGGAACTAGGAAGGACACAACTAGATCTCCATGTTGAAAAACAGTTGATTAAAGCCTTGTTTAACGCTTAGACCAAGTGCCGAGTAGTTTTCTTACGTCACCCTGATTAATAGTAATCCCTCAACCATCATCACTAAAATAGATTAACTGGTCACTTTGTGGGATCTTGCTGTGTGCAATGACTACAATTCAAAAGTATTTCACTGAGTGTGAATTTCTATGTAATTCTATGTGAAACGCTTTGGGACGTCCTGGGGACATGAAAGTAGCGACACAATTACTGACCTCTCCCTGGACAGACACTCCCTGGACAGACACTCCCCGTGTAGTCTCTCTCTGGGCAGATTCTCCCCGGGCAGACTCTCCCCGGGCAGGGCCTGACACTGAGAGCTCCCACAGTCTGTCCAGTTAATGCAGCTCAAAGAGGTGAGATCTGGAGCAGGACAGGGAGAATTCTATGATAATATTTCAATGAGGCCTGATGGTGAAAACAATTCAAGCCTCCGGCCAAGTCCAGCGGGTGGACAGTGGGCTCACTCCACCCACAGCCCCCCACATGCCCAACAAACGGGATCACGCACAAATCGACCCCCCCGCAGGATGGGTAATCCCAGGATTCTCCGGCACATCCCACTGACTAGCTCTGCGGTAACAGCAGACTGCCTGGCTTAGCAGCCTAACCACCCCCCCCCCCCCACCCCCCCACAACCAATAACCGACCCTTAACCCCACAACTGTGGGAAGACTTCAAAATAAAACATTTCAACAATAAATTTATACGAATCCTTTGTGTGAAATTGTATTTTGAAAAACACACCTTGTCTGGCAGGAGTTCGTGGCTGAGAAACACCCTGAAACTACAAGAAAACACAGCAATTAACAGCCTCGATACACAGACACACACACCCCGACACACACACACACACTCTGACACACACTGACACAAACACCCACACACACACACACCCCGACACACACACACACACTCTGACACACACACACACCCCGACACACACACCCCGACACACACACACTCTGACACACACACACACCCCGACACACACACACACACTCTGACACACACTGACACAAACACTCACACACACAGACACACACACCCCGACACACACACACACACTCTGACACACACACACACCCCGACACACACACACACACTCTGACACACACTGACACAAACACTCACACACACAGACACACACACCACGACACACACACACACACTCTCACACACACACACACACCCCGACACACACACACACACACACACACTCTGACACACACACACACTCACATACACACACACCCCGACACACACACACACACACACACACACTCTGACACACACACTCTGACACACACACACACCCCGACACACACACACACACACACACTCTGACACACACACACACCCCGACACACTCACACACACACACACTCTGACACACACACACACACTCTGACACACACACACACTCTGACACACACACACTCTGACACACACACACACACACTCTGACACACACACTCTGACACTCACACACACTCAGACACAGACACACACTCTGACACACACACACTCTGACACAGACACACACACTCTGACACAGACACACACACTCTGACACTCAGACACACTCTGACACACTCACACACACTCTGACACTCACACACACACTCTGACACAGACACACACACTCTGACACACACTCTGACACACACACACACTCTGACACAGACACACACACTCACACACACTCTGACATGCACACACACACTCTGACACACACACTCAGACACACACACTCTGACACACACACTCTGACACACACACACACACTCTGACACTCACTCACACTCTGACACTCACACACACACTCTGACACTCACACACACACACTGACACACACACACACTCTGACACACACACACACTGACACAAACACACACACTGACACAAACACACTCTGACACACACACACTCTGACACAGACACACACACTCACACACACTCTGACACGCACACACACACTCTGACACACACACTCAGACACACACACTCTGACACACACACTCTGACACACACACACACACACTGACACTCACACACACTCTGACACTCACACACACACTGACACTCACACACACACACTGACACACACACACACTCTGACACACACACACACTGACACAAACACACACACTGACACAAACACACTCTGACACAGACACACACACTCTGACACACATACACACTCTGACACTCACACACACTCTCTGACACTCACACACACACTGACACACTCACACACAGACACACCCTGACACACACACTCTGACACTCACACACACACTCTGACACAGGCACACACACTCTGACACACACACACACTCTGACCCTCACACACAAACTCTGACACACACACTCTGACACAGACACACACACTCTGACACACGCACTCTGACACAGGCACACACACTCTGACATAGACACACACACTCTGACACACATACACACTCTGACCCTCACACACGCACTCTAACACACACACTCTGACACTCACACACAAACTCTGACACACACACTCTGACACAGACACACACATTCTGAAACAGACACACACACTCTGACACACATACACACTGACACAGACACACACACTCTGACACACACACTCTGACACAGGCACACACACTCTGACACAGACACACGCACTCTGACACACACACTCTGACACACACACACTCTGACACAGACACACACACTCTGACACACTCACTCTGACACAGGCACACACACTCTGACACAGACACACACACTCTGACACACACACACTCTGACCCTCACACACGCACTCTGACACACACACTCCGACACTCACACACAAACTCTGACACACACACTCTGACCCTCACACACAAACTCTGACACAGACACACACATTCTGAAACAGACACACACACTCTGACACACAAACACTCTGACACAGACACACACATTCTGACACAGACACACACACTCTGACACACACTCTCACACACACACACACATTCTGAAACAGACACACACACTCTGACACACATACACACTGACACACACACACACACCGACACACACACACACACACACTCTGACACACACACACTCTGACACTCACATACACACTCTGATACACACACTCACTCTGACACACACACTCTGACACTCACACACACACTCTGACACACACACTCACTCTGACACACACACTCTGACACACACACTCACTCTGACACACACACTCTGACACACACGCACACACTCTCACACACACACACTCTCACACACACACACACGCTGACACTCACACACACACTGACACAGACACACACTCTGACAGACACACGCACTCTGACACAGACACACACACTCTGACACACACACACACACTCTGATACAGACACACACACTCTGACACAGACACACACACTCTGACACTCACACACACTCTGACACACTCACACACACTCTGACACTCACACACACACTCTGACACAGACACACACACTCTGACACTCACACACACACTGACACACACACACTCTGACACAGACACACTCTGACACACTCACACACACTCTGACACACACACACACACTCTGACATAGACACACACACTCTGACACACACACATACACTGACACAGACACACACACTCTGACACAGACACACACACTCTGACACTCACACACACTCTGACATAGACACACACACTCTGACACACACACACACACTGACACAGACACACACATTCTGACACACACACACACACTCTGACACACACACACACTGACACAGACACACACATTCTGACACACACACACGCACTCTGACACACACACACACACTGACACAGACACACACACTCTGACACTCACACACACACTCTGATACTCACAAACACTCTGACACACACACACTCTGACACAGACACACACACACTCTGACACACACACTGACACACACACACACTCTGACACACACACACTCTCTGACACTCACACACACACTCTGACACACTCACACACACGCTGACACACACACCCTCTCTGACACTCACACACGCACTCTGACACACTCATACACACTCTGACACACACACACACACTCTGACACAGACACACACACACTCTGACACAGTCACACACACTTGACACACACACATACACTGACACAGACACACACACTCTGACACTCACACACACTCTGACATAGACACACACACTCTGACACACACACACACACACTGACACAGACACACACATTCTGACACACACACACACACTCTGACACACACACACACTGACACAGACACACACATTCTGACACACACACACACACTCTGACACACACACACACTGACACAGACACACACACTCTGACACTCACACACACACTCTGATACTCACAAACACTCTGACACACACACACTCTGACACAGACACACACACACTCTGACACACACACTGACACGCACACACACTCTGACACACACACACTCTCTGACACTCACACACACACTCTGACACACTCACACACACGCTGACACACACACCCTCTCTGACACTCACACACGCACTCTGACACACTCATACACACTCTGACACACACACACACACTCTGACACAGACACACACACACTCTGACACAGTCACACACACTCTGACACACACACACTCTGACACACACACACTGACACAGACACACACACTCTGACACTCACACACACTCTGACACACTCACACACACTCTGACACTCACACACACACTCTGACACAGACACACACACTCTGACACACACTCTGACACTCACACACACACTCTGACACAGACACACACACTCACACACACTCTGACACGCACACACACACTCTGACACACACACTCAGACACACACACTCTGACACAGACACACACACTCTGACACACACTCTGACACTCACACACACACTCTGACACAGACACACACACTCACACACACTCTGACACACTCACAGACACTCTGACACACTCACACAGACACTCTGACACACTCACACACACACTGACACAGACACACACACACTCTGACACTCACACACTCTGACACTCACACACACTCTGACACTCACACACACACACACTCTGAAACACACACACACACTCTGACACACACACACACACTCTGACACTCACACACACTCTGACACACTCACAGACACTCTGACACATTCACACAGACACTCTGACACACTCACACACACACTCTGACACACACACACACACACACTCTGACACACACACACTCTGACACTCACTACACACACTCTGACACACTCACACACACACTCTGACACAGACACAGCCATTCTGACACACACACACACTCTGACACTCACACACACACTGTAACACAAACACACACTCTGACACACACACACACTCTGACACTCACACACACACTCTGACACTCACACACACACACTCTGACACACACACTCACACACACACTCTGACATACACACACACACTCTGACACACACACACACTGACACAGACACACACATTCTGACACACACACACACACTCTGACACACACACACACTGACACAGACACACACACTCTGACACTCACACACACACTCTGATACTCACACACACTCTGACACACACACACTCTCTGACACTCACACACACACTCTGACACACTCACACACACGCTGACACACACACCCTCTCTGACACTCACACACGCACTCTGACACACTCATACACACTCTGACACACACACACACACTCTGACACAGACACACACACACTCTGACACAGTCACACACACTCTGACACACACACACTCTGACACACACACACTCTGACACACACACACTGACACAAACACTCACACACACAGACACACACACCACGACACACACACACACACTCTGACACACACACACACCCCGACACACACACACACACACACACACTCTGACACACACACACACTCACATACACACACACCCCGACACACACACACACACACACACACACTCTGACACACACACTCTGACACACACACACACCCCGACACACACACACACACACACACACACACTCTGACACACACACCCACCCCGACACACTCACACACACACACACTCTGACACACACACACACACTCTGACACACACACACACTGACACATACACACTCTGACACACACACACACACTCTGACACACACACTCTGACACTCACACACACTCAGACACAGACACACACTCTGACACACACACACTCTGACACAGACACACACACTCTGACACACACACACACACACTCTGACACAGACACACACACTCTGACACAGACACACACACTCTGACACTCACACACACACTGACACTCACACACACACACTGACACACACACACTCTGACACACACACACACACTGACACAAACACACACACTGACACAAACACACTCTGACACAGACACACACACTCTGACACACATACACACTCTGACACTCACACACACTCTCTGACACTCACACACACACTCTGACACGCACACACACACTGACACACACACACACACAGACACACCCTGACACACACAAACTCTGACACTCACACACACACTCTGACACAGGCACACACACTCTGACACACACACACACTCTGACCCTCACACACAAACTCTGACACACACACTCTGACACAGACACACACACTCTGACACACGCACTCTGACACAGGCACACACACTCTGACATAGACACACACACTCTGACACACACACACACTCTGACCCTCACACACGCACTCTAACACACACACTCTGACACTCACACACAAACTCTGACACACACACTCTGACACAGACACACACATTCTGAAACAGACACACACACTCTGACACACATACACACTGACACAGACACACACACTCTGACACACACACTCTGACACAGGCACACACACTCTGACACAGACACACACACTCTGACACAGACACACGCACTCTGACACACACACTCTGACACACACACACTCTGACACAGACACACACACTCTGACACACTCACTCTGACACAGGCACACACACTCTGACACAGACACACACACTCTGACACACACACACTCTGACCCTCACACACGCACTCTGACACACACACTCCGACACTCACACACAAACTCTGACACACACACTCTGACCCTCACACACAAACTCTGACACAGACACACACATTCTGAAACAGACACACACACTCTGACACACAAACACTCTGACACAGACACACACATTCTGACACAGACACACACACTCTGACACACACTCTCACACACACACACACATTCTGAAACAGACACACACACTCTGACACACATACACACTGACACACACACACACACCGACACACACACACACACACACTCTGACACACACACACTCTGACACTCACATACACACTCTGATACACACACTCACTCTGACACACACACTCTGACACTCACACACACACTCTGACACACACACTCACTCTGACACACACACTCTGACACACACACTCACTCTGACACACACACTCTGACACACACGCACACACTCTCACACACACACACTCTCACACACACACACACGCTGACACTCACACACACACTGACACAGACACACACTCTGACAGACACACGCACTCTGACATAGACACACACACTCTGACACACACACACACACTCTGATACAGACACACACACTCTGACACAGACACACACACTCTGACACTCACACACACTCTGACACACTCACACACACTCTGACACTCACACACACACTCTGACACAGACACACACACTCTGACACACTCACACACACTCTGACACACTCACACACACTCTGACACTCACACACACACTCTGACACAGACACACACACTCTGACACTCACACACACACTGACACACACACACTCTGACACAGACACACTCTGACACACTCACACACACTCTGACACACACACACACACTCTGACATAGACACACACACTCTGACATACACACATACACTGACACAGACACACACACTCTGACACAGACACACACACTCTGACACAGACACACACACTCTGACACTCACACACTCTGACATAGACACACACACTCTGACACACACACACACACTGACACAGACACACACATTCTGACACACACACACACACTCTGACACACACACACACTGACACAGACACACACATTCTGACACACACACACACACACTCTGACACACACACACACTGACACAGACACACACACTCTGACACTCACACACACACTCTGATACTCACAAACACTCTGACACACACACACTCTGACACAGACACACACACACTCTGACACACACACTGACACACACACACACTCTGACACACACACACTCTCTGACACTCACACACACACTCTGACACACTCACACACACGCTGACACACACACCCTCTCTGACACTCACACACGCACTCTGACACACTCATACACACTCTGACACACACACACACACTCTGACACAGACACACACACACTCTGACACAGTCACACACACTCTGACACACACACACTCTGACACACACACACTGACACAGACACACACACTCTGACACTCACACACACTCTGACACACTCACACACACTCTGACACTCACACACACACTCTGACACAGACACACACACTCTGACACACACTCTGACACTCACACACACACTCTGACACAGACACACACACTCACACACACTCTGACACGCACACACACACTCTGACACACACACTCAGACACACACACTCTGACACACACACACACACTCTGAGACTCACACACACTCTGACACTCACACACACACTCTGACACTCACACACACACACTGACACACACACACTCTGACACACACACACTCTGACACACACACACACTGACACAAACACACACACTGACACAAACACACTCTGACACAGACACACACACTCTGACACACATACACACTCTGACACTCACACACACTCTCTGACACTCACACACACACTCTGACACGCACACACACTCTGACACACACACACAGACACACTCTGACACACACACACACTCTGACCCTCACACACAAACTCTGACACACACACTCTGACACAGACACACACACTCTGACACACACACTCTGACACAGGCACACACACTCTGACACAGACACACACACTTTGACACAGACACACACACTCTGACACTCACACACACTCTGACACAGACACACACGCTCTGACACAGACACACACACTCTGACACACATACACACTCTGACACTCACACACACTCTCTGACACTCACACACACACTCTGACACGCACACACACTCTGACACACACACACAGACACACTCTGACACACACACACACTCTGACCCTCACACACAAACTCTGACACACACACTCTGACACAGACACACACACTCTGACACACACACTCTGACACAGGCACACACACTCTGACACAGACACACACACTTTGACACAGACACACACACTCTGACACTCACACACACACTGACACAGACACACACGCTCTGACACACACACACACACACTCTGACACACACACACTCTGACACACACTCTGACACACACGCTCACTCTGACACTCACACACACACTCTGAAACACAAACACACACGCTGACACACACACACACACTCTGACACTCACACACACTCTGACACACTCACACAGACACTCTGACACACTCACACACACACTGACACAGACACACACACACTCTGACACTCACACACTCTGACACTCACACACACTCTGACACTCACACACACACACACTCTCAAACACACACACACACTCTGACACACACACACACACTCTGACACTCACACACACTCTGACACACTCACAGACACTCTGACACATTCACACAGACACTCTGACACACTCACACACACACTCTGACACAGACACACACACACACTCTGACACACACACACTCTGACACTCACTACACACACTCTGACACACTCACACACACACTCTGACACAGACACTAACATTCTGACACACACACACACTCTGACACTCACACACACACTGTAACACAAACACACACTCTGACACACACACACACTCTGACACTCACACACACACTCTGACACTCACACACACACTCTGACACTCACACACACATTCTGACACAAACACACACTCTCTGACACTCACAAACACACTCTGACACGCACACACACTCTGACACACACACACACTGACACACACACACACACACTCTGACACTCACACACACACTCTGATACACACACTCACTCTGACACACACACTCTGACACTCACACACACACTCTGACACACACACACACACACTCTGACACACACACTCTGACACTCACACACACTCAGACACAGACACACACTCTGACACACACACACTCTGACACACACACACACACTCTGACACACACACACACACACTCTGACACAGACACACACACTCTGACATAGACACACACACTCTGACACACACACACACACTGACACAGACACACACATTCTGACACACACACACACACTCTGACACACACACACACTGACACAGACACACACATTCTGACACACACACACACACTCTGACACACACACACTGACACAGACACACACACTCTGACACTCACACACACTCTGACACACTCACACACACTCTGACACTCACACACACACTCTGACACAGACACACACACTCTGACACACACTCTGACACTCACACACACACTCTGACACAGACACACACACTCACACACACTCTGACACGCACACACACTCTGACACACACACTCAGACACACACACTCTGACACACACACACACACTCTGAGACTCACACACACTCTGACACTCACACACACACTCTGACACTCACACACACACACTGACACACACACACTCTGACACACACACACTCTGACACACACACACACTGACACAAACACACACACTGACACAAACACACTCTGACACAGACACACACACTCTGACACACATACACACTCTGACACTCACACACACTCTCTGACACTCACACACACACTCTGACACGCACACACACTCTGACACACACACACAGACACACTCTGACACACACACACACTCTGACCCTCACACACAAACTCTGACACACACACTCTGACACAGACACACACACTCTGACACACACACTCTGACACAGGCACACACACTCTGACACAGACACACACACTTTGACACAGACACACACACTCTGACACTCACACACACACTCTGACACAGACACACACGCTCTGACACACACACACACACACTCTGACACACACACACTCTGACACACACTCTGACACACACGCTCACTCTGACACTCACACACACACTCTGAAACACAAACACACACGCTGACACACACACACACACTCTGACACTCACACACACTCTGACACACTCACACAGACACTCTGACACACTCACACACACACTGACACAGACACACACACACTCTGACACTCACACACTCTGACACTCACACACACTCTGACACTCACACACACACACACTCTCAAACACACACACACACTCTGACACACACACACACACTCTGACACTCACACACACTCTGACACACTCACAGACACTCTGACACATTCACACAGACACTCTGACACACTCACACACACACTCTGACACAGACACACACACACACTCTGACACACACACACTCTCTGACACTCACACACACACTCTGACACACTCACACACACGCTGACACACACACCCTCTCTGACACTCACACACGCACTCTGACACACTCATACACACTCTGACACACACACACACACTCTGACACAGACACACACACACTCTGACACAGTCACACACACTCTGACACACACACACTCTGACACACACACACTCTGACACACACACACTGACACAAACACTCACACACACAGACACACACACCACGACACACACACACACACTCTGACACACACACACACCCCGACACACACACACACACACACACACTCTGACACACACACACACTCACATACACACACACCCCGACACACACACACACACACACACACACTCTGACACACACACTCTGACACACACACACACCCCGACACACACACACACACACACACACACACTCTGACACACACACCCACCCCGACACACTCACACACACACACACTCTGACACACACACACACACTCTGACACACACACACACTGACACACACACACTCTGACACACACACACACACTCTGACACACACACTCTGACACTCACACACACTCAGACACAGACACACACTCTGACACACACACACTCTGACACAGACACACACACTCTGACACACACACACACACACTCTGACACAGACACACACACTCTGACACAGACACACACACTCTGACACTCACACACACACTGACACTCACACACACACACTGACACACACACACTCTGACACACACACACACACTGACACAAACACACACACTGACACAAACACACTCTGACACAGACACACACACTCTGACACACATACACACTCTGACACTCACACACACTCTCTGACACTCACACACACACTCTGACACGCACACACACACTGACACACACACACACACAGACACACCCTGACACACACAAACTCTGACACTCACACACACACTCTGACACAGGCACACACACTCTGACACACACACACACTCTGACCCTCACACACAAACTCTGACACACACACTCTGACACAGACACACACACTCTGACACACGCACTCTGACACAGGCACACACACTCTGACATAGACACACACACTCTGACACACACACACACTCTGAC
The DNA here is from genome assembly GCA_030390025.1 of Squalus acanthias. Taxonomy (NCBI): domain Eukaryota; kingdom Metazoa; phylum Chordata; class Chondrichthyes; order Squaliformes; family Squalidae; genus Squalus; species Squalus acanthias. The sequence goes on along the minus strand of CM059447.1, from coordinate 44,924,754 downwards.
CCTCACACACGCACTCTAACACACACACTCTGACACTCACACACAAACTCTGACACACACACTCTGACACAGACACACACATTCTGAAACAGACACACACACTCTGACACACATACACACTGACACAGACACACACACTCTGACACACACACTCTGACACAGGCACACACACTCTGACACAGACACACACACTCTGACACAGACACACGCACTCTGACACACACACTCTGACACACACACACTCTGACACAGACACACACACTCTGACACACTCACTCTGACACAGGCACACACACTCTGACACAGACACACACACTCTGACACACACACACTCTGACCCTCACACACGCACTCTGACACACACACTCCGACACTCACACACAAACTCTGACACACACACTCTGACCCTCACACACAAACTCTGACACAGACACACACATTCTGAAACAGACACACACACTCTGACACACAAACACTCTGACACAGACACACACATTCTGACACAGACACACACACTCTGACACACACTCTCACACACACACACACATTCTGAAACAGACACACACACTCTGACACACATACACACTGACACACACACACACACCGACACACACACACACACACACTCTGACACACACACACTCTGACACTCACATACACACTCTGATACACACACTCACTCTGACACACACACTCTGACACTCACACACACACTCTGACACACACACTCACTCTGACACACACACTCTGACACACACACTCACTCTGACACACACACTCTGACACACACGCACACACTCTCACACACACACACTCTCACACACACACACACGCTGACACTCACACACACACTGACACAGACACACACTCTGACAGACACACGCACTCTGACATAGACACACACACTCTGACACACACACACACACTCTGATACAGACACACACACTCTGACACAGACACACACACTCTGACACTCACACACACTCTGACACACTCACACACACTCTGACACTCACACACACACTCTGACACAGACACACACACTCTGACACACTCACACACACTCTGACACACTCACACACACTCTGACACTCACACACACACTCTGACACAGACACACACACTCTGACACTCACACACACACTGACACACACACACTCTGACACAGACACACTCTGACACACTCACACACACTCTGACACACACACACACACTCTGACATAGACACACACACTCTGACATACACACATACACTGACACAGACACACACACTCTGACACAGACACACACACTCTGACACAGACACACACACTCTGACACTCACACACACTCTGACATAGACACACACACTCTGACACACACACACACACTGACACAGACACACACATTCTGACACACACACACACACTCTGACACACACACACACTGACACAGACACACACATTCTGACACACACACACACACACTCTGACACACACACACACTGACACAGACACACACACTCTGACACTCACACACACACTCTGATACTCACAAACACTCTGACACACACACACTCTGACACAGACACACACACACTCTGACACACACACTGACACACACACACACTCTGACACACACACACTCTCTGACACTCACACACACACTCTGACACACTCACACACACGCTGACACACACACCCTCTCTGACACTCACACACGCACTCTGACACACTCATACACACTCTGACACACACACACACACTCTGACACAGACACACACACACTCTGACACAGTCACACACACTCTGACACACACACACTCTGACACACACACACTGACACAGACACACACACTCTGACACTCACACACACTCTGACACACTCACACACACTCTGACACTCACACACACACTCTGACACAGACACACACACTCTGACACACACTCTGACACTCACACACACACTCTGACACAGACACACACACTCACACACACTCTGACACGCACACACACACTCTGACACACACACTCAGACACACACACTCTGACACACACACACACACTCTGAGACTCACACACACTCTGACACTCACACACACACTCTGACACTCACACACACACACTGACACACACACACTCTGACACACACACACTCTGACACACACACACACTGACACAAACACACACACTGACACAAACACACTCTGACACAGACACACACACTCTGACACACATACACACTCTGACACTCACACACACTCTCTGACACTCACACACACACTCTGACACGCACACACACTCTGACACACACACACAGACACACTCTGACACACACACACACTCTGACCCTCACACACAAACTCTGACACACACACTCTGACACAGACACACACACTCTGACACACACACTCTGACACAGGCACACACACTCTGACACAGACACACACACTTTGACACAGACACACACACTCTGACACTCACACACACACTCTGACACAGACACACACGCTCTGACACACACACACACACACTCTGACACACACACACTCTGACACACACTCTGACACACACGCTCACTCTGACACTCACACACACACTCTGAAACACAAACACACACGCTGACACACACACACACACTCTGACACTCACACACACTCTGACACACTCACACAGACACTCTGACACACTCACACACACACTGACACAGACACACACACACTCTGACACTCACACACTCTGACACTCACACACACTCTGACACTCACACACACACACACTCTCAAACACACACACACACTCTGACACTCACACACACTCTGACACACTCACAGACACTCTGACACATTCACACAGACACTCTGACACACTCACACACACACTCTGACACAGACACACACACACACTCTGACACACACACACTCTGACACTCACTACACACACTCTGACACACTCACACACACACTCTGACACAGACACAGCCATTCTGACACACACACACACTCTGACACTCACACACACACTGTAACACAAACACACACTCTGACACACACACACACTCTGACACTCACACACACACTCTGACACTCACACACACACTCTGACACTCACACACACATTCTGACACAAACACACACTCTCTGACACTCACAAACACACTCTGACACGCACACACACTCTGACACACACACACACTGACACACACACACACACACTCTGACACTCACACACACACTCTGATACACACACTCACTCTGACACACACACTCTGACACTCACACACACACTCTGACACACACACACACACACTCTGACACACACACTCTGACACTCACACACACTCAGACACAGACACACACTCTGACACACACACACTCTGACACAGACACACACACTCTGACACACACACACACACACTCTGACACAGACACACACACTCTGACACAGACACACACACTCTGACACTCAGACACACTCACACACACTCTGACATGCACACACACACTCTGACACACACACTCAGACACACACACTCTGACACACACACTCTGACACACACACACACACTCTGACACTCACACACACTCTGACACTCACACACACACTCTGACACTCACACACACACACTGACACACACACACACTCTGACACACACACACACTGACACAAACACACACACTGACACAAACACACTCTGACACACACACACTCTGACACAGACACACACACTCACACACACTCTGACACGCACACACACACTCTGACACACACACTCAGACACACACACTCTGACACACACACTCTGACACACACACACACACTCTGACACTCACACACACTCTGACACTCACACACACACTGACACTCACACACACACACTGACACACACACACTCTAACACACACACACACTGACACAAACACACACACTGACACAAACACACTCTGACACAGACACACACACTCTGACACACATACACACTCTGACACTCACACACACACTCTGACACTCACACACACACTCTGACACGCACACACACACTGACACACACACACACACAGACACACCCTGACACACACAAACTCTGACACTCACACACACACTCTGACACAGGCACACACACTCTGACACACACACACACTCTGACCCTCACACACAAACTCTGACACACACACTCTGACACAGACACACACACTCTGACACACGCACTCTGACACAGGCACACACACTCTGACATAGACACACACACTCTGACACACACACACACTCTGACCCTCACACACGCACTATAACACACACACTCTGACACTCACACACAAACTCTGACACACACACTCTGACACAGACACACACATTCTGAAACAGACACACACACTCTGACACACATACACACTGACACAGACACACACACTCTGACACACACACTCTGACACAGGCACACGCACTCTGACACACACACTCTGACACACACACACTCTGACACAGACACACACACTCTGACACACTCACTCTGACACAGGCACACACACTCTGACACAGACACACACACTCTGACACACACACACTCTGACCCTCACACACGCACTCTGACACACACACTCCGACACTCACACACAAACTCTGACACACACACTCTGACCCTCACACACAAACTCTGACACAGACACACACATTCTGAAACAGACACACACACTCTGACACACAAACACTCTGACACAGACACACACATTCTGACACAGACACACACACTCTGACACACACTCTCACACACACACACACATTCTGAAACAGACACACACACTCTGACACACATACACACTGACACACACACACACACCGACACACACACACACACACACTCTGACACACACACACTCTGACACTCACATACACACTCTGATACACACACTCACTCTGACACACACACTCTGACACTCACACACACACTCTGACACACACACTCACTCTGACACACACACTCTGACACACACACTCACTCTGACACACACACTCTGACACACACGCACACACTCTCACACACACACACTCTCACACACACACACACGCTGACACTCACACACACACTGACACAGACACACACTCTGACAGACACACGCACTCTGACACAGACACACACACTCTGACACACACACACACACTCTGATACAGACACACACACTCTGACACAGACACACACACTCTGACACTCACACACACTCTGACACACTCACACACACTCTGACACTCACACACACACTCTGACACAGACACACACACTCTGACACTCACACACACACTGACACACACACACTCTGACACAGACACACTCTGACACACTCACACACACTCTGACACACACACACACACTCTGACATAGACACACACACTCTGACACACACACATACACTGACACAGACACACACACTCTGACACAGACACACACACTCTGACACTCACACACACTCTGACATAGACACACACACTCTGACACACACACACACACTGACACAGACACACACATTCTGACACACACACACACACTCTGACACACACACACACTGACACAGACACACACATTCTGACACACACACACACACTCTGACACACACACACACTGACACAGACACACACACTCTGACACTCACACACACACTCTGATACTCACAAACACTCTGACACACACACACTCTGACACAGACACACACACACTCTGACACACACACTGACACACACACACACTCTGACACACACACACTCTCTGACACTCACACACACACTCTGACACACTCACACACACGCTGACACACACACCCTCTCTGACACTCACACACGCACTCTGACACACTCATACACACTCTGACACACACACACACACTCTGACACAGACACACACACACTCTGACACAGTCACACACACTCTGACACACACACACTCTGACACACACACACTGACACAGACACACACACTCTGACACTCACACACACACTCTGACACACACATACACTCTGAAAGTCACAGACACTCTGACACACACACAACTCTTTACAATCTATATTAACGATTTGGAGGAGGGGACAGAGTGTAACATATCAAAGTTTGCAGATGATACAAAGATGGGAGGGAAAGTAGAAAGTGAGGAGGACATAAAAATCTACAAGGGGATATAGACAAGCTGGGTGAGTGGGCGGAGATTTGGCAGATGCAATACAATATTGGAAAATGTGAGGTTATGCACTTTGGCAGGAAAAATCAGAGAGCAAGTTATTATCTTAATGGCGAAAAACTGGAAAGTACTGCAGTACAAAGGGATCGGGGGTCCTAGTGCAAGAAAATCAAAAAGTTAGTATGCAGGTGCAGCAGGTGATCAAGAAGGCCAACGGAATGTTGGCTTTTATTGCTAGGGGGATAGATTATAAAAACAGGGAGGTACTGCTGCAGTTATATAAGGTATTGGTGAGACCACATCTGGAATACTGCATACAGTTTTGGTGTCCATACTTAAGAAAAGACATACTTGCTCTCGAGGCAGTGCAAAGAAGGTTCACTCGGTTGGTCCCCGGGATGAGGGGGTTGACATATGAGGAGAGGTTGGGTAGATTGGGACTCTACTCATTGGAGTTCAGAAGAGTGAGAGGCGATCTTATTGAAACATATAAGATTGTGAAAGGGCTTGATCGGGTGGATGCGGTAAGGATGTTCCCAAGGATGGGTGAAACTAGAACTAGGGGGCATAATCTTAGAATAAAGGGCTGCTCTTTCAAAACTGAGATGAGGAGAAACTTCTTCACTCAGAGGGTAGTAGGTCTGTGGAATTTGCTGCCCCAGGAAGCTGTGGAAGCTACATCATTAAATAAATTTAAAACAGAAATAGACAGTTTCCTAGAAGTAAAGGGAATTAGGGGTTACGGGGAGCGGGCAGGAAATTGGACATGAGGCTGAGTTCGGATCGGTCGAGGCCCTGTAGGTGGCGTTGCGGGCCCAGGGGCTGAGTGGCCGGGTCCTGCTCCTACTTCTTGTGTTCTTTAGATTTGAGGTGAGGATCAGATCAGCCATGATCTTATTGAATGGCGGAGCAGGCTCGAAGGGCCGATTGGCCTACTCCTGCTCCTATTTCTTATGTTCTTATGTTCTTATGACACAGACACACACACACACTCTGACACTCACATACACTCTGATACTCACAGACACTCTGACACACACACACACTCTGACACACACACTCTGACACAGGCACACACACACACTCTGACACACACACACACTCTGACACACACACACACTCTGACACACACATACTCTGACACAGACACACACACTCTGACACTCACACACACCCTCTGACACACACACACTCTGACACACACACACACTCTGACACACTCACACACACTCTGACACACACACACACTCTGACACAGACACACACACTCTGACACACACACACTCTGACACACACACACAGTCTGACACACTCACACACACTCTGACACACACACACACACTCTGACACACACACACTCTGACACAGACACACACATTCTGACACTCTACACACACACTCTGACACACACACACTCTGACACACACACATTCTGACACTCACACACACACTCTGACACACACACACACTCTGACACTCACTACACACACACTCTGACACACACACACACTCTGACACACACTACACACACTCTGACACACACACACACACTCTGACACAGACACACACACTCTGACACACACACACTCTGACACAGACACACACACTCTGACACTCACTACACACACACTCTGACACACACACACTCTGACACACACACACTCTGACACACACACATTCTGACACTCACACACACACTCTGACACACACACACACTCTGACACTCACTACACACACACTCTGACACACACACACACTGACACAGACACACACATTCTGACACACACACACACACTCTGACACACACACACACTGACACAGACACACACACTCTGACACTCACACACACACTCTGATACTCACAAACACTCTGACACACACACACTCTGACACAGACACACACACACTCTGACACACACACTGACACACACACACACTCTGACACACACACACTCTCTGACACTCACACACACACTCTGACACACTCACACACACGCTGACACACACACCCTCTCTGACACTCACACACGCACTCTGACACACTCATACACACTCTGACACACACTCTCACACACACACACACATTCTGAAACAGACACACACACTCTGACACACATACACACTGACACACACACACACACCGACACACACACACACACACACTCTGACACACACACACTCTGACACTCACATACACACTCTGATACACACACTCACTCTGACACACACACTCTGACACTCACACACACACTCTGACACACACACTCACTCTGACACACACACTCTGACACACACACTCACTCTGACACACACACTCTGACACACACGCACACACTCTCACACACACACACTCTCACACACACACACACGCTGACACTCACACACACACTGACACAGACACACACTCTGACAGACACACGCACTCTGACACAGACACACACACTCTGACACACACACACACACTCTGATACAGACACACACACTCTGACACAGACACACACACTCTGACACTCACACACACTCTGACACACTCACACACACTCTGACACTCACACACACACTCTGACACAGACACACACACTCTGACACTCACACACACACTGACACACACACACTCTGACACAGACACACTCTGACACACTCACACACACTCTGACACACACACACACACTCTGACATAGACACACACACTCTGACACACACACATACACTGACACAGACACACACACTCTGACACAGACACACACACTCTGACACTCACACACACTCTGACATAGACACACACACTCTGACACACACACACACACTGACACAGACACACACATTCTGACACACACACACACACTCTGACACACACACACACTGACACAGACACACACATTCTGACACACACACACACACTCTGACACACACACACACTGACACAGACACACACACTCTGACACTCACACACACACTCTGATACTCACAAACACTCTGACACACACACACTCTGACACAGACACACACACACTCTGACACACACACTGACACACACACACACTCTGACACACACACACTCTCTGACACTCACACACACACTCTGACACACTCACACACACGCTGACACACACACCCTCTCTGACACTCACACACGCACTCTGACACACTCATACACACTCTGACACACACACACACACTCTGACACAGACACACACACACTCTGACACAGTCACACACACTCTGACACACACACACTCTGACACACACACACTGACACAGACACACACACTCTGACACTCACACACACACTCTGACACACACATACACTCTGAAAGTCACAGACACTCTGACACACACACAACTCTTTACAATCTATATTAACGATTTGGAGGAGGGGACAGAGTGTAACATATCAAAGTTTGCAGATGATACAAAGATGGGAGGGAAAGTAGAAAGTGAGGAGGACATAAAAATCTACAAGGGGATATAGACAAGCTGGGTGAGTGGGCGGAGATTTGGCAGATGCAATACAATATTGGAAAATGTGAGGTTATGCACTTTGGCAGGAAAAATCAGAGAGCAAGTTATTATCTTAATGGCGAAAAACTGGAAAGTACTGCAGTACAAAGGGATCGGGGGTCCTAGTGCAAGAAAATCAAAAAGTTAGTATGCAGGTGCAGCAGGTGATCAAGAAGGCCAACGGAATGTTGGCTTTTATTGCTAGGGGGATAGATTATAAAAACAGGGAGGTACTGCTGCAGTTATATAAGGTATTGGTGAGACCACATCTGGAATACTGCATACAGTTTTGGTGTCCATACTTAAGAAAAGACATACTTGCTCTCGAGGCAGTGCAAAGAAGGTTCACTCGGTTGGTCCCCGGGATGAGGGGGTTGACATATGAGGAGAGGTTGGGTAGATTGGGACTCTACTCATTGGAGTTCAGAAGAGTGAGAGGCGATCTTATTGAAACATATAAGATTGTGAAAGGGCTTGATCGGGTGGATGCGGTAAGGATGTTCCCAAGGATGGGTGAAACTAGAACTAGGGGGCATAATCTTAGAATAAAGGGCTGCTCTTTCAAAACTGAGATGAGGAGAAACTTCTTCACTCAGAGGGTAGTAGGTCTGTGGAATTTGCTGCCCCAGGAAGCTGTGGAAGCTACATCATTAAATAAATTTAAAACAGAAATAGACAGTTTCCTAGAAGTAAAGGGAATTAGGGGTTACGGGGAGCGGGCAGGAAATTGGACATGAGGCTGAGTTCGGATCGGTCGAGGCCCTGTAGGTGGCGTTGCGGGCCCAGGGGCTGAGTGGCCGGGTCCTGCTCCTACTTCTTGTGTTCTTTAGATTTGAGGTGAGGATCAGATCAGCCATGATCTTATTGAATGGCGGAGCAGGCTCGAAGGGCCGATTGGCCTACTCCTGCTCCTATTTCTTATGTTCTTATGTTCTTATGACACAGACACACACACACACTCTGACACTCACATACACTCTGATACTCACAGACACTCTGACACACACACACACTCTGACACACACACTCTGACACAGGCACACACACACACTCTGACACACACACACACTCTGACACACACACACACTCTGACACACACATACTCTGACACAGACACACACACTCTGACACTCACACACACCCTCTGACACACACACACTCTGACACACACACACACTCTGACACACTCACACACACTCTGACACACACACACACTCTGACACAGACACACACACTCTGACACACACACACTCTGACACACACACACAGTCTGACACACTCACACACACTCTGACACACACACACACACTCTGACACACACACACTCTGACACAGACACACACATTCTGACACTCTACACACACACTCTGACACACACACACTCTGACACACACACATTCTGACACTCACACACACACTCTGACACACACACACACTCTGACACTCACTACACACACACTCTGACACACACACACACTCTGACACACACTACACACACTCTGACACACACACACACACTCTGACACAGACACACACACTCTGACACACACACACTCTGACACAGACACACACACTCTGACACTCACTACACACACACTCTGACACACACACACTCTGACACACACACACTCTGACACACACACATTCTGACACTCACACACACACTCTGACACACACACACACTCTGACACTCACTACACACACACTCTGACACACACACACACTGACACAGACACACACATTCTGACACACACACACACACTCTGACACACACACACACTGACACAGACACACACACTCTGACACTCACACACACACTCTGATACTCACAAACACTCTGACACACACACACTCTGACACAGACACACACACACTCTGACACACACACTGACACACACACACACTCTGACACACACACACTCTCTGACACTCACACACACACTCTGACACACTCACACACACGCTGACACACACACCCTCTCTGACACTCACACACGCACTCTGACACACTCATACACACTCTGACACACACACACACACACTCTGACACAGACACACACACACTCTGACACAGTCACACACACTCTGACACACACACACTCTGACACACACACACTGACACAGACACACACACTCTGACACTCACACACACTCTGACACACTCACACACACTCTGACACTCACACACACACTCTGACACAGACACACACACTCTGACACACACTCTGACACTCACACACACACTCTGACACAGACACACACACTCACACACACTCTGACACGCACACACACTCTGACACACACACTCAGACACACACACACTCTGACACACACACACACACTCTGACACTCACACACACTCTGACACTCACACACACACTCTGACACTCACACACACACACTGACACACACACACTCTGACACACACACACTCTGACACACACACACACTGACACAAACACACACACTGACACAAACACACTCTGACACAGACACACACACTCTGACACACATACACACTCTGACACTCACACACACTCTCTGACACTCACACACACACTCTGACACGCACACACACTCTGACACACACACACAGACACACTCTGACACACACACACACTCTGACCCTCACACACAAACTCTGACACACACACTCTGACACAGACACACACACTCTGACACACACACACACTCTGACACAGACACACACACTCTGACACACACACACTCTGACACACACACACACTCTGACACACTCACACACACTCTGACACACACACACACACTCTGACACACACACACTCTGACACACACACACACTCTGACACAGACACACACACTCTGACACTCACACACACACTCTGACACACACACACTCTGACACAGACACACACATTCTGACACTCTACACACACACTCTGACACACACACACTCTGACACACACACATTCTGACACTCACACACACACTCTGACACACACACACACTCTGACACTCACTACACACACACTCTGACACACACACACACTCTGACACACACACACACACTCTGACACAGACACACACACTCTGACACACACACACTCTGACACACACACACACTCTGACACACTCACACACACTCTGACACACACACACACACTCTGACACACACACACTCTGACACACACACACACTCTGACACAGACACACACACTCTGACACTCACACACACACTCTGACACACACACACTCTGACACAGACACACACATTCTGACACTCTACACACACACTCTGACACACACACACTCTGACACACACACATTCTGACACTCACACACACACTCTGACACACACACACACTCTGACACTCACTACACACACACTCTGACACACACACGCACTCTGACACACACTACACACACTCTGACACACACACACACACTCTGACACAGACACACACACTCTGACACACACACACTCTGACACAGACACACACACTCTGACACTCACTACACACACACTCTGACACACACACACTCTGACACACACACACTCTGACACACACATATTCTGACACTCACACACACACTCTGACACACACACACACTCTGACACTCACTACACACACACTCTGACACACACACACACTGACACAGACACACACATTCTGACACACACACACACACTCTGACACACACACACACTGACACAGACACACACACTCTGACACTCACACACACACTCTGATACTCACAAACACTCTGACACACACACACTCTGACACAGACACACACACACTCTGACACACACACTGACACACACACACACTCTGACACACACACACTCTCTGACACTCACACACACACTCTGACACACTCACACACACGCTGACACACACACCCTCTCTGACACTCACACACGCACTCTGACACACTCATACACACTCTGACACACACACACACACTCTGACACAGACACACACACACTCTGACACAGTCACACACACTCTGACACACACACACTCTGACACACACACACTGACACAGACACACACACTCTGACACTCACACACACTCTGACACACTCACACACACTCTGACACTCACACACACACTCTGACACAGACACACACACTCTGACACACACTCTGACACTCACACACACACTCTGACACAGACACACACACTCACACACACTCTGACACGCACACACACTCTGACACACACACTCAGACACACACACTCTGACACACACACACACACTCTGAGACTCACACACACTCTGACACTCACACACACACTCTGACACTCACACACACACACTGACACACACACACTCTGACACACACACACTCTGACACACACACACACTGACACAAACACACACACTGACACAAACACACTCTGACACAGACACACACACTCTGACACACATACACACTCTGACACTCACACACACTCTCTGACACTCACACACACACTCTGACACGCACACACACTCTGACACACACACACAGACACACTCTGACACACACACACACTCTGACCCTCACACACAAACTCTGACACACACACTCTGACACAGGCACACACACTCTGACACAGACACACACACTTTGACACAGACACACACACTCTGACACTCACACACACACTCTGACACAGACACACACGCTCTGACACACACACACACACTCTGACACACACACACTCTGACACACACTCTGACACACACGCTCACTCTGACACTCACACACACACTCTGAAACACAAACACACACGCTGACACACACACACACACTCTGACACTCACACACACTCTGACACACTCACAGACACTCTGACACACTCACACAGACACTCTGACACACTCACACACACACTGACACAGACACATACACACTCTGACACTCACACACTCTGACACTCACACACACTCTGACACTCACACACACACACACTCTGAAACACACACACACACTCTGACACACACACACACTCTGACACTCACACACACTCTGACACACTCACAGACACTCTGACACATTCACACAGACACTCTGACACACTCACACACACACTCTGACACAGACACACACACACACTCTGACACACACACACTCTGACACTCACTACACACACTCTGACACACACACACACTCTGACACTCACTACACACACACTCTGACACACACACACACTGACACAGACACACACATTCTGACACACACACACACACTCTGACACACACACACACTGACACAGACACACACACTCTGACACTCACACACACACTCTGATACTCACAAACACTCTGACACACACACACTCTGACACAGACACACACACACTCTGACACACACACTGACACACACACACACTCTGACACACACACACTCTCTGACACTCACACACACACTCTGACACACTCACACACACGCTGACACACACACCCTCTCTGACACTCACACACGCACTCTGACACACTCATACACACTCTGACACACACACACACACTCTGACACAGACACACACACACTCTGACACAGTCACACACACTCTGACACACACACACTCTGACACACACACACTGACACAGACACACACACTCTGACACTCACACACACTCTGACACACTCACACACACTCTGACACTCACACACACACTCTGACACAGACACACACACTCTGACACACACTCTGACACTCACACACACACTCTGACACAGACACACACACTCACACACACTCTGACACGCACACACACTCTGACACACACACTCAGACACACACACTCTGACACACACACACACACTCTGACACTCACACACACTCTGACACTCACACACACACTCTGACACTCACACACACACACTGACACACACACACTCTGACACACACACACTCTGACACACACACACACTGACACAAACACACACACTGACACAAACACACTCTGACACAGACACACACACTCTGACACACATACACACTCTGACACTCACACACACTCTCTGACACTCACACACACACTCTGACACACACACACACTCTGACACACACACACAGACACACTCTGACACACACACACACTCTGACCCTCACACACAAACTCTGACACACACACTCTGACACAGGCACACACACTCTGACACAGACACACACACTTTGACACAGACACACACACTCTGACACTCACACACACACTCTGACACAGACACACACGCTCTGACACACACACACACACTCTGACACACACACACTCTGACACACACTCTGACACACACGCTCACTCTGACACTCACACACACACTCTGAAACACAAACACACACGCTGACACACACACACACACTCTGACACTCACACACACTCTGACACACTCACAGACACTCTGACACACTCACACAGACACTCTGACACACTCACACACACACTGACACAGACACATACACACTCTGACACTCACACACACACACACTCTCAAACACACACACACACTCTGACACACACACACACACTCTGACACTCACACACACTCTGACACACTCACAGACACTCTGACACATTCACACAGACACTCTGACACACTCACACACACACTCTGACACAGACACACACACACACTCTGACACACACACACTCTGACACTCACTACACACACTCTGACACACTCACACACACACTCTGACACAGACACAGCCATTCTGACACACACACACACTCTGACACTCACACACACACTGTAACACAAACACACACTCTGACACACACACACACTCTGACACTCACACACACACTCTGACACTCACACACACACTCTGACACTCACACACACATTCTGACACAAACACACACTCTCTGACACTCACAAACACACTCTGACACGCACACACACTCTGACACACACACACACTGACACACACACACACACACTCTGACACTCACACACACACTCTGATACACACACTCACTCTGACACACACACTCTGACACTCACACACACACTCTGACACACACACACACACACTCTGACACACACACTCTGACACTCACACACACTCAGACACAGACACACACTCTGACACACACACACTCTGACACACACACACACACTCTGACACACACACACTCTGACACACACTCTGACACACACGCTCACTCTGACACTCACACACACACTCTGAAACACAAACACACACGCTGACACACACACACACACTCTGACACTCACACACACTCTGACACACTCACACAGACACTCTGACACACTCACACACACACTGACACAGACACACACACACTCTGACACTCACACACTCTGACACTCACACACACTCTGACACTCACACACACACACACTCTCAAACACACACACACACTCTGACACACACACACACACTCTGACACTCACACACACTCTGACACACTCACAGACACTCTGACACATTCACACAGACACTCTGACACACTCACACACACACTCTGACACAGACACACACACACACTCTGACACACACACACTCTGACACTCACTACACACACTCTGACACACTCACACACACACTCTGACACAGACACAGCCATTCTGACACACACACACACTCTGACACTCACACACACACTGTAACACAAACACACACTCTGACACACACACACACTCTGACACTCACACACACACTCTGACACTCACACACACACTCTGACACTCACACACACATTCTGACACAAACACACACTCTCTGACACTCACAAACACACTCTGACACGCACACACACTCTGACACACACACACACTGACACACACACACACACACTCTGACACTCACACACACACTCTGATACACACACACACACTCTGACACACACACTCTGACACTCACACACACTCTGACACAGACACACACTCTGACACACACACACTCTGACACAGACACACACACTCTGACACACACACACACACACTCTGACACAGACACACACACTCTGACACAGACACACACACTCTGACACTCAGACACACTCTGACACACTCACACACACTCTGACACTCACACACACACTCTGACACAGACACACACACTCTGACACACACTCTGACACACACACACTCTGACACAGACACACACACTCACACACACTCTGACATGCACACACACACTCTGACACACACACTCAGACACACACACTCTGACACACACACTCTGACACACACACACACACTCTGACACTCACACACACTCTGACACTCACACACACACTCTGACACTCACACACACACACTGACACACACACACACTCTGACACACACACACACTGACACAAACACACACACTGACACAAACACACTCTGACACACACACACTCTGACACAGACACACACACTCTGACACGCACACACACACTCTGACACACACACTCAGACACACACACTCTGACACACACACTCTGACACACACACACACTCTGACACTCACACACACTCTGACACTCACACACACACTGACACTCACACACACACACTGACACACACACACACTCTGACACACACACACACTGACACAAACACACACACTGACACAAACACACTCTGACACAGACACACACACTCTGACACACATACACACTCTGACACTCACACACACTCTCTGACACTCACACACACACTCTGACACGCACACACACACTGACACACACACACACAGACACACCCTGACACACACACTCTGACACTCACACACACACTCTGACCCTCACACACAAACTCTGACACACACACTCTGACACAGACACACACACTCTGACACACACACTCACACACACTCTGACATGCACACACACACTCTGACACACACACTCTGACACACACACTCTGACACACACACACACACTCTGACACTCACACACACTCTGACACTCACACACACACTCTGACACTCACACACACACACTGACACACACACACACTCTGACACACACACACACTGACACAAACACACACACTGACACAAACACACTCTGACACACACACACTCTGACACAGACACACACACTCACACACACTCTGACACGCACACACACACTCTGACACACACACTCAGACACACACACTCTGACACACACACTCTGACACACACACACACACTCTGACACTCACACACACTCTGACACTCACACACACACTGACACTCACACACACACACTGACACACACACACACTCTGACACACACACACACTGACACAAACACACACACTGACACAAACACACTCTGACACAGACACACACACTCTGACACACATACACACTCTGACACTCACACACACTCTCTGACACTCACACACACTCTCTGACACTCACACACTCACTCTGACACGCACACACACACTGACACACACACACACAGACACACCCTGACACACACACTCTGACACTCACACACACTCTCTGACACAGGCACACACACTCTGACACACACACACACTCTGACCCTCACACACAAACTCTGACACACACACTCTGACACAGACACACACACTCTGACACACGCACTCTGACACAGGCACACACACTCTGACATAGACACACACACTCTGACACACATACACACTCTGACCCTCACACACGCACTCTAACACACACACTCTGACACTCACACACAAACTCTGACACACACACTCTGACACAGACACACACATTCTGAAACAGACACACACACTCTGACACACATACACACTGACACAGACACACACACTCTGACACACATACACACTGACACAGACACACGCACTCTGACACACACACTCTGACACAGGCACACACACTCTGACACACACACTCTGACACACACACACTCTGACACAGACACACACACTCTGACACACTCACTCTGACACAGGCACACACACTCTGACACAGACACACACACTCTGACACACACACACTCTGACCCTCACACACGCACTCTGACACACACACTCCGACACTCACACACAAACTCTGACACACACACTCTGACCCTCACACACAAACTCTGACACAGACACACACATTCTGAAACAGACACACACACTCTGACACACAAACACTCTGACACAGACACACACATTCTGACACAGACACACACACTCTGACACACACTCTCACACACACACACATTCTGAAACAGACACACACACTCTGACACACATACACACTGACACACACACACACACCGACACACACACACACACACACTCTGACACACACACACTCTGACACTCACATACACACTCTGATACACACACTCACTCTGACACACACACTCTGACACTCACACACACACTCTGACACACACACTCACTCTGACACACACACTCTGACACACACACTCACTCTGACACACACACTCTGACACACACGCACACACTCTCACACACACACACTCTCACACACACACACACGCTGACACTCACACACACACTGACACAGACACACACTCTGACAGACACACGCACTCTGACACAGACACACACACTCTGACACACACACACACACTCTGATACAGACACACACACTCTGACACAGACACACACACTCTGACACTCACACACACTCTGACACACTCACACACACTCTGACACTCACACACACACTCTGACACAGACACACACACTCTGACACACACTCTGACACACACACACTCTGACACAGACACACACACTCACACACACTCTGACATGCACACACACACTCTGACACACACACTCAGACACACACACTCTGACACACACACTCTGACACACACACACACACTCTGACACTCACACACACTCTGACACTCACACACACACTCTGACACTCACACACACACACTGACACACACACACACTCTGACACACACACACACTGACACAAACACACACACTGACACAAACACACTCTGACACACACACACTCTGACACAGACACACACACTCACACACACTCTGACACGCACACACACACTCTGACACACACACTTAGACACACACACTCTGACACACACACTCTGACACACACACACACACTCTGACACTCACACACACTCTGACACTCACACACACACTGACACTCACACACACACACTCACACACACACGCACTCTGACACACACACACACTGACACAAACACACACACTGACACAAACACACTCTGACACGGACACACACACTCTGACACGCACACACACACTGACACACACACACACACAGACACACCCTGACACACACACTCTGACACTCACACACACACTCTGACACAGGCACACACACTCTGACACAGACACACACATTCTGAAACAGACACACACACTCTGACACACATACACACTGACACACACACACACACTCTGACACACACTCTCACACACACACACACATTCTGAAACAGACACACACACTCTGACACACATACACACTGACACAGACACACACACTCTGACACACTCACTCTGACACAGGCACACACACTCTGACACAGACACACACACTCTGACACAGACACACGCACTCTGACACACACACTCTGACACACACACACTCTGACACAGACACACACACTCTGACACACTCACTCTGACACAGGCACACACACTCTGACACAGACACACACACTCTGACACACACACACTCTGACCCTCACACACGCACTCTGACACACACACTCCGACACTCACACACAAACTCTGACACACACACTCTGACCCTCACACACAAACTCTGACACACACACTCTGACCCTCACACACAAACTCTGACACAGACACACACATTCTGAAACAGACACACACACTCTGACACACAAACACTCTGACACAGACACACACATTCTGACACAGACACACACACTCTGACACACACTCTCACACACACACACACATTCTGAAACAGACACACACACTCTGACACACATACACACTGACACACACACACACACCGACACACACACACACACACACTCTGACACACACACACTCTGACACTCACATACACACTCTGATACACACACTCACTCTGACACACACACTCTGACACTCACACACACACTCTGACACACACACTCACTCTGACACACACACTCTGACACACACACTCACTCTGACACACACACTCTGACACACACGCACACACTCTCACACACACACACTCTCACACACACACACACGCTGACACTCACACACACACTGACACAGACACACACTCTGACAGACACACGCACTCTGACACAGACACACACACTCTGACACACACACACACACTCTGATACAGACACACACACTCTGACACAGCCACACACACTCTGACACTCACACACTCTGACACACTCACACACTCTGACACTCACACACACACTCTGACACAGACACACACACTCTGACACTCACACACACACTGACACACACACACTCTGACACAGACACACTCTGACACACTCACACACACTCTGACACACACACACACACTCTGACATAGACACACACACTCTGACACACACACATACACTGACACAGACACACACACTCTGACACAGACACACACACTCTGACACTCACACACACTCTGACATAGACACACACACTCTGACACACACACACACACTGACACAGACACACACATTCTGACACACACACACACACTCTGACACACACACACACTGACACAGACACACACATTCTGACACACACACACACACTCTGACACACACACACACTGACACAGACACACACACTCTGACACTCACACACACACTCTGATACTCACAAACACTCTGACACACACACACTCTGACACAGACACACACACACTCTGACACACACACTGACACACACACTCTGACACACACACACTCTCTGACACTCACACACACACTCTGACACACACACACACGCTGACACACACACCCTCTCTGACACTCACACACGCACTCTGACACACTCATACACACTCTGACACACACACACACACTCTGACACAGACACACACACACTCTGACACAGTCACACACACTCTGACACACACACACTCTGACACACACACACTGACACAGACACACACACTCTGACACTCACACACACACTCTGACACACACATACACTCTGAAAGTCACAGACACTCTGACACACACACAACTCTTTACAATCTATATTAACGATTTGGAGGAGGGGACAGAGTGTAACATATCAAAGTTTGCAGATGATACAAAGATGGGAGGGAAAGTAGAAAGTGAGGAGGACATAAAAATCTACAAGGGGATATAGACAAGCTGGGTGAGTGGGCGGAGATTTGGCAGATGCAATACAATATTGGAAAATGTGAGGTTATGCACTTTGGCAGGAAAAATCAGAGAGCAAGTTATTATCTTAATGGCGAAAAACTGGAAAGTACTGCAGTACAAAGGGATCGGGGGTCCTAGTGCAAGAAAATCAAAAAGTTAGTATGCAGGTGCAGCAGGTGATCAAGAAGGCCAACGGAATGTTGGCTTTTATTGCTAGGGGGATAGATTATAAAAACAGGGAGGTACTGCTGCAGTTATATAAGGTATTGGTGAGACCACATCTGGAATACTGCATACAGTTTTGGTGTCCATACTTAAGAAAAGACATACTTGCTCTCGAGGCAGTGCAAAGAAGGTTCACTCGGTTGGTCCCCGGGATGAGGGGGTTGACATATGAGGAGAGGTTGAGTAGATTGGGACTCTACTCATTGGAGTTCAGAAGAGTGAGAGGCGATCTTATTGAAACATATAAGATTGTGAAAGGGCTTGATCGGGTGGATGCGGTAAGGATGTTCCCAAGGATGGGTGAAACTAGAACTAGGGGGCATAATCTTAGAATAAAGGGCTGCTCTTTCAAAACTGAGATGAG
Organism: Squalus acanthias; assembly: GCA_030390025.1. Lineage (NCBI taxonomy): Eukaryota > Metazoa > Chordata > Chondrichthyes > Squaliformes > Squalidae > Squalus > Squalus acanthias. The sequence goes on along the minus strand of CM059447.1, from coordinate 44,901,249 downwards.
GAGAAACTTCTTCACTCAGAGGGTAGTAGGTCTGTGGAATTTGCTGCCCCAGGAAGCTGTGGAAGCTACATCATTAAATAAATTTAAAACAGAAATAGACAGTTTCCTAGAAGTAAAGGGAATTAGGGGTTACGGGGAGCGGGCAGGAAATTGGACATGAGGCTGAGTTCGGATCGGTCGAGGCCCTGTAGGTGGCGTTGCGGGCCCAGGGGCTGAGTGGCCGGGTCCTGCTCCTACTTCTTGTGTTCTTTAGATTTGAGGTGAGGATCAGATCAGCCATGATCTTATTGAATGGCGGAGCAGGCTCGAAGGGCCGATTGGCCTACTCCTGCTCCTATTTCTTATGTTCTTATGTTCTTATGACACAGACACACACACACACTCTGACACTCACATACACTCTGATACTCACAGACACTCTGACACACACACACACTCTGACACACACACTCTGACACAGACACACACACACACTCTGACACACACACACACTCTGACACACACACACACTCTGACACACACATACTCTGACACAGACACACACACTCTGACACTCACACACACCCTCTGACACACACACACTCTGACACACACACACACTCTGACACACTCACACACACTCTGACACACACACACACTCTGACACAGACACACACACTCTGACACACACACACTCTGACACACACACACACTCTGACACACTCACACACACTCTGACACACACACACACACTCTGACACACACACACTCTGACACACACACACACTCTGACACAGACACACACACTCTGACACTCACACACACACTCTGACACACACACACTCTGACACAGACACACACACTCTGACACTCTACACACACACTCTGACACACACACACTCTGACACACACACATTCTGACACTCACACACACACTCTGACACACACACACACTCTGACACTCACTACACACACACTCTGACACACACACACACTCTGACACACACTACACACACTCTGACACACACACACTCTGACACAGACACACACACTCTGACACACACACTCTGACACACACACACACACGCTGACACACTCACACACACTCTGACACACACACACACTCTGACACAGACACACACACTCTGACACTCACACACACACTCTGACACACACACACTCTGACACAGACACACACACTCTGACACTCACTACACACACACTCTGACACACACACACTCTGACACACACACATTCTGACACTCACACACACACTCTGACACACACACACACTCTGACACTCACTACACACACACTCTGACACACACACACTCTGACACACACACATTCTGACACTCACACACACACTCTGACACACACACACACTCTGACACTCACTACACACACACTGACACACACACACACTCTGACACACACTACACACACTCTGACACACACACACACTCTGACACTCACTACACACACACTCTGACACACACACACACTCTGACACTCACACACACATTCTGACACACACACACACACACACACTCTGACACACACTACACACACTCTGACACACTCACACACTCTGACACTCACTACACACACACTCTGACACACACACACACTCTGACACTAACACACACATTCTGACACACACACACTACACACACCCTGACACACACACACACATTCTGACACACACACACACACACACACACTCTCACACACACACACTCTGACACTCACACACACTCTGACACACACACACTCTGACACACACACACACTCTGACACACACACACACACTCTGACACTCACACACACATTCTGACACACACACACACACTCTGACACTCACACACACACACACTCTGACACACGCACACACACACACTCACACACTCCGACACACACACACACACTCTGACACACACACACACTCTGACACATACACACACACTCTGACACTCACACACACACACACTGACACTCACACACACACACTCTGACACACACACTCACACACACACTCTGACACTCACACACACACTCTGACACTCACACACACACTCTGACACACTCACACACACTCTGACACACACACTCCGACACACACACCCACACACACACTCTGACACTCACACACACTCTGACACAGACACACACACTCTGACACTCACACACACACTCTGACACACACACAGACTCTGACACACACTACACACACACACTCTGGCACGCACACACACTCTGACACTCACTGCACACACACTCTGACATACAGACACTCTGACACACACACACTCTGACACACACACACACTCTGACGCACACTACACACACACTCTGACACACCCACACACTGACACTCACACACACACTCTGACGCACACTACACACACTCTGATACACACACACACTCTGACACACACACACACTCTGAACCTCACTACACACACACTCTGACACACACACACACTCACACCCACACACACTCTGAGACACACCCACGCCGACACACTCACACACACTCTGACACACTCACACACACCGCGACAAACATCCTGACACACTCACCCACACACACTCACACACCCCGACACATTCATACACACATGTGCACACACACAACTTTCATTTATATAGCGCTTTTACCGTAATAAAACACACACACATATATACTTACACACATGCACACAGGCACACATGTGTGCAGACGCACACAGACACATAGATTATGACTGCACCAATGTTATTGAGCCCACCGCTGACTCCAAGATATCGGAATGTAGTTCCTGGATCCTGGTCACATAATCTCGTCCTTTCACCTGGAGTAAAAATTCGCAGCTGGAAAAACAGGACATTAAAAACTAGTCACAGAAATCCACCTAAGATTTATCAAATATCAGACTGTGCTTACTGAATTAACTCCCCTCCCCCTGCCCAGCTTCCTCCACATTGCTCCTGAAGACGCTGTCTCCTTGCAGGAGTACAGCATCAGTTGCCCTCCAGTACCTTGTCTAGGTGACCACTGTCGGTGACATTCAACCACAGGGAGCATCACCGACCCGGTCCTCACCTGACGCCTGCACTATCCGGCTCAGACCACTGGATAGGGAGCAGGAGTGGTAACTCAGGCTGATTCTCCCCCAGCCCAGGAGCGCTCAGGCCAATTGTAACACCCTCACTACTGCCCCCACTAGGACCAGCGTGGGCCGGATAGAAACTCCAGGCCATGCCCCTGTGATCCGCTTGTTGCCTGGAGATGAGCAGGGCTGGGAGATAAGGCGGCATCAATGCAAGCTGCAACTTACAATGTAGAATGCCCATAGCTTGGGGCAGCGATCGACAAACACCCTCTTACTTCTACTGTTTAAAGGAAGTTAGAGGGAGAATTTTAACTCCTGGGTGGTTAGCTGGTGGAGCCGGTGGGCCTGTTGGTGCTGCAAGAGGCCTGGTCCATTTTACCGGCTGGGTCTCATTAGCATATGTAGCCGGGCCTCATTAACATATGTAGCCGGGCCTCATTAACATATGTAGCCGGGCCTCATTAACATATGTAGCTGGGCCTCATTAACATATGTAGCCGGGCCTCATTAACATATGTCGCTGGGCCTCATTAACATATGTAGCCGGGCCTCATTAACATATGTAGCCGGGCATCATTAACATATGTAGCCGGGCCTCATTAACATATGTAGCCGGGCCTCATTAACATATGTAGCCGGGCATCATTAACATATGTAGCTGGGCCTCATTAACATATGTAGCCGGGCATCATTAACATATGTAGCTGGGCCTCATTAACATATGTAGCCGGGTCTCATTAACATATGTAGCCGGGCCTCATTAACATATGTAGCTGGGAAACGATGGGGTTCGGCTGCACCGCTGCTCACTGTTGAATAGTCTACTGACAGTAACTGTGGGTGGCACCGAACGGCCCTCCTCGCTCAGATGACCTAGTCGGGGGGGCACAGGGAACGGCCCAGAGCGAGCTGCCTCGGGGCAAACCAATCTCACTGTGGGGGCCTCAAACAAGCGTTAGACGCCATTATTTGGATATGCCAAGGCTCCAACGCCTGCTTCAGGTGGGATTCAGTGGGGAGTCAGTGGGAGTTAATGGAGTCAGTGGGAGTCAGTGGGTGTCAGTGGGAGTCAGTGGGTGTCAGTGGGAGTCAGTGGGAGTCAGTGGGTGTCAGTGGGTGTCATTGGGAGTTAATGGGTGTCAGTGGGAGTCTGGGAGTCAGTGGGAGTCAGTGGGTGTCATTGGGAGTTAATGGGTGTCAGTGGGAGTCAGTGGGAGTCAGTGGGTGTCAGTGGGTGTCAGTGGGAGTCAGTGGGTGTCAGTGGGTGTCAGTGGGAGTCAGTGGGAGTCAGTGGGTGTCAGTGGGAGTCAGTGGGAGTTAATGGGTGTCAGTGGGTGTCAGTGGAGTCAGTGGGAGTCAGTGGGAGTCAGTGGGTGTCAGTGGGAGTCAGTGGGAGTCAGTGGGTGTCAGTGGGTGTCATTGGGAGTTAATGGGTGTCAGTGGGAGTCAGTGGGTGTCAGTGGGAGTCAGTGGGAGTCAGTGGGTGTCATTGGGAGTTAATGGGTGTCAGTGGGAGTCAGTGGGAGTCAGTGGGTGTCAGTGGGAGTCAGTGGGAGTCAGTGGGTGTCAGTGGGAGTCAGTGGGAGTCAGTGGGTGTCATTGGGAGTTAATGGGTGTCAGTGGGAGTCAGTGGGAGTCAGTGGGTGTCAGTGGGAGTCAGTGGGAGTCAGTGGGAGTTAATGGGTGTCAGTGGGTGTCAGTGGGAGTCAGTGGGTGTCAGTGGGAGTCAGTGGGAGTCAGTGGGTGTCAGTGGGTGTCAGTGGGTGTCATTGGGAGTTAATGGGTGTCAGTGGGTGTCAGTGGGAGTCAGTGGGAGTCAGTGGGTGTCATTGGGAGTTAATGGGTGTCAGTGGGAGTCAGTGGGTGTCAGTGGGAGTCAGTGGGAGTCAGTGGGAGTTAATGGGTGTCAGTGGGTGTCAGTGGGAGTCAGTGGGAGTCAGTGGGTGTCAGTGGGAGTCAGTGGGTGTCAGTGGGTGTCAGTGGGTGTCAGTGGAGTCAGTGGGTGTCAGTGGGAGTTAATGGGTGTCAGTGGGTGTCAGTGGAGTCAGTGGGTGTCAGTGGGAGTCAGTAGAGTCAGTGGGTGTCAGTGGGAGTCAGTGGGTGTCAGTGGGAGTCAGTGTGTGTCAGTGGGAGTCAGTGGGTGTCAGTGGGAGTCAGTGGGAGTCAGTGGGTGTCAGTGGGAGTCAGTGGGTGTCAGTGGGAGTCAGTGGGAGTCAGTGGGTGTCAGTGGGAGTCAGTGGGTGTCAGTGGGAGTCAGTGGGCAGGATGCCACTGACGTGTAGCGACATGCACACTGATTAAAAAATGCATCATATTCACAAATTTACAATGGATAATCAGCAAATAAGACACAAGCACACACGCTCTCACACACGCTCTCACACACGCACTCACACACGCTCTCACACACGCTCTCACACACGCTCTCACACACGCTCTCACACACGCACTCACACACGCTCTCACACACGCTCTCACACACGCTCTCACACACGCACTCACACACGCTCTCACACACGCTCTCACACACGCACTCACACACGCTCTCACACACGCTCTCACACACGCACTCACACACGCACTCACACACGCTCTCACACACGCACTCACACACGCTCTCACACACGCTCTCACACACGCTCTCACACACGCTCTCACACACGCTCTCACACACATTCTCGCGCACACAGGCAGCATACAGGTAGCATGCGCTGCCACACTCAGTTATAGAAACACACTCTGCCACACGTCTCGTTAAGCTGTCTGTGGTCAGTACCGTGGAAACCATTTTGCGTGCTCCATCCATGGGTCATCGCCCGGCTCCCAGTTTCGGAGACCTCCATCACAGTGAAAACATTTCACGTTGTCACGGTGTCCTGTCAAACAGGGAATTTACATGGTTAGCTGTGCATTCACTCAGTCAGACCGATACCCGGAATGTCAGCCCTGCAGGACTCATGCTGGCCACCCTGAAACACGCGCGGCCGCCACACCGATCGGGACAGCAACGCCGCTCATCACTGGAACCCAAGCAATGTGACGCAAAAAGCTCGATTGGCATCTACTCCCGTTCCCGCCCTTCCTCTGCTGCAGGCACGGACTCTCACTGGGCTATGGCAACCCCTCCCCTGCGTGTGACCATTCTTCATGCGTGACACTGGATGGCGACTGAAGCTCCGCTATTCAACCACGGGGGGAACCACAGTCAAGACCAAACCTGCCCTCACCCAATGTGAACCCACGTCCACCTTTCCATGGGGGGACGCGGGGGCGCGGGGGGTGGTGAGGATCTCCGGATAGGGGTCAGGGGTCAGGGCAGTGGTGAGGGGCACACCTTGCCAGGACAAGCAACTGTTGTGGGGAGTCGCGGTGTGTCGGGGGGTCTCGGGGGGTCTCGGTGTGTCGGGGGTCTCGGTGTGTCGGGGGTCTTGGGGTGTCGGGGGGTCTCAGTGTGTTGGGGGTCTCGGGGGGCTCTCGGTGTGTTGCGGGTCTCGGGGGTCTCGGTGTGTCGGGGTTCTTAGGGTGTCGGGGGGGTCTCAGTGTGTTGGGGGTCTCGGGGGGCTCTCAGTGTGTTGGGGGTCTCGGTGTGTTGGGGTTCTCGGGGGTCTCGGTGTCTCAGTGTGTTGGGGGTCTCGGGGGGCTCGGTGTGTTGGGGTTCTCGGGGGTCTCGGTGTCTCAGTGTGTTGGGGGTCTCGGGGGTATCGGTGTGTTGGGGGTCTCGGGGGTATCGGTGTGTTGGGGGGTCTCGGGGGGGTGTCAGTCTGTCGGTGTGTTGGGGGTCTCGGGGGGTCTCGGTGTGTCGGTGTGTTGGGGGGTCTTGGGGGCGTCTCAGTCTGTCGGTGTGTTGGGGGGTCTCAGGGGGGTCTCGGTTTGTCGGTGTGTTGGGGGTCTCGGGGGGCTCTCGGTGTGTTGGGGGTCTCGGGGGTATCGGTGTGTTGGGGGTCTCGGGGGTCTCGGGGGTATCGGTGTGTTGGGGGTCTCGGGGGGGTCTCAGTGTGTCGGTGTGTTGGGGGTCTCGGGGGGGTCTCAGTGTGTCGGTGTGTCGGGGGTCTCGGTGTGTCGGTGTGTCGGGGGTCTCGGGGGGGGTCTCGGTGTGTCGGTGTGTTGGGGGTCTCGGGGGGGTCTCGGTGTGTCGGTGTGTTGGGGGTCTCGGGGGGGTCTCGGTGTGTCGGTGTGTTGGGGGTCTCGGGGGGGTCTCGGTGTGTCGGTGTGTCGGGGGTCTCGGGGGGGTCTCGGTGTGTTGGGGGGTCTCGGTGTGTCGGGGGTCTCGGTGTGTTGGGGGTCTCGGGGGGCTCGGTGTGTTGGGGTTCTCGGGGGTCTCGGTGTGTTGGGGTTCTCGGGGGGCTCGGTGTCTCGGTGTGTTGGGGGTCTCGGGGGGGTCTCGGTGTCTCGGTGTGTCGGGGGTCTCGGGGGGGTCTCGGTGTGTTGGGGGGTCTCGGTGTGTCGGGGGTCTCGGTGTGTTGGGGGTCTCGGGGGGCTCGGTGTGTTGGGGTTCTCGGGGGTCTCGGTGTGTTGGGGTTCTCGGGGGGCTCGGTGTCTCGGTGTGTCGGGGGTCTCGGGGGGGTCTCGGTGTGTTGGGGTTCTCGGGGGTCTCGGTGTGTTGGGGGTCTCGGGGGGGGTCTCGGTGTCTCGGTGTGTCGGGGGTCTCGGGGGGGTCTCGGTGTGTTGGGGGGTCTCGGTGTGTCGGGGGTCTCGGTGTGTTGGGGGTCTCGGGGGGCTCGGTGTGTTGGGGTTCTCGGGGGTCTCGGTGTGTTGGGGTTCTCGGGGGGCTCGGTGTCTCGGTGTGTTGGGGGTCTCGGGGGGCTCGGTGTCTCGGTGTGTTGGGGGTCTCGGGGGGCTCTCGGTGTGTTGGGGGTCTCGGTGTCTCGGTGTGTTGGGGTTCTCGGGGGTCTCGGTGTGTTGGGGTTCTCGGGGGCTCGGTGTCTCGGTGTGTTAGGGGTCTCGGGGGGCTCGGTGTCTCGGTGTGTTGGGGGTCTCGGGGGGCTCGGTGTCTTGGTGTGTTGGGGGTCTCGGGGGGCTCGGTGTCTCGGTGTGTTGGGGTTCTCGGGGGCTCGGTGTCTCGGTGTGTTAGGGGTCTCGGGGGGCTCGGTGTCTCGGTGTGTTGGGGGTCTCGGGGGGCTCGGTGTCTTGGTGTGTTGGGGGTCTCGGGGGGCTCGGTGTCTCGGTGTGTTGGGGGTCTCGGGGGGCTCTCGGTGTGTTGGGGGTCTCGTGGGGGCTCGGTGTGTCGGAGGGTCTCGGGGGGCTCTCGGTGTGTTGGGGGTCTCGTGGGGCTCTCGGTGTGTTGGGGGTCTCGGTGTCTCGGTGTGTTGGGGGTCTCGGTGTCTCGGTGTGTTGGGGGTCTCGTGGGGGCTCGGTGTGTCGGAGGGTCTCGGGGGGCTCTCGGTGTGTTGGGGGTCTCGTGGGGCTCTCGGTGTGTTGGGGGTCTCGGTGTCTCGGTGTGTTGGGGGTCTCGGTGTCTCGGTGTGTTGGGGGTCTCGGTGTCTCGGTGTGTTGGGGATCTCAGTGTCTCGGTGTGTTGGGGGTCTCGGTGTCTCGGTGTGTTGGGGATCTCAGTGTCTCGGTGTGTTGGGAGTCTCGGGGGGCTCGGTGTGTCGGAGGGTCTCGGGGGGCTCTCGGTGTGTTGGGGGTCTCGGGGGTCTCGTTGTGTTGGGGGTCTCGGTGTGTTGGGGATCTCAGTGTCTCGGTGTGTTGGGGGTCTCGGTGTCTCGGTGTGTTGGGAGTCTCGGGGGGCTCGGTGTGTCGGAGGGTCTCGGGGGGCTCTCGGTGTGTTGGGGGTCTCGGGGGTCTCGGTGTGTTGGGGGTCTCGGTGTGTTGGGGGTCTCGGGGGTCTCGGTGTGTTGGGGGTCTCGGAGGGCTCTCGGTGTGTTGGGGGTCTCGGGTGTTGGGTGTCTCGGTGTGTTGGGGGTCTCAGGGGGCTCTCGGTGTGTTGGGGGTCTCGGGGGTCTCGGTGTGTTGGGGGTCTCAGGGGGCTCTCGGTGTGTTGGGGGTCTCGGTGTGTTGGGGGTCTCGGGGGTCTCGGTGTGTTGGGGGTCTTGGAGGGCTCTCGGTGTGTTGGGGGTCTCGGTGTGTTGGGGGTCTCGGTGTGTTGGGGGTCTCGGGGGCTCTCGGTGTGTTGGGGGTCTCAGTGTCTCGGTGTGTTGGGGGTCTCGTGGGGGCTCGGTTTGTCGGAGGGTCTCGGGGGGCTCTCGGTGTGTTGGGGGTCTCGGTGTCTCGGTGTATTGGGGGTCTCGGGGGCTCTCGGTGTGTTGGGGGTCTCGGTGTCTCGGTGTGTTGGGGGTCTCGTGGGGGCTCGATGTGTCGGAGGGTCTCGGGGGGCTCTCGGTGTGTTGGGGGTCTCGGTGTCTCGGTGTATTGGGGGTCTCGGGGGCTCTCGGTGTGTTGGGGGTCTCAGTGTCTCGTTGTGTTGGGGGTCTCGTGGGGGCTCGGTGTGTCGGAGGGTCTCGGGGGGCTCTCGGTGTGTTGGGGGTCTCGGTGTCTCGGTGTGTTGGGGGTCTCGTGGGGGCTCGGTGTGTCGGAGGGTCTCGGGGGGCTCTCGGTGTGTCGGAGGGTCTCGGGGGGGCTCGGTGTGTCGGAGGGTCTCGGGGGGTTTCAGCTTCACCGAGATTCCCCCAGGATATCAGCTCTTTGTGTGGTACGTGGACAGAAAGTCCGAGCGCAGGACACGTGTCAGCGGTTTTACACAATCATTTTAGTTGTTAAAATGCAGTGGACGTGTGCGAGGTTCAGAACCCCCATTGTCAAATCAAACACTGTTGTGATCCCAGGACTGACTGCCGATCTAGTGCAGAGCTCGAAACCCTAATTTTGCTTCTCCCCTCCGGTGCGGTCAGTCCTGTTCACACTCACCTCCAGCTGGGATTTGATATTCATTAACCCCCCTCCCCTCTCCTGGTTGTGAACGATCTAAAGTAAACCTCCGAATAATTCCGAGAAAATGTTTTCAACACAGCCCATTATTGTGGGTGAGTCAGTGTTAAAGCGCCTGGGAAACCTGGTCAGCTTATAACTGATTCTGTGTCCCGAGAAATTCTTAATACTGCCTTATAATTTAAAAAGAATTCAAAGACTATACGGCTTTCAGAACTGGTGCCCAGAAATTATGACTGAAACTTCTAACGGACAGAAAAGAACGAAAGACTTGCATTTATATAGCGCCTTTCACAACTTCAGGACCTCCCAATGCCCTTTACAGCCAATGAAGCACATTTGAAGTGGCGTCACTGTTGTGATGTAGGAAACGCGGCAGCCAATTTGCGCACAGCAAGATCCCACAAACAGCAATGTGATAATGGCCAGATCGTCTGTTTTTTTAGTGATGCTGATTGAGGAATAAACATTGGCCCCCAGGACACTGGGGAGAACTCCCCCTGCTCTTCTTCGAATAGTACACTGGGACCTTTTACATCCACCTGAGAGAGCAGACAGGGCCTCGGTTTAACGTCTCATCTGAAAGGCGGCACCTCCGACAGTGCAGCACTCCCTCAGCACTGCACAAGATTAAATGTCAGAGCTTTAGAACAGAGGGCAGGAGAATCTTCTTCACACAGAGAGCTGTGAGGCTGTGGGATTCACGGCCAGGATTAGTTATTGAGGCAAAATCTATGTCAGCATTGAAGATTAGATTGGATCGGTTGATGAAGGAAAAGGGGGTTGAAAGTATATGGAAACAGGGCGGGTAAATGTAATTATAGAATCATAGAATGATACATCACAGCAGGAGGCCATTTGACCCATCGTGCCTGTACCGGCTCTTTGAATGAGCTCTCCAATTAGTCCCACTCCCCCCTGCTCTTTCCCCATAGCCCGGTAAACTTTTTTCCCTTCAAGTATTTATCCAGTTCTCTTTTGAAAGTTATTATTGAATTTGCTTTCACCACCCTTTCAGGCAACGTGTTCCAGATCACAACAACTCACTGTGTAAAAAAAGTTTCCTCGTGTTCCCTCTGTAAGTCTTTCTTTCTTTCCTCTGGTTCTTTTACCAATCACCGTAACTCTGTGTCCTCTGGTTACCGACCCTCCTGCCACTGGAAACAGTTTCTCCTTATTTACTCTTATCAAAATCATTCATGATTTTGAACACCTCTATCAAATCGCCCCTTAACCTTCTCCGCTCCAATGAGAACAACCCCAGCTTCTCCAGTCTCTCCACATAACTGAAGTCCCTCATCGCTGGTGCCATTCTGGTAAATCTCCTCCGCACCCTCTCCAAGGCCTTGACATCCTTCCTAAAGTGTGGTGCCCAGAACTGAACACAATACTCCAGCTGAGGCCGAACCAGTTTTTTTTAATAAAGGTTTAGCGTAGCTTTTGTACTCTATGCCTCTTTTTATAAAACCAAGGACCCCATATGTTTATTTAACAGACTTTTCAACTTGCCCTGCTACCTTCAATGATTTGTGTGCATACACCCCCAGGTCTCTCTGTTCCTGCACCCTCTTTAAAATTGTACCCTTTAGTTTATTTTGCCTCTCCTCATTCTTCCTACCAAAATGCATCACTTCACATTTCTCTGCGTTAAATTTCATCTGCCGTGTGTCTGCCCATTTCACCAGTCTGTCTGTGTCCTCCTGAAGTCTGTTACTATCCTCCTCACTGTTTACTACATTTCTGAGTTTCGTGTCATTTGCAAACTTTGAAATTATGACCTGTATACCCAAGTCCAGGTCATTAATATATATCAAAAGGAGCAGTGGTCCTAATACCGACCCCTGGGGAACACCACTGTGTACTTCCCTCCAGTCTGAAAAACAACCGCTCACCACTGCTCTCTGCTTTCTGTCCCTTAGCCAATTTTGTATCCAAGCTGCCACTGTCCCTTTAATCACATGGACTTCAATTTTGCCAACAAGTCTATTATGTGGTACTTTGTCAAGCGGCTTTTGAAAGTCTACCTACACAACATCAATCACACTCCCCTCCTCTATCCTCCCCATTACTTCATCAAAGATCTCGGTCAAGTTAGTCAAACATGATTTACCTTTAGCAAATCCGTGCTGACTTTCATTTATGAGCCCATACCTTTCCAAATGCCTTTTAATTTTGGCCCGGATTACTGGGCAGGATTTTAACTTGGAGACGGGGAGGGAGCTGGATTGCAGTTGGGAAATCTGGAAGAATTTAACAGCAGAGCCTGATTAACATTTTTTTCTCTGTTTCCCGCCCGCAGCCAGCCAGGTTGAGAGGATGGCTATCATCGGGAAGGCCTGCGGCACCAGGCTGCAGCCGGGGAGCAGAGAGGAGTGAGGGATGGATCGGAGGCCGGAGGGGGGGCTGCTGTCTGTTGATCGGAAGGGTCGGGGGGGAGATCGGGAGGGTCGGGGGGGAGATCGGAAGGGTCGAGGGGGGGTGATCGGAAGGGTCGGGGGGAGATCGGAAGGGTCGGGGGGGGAGATCGGAAGGGTCGGGGAGAGATCGGAAGGGTCGAGGGGAGATCGGAAGGGTCGGGGGGAGATCGGAAGGGTCGGGGAGAGATCGGAAGGGTCGGGGGGGGAGATCGGAAGGGTCGAGGGGAGATCGGAAGGGTCGGGGGGAGATCGGAAGGGTCGAGGGGAGATCGGAAGGGTCGGGGGGAGATCGGAAGGGTCGGGGAGAGATCGGAAGGGTCGAGGGGAGATCGGAAGGGTCGGGGGGGGAGATCGGAAGGGTCGGGGGGGGAGATCGGAAGGGTCGGGGGGGAGATCGGAAGGGTCGGGGGGAGATCGGAAGGGTCGGGGGGGGAAATCGGAAGGGTCGGGGGGGGAGATCGGAAGGGTCGGGGGGAGATCGGAAGGGTCGGGGGGAGAGCGGAAGGGTCGAGGGGAGATCGGAAGGGTCGGGGGGGGAGATCGGAAGGGTCGGGGGGGAGATCGGAAGGGTCGGGGGGGAGATCGGAAGGGTCGGGGGGGGAGATCGGAAGGGTCGGGGTGGGGGGAGATCGGAAGGGTCGGGGGGAGATCGGAAGGGTCGGGGGGGAGATCGGAAGGGTCGGGGGGGAGATCGGAAGGGTCGGGGGGAGATCGGAAGGGTCGGGGGGAGATCGGAAGGGTCGGGGGGAGATCGGAAGGGTCGGGGGGAGATCGGAAGGGTCGGGGGGAGAGCGGAAGGGTCGGGGGGGGGAGATTGGAAGGGTCGGGGGGAGATCGGAAGGGTCGGGGGGAGATCGGAAGGGTCGGGGGGAGAGATCGGAAGGGTCGGGGGGGAGATCGGAAGGGTCGGGGGGGGAAATCGGAAGGGTCGGGGGGAGATCGGAAGGGTCGGGGGGAGATCGGAAGGGTCGGGGGGGGGGAGATCGGAAGGGTCGGGGGGGGGAGATCGGAAGGGTCGGGGGGGGAGATCGGAAGGGTCGGGGGGGGAGATCGGAAGGGTCGGGGGGGGGGACATCGGAAGGGTCGGGGGGGGAGATCGGAACGGTCGGGGGGGGAGATCGGAAGGGTCGGGGGGGGAGATCGGAAGGGTCGAGGGGGGAGATCGGAAGGGTCGGGGGGAGATCGGAAGGGTCGGGGGGGGGAGATCGGAAGGGTCGGGGGGGGAGATCTGAAGGGTCGGGGGGGGAGATCGGAAGGGTCGAGGGGAGATCGGAAGGGTCGGGGGGGGAAGATCGGAAGGGTCGGGGGGAGATCGGAAGGGTCGGGGGGGGGAGATCGGAAGGGTCGGGGGGAGATCGGAAGGGTCGGGGGGAGATCGGAAGGGTCGAGGGGAGATCGGAAGGGTCGGGGGGGGAGATCGGAAGGGTCGGGGGGAGATCGGAAGGGTCGGGGGGGGGAGGTCGGAAGGGTCGGGGGGAGGTCGGAAGGGTCGAGGGGGGGTGATCGGAAGGGTCGGGGGGAGATCGGAAGGGTCGAGGGGAGATCGGAAGGGTCGAGGGGAGATCGGAAGGGTCGGGGGGGGGAGATCGGAAGGGTCGGGGGGGGGGGGAGATCGGAAGGGTCGAGGGGAGATCGGAAGGGTCGGGGGGGGGAGATCGGAAGGGTCGGGGGGAGATCGGAAGGGTCGGGGGGAGAGATCGGAAGGGTCGAGGGGAGATCGGAAGGGTCGGGGGGAGGTCGGAAGGGTCTAGGGGGGGTGATCGGAAGGGTGGGGGGGGGAGATCGGAAGGGTCGGGGGGGAGATCGGAAGGGTCGGGGGGTGATCGGAAGGGTCGGGGGGGAGAGCGGAAAGGTCGGGGGGAGATCGGAAGGGTCGGGGGGAGATCGGAAGGGTCGGGGGGAGAGATCGGAAGGGTCGGGGGGAGATCGGAAGGGTCGGGGGGAGATCGGAAGGGTCGGGGGGAGAGATCGGAAGGGTCGGGGGGAGATCGGAAGGGTCGGGGGGAGATCGGAAGGGTCGGGGGGAGATCGGAAGGGTCGGGGGGAGATCGGAAGGGTCGGGGGGAGATCGGAAGGGTCGGGGGGGGAGATCGGAAGGGTCGGGAGGAGGTCGGAAGGGTCGGGGGGAGATCGGAAGGGTGGGGGGGGGAGATCGGAAGGGTCGGGGGGAGATCGGAAGGGTCGGGGGGGGGAGATCGGAAGGGTCGGGGGGAGGTCGGAAGGGTTGGGGGGGGAGGTCGGAAGGGTCGGGGAGAGATCGGAAGGGTCGAGGGGGGAGATCGGAAGGGTCGGGGGGGCAGATCGGAAGGGTCGGGGGGGGGAGGTCGGGGGGGGAGATCGGAAGGGTCGGGGGGAGATCGGAAGGGTCGGGGGGAGATCGGAAGGGTCGGGGGGGAGGTCGGAGGGGGGAGATCGGAAGGGTCGGGGGGGGAGATCGGAAGGGTCGGGGGGAGGTCGGAAGGGTCGGGGGGAGGTCGGAAGGGTCGGGGGGGGGAGGTCGGAAGGGTCGGGGGGGGAGATCGGAACGGTCGGGGGGAGATCGGAACGGTCGGGGGGGGGAGGTCGGAAGGGTCGGGGAGAGATCGGAAGGGTCGAGGGGGGAGATCGGAAGGGTCGGGGGGGCAGATCGGAAGGGTCGGGGGGGGGAGGTCGGGGGGGGAGATCGGAAGGGTCGGGGGGGAGATCAGAAGGGTCGAGGGGAGATTGGAAGGGTCGGGGGGGGAGATCGGAAGGGTCGAGGGGAGATCGGAAGGGTCGGGGGGAGAGATCGGAAGGGTCGGGGGGAGATCGGAAGGGTCGGGGGGGGGAGATCGGAAGGGTCGGGGGGAGGTCGGAAGGGTCGGGGGGAGGTCGGAAGGGTCGGGGGGGGAGGTCGGAAGGGTCGGGGGGGGAGGTCGGAAGGGTCGGGGGGGGAGATCGGAAGGGTCGGGGGGAGATCGGAAGGGTCGGGGGGAGATCGGAAGGGTCGGGGGGGGGAGGTCGGAGGGGGGAGATCGGAAGGGTCGGGCGGGCGAGGTCGGGGGGGGAGATCGGAAGGGTCGAGGGGAGATCGGAAGGGTCGGGGGGGGAGGTCGGGGGTGGGGGGAGATCGGAAGGGTCGGGGGGAGATCGGAAGGGTCGGGGGGGGAGATCGGAAGGGTCGGGGGGGGGAGGTCGGGGGGTGAGATCGGAAGGGTCGGGGGGGGGAGGTCGGGGGTGGGGGGAGATCGGAAGGGTCGGGGGGGAGATCGGAAGGGTCGGGGGGAGATCGGAAGGGTCGGGGGGGGGAGGTCGGTGGGGGAGATCGGAAGGGTCGGGGGGGGGGAGATCGGAAGGGTCGGGGGGGAGGTCGGGGGGGGAGATCGGAAGGGTCGGGGGGGGAGATCGGAAGGGTCGGGGGGGGAGGTCGGAAGGGTCGGGGGGAGATCGGAAGGGTCGGGGGGGGGAGGTCGGTGGGGGAGATCGGAAGGGTCGGAGGGGGAGATCGGAAGGGTCGGGGGGGGAGGTCGGGGGGGAGATCGGAAGGGTCGGGGGGGGGAGATCGGAAGGGTCGAGGGGAGATCGGAAGGGTCGGGGGGGGAGGTCGGGGGTGGGGGGAGATCGGAAGGGTCGGGGGGGAGATCGGAAGGGTCGGGGGGGGAGATCGGAAGGGTCGGGGGGAGAGGTCGGAAGGGTCGAGGGGAGATCGGAAGGGTCGGGGGGAGAGATCGGAAGGGTCGAGGGGAGATCGGAAGGGTCGGCGGGGGGGAGATTGGCGGGGAGATCGGAAAGGTCGGGGGGGAGATCGGAACGGTCGAGGGGGGGTGATCGGAAGGGTCGAGGGGGGGAGATCGGAAGGGTCGGCGGGGGGGAGATTGGCGGGGAGATCGGAAGGGTCGAGGGGGGGTGATCGGAAGGGTCGAGGGGGGGTGATCGGAAGGGTCGAGGGGGGGTGATCGGAAGGGTCGAGGGGGGGAGATCGGAAGGGTCGGGGGTGGAGATCGGAAGGGTCGGCGGGGGGGAGATCGGCGGGGAGATCGGAAAGGTCGGGGGGGAGATCGGAAGGGTCGGGGGGGGGAGGTCGGGGGGGGAGATCGGAAGGGTCGGCGTGGAGATCGGAAAGGTCGGGGGGAGAGGTCGGAAGGGTCGAGGGGGGGTGATCGGAAGGGTCGGGGGTGGAGATCGGAAGGGTCGGGTGCGGGCGTCCGATCAAGGGGGATTGGTGACGCGGGGTGCTGGATCCAGCAGGTAAGTTGAAAGGCTCTTACCTCCTGGATCCAGCAGTCCTCGTCTTCCTTTAGCTGGCGGGTTCCCTGGCGAGGTCCCGCGTAGGCCGCTCACCAGCTTTTATATTGTAGATACCACGCACACGCAAAAGTTTGAATGGGCCGCGTGCTTGAGGAGGCAGGCCGCGCAGGAAGGACATTACCAGCCACCCAGAGTTAAATTTAAAATGCAGCTTCCACATGAGGCACGCAGTCTCATTATAATATTTAAAGTGCCAACTGGCCTCCTGCGAGTGGATTGGCCGCACGTCCCCCGTCCCGCCTCCGTTAAAACCGGAAGTGAGCGGGTGGGAGGCGGATCGGGGTAGGGATTCAGATTTCTAACATTTTAACCTGTCACCCGGTTTTTGGGGTTAAAATTCCCCCCATTGTCTCTGAAGGTTTCCCCGCCACCGATGTTAGGCTGACTGGCCTGTAGTTGCCGGTTTATCCCTCTCCTCTTTTGTAAACAGGTGTAACATTTGCAATCCTCCAGTCCTCTGGCACCACCCCCATATCCAAGGAGGATTGAAAGATTGTGGTCAGAGCCTCTGCAATTTCCACCCTAGCTTCCCTCAGCAACCTAGGATGGATCCGATCTGGACCGGGTGACTTTTCTACTTTGAGGACTGCCAACCTTTTAAGTACCATCTTTATCTATTTTTATCCTATCCAATTTTTCTACTACCTCCTCCTTTACTGCTACACTGGCAGCATCCTCCTCTCTATTGAAGACAGATGCAAAGTCCTCATTTAGTACCTCAGCCATGCCCTCTGCCTCCACAAGAAGATTTTCTTTTTGGTACCTAATCGGCCCCACCCTTTCTTTTACTACCCTTTTACTATTTATGTGTTTATAAAAGACTTTTGGGTTCCCTTTTATGTTGGCCTCTAATCTATTCTCATACTCTCTCTTTGCCCCTCTTATTTCCTTTTTTAAATCTCATCTGTACTTTCTATATTCGGCTTGGTTCTCTATTGTATTATAAACCTTACATTTGTCATAAGTCTCCTTTTTCTGTCTCATTTTAATCTCTATATCTTTAGTCATCCAGGGATCCCTAGCTTAGCCCTTCCTTTCCTCCTCGAGGGAATGTATCTACTCTTATACCCGAGCCATCTCTTCTTTGAAGGCCTCCCATTGTTGAATTACTGCTTGCCACCGGAGCCCGATCCCTTTTCAACTCACTGAAGTTAGCGCTCCTCCAGTTAAGTATTTTTACGTTTGATTTGTACCTTGTCCTTTTCTGTAACTATTCTAAACCTGACGATATTATGATCACTATTCCCCAAGTGCTCCTCCACTGAAACATGCTCCACTTGCCCCACTTCATTCCCCAGAACTAGATCCAGCACTGCTTCCTTCCTCGTTGGGATGGAAACATACTGATCAAGAAAGTTCTCTTTCTTAGAACTCTTTGCTTTATAAATCGTTGGTGTGACCGCCAACCGAGAAATAAGTCTGAGGCATGTTTGGGGTAACTTTAACTTTGGGTGATGGTGTAGTCAGGGCGATATCGAATCTGCCACTCGTTAAACACAACACCCGATTTTCACGTCTATTGAAGTCAATGGATGTGACAATGGGCGGCAGATTCAATAACTGCCCAGTTTTACACCATTGGCCAAATTTAAAATGAACCCCCCCCCCCCCCCCCCACGGGGAGTAGCACAGTTTTAATCAGAAGTTTAAAACCAGCCAACGTATTACATACATAATTACATCGAAGTTACAGCACAGAAACAGGCCATTCAGCCCAACATGTTCATACCGGTGCTTATGCTCCACACGAGCCTCATTCCACTCTAATTATCTCCTCCCACCCTCCCCCCCGACTCCACATCCTTCTATTCCCTTCTCCCTCATGTGTTTATCTCGCTGCCCCTTAAATGCATCTGTGCTATCCGCCTCACCCAC
Source organism: Squalus acanthias (assembly GCA_030390025.1). NCBI lineage: Eukaryota > Metazoa > Chordata > Chondrichthyes > Squaliformes > Squalidae > Squalus > Squalus acanthias. The sequence continues at coordinate 44,882,750 of CM059447.1, read as the reverse complement.
TCCCTGTGGTAGCGAGTCCCACAGAGGTTTCTCCTGAATTCCCGATTGGATTTATTAGTGACTGTCTCATATTGATGGCCCCAAGTTTTGCTCTTCCCTACAAGTGGAAACATCTTCTCTATGTCTACCCTATCAAAACCCCATCTTTTAATTTTAAAGACCTCTATAAGGTCAACCCTCAGTCTTCTCTTTTCCAGAGAAAAGAGCCCCAGCCTCTTCAATCTTTCCTGATATGTGTAACCTCTCAGTTCTGGTATCGTTCTAGTAAATCTTTTTTGCACCTTCTCCATATCCTTTTTATAACATGGAGACCAGAACTGTTCACCGTACTCCAAGTGTGGTCTAACCAAGGTTCGATACAGGTTTAACAGAACTCCTCTGCTTTTACTTTCTATCCCTCTAGAAATGAACCCCAATGCTTTGTTTGCTTTTTTTAAATGGCCTTATTAACCTGTGTCGCTACTTTTAGTGATTTGTGTATCTGTACCCCCAGATCCCTCTGCTCCTCTACCCCATTGAGACACTTATTTTCCAAGCAGTTTGTGGCCTCCTTATTCTTCCTACCAAAATATACCACCTCACACTGAACTACACTGAAGTTCATTTGCCAATTACACGCCCATTCTGTAAGTTTCTTAATGTCGTCCTGTATTTTATCACAGTCCTCCTCTGTATTAACTATGCCCCCCAGTTTGGTGTCGTTCGCAAGTTTTGAAGAGGTGTGAGATGGCCTTACCCGTGTAGAAGAAGCCCGCCCGGGCCAGGTGCGGTGGTTGGATGGTGATGTAGGCCGGCCAGTTCTCGAAGGTGCTCAGTCTCGCCTCCTCTGCCTCCATCTCCACATTGATTGGCGGCGCCAGCTCCTCCATGCTCATCCGCTGGAGCTGGCTAACGATTTGGCCGTCGACTGCGTCGGCCTCTTGCTGCTTTGCGCCGGAGTCTGGGCCGCGTCCGTCGAGGTCGAAGGTGCAGGCGCAGGTGCGCGGAGGGCAGCGCTTCCCCCGCTCCAGCCTGGGCTGTCCGCCTGGCGTCCAGCGTCTCAAGATGGTGCTGCGGAAGCCTGGCCGGTTCTGGAATGTTCTCAGCAGCCCGTCTTCTGGCCTCAAGCGCCGGGCGGGCGTTTCATTCCAGTGACTCTCACCACATCCAGTCAGGGGCTTGGGGAAAGGAGCGGTCGGACACTGGGGGCCTTGGGGTGGATCGGGAACCTCCGCGCTCTTCTGACAGCCTGTTCCTTCAGTGCCAGCACGGGTGGGCCCCGGACCCTCGCATTGGAGCCCCCCGATGGGATCAGCCAGCACGGAGAGCTTAGAGACGGGATGAAGCCGACTGGGATCCCCAAAGGCTCCTCCGCCGAGGTACCAGATATTCACTGTGGTCCCAACTTCCAGGCAACGGAGCTGGTTGCCAGGGCAACGCAGCCCAGCCTTGGCCATGTCGTGGGTCAGCGAGGGATCACCTGTGTAAGGGAATTGCTTGCAGGCCTCAATTCTGTAGGGGTCAGAGGGGATCGCACTTCCCCTCTGGGCACTCTCCGCACTCCTGCTCTCCACACTCCCCCTCTCCGCACTCCCCCGCTCCGCACTCCCCCTCTCCGCACTCCCCCTCTCCGCACTCCCCCTCTCCGCACTCCCCCTCTCCGCTCTCCCCCTCTCCGCACTCCCCCTCTCCGCACTCCCCCACTCCGCACTCCCCCTCTCCGCACTCCCCCACTCCGCACTCCCCCTCTCCGCACTCCCCCACTCCGCACTCCCCCTCTCCGCACTCCCCCTCTCCGCACTCCCCCACTCCGCACTCCCCCTCTCCGCACTCCCCCACTCCGCACTCCCCCTCTCCTCACTCCCTCTCTCCCCACTCCCCCACTCCACACTCCCCCTCTCCGCACTCCCCCACTCCGCACTCCCCCTCTCCACACTCTCCCTCCCCACACTCTCCCTCTCCTCACTCTCCATCCTTTCCAAGTACTTGGGGCTGCTCTCTGATTCTAGCTATAAAACAACATCTTTGGTGACTCTAACTGTATGAGAACAAACGGCTATAGTGAGAGCAAGAACAGCTTCACGCCATTAGCGAACCTTTTAACCATGGCAACTCGTAAGCAGCCTCCAATAAGCTTTCTAACTCTTGCACGTATTTACGCCAGAGTCTCTCGTAACTTCCTTTTACTGACGTCGCTTAGGACAAAGGTAAGACAAATTTACAGAACCCCAAAAACCAGCGAAGTCACTTAAAACTAAATAATGCACCCAATCATGCATTATCACCACTCGGTCTCGGGAGTCTGATCGCTGCGGTACTGCACCAAGTGATCACTTTCAGATTGAGTGCGAGGTAACAGTGCATGAGGCCGGGTACTGGACAGTTCCCTCTGTGTCCTTCTCTTGTTGTCCCAGTGCAGACAGTGTTGAGCTGATACTGATTCCATGTGATCGCAGCCAGCCTGGACTGGAAAGAGCCAGAGTCACGTTCTGCTGAGCTGGTCCGCACTCACACAATCCCCGCCTCAGGCCTTTGTCGGGTGTTTATTTACCATGCCGTGCCAGGTTGGAAATGAAAACTAACTTTTATACAGATAGTTAGTTTCAAATATTACTTTTAAAAGTCTACTTGAGAAAATAGTTTGGTCACTGTAAGATGCACAAATGGTTTTGCACCAGCACAGAGCTGTTTCCTGGGTGTCAGCCGTGGCTCAGTGGGTAGCACTCTCGCCTCTGAGTTAGAAGGTCGAGGGTTCAACCCCACTCCAGAGACTTGAGCATAAAATCTAGGCTGACATTCCAGAGCAGCACCGAGGGAGCACTACACTGTCAGAGGGGCAGTACTGAGGGAGCGCCGCACTGTCGGAGAGGCAGTACTGAGGGAGCGCCGCACTGTCGGAGGGGCAGTACTGAGGGAGCGCTGCACGGTCAGAGGGGCAGTACTGAGGGAGCACTGCACTGTTGGAGGGGCAGTACTGAGGGAGCGCTGCACTGTCGGGGGGGCAGTACTGAGGGGAGTGCTGCACTGTCGGAGGGGCAGTACTGAGGGAGTGCCACACTGTCGGAGGGGCAGTACTGAGGGAGCGCTGCACTGTGGGGGGGGCAGTACTGAGGGAGCGCTGCACTGTGGGAGGGGTAGTACTGAGGGAGTGCTGCACTGTCGGAGGTGGAGTACTGAGGGAGTGCTGCACTGTCGGAGGGGCAGTACTGAGGGAGTGCTGCACTGTGGGAGGGGCAGTACTGAGGGAGCGCTGCACTGTCGGAGGGGCAGTACTGAGGGAGTGCTGCACTGTCGGAGGGGCAGTACTGAGGGAGTGCTGCACTGTGGGAGGGGCAGTACTGAGGGAGCGCTGCACTGTCGGAGGGGCAGTACTGAGGGAGTGCTGCACTGTCGGAGGTGGAGTACTGAGGGAGTGCTGCACTGTCGGAGGGGCAGTACTGAGGGATCGCTGCACTGTCGGAGGGGCAGTACTGAGGGAGTGCTGCACTGTCGGAGGTGGAGTACTGAGGGAGTGCGGCACTGTCGGAGGGGCAGTACTGAGGGAGTGCTGCACTGTCGGAGGGGCAGTACTGAGGGAGTGCTGCACTGTGGGAGGGGTAGTACTGAGGGAGCACCAACTGTTGGAAGGGCAGTACAGAGGGAGCGCCGCACTATCGGTGGGGCAGTACTGAGGGAGCGCCCGACTGTTGGAGGGGCCGTACTGAGGGAGTGCCACACTGTCGGAGGGGCAGTACTGAGGGAGCGCTGCACTGTCGGAATGGCTGTACTGAGGGAGCGCCGCACTGTCGGAATGGCTGTACTGAGGGAGCGCTGCACTGTCGGAGGGGCAGTACTGAGTGAGCGCTGCACTGTCGGAGGGGCAGTACTGAGGGAGCGCCGCACTGTCGGAGGGGCAGTACTGAGGGAGCGCCGCACTGTCGGAGGAGCAGTACTGAGGGAGCGCCGCACTGTCGGAGGGGCAGTACTGAGGGAGCGCCGCACTGTCGGAGGGGCAGTACTGAGGGAGCGCCGCACTGTCAGAAGGGCAGTACTGAGGGAGCGCCACACTGTTGGAGGCGCAGTACTGAGTGAGTGCTGCACTACCGGTGGGACAGTACTGAGGGATCGACGCACTGTCGGAGGGGCAGTACTGAGGAAGCGACGCACTGTCGGAGGGACAGTACTGAGGGAGCGTGGCACTGTCGGGGGGGCGGTACAGAGGGAGCGCTGCACTGGCGGGGGGGGCAGTACTGAGGGAACGACGCACTGTCGGAGGGGCAGTACTGAGGGAGCGCTGCACTGGCGGGGGGGGGCAGTACTGAGGGAACGACGCACTGTCGGAGGGGCAGTACTGAGGGAGCGCTGCACTGTCGGATGGGCAGTACTGAGGGAGCGCTGCACTGTCGGAGGGCCAGTACTGAGAGAGCGCTGCACTGTCGGAGGGACAGTACTGAGGGAGCGCTGCACTGTCGGAGGGGCAGTACTGAGGGAGCGCTGCACTGTCAGAGGGGCAGTACTGAGGGAGCGGCAGTACTGAGGAAGCACCACACTGTCGCAAGGGCAATACTGAGGGAGTGCTGCACCGTCGGAGGGGCAGTACAGAGGGAGCGCCACACTGTCGGAGGGGCAGTACAGAGGGAGCGCCACACTGTTGGAGGTGCAGTACTGAGGGAGTGCTGCACTGTCGGAGAAGCAGTACTGAGGTAGCGCTGCAGTGTTAGAGAGGCAGTACTGAGGGATCGACGCACTGTCGGAGGGGCAGTACTGAGGGAGCGCTGCAGTGTTAGAGAGGCAGTACTGAGAGAGCGCAACACTGTCGGAGGGGCAGTACTGATGGAGCGCCACACTGTCGGAGGGGCAGTACTGAGGGAGCACCACTCTGTCGGAGGGGCAGTACTGAGGGAGCGCCACTCTGCCGGAGGGACAGTACTGAGGGAGCGACGCACTGTCGGAGGGGCAGTACTGAGGGAGCGCCGCACTGTCGGAGGGGCAGTACTGAGGGATCGCTGCACTGTCGGAGGGATAGTACTGAGGGAGCGACGCACTGTCGGAGGGGCAGTATTGAGGGAGCGACGCACTGTCGGAGGGGCAGTACTGAGGGAGTGCTGCACTGTCGGAGGAGCAGTACTGAGGGAGTGCTGCACTGTCGGAGGAGCAGTACTGAGGGAGCGACGCACTGTCGGAGGGGCAGTACTGAGGGAGTGCTGCACTGTCGGAGGAGCAGTACTGAGGGAGCGCCGCACTGTCGGAGGGGCAGTGCTGAGGGAGCGCTGCACTGTCGGAATGGCTGTACTGAGGGAGCGCCGCACTGTCGGAATGGCTGTACTGAGGGAGCGCTGCACTGTCGGAGGGGCAGTACTGAGTGAGCGCTGCACTGTCGGAGGGGCAGTACTGAGGGAGCGCCGCACTGTCGGAGGGGCAGTACTGAGGGAGCGCCGCACTGTCGGAGGAGCAGTACTGAGGGAGCGCCGCACTGTCGGAGGGGCAGTACTGAGGGAGCGCCGCACTGTCGGAGGGGCAGTACTGAGGGAGCGCCGCACTGTCGGAGGGGCAGTACTGAGGGAGCGCCGCACTGTCAGAAGGGCAGTACTGAGGGAGCGCCACACTGTTGGAGGCGCAGTACTGAGTGAGTGCTGCACTACCGGTGGGACAGTACTGAGGGATCGACGCACTGTCGGAGGGGCAGTACTGAGGAAGCGACGCACTGTCGGAGGGACAGTACTGAGGGAGCGTGGCACTGTCGGGGGGGGCGGTACAGAGGGAGCGCTGCACTGGCGGGGGGGGCAGTACTGAGGGAACGACGCACTGTCGGAGGGGCAGTACTGAGGGAGCGCTGCACTGGCGGGGGGGGGGCAGTACTGAGGGAACGACGCACTGTCGGAGGGGCAGTACTGAGGGAGCGCTGCACTGTCGGATGGGCAGTACTGAGGGAGCGCTGCACTGTCGGAGGGCCAGTACTGAGAGAGCGCTGCACTGTCGGAGGGGCAGTACTGAGGGAGCGCTGCACTGTCGGAGGGGCAGTACTGAGGGAGCGCTGCACTGTCAGAGGGGCAGTACTGAGGGAGCGGCAGTACTGAGGGAGCACCGCACTGTCGCAAGGGCAATACTGAGGGAGTGCTGCACCGTCGGAGGGGCAGTACAGAGGGAGCGCCACACTGTCGGAGGGGCAGTACAGAGGGAGCGCCACACTGTTGGAGGTGCAGTACTGAGGGAGTGCTGCACTGTCGGAGAAGCAGTACTGAGGGAGCGCTGCAGTGTTAGAGAGGCAGTACTGAGGGATCGACGCACTGTCGGAGGGGCAGTACTGAGGGAGCGCTGCAGTGTTAGAGAGGCAGTACTGAGGGAGCGCAACACTGTCGGAGGGGCAGTACTGATGGAGCGCCACACTGTCGGAGGGGCAGTACTGAGGGAGCACCACTCTGTCGGAGGGGCAGTACTGAGGGAGCGCCACTCTGCCGGAGGGACAGTACTGAGGGAGCGACGCACTGTCGGAGGGGCAGTACTGAGGGAGCGCCGCACTGTCGGAGGGGCAGTACTGAGGGATCGCTGCACTGTCGGAGGGATAGTACTGAGGGAGCGACGCACTGTCGGAGGGGCAGTATTGAGGGAGCGACGCTCTGTCGGAGGGGCAGTACTGAGGGAGTGCTGCACTGTCGGAGGAGCAGTACTGAGGGAGTGCTGCACTGTCGGAGGAGCAGTACTGAGGGAGCGACGCACTGTCGGAGGGGCAGTACTGAGGGAGTGCTGCACTGTCGGAGGAGCAGTACTGAGGGAGCGCCGCACTGTCGGAGGGGCAGTGCTGAGGGAGTGCCGCACTGTCGGAGGGGCAGTACTGATGGAGCGCCACACTGTCGGAGGGGCAGTACTGAGGGAGCGACGCACTGTCGGAGGGGCAGTACTGAGGGAGCGCCGCACTGTCGGAGGGGCAGTACTGAGGGATCGCTGCACTGTCGGAGGGATAGTACTGAGGGAGCAACGCACTGTCGGAGGGGCAGTATTGAGGGAGCGACACACTGTCGGAGGGGCAGTACTGAGGGAGTGCTGCACTGTCGGAGGAGCAGTACTGAGGGAGTGCTGCACTGTCGGAGGAGCAGTACTGAGGGAGCGACGCACTGTCGGAGGGGCAGTACTGAGGGAGCGCCACACTGTCGGAGGGGCAGTACTGAGGGAGCGCCGCACTGTCGGAGGGTCAGTACTGAGGGAGCGCCGCACTGTCGGAGGGGCAGTACTGAGGGAGCGCCGCACTGTCAGAAGGGCAGTACTGAGGGAGTGCCACTCTGTCGGAGGGGCAGTACTGAGGGAGTGCCGCTCTGTTGGAGGCGCAGTACTGAGGGAGTGCTGCACTGTCGGAGGGATAGTACTGAGGGAGCGCCACACTGTCGGAGGGGCAGTACTGAGGGAGTGCCGCACTGTCGGAGGGGCAGTACTGAGGGAGCGCCACACTGTCGGAGGGGCAGTACTGAGGGAGTGCTGCACCGTTGGAGGGGCAGTACAGAGGGAGCGCCACACTGTCGGAGGGGCAGTACTGAGGGAGCGCCACACTGTTGGAGGTGCAGTACTGAGGGAGTGCTGCACTGTCGGAGAAGCAGCACTGAGGGAGCACCGCACTGTCGGAGGGGCAGTACTGAGGGAGCGCCACTCTGTCGGAGGGGCAGTACTGAGGGAGCGCCACTCTGTCGGAGGGGCAGTACTGAGGGAGCGACGCACTGTCGGAGGGGCAGTACTGAGGGAGTGCTGCACTGCCGGAGGGACAGTACTGAGGGAGCGACGCACTGTCGGAGGGGCAGTACTGAGGGTGTGCTGCACTGCCGGAGGGACAGTACTGAGGGAGCGACGCACTGTCGGAGGGGCAGTACTGAGGGAGTGCTGCACTGTCGGAGGGATAGTACTGAGGGAGCAACGCACTGTCGGAGGGGCAGTACTGAGGGTGTGCTCCACTGTCATTACAACAGTGACTACACTTCAAAAGTACTTCATTGGCTGCAAAGCGCTTGGGGACATCCTGCGGCTGCATAAATACAAGCTCTTGCTTGTCTTCTTTCCTTGTTTCTCTCCTGCACTGTCCTCCTCTTCAACTGTGAAGGTGCTGATCCTTTCCCAGCCCTCAGATACTGGGTCCAAGCATCCTTCCCTCATCTCCGAGCTGTGATATTCCAAGGATGGCATCCCGGCCAAGTCTACCCCGGCCTTTACCCAAAGTCCACTGCCCTGTCCTTCCAGTCAGCGGTCAATAGATTGTGCTCAGGAGCTGGAACTCTGGCTGAAACTTCTTCTCTCTAGTACAGGTCAACGATGAGTGTCTCTTACATCAGCCACACCGGGATCAGCTCACAGCACAAACTAACCATAGGACCTGCCACTCTTCCGTCTTGTAACTATCGGGGTGGGTGGCAAGGTCAGGAAATTGTGTCTAAATGTCTGCTAAATAGCAAGACACTATAAAGGCAACAGTCAGTAACGGGAATACAGTTAGTAATTACATTGATTTTACAGCACAGAAACAGGCCATTCGGCCCAACTGGTCCGTGCCGGTGTTTATGCTCCACACGAGCCTCCTCCCACCCTTCTTTATCTCACCCGATGAACATAACCCTCTATTCCCTTCTCCCTCATGTGCTTATCTAGCTTTCTCTTAAATGCATCTACGCTATTCAACCACTCCCTGTGGTAGCGAGTTCCACATTCTCACCACTCACTGGGTAAAGAAGTTTCTCCTGAATTCCCTATTGGATTTATTAGTGACTATCTTATATTGATGACCCCTAGTTTTGGACTCCCCCACAAGTGGAAACATTTTCTCTACTTTATAAAGCGCTGGTTAGGCCACACCTGGAGTATTGCGTCCAGTTCTGGTCACCACACTTTAGGAAGGATGTGAAGGCCCTTGAGAGGGTGCAGAGGAGATTTACCAGCATGGTTCCGGGGATGGGGGATCTTAGCTGCAAGGACAGGTTGGAGAAGCTGGATTTGTTTTCATTAGAGCAAAGGAGGTTGAGGGGTGATTTGATAGAGGTGTACAAGATTGTGACGGGTTTGGATAGGCTAGATGGGGAAAGGCTGTTCCCACTAGTTGATGGTACAAGGACTAGGGGACAAGGATTTAAGGTTTTGGGCAAGAGATACAGGGGGATGTGAGGAAAACCTTTTTTATGCAGCGAGTGGTGATGACCTGGAACTCGCTGTCGACGGAAGTGGTGGAAGCGGAGACACTCGGGGAAAAATTCATTTGGTTAGCGCCTCCCGTTAGTGTCTCCGGGGAGCGCTAGGAACTTAGCGCCCGAGCGCGACGATTTTAGCGGCGCTCGCGAAATTGACCAGTCGTTTTGCGGCGGCACTAAACACTACCGCCACAATCTCCTGCGCCCGCAGATCGTGACGTCAGTCAAGCGTGCAACGCCCCGGTAGCGCCCCAGACCGGATATTGAGTCGTGCCCCCTGCCTTAGCGCCTGCCGCTAGCGACGACAGGTAGAGGGGAGCGTTTTCAAGTCGGGAAGGGGTTGGGGGAGCGCTATTTAAAGGCGGGCGCTTCCTGCCTTTTCTTGCCGGCAAAACTTTTGGTTTTAACGCTGTCCTAAGGAGTTTTGGCCCTCAGCACCACTTTTGAGGTTCCTAAACGCCGAGCTCTTTCCCTGGGCCTATCCATTAGTGCTTCCAACACAATTGCTTTTGAGGTCTCTCCAGGCCGAGATTCAAGGCTGCAATGAGCAGGGAGTGGCTGGCCAGCAAGATGGCCCCTCCCCTTTAAGAACTGGACGGCGCCAGTCTGTCTGGTTTCCATGGTAATTGGCATCGCCCTGAGCTTCGGTAGCGTTCTGAGGTAGCGCCTCGCTCCCCGACATTTGCGCTTTAAGAGAGGTGTGTAGCGCCTGATTTAGCGCTCAAATCACCTCCAGGGGCGATAGAGGCGAATTTTGCAGTCGGAGGCGATAATTAGCGCCGGGCGCGACACTTTGCGCCCGGCAGATATTAGCGCCCCAAAATGGGTGATACCGAATTTTTCCCCCATAGAGTCACTCTCTACCCTGTCAAACCCCTTCAGAATTTGAAAGACCTCTATCAGGTCACCCCTCAGCCTTCTCTTTTCTAGAGAAAAGAGCCCCAGCCTGTTCAGCCTTTCCTGATAAGTATATCCTCTCAGTCCTGGCGTCATCCTTGCAAATCTTTTTTTGCACCTTCTCCAGTGCCTCTATATCCAGAATTGGATACAGTGCTCCAAGTGTGGTCGAACCACGGTTCGATACAAGTTTAACATAACAGTGGTTATTTTCTGGCAGCAGCTGCTGCCAACCAAGTTGAAGTAGTTGTGCGTGCGCAGTTTGAAAATGGCGGTGTTTTTTTTACCCAGAACACTCCCAGCGATAGAATAGGCCCGATAAACACTGCAGGGGCCTGGTGCGCGGAGAAGGCCCGACACGGGGGAGGGGGGGGAGGGGCGTGTTCCTGCGGGTGCGCAGCGCCGGCAGTCGGGCGACGCAGACGGAAGCCGGAGGAAAGATTCCGGAGCGGGGGGTAGGCAGGGCGCAGCGAACCGGTGGGGAGGCTTTGTAAACACCCGGTGTAGGCCTCAAGCCCCGAACAAGAACCTACGGGGCCCCGCTTTCGCACCGAGTGAGTCGGCAGCATCGCTACTGCCGAACAGAGCCGCGTCAGGAAAAGAAAATCTGTGCCAGCAAAACTCAGCAAATTTTTATTAATTTTCTCCTTTCCCTTCACACAGAGCTCTCGCTCTCCGAACAAATAAAATCTCCGCAACCCTCCCCCCGCAAAATTATTATACATTAATACTTAAACCAACCCGCGATATTGTGATACATTATTATTAAACCAACCACAGATTCCACAAATGTATGCGATATTACTATATTATTATACATTAATACATAAACCAACACAGCTTCTGGTTCGTTGGCAGCAGTCACTCTGTTTGGTGAAAGGGTGAAAACAGGTGCGAAGTGGGTGTGGTGCTAATAAGACACGCCTGTTTGAAGGTCTGGTTTTAGCACGCAATTTTGGACCTAATTGCTGATTATCATGATTTGAACTTGCCTGGAGGCGCTAAAACAGACACCTGCAGGTTTAGCACTCGAGCACTGATAAGAAGCAATTTTGGTGGAGCAGCATATGTGGGCTCCTCGCACCCACTTCCACTGAAGGTGTGGAGTGCGCTGGCTGACACACAACGGCACGTTTCAGGATTGCTCAGGCACCGAGGGAAGAGGGCGGACAGGCTCTTGGAGGCAGCACTGGAGGTCCTGGTGGAGGAGGAGGTCCGGAGGAAGAGGGATGACCTGTACCCGCAGTGGGGGAAGGAGTCCACCTCACCCTCCTGTCTGACACTCCTGCAGCAGCTGGTGCTGCTCTGCCTGGCCTCATGTCCTCCTCCCATTCCTCATCCAGACTGAGGGGGAGCCCTAGCAAGAGGCCCATGACACCAAGCACTCCCTTGCTCCTGGTAACTCCTATAAGGTGTCCAATAAGGTGGAGTAGCTCAGCACTCACTCCTTTTAGATGAAGTCCTCAGAGAATTTCCAGAATAAATGTTGATAGGGACTGGAATTTTCTGGTGTCCATGCAGGCACGATTGGAGGCGGGTCAGGTGGGAAATTTGAAATATCTTGCAGCGGGTCAGGAATCCGCCGTCATCCTGCCCCCACGTGCCTTTCCCTCGGGTGCATTTGCCGGTGTGGCAGCGACCCGACCGGCAGAGGCGGGCGAGCTAATTCAAATCATTAACAGGCAGTTGTCAGACCCTTAAGAGCCTTTTTCAGCCCACCTTGCGAATTTCCCTGCATGCCCACAGGATTCACGCAGCTCGGGAACCACGTCGGTCAGCCTGAGGCGGGAGTTGATTGGCCATTGCTCCAGCTGATTAGTGCACAGCATGAAAAGTACAATAAAAATTCGAGCTTCACAGCTGATCACTTTCCTAAAGCAGATGCTGTTGCTGACTGCATTCCCAGCACACATTTCGCTTTCTATAGGCTGCAAGTGTTTCCAGCATCCACTATCACCTCATTGTTACAACCTATCACACCATTGACAGCTTGCTCCTCTGATCTCTACTTGACCTGCCATCTCTTCCATCAGCATGGGTGCCGTTTATACTGTCTCACCTTGGTGCTCAGTATCGGACCATGCTGAGCCCCAACACCAGCAGCACCAGGCACACCATCAGCACCAACAACGCCACCACCAACATTTTCTTCAACCACCTGATGCTGTACAGGACAGAGGGCACCAGCGCACCGTGCCGGAGGCGATACCCCCAACACAGGGTATACAGGCAGAGGATGAGCTTCCTCGACATGATGGAGCAGCAGTGCCAAAGGAGGCTCAGGCTATCGGGCCAGGTCATTGCAGACATTTGCACATTGCTCGAGCAAGACCTACAGTCCAGAGGAGCGGGTGAACACGCTGTCAAAGTCACCAGTGCCCTCAACTTCTTCGACTCAGGCTCCTTCCGGGGATCTGCAGCAGACATTTGTAGCGTCTTGCATTTAGCCGCCCACAGATGCATCACACAGGTCATCGATGCCCTCTTTGACAAGTCAGCCAATTATATCAACTTTGCCACTGATGAAGCCAGTGTTACTGAGCGGGCCCTTGGCTTTGCCACTCTGGCTGGCTTCCCACGGGTGCAGGGCGTCATCGACTGCACACATGTGGCCATCAGGGCACCCCATCATCACCCAGGAGTCTTTATCAACAGCAAGGGCTTCCACTCCCTCAATGTGCAGCTCGTCTGCAACCATAGGAAGATCATCAAGCATGTGTGCGACAAATTCCCTGGCAGCCGCCATGACTCTTTCGTCTTTCGCCAGTCCACCCTCCCTCAGCTCTTCGCTCCTCCAAACAGACTTTCCGGCTGGCTGCTTGTAGACAAGGTTATCCACTGAAGACGTGGCTCATGACACCCTTGAGGAGGCCAAGTACTGAGGCCCAGGAGAGATATAATGAAAGCCATATTTTCCCAGATGTGTCATAGAGCAGACGGTAGGCATGCTGAAAATGCGCTTCAGATGCCTTGACAGATCTGGAGGAGCCCTTCAGTACGCACCAGCCAGGGTCTCCAGAATCGTCATCGTCTGCTGCGCGTTGCACAACATTGCGCAGCAGCGTGGATTAGCACTGCATGAGGAGCAAGGCTCTGAGCGCACAGCCTCTTCAGAGGAGGAGCAGGAGCTGGAGGAACCTGCGGGCCAGATCCCACCAGCACCTGAGCACACTGCTGCCCGGGAGGCCAGGGATGGGCTCATCATGACCAGATTTACTTAACTTTATGCATTACACCCATATGGCTGCCACATGCTGCCCCAGGTTTGCACCACCTCACAGCAACACCATAAAGCATCCCTACAATGACCAGGCCATTCCTTTCACACTGACTACCATTGCTGCAGGTACCGTTATGTCTCACCATTCACTGCAACTCACTAAGCCACTTCCAAAGGTGCACACAAATCTGTCCATGACCAGAAAGTGGTGAAAATAAAGAATTTTATCTGTGACATCACAGTAATGGAAACTTTACAGAAACATTTATTAAAACACCCAAGTGGCTACTCTTGTGAATCTACTTGTGTGGCACCTTTCTCTTCCGCGTGCTTCTACGAGGTGCTACCCCTGTGGTTTCAGCAGAGCTAGAGGCAGCCTGCTCACTTCCCTGCTGCGACTCGTCAGACCCTTTTGGCGGACGTTTGGAGTCTGTGATGGCCTTGACAAAGTCTGCTCCTCCTGCGACTGTGCAGGGGCAGACTCGGCCATCGCGATCCGAGGAGCCATCTGGGTCTCTGACTGAGGGGGGACAACGGGGGAGAAGTGTGAGCGCTATGAGAGGAGCCCCTACTTGCATGTTCCCTCTCACCATTATCCCTCTCATGGGCCACATGCACTTCCCTGCTAGCAAGGAGCTGGAGACCACCTTGCTGCACAGCAGTGGGGACTTGAGGACCCACTTCTACGTTGACATCCCTCCTAGAGAGGAGGTCTATGAGCCTCTGCCATCTATTCTCCATAGATAGCATGTGCTCCTGTGAGTGGCGCATTAGCTGCTCCATGCTGATGGCCATCCTTTCCATGGACGAGCCTACAGTCGCCATCGCCTGCGGCACGGTGGTGCTCATGTTGGAGGTGAACTCCTCCATTCTCTGCACATTTGCAGACATCGCGGTCGCAAAACCTGTCAGAGCCTCCTGCACTTCTTGCTGCACCTCCAGGATCGCCCTCTTTCTGGATGGCCCCCGAGGCTCAGTGTCTGGATGCAGCTGAGCAGAGCTGGGAGCGTCCTGCACCCTCTGACGAGGACTTTTCACTGCTGTCCCTGTCTCCACCATCTGATTTTGCTCATTTGTGACTTGTGTGAGACACCAGATGACAACACTACTCTATCTCGCGTGGCACCCACCAAGGTGTGGGTATCTGCGCTGGTGCTGGGTGCGCTTATGTCTGGTGACGGTGCGCCCTCAGAGGCTGGAGGCTGATCTGAGGAGTCGTCTTCCTCTTCCTCCTGGACAGTTGGGGGTGGGGGGTTCTTGATGGACCTGTGGGAGAGTAAAGAGATGAGTTAGAAATGTCATATGAAGAATGGGTACAGATACCATTATGCACATGATGACCATTCACTGGCTGCTGACATCAGTCCCCATATGACTGATGCCATGTGGCTGTATGAGATGTAATTCTGTTAGCAGGTTGCTGAAATGTCCTCCTCTCTCCATCTCCCACCTCCAGCTGCTCGGCAACTATAGAGACCTCCAGGGCGACCTCCTCTGCTGGAGTCAACGTGGCCAATGTTGGAGGGCCACCTCCAGTTCTCTCCCTCTCCCTCTTATTGTGGGCTCTCTTCTCCTGCAAGGAGGGAAAGAAGAGAAGGTTGCGTGAGAGAGATGGAATGAGTGTAAGGAATGAATGGGTTACATCTGTAGAGGGTGACTATGATGGAGTGGGGTGGCAATGCCAAGTGGCCTCCTTGTGTGTTGTTAGTTGGTAAGATTGCAATAGGATGAGGGTGAGTGTGAGGGGTGGTTAGTCAGATGGGGATGTGATAATGTAGATAGAGAGAGAGGGATGGGTGGACGTGGAAGGTATGTTGGTGTAAGGATGTGCAGGAGTAGGGTTGGGAATGCAGATTGATGGGGATGTGGTGAGTGGCGCAGCAGGATGAAGTCGAGTGTGGCTTTGCACTCACCTTTCCAGATCTAATGAGATGATTGAAACATTTGCAGCACTGCACCCAGGTCCTCCTGAACACATCCCTGCTGTTGACCTCTTCTGTTATTTGCAGCCAGGCTCTTTTTGTCTCCTGGGGAGGTCTCTTCTGCCCATTGGAAGGGAAGAGGACCTCCCTGCATGGTCTAACGCTCTCCACAAGCATATGGAGGGAGTCATCGGAGAACCTGGGTGCAGCCCTCTGTCTCGGTCATGTTTGGCACTCGTTGTAGCAGTCCAATTGTGCAGTGTGCTGCCTGCACACTCCTACATGAACCTTCAAATGCAATGTGGCCATGGCCCCTTTAAATATCCCGGCTGAAAACGCGCCATCGCTGACGTCATCAGACCCGCACCATTTAATAGGGCCGGGTAACACGGTTAACGGAAAGTCGATCTCAGGAGCGGCATGGTATGAAGAATGAGGTCGTGACCCGCCGTGGCAACTGCCTGCACCCGACCAGCCCAGGCTCAGAAAATCCCGGCCAGAGTGTTGGTGAAGTCTTGACAAACGGCACCAGAAAGTCTCCCAATGTGTTTCAAGAGTCCTCTTCAAACCTCCAGCAGCAAGCGAACAGTGAAAGCTGAGCATTTACTCCTATTCAGCTGGCCGCTGTCAGGAGAGGGCGTTAGTTCAAGCGCTGTCAAGCAAAATGCCACACAGCCTCGCTAATGAGCAATAGCAAACATTTTAAGTGGCTATCAGCCCCTTAACGATCCTCCGGGCGGCCGTTCCTAGCGCCCACTTCAACTCCTTTACCAAGATGGCATCTTGGGCTAAACTGGCGTTGCATCTTGGCCATCTCTGAGGCTCTTTAGCGCCTAAAGGAGCCGGGGAAAATTGCCCCCAACTTCCCTGCTTTTCAATTCTATCCCTCTAGAAATGAACCCCAGTGCTTGGTTTGCTTTTTTTTAATAGCCTTATTAACCTGCGTTGCTACTTTAGTGATTTGTGAATGTGTACTCCCAGATCCCTTTGCTCCTCTATCCCATTTCTTCCTACCAAAATACACCACCTCACACATAGCTATTGACGTAAGAAAACGACTAGGCACTTGGTCTAAGCGTTAAACAAAGCTTTAATCAATTGTTTTTCAACATGGAGATCTAGTTGTGTCCTTCACTAGTTCCTGTTAAAGAATGTCCTGAGCAAGCTGGGCCCATGCCCGAGTATTTATACTCTCCCTGGACAGCGCCACCAGCAGGTCGCCCAGTATTATGTCATAAGTCATTTCCCATGAATGACAAAATTCATGTCAGCTATATTGAAATTAATTTGCCAATTACACGCCCATTCTGCTAGTTTATTCATGTCTTGTATTTTGTCGCATTCTTCCTCTGTGTTAACTACACCCCCCAATTTGGTGTCATCCGCAAATTTTGAAATTGCACTTCCAATTCCCGAGTTCAAATTGTTAATGTAAAAAAGAAAGACTTGCATTTCTATAGCGCCTTCCACATCCTCAGGATGTCCCAAAGCGATTTACAGCCAATGAAGTACTTTTGAAGTGTAGTCACTGTTGTAATGTGGGAAACGCGGCAGCCAATTTGCGCACAGCAAGATCCCACAAACAGCACTGTGATAATGACCAGATAATCTGTTTTTGCTACGTTGATTGAGGGATAAATATTGGCCAGGACACCTGTGAGGGAAAGGGAGAAGAGTGGGGTAATACAGGGGAAGAGAGAGAGAGCGGAGTAATTCAGGGGAAGAGAGAGAGAGAGCAGGGTAATTCAGGGGAAGAGAGAGAGAGAGTGAGGTAATTCAGGGGAAGAGAGAGAGCGATGTAATTCAGGGGAAGAGGGAAAGAGAGAGAGAGCGAGGTAATTCAGGGGAAGAGAGAGAGAACGAGGTAATTCAGGGGAAGAGAGAGAGAACGAGGTAATTCTGGGGAAGAGAGAGAGAATGAGGTAATTCAGGGGAAGAGAGAGAGAACGAGGTAATTCTGGGGAAGAGAGAGAGAACGAGGTAATTCTGGGGAAGAGAGAGAGAATGAGGTAATTCAGGGGAAGAGAGAGAGAACGAGGTAATTCAGGGGAAGAGAGAGAGAGAACGAGGTAATTTAGGGGAAGAGAGAGAGAGAACGAGGTAATTCTGGGGAAGAGAGAGAGAACGAGGTAATTCAGGGGAAGAGAGAGAGAGAGAACGAGGTAATTCAGGGGAAGAGAGAGAGAGAACGAGGTAATTCAGGGGAAGAGAGAGAGAGCGGGGTAATTCTGGGGAAGAGAGAGAGAAAATGAGGTAATTCAGGGGAAGAGAGAGAGAATGAGGTAATTCTGGGGAAGAGAGAGAGAGCGAGGTAATTCAGGGGAAGAGAGAGAGAGCGGGGTAATTCAAGTACAGGCCAGACGGGTTGCACCTCAACAGAGCCAGGACCAATGTCCTCGCCGGGGTGGGTGGAGTAGGTGATGGTTGCTCGTGCTGTTGGGGAGGGTTTAAACTAAATTGGCAGGGGGATGGGCACCAGGATGTAGCAGTCGAAAGGAGAAACAAGGTGCACAAAGGATTGGGAGAGACAGATAGCACTAGAGTAAGAAACAGTGCGGTATTAGGTGGGGTCAGACTAAGAGAGAATACAAGAAGGTCTAAGATAGGTTTACAGTGCACGAAGTGTGGTAAATAAGGTTGGTGAACTGCAGGCGCAAATAGTCACATAGGAATATGATGTCATGGCGATAATGGAAACCTGGCTCAAAAAAGAGCAGGATTGGGTACTAAATTTTCCTGGATATAAGGTGTTCGGGAAAGAAAGGGAAGGAAAGAAAGGAGGTGGGGTGGCAGTATTGATTAAGGAGAATGTTACAGTGCTGGAGAGAGAGGATGTCCTGGAGGGGTTAAGGACAGAATCTATTTGTTTAGAGTTAAGAAATAATAGAGGTGCCATTACACTACTCGGTGTATTCTATAGGCCACCAACTAGTGGGAAAGATATAGAGAAGCAAATTTGCAGTGAAATTACAGAGAGGTGCAAGAACTATAGAGTAGTGATAATGGGGGACTTCAATTATCCAAATATAGACTGGGATAGTAATAGTGTAAAGGGCAGAGAAGGGGAAGAATTTCTGAAGTGTGTTCAGGAGAACTTTCTTGATCAGTACGTTTCCGGCCCAACGAGGAAGGAGGCATTGCTGGATCTGGTTCTGGGGAATGAGGTGGGTCAAGTGGAGCAAGTGTCAGTAGGGGAACATTTTGGGAACAGTGATCACAGTATCATAAGGTTTAGATTAGCTATGGAAAAGAACAGGGAGCAATCTGGAGTAAAAATACTTAATTGGAGGAAGGCCAATTTCAGTGGGTTGAGAATGGATCTGGCCCGGGTAAATTGGAATCAAAGATTGGCAGGCAAAACTGTAATCGAACAATGGGCCTTTAAAGAGGGGATGGTTCGGGTACAGTCGAGGTACATTCCCACGAGGGGGAAAGGTAGGGCAACCAAAGTCAGAGCTTCCTGGATGACGAAAGAGATAGAGTGTAAGATGAAGCAGAAAAAGAGCGTGTATGACAGATGTCAGGTTGAGAATACAAGTGAGAACCAGACTGAATATAGAAAGTTCAGAGGGGAAGTGAAAAAGGAAATAAGAGGGGCAAAGAGAGAGTATGAGAATAGATTGGCAGCCAACATAAAAGGAAATCCAAAAGTCTTCTATAGGCATATAAGTAGTAAACGGGTAGTAAGAGGAGGGGTGGGGCCGATTAGGGACCAAAATGGAGACCTATGCATGGAGGCAGAGGGCATGGCTGATGTACTAAATGAGTACTTTGCATCTGTCTTTACCAAGGAAGAAGATGCAGCCAAAGTCATAGTGAAAGAGGAGGTGGTTGAGATATCGGATGGGATAAAAATTGATAAGGTGGAGGTACTAGAAAGGCTGGCTGTACTTAAAGTAGATAAGTCACCAGGACCAGATGGGATGCATCTTAGGATGCTGAGGGAAGTAAAGGTGGAAATTGCGGAGGTACTGGCCATAATCTTCCAATCCTCCTTGGATACGGGGCTGGTGCCAGAGGACTGGAGAATTGCAAATGTTACACCCTTGTTCAAAAAAGGGTGTAAGGATAAACCCAGCAACTACAGGCCAATCAGTTTAACCTCGGTAGTGGGGAAGCTTTTAGAAATGATAATCCGGGACAAAATTAACAGTCACTTGGACAAGTGTGAATTAATTAAGGAAAGCCAGCACGGATTTGTTAAAGGCAAATCGTGTTTAACTAACTTTATTGAGTTTTTTGATGAGGTAACAGAGAGGGTTGATGAGGGCAATGCGGTTGATATGGTGTACATGGACTTCCAAAAAGCATTTGATAAAGTGCCACATAATAGGCTTGCCAGCAAAGTTGAAGCCCATGGAATAAAAGGGACAGTGGCAGCATGGA
The DNA here is from genome assembly GCA_030390025.1 of Squalus acanthias. Lineage (NCBI taxonomy): Eukaryota > Metazoa > Chordata > Chondrichthyes > Squaliformes > Squalidae > Squalus > Squalus acanthias. The sequence goes on along the minus strand of CM059447.1, from coordinate 44,863,209 downwards.
TACGAAATTGGCTAAGTGACAGGAAACAGAGAGTAGTGGTGAACGGTTGTTTTTTAGACTGGAGGAAGGTATACAATGGTGTTCCCCAGGGATCGGTACCAGGACCACTGCTTTTCCTTATATATATTGATCATTTAGACTTGGGTGTACAGGGCACAATTTAAAAATTTGCAGATGACACAAAACTTGGAAATATAGTGAACAGTGAGGAGGATAGTGATAGACTTCAAGAGGACATAGACAGTCTGGTGGAATGGGCAGACATGTGGCAGATGAAATTTAACACAGAAAAGTGTGAAGTGATACATATTGGTAGGAAGAACGAGGAGAGGCAATATAAACTAAAGGGTACAATCCTAAAGGGGGTGCATGAACAGAGAGACCTGGGGGTATATGTGCACAAATCGTTGAAGGTGGCAGGGCAGGTTGAGAAAGTGGTTAAAAAAGCTTATGGGATCCTGGGCTTCATAAATAGAGGCATAGAGTACAAAAGCAAGGAAGTTATGATGAACCTTTATAAAACACTGGTTCGACCTCAACTGGAGTATTGTGTCCAATTCTGGCACTGCATTTTAGGAAGAATGTGAAGGCCTTAGAGAAGGTGCAGAAAAAATTTACAAGAATGGTTCCAGGGATGAGGGACTTCAGTTACGTGGATAGACTGGAGAAGCTGGGGTTGTTCTCCTTAGAGCAGAGAAGGTTGAGAGGAGATTTGATAGAGGTGTTCAAAATCATGAGGGTTCTAGGCAGATTAGATAGAAACTGTTCCCATTGGCGGAAGGGTCGAGAACCAGAGGACACAGATTTAAGGTGATTGGCAAAAGAACCAAAGGCGACATGAGGAAAAACGTTTTTACGCAGCGAGTGGTTAGGATCTGGAATGCACTGCCTGAACGGGTGGTGGAGGCAGATTCAATTGTGGCTTTCAAAAGGGAATTGGATAAGTACCTGAAGGAAAAAAATTTGCCGGGCTACGGGGAAAGGGCGGGGGAGTGGGACTAGCTGAGGTGCTCTTGCAGAGAGCCGGCACGGGCTCGACGGGCTGAATGGCCTCCTTCTGTGCTGTAACCATTCTATGATTCTATGATTCTAAGTGAGTAAACCTGGGGGTAGCAGTCGGTAAAGTGAATAGGAAAGGGGGAGCTAATCTGGGGTGAGAGGAAAAGCAGTGGATAAACCAGACGAGAATGAGAACTGAGGGAGAGACAGCAAAAAGAAAAACTTTAAATGGTTTGGGGAAAGGTCAGGGAAGTGGGACTAAGTGGATAGTTTATCAGCAAGCCGCCCAGACTGCCGCAGTGGTGGTGTAGCCTTTATCACCAAATCACACCTCGGTCTGTCCCCCTGCTCCTCCTTTGAGCATCTCACCTTGTTACACCCCTCTCGCCTCTCCTTTAAAATCCTCGTTCTCTACCGCCCAGCCAAGTACCACGCCAAACTATTCACCGACATTCTCACAGCTTTCCTCCCTCAGCCTCTGCACCGAGCGACTTCTCACCCTCGGTGATTTCAACCTCCATCTCAACTCATCATGCTCTCTCTCCTCTGAGTTCACTGCCTTCCTATCCTCCCTTAATCTCTCCCTCCATATAAACTCCCCTCCCCATATTCACAGTCACCCCCTCGACCTTGCCATTTCACATGGCCTCGCTACTCCCATCGTGTCAATCACACTGAGGCCATCTCTGATCACTTCCTTCTATATCTCTCCAGCCACATCCCCCTTCCCCCTCCCAATCCCACTTCATTCTGTGTCCACCCCCGAGAAATACTCTCTCCCAATTCACTTACAACTGCACTTTCAAATTCCCAACTATCCAGCCTTTGGCTCTCTATTCACCACGACATTTGTGCAGCTAACGATCTGCTCAACCATACCCTCACCTCCACCTTTGCTGCCCTTTGCCCCCATTGGCTCCCGGTCCAGCAACGCCTCAATTTCAAGATTCTCATTCTTGTTTTCAAATCGCTCCATGGCCTCGCCCCGCCCTATCTCTGTAACCTCCTGCAGCCCCACAACCCTCTGAGATCTCTGCACAGCTCCAATTCTGGCCTCTTGTGTACCCCCAAATTTCCCTCGCTCGACCATTAGTGGCCTTGCCTTCAGCTGCCGAGGCCCTAAGCTCTGGAATTCCCGCCCTAAACCTCTCTGCCTCTCTACCTCGCTCTCCTCCTTTAAGACGCTCCTTAAAATCAACCTGTTTGACCAAGCTTTTGGTCACCTGTCCTAATATCTCTTTATGTGGCTCAGTGTCAGATTTTTTCTTATTACGCTCCTCAAAGCGCCGCGGGACGTTTTACTACTTTAAAGGCGCTGTATAAATGCGTGTTTCTGTTGCTGTCGATATTCCCACATTTCACACATCACGAGCTCTGACTGGTGTCTGTCATGGGAACCGTATCCACATCATTGTGGTCAGAGGGGCAGGTTTTTAACATGGGTGGGGAGAGAGAAACGCATCATCTTGATGCCGGCAGTGAGAGTTGTGCACGTCACTCCCTTGGGGACAATCCCAGCAGACAGGGGAGTCGGTCTGAGGGGACCTCAGCACCGGTCAAGGGCCGTGACTACTTGACCACTCGCGAAAGAGGTTGGAGTCGGGGGCAGTCAGTGCATAAGTGTGTCCCTCTTCCCACATCATCCCCAGCATCCATCTGACAGCGGTCAGAAGCTCTCTGAGGACCCCCTCTTCTTCCTGCCCCCAGTTCCCCAGCACAAAGGCCCTGCCAGGCTGGGCGGGCCTGTGCCAGAGTGTGGGTGGGCTACAGCCCAGGACAACATAATCGGGCATTGCGAGGCCTTGACAAGTGCGCCTCACTAGCAATAGGGGGACGGTTGCATCGTGGTTATGTTACTGGACTAGTAATCCAGAGGCCTGGATTAATGAACCAGAGACTTGAGTTCCAATCCCACCTCCGCAGCTGGGGAATTTAAATTCAGTTAGTTAAATAAATCTGGAATAAAAAGCTACTATCAGTGACATGAATCTGTCATTCATGACTTATGAAATAATACTGGGCGGCCTGCGGTTGGTGCTGTCCAGGGAGAGTATAAATACTCAGGCATGGGCCCAGCTTGCGCAGGACATTCTTAACCGGAACTAGTCAAGGACAACTCGATCTCCATGTTGTAAAACAGTTGATTAAAGCTTTGTTTAACGCTTAGACCAAGTGCCTAGTAGTTTTCTTACGTCAATCAGTACTACCATGAAACTACCAGATTGTCGTAAAACCCATCTGGTTCACTAATGTCCTTTAGGGAAGGAAATCTGCCTTCCTTGCCTGGTCTGGCCGATATGTGACTCCAGACCCACAGCAATGGCCTCTGAAATGGCCTAGCAAGCAGTTGTATCACAAAAACTATAATAAGAATAAAACTGGACGGACCACCCGGCATCGACCTAGGCACCGGATTCAGACACGACAAAGGCCCACCCAGCTTGGTCCTCCTCACTAACATCTGGGGACTTTCTGGCCAAAAGTAGGAGAGCTGTCCCAAATGAGGTGCCAACCTGGTGAAGCTACAACACAGGACTACATGCATGCTGAACAGCAGAAGCAGCATGCTATAGACAGAGCTAAGCGACGGAATCAGAGCAAAGCTCTGCAGTCCTGCCACATCCAATCGTGAATGGTGGTGGACAATTAAACAATTAACAGGAGGAGGAGGCTCCATGAACATCCCCATCCTCACCGATGGCGGAGACAAGGCTCAAGACAAGACAAGACAAGACGTGTTTGCAACCATCTTCAGCCAGAAATGCAGAGTGGTTGATCCATCTCGACCACCCCACCATCACAGAAGCCAGTTTTCAGCCAATTCGATTCACTCCACGTGATATCAAGAAACGGCTGAGCGCACTGGATACAGCAAAGGCTATGGGCCCCGACAACATCCCGGCAGTAGTGCTCCCGAACTAGCCGCACCTCTAGCTGGCATCTACCCGACAAAGTGGAAAATTGCCCAGTTATGTCCTGTCCACAAAAAAGCAGGACAAATCCAATCCGGCCAATTACCGCCCCATCAGTCTACTCTCAATCATCAACAAAGTGATGGAAGGTGTCGTCAACAGTGCTATCAAGCGACACTTACTCACCAATAACCTGCTCGCCAGTGCTCAGTTTGGGTTCTGCCAGGACCTCCCAGCTCCAGACCTCATTACAACCTTGGTGCAAACATGGACAAAAGGGCTGAATTCCAATGGTGAGGTGAGAGTGACTGCCCTTGACATCAAGGCAGCATTTGACTGAGTGTGACATCAAGGAGTCCTAGTAAAATTGAAGTCAATGGGAATAAGGGGGAAAACTCTCCATTGGCTGGAGTCATACCTAGCACAAAGGAAGATGGTTGTTGGAGGCCAATCATCTCAGCTCTAGTTCCTCAGGGCAGTGTCCTCGGCCCAACCATCTTCAGCTGCTTCATCAATGACCTTCCCTCCATCATAAAGTCAGAAGTGGGGATGTTCACTGATGATTGCACAGTGTTCAGTTCCATTCACAATTCCTCAGATAATGAAGCAGTCCGTGCCCGCATGCAGCAAGTCCTGGACAGCATTCAGACTTAAGTGGCTGATAAGTGGCAAGTAACATTCACGCCACACAAGTGCCAGGCAATGACCATCTCCAACAAGAGAAAGTCTAACAACTTCCCCTTGACATTCAATAGTATTACCATTGCCGAATCCCCCACCATCAACTCTCCACTTGCCTGGATGAGTGCAGCTCCACAACACTCAAGAAGCTCGACACCATCCAGGACAAAGCAGCCCGCTTGATTGGTACCCCATCCACCATCTTAAACAATCACTCCCTCCACCACCGGCGCACCGTGGCTACAGTGTGTACCATCTACAAGATGCACTGCAGCAACTCGCCAAGGCTTCTTCGGCAGCACTTCCCAAACCCAGGACCTCTACCACCTAGAAGGACAAGGGCAGCAGGCGTATGGGAACACCACCACCTCCAAGTTCCCCTCCAAGTCACACACCATCCTGACTTGGAAATATATCGCCATTTCTTCACTATTGCTGGGTCAAAATCCTGGAACTCCCTCCCTAACAACACTGTGGGAGTACCTTCACCACATGGGCTGCAGCGGTTCAAGAAGACGGATCACCATCACCTTCTCAAGGGCAACTAGGGATGGGCAATAAACGCTGGCCTTGCCAGTGATGCCCACATCCCATGAATGAAGAAAAAAAAGCCTGTGGGGAGGGAGGGTTAGAAAGAGGAAAATCCCCCCTAAAGACTCCAAGCAAATTGGAGGCAACAGAGAAGGAACAATGGCGCTCCCTTGAGCTGGCGGAGTAAGCAAGGTTGGTCGCTGATGTTATTTTAACCAAACCTTTGTATGGTATAACTTTGTTAAATCCAGGCTGGTACCAATTTTTAAAGAGAGAATGCGACACAGCTATACTTTTGCAGGATTTTAATTATGGGGTGAGTCATTATCAGTGAACAGAAGAATTTATGGCATCAGATCGTAAAATGATCCTGACACTTTCAGGCATGCAGCCAATGGATGTGACGCTGTAAAATGTGTTGCTCGTACCACTTAGGATTTAATGCCTGACTAACATGGCAGAAATTTAAGACACTGTGGAAAACTCCAGAGAATTAACCAGCAGCAGGACGCTATCTAGAAATTGTGATTAGAGAGCATTAGGTGTCAGTCAAGGCTCAGTGGTAGCACTCCTGACTGTGAGTCAGAAGGTTGTGGGTTCGAAGCCCTAGACCAGAGTGTAATCCAGATTGACACTTCAGTGCAATACTGAGGGGGTGCTGCACTATCGGAAGTCTTTCAAGAGATGTTAAACCGAGGGAGTTCTTCCCGGTGTACTAGCCAATATTTTTCCCTCAACCGACATCACTAAAATAATTTTGTTTCCAGTTCTGACGAAAGGTCTTCGACCTGAAACGTTAACTCTGTTTCTCTCTTCACGGATGCTGCCTGGCCTGCTGAGTTTTTCCCCAGCGTTTTCTGTTGTTATTTCACTAAAATAAATGGTCATTATCTTGGTTGCTGTTTGTGGGAGCTTGCTGTGCGCAAATTGTCTACATTACAACAGTGACTGCACTTCAGAAATTACTTAATTGGCTGTAAAGCGCTTTGGGACGTCCTGAGGTTGTGAAAGGCGCAATTCTTTCTTTCTTGCTGTCTCTGGGATGTGGCTCCACGAGAGCGCGCGGCCCTCCTGTAACTTTCCCAAGTGGTCTTTCTTCATGAATTAGCCTAGACAGCGATTGCAGCTAGGGATGATATTTCACCATGGAGACCAAGCTGATCCTATTCTCCTCTGATGGCAATGCATTTTCCAACAAAACTCAAGGGCGTCATAAAATATATGGATAAATGTACATTTAAATACACAATGGTTTCATAAAATAGATGTGCAAATATACTTTCTTGAGAACTCAGTTCAATAAATTCTATGAGAAGCCGGACTCAGGCCTCTCCCTAGCCCGGGGACACTGAAGTAAACAGTATCAGTCACTGCTGTCCTAGCCCAGCTAACAGCAAAAACTGGGAATGAACCTTAAGGAGGGGAGAAAACAGGGTTTGGGGAAATGTTAATGATATATTAAGTGGGGACTGATTTAAAAGCTGGAGAAGATTGTTCTTCTCCCAGCACTGGATGGGGTTAAGACGTTTTGCAATGTTGCAAATTCTCTGAATATTTCGGTTGTGGAAGGGTTAAGGATTGCGGGAGTTGCAAGTTACTGCTTACATTGCTAGATGGCACTGAGGAGCTGGGAGCCCAGGGCTGGAGGCTCTGGTGAGTTCTTGTCTGTGAGCAGAGCTCGATTTTTTGGACTGTGAAGGATGGAGATGACTCACTGAGATCCAACCCCGAGCCGACAGCTGCTGCTGCCACGTCGGAGGCTGAGCGTTGGGCTGGAGCCGCCGAGAGCATCCAAGACAGCGCCTGCATCCAGACCAAGGTCAAGAAGCTCAGCATCTCCGGCAAGGGCAGGGTCACCACTGGGACCAAGGCAACCTCTCCAACCAGAGGCAGGCTCCGCATCTCCAGCAACTCCCACCCCCCTCCAGCGCAGGAGCAGTGGTCAACATCTCCAAGCAGCACCACAGAAAGGGGCAACATCTCCAACCAGGACACCCAGTGACTGCAGCCGCCCTCCCAATGATCAGCAACAACCACAGCATGGATGATTTTGAGACTGAAGAGGATGAGCCCTGGTATGATCAGCAGGATCTGGAACAAGGTGAGCAAGGGGAGAGAGACAGAGGAGGAGGAGGGGGGAATGGGAGAGGGACAGAGAGAAGGCTTAGGAAGGATGGAGGGAAAGAAAGAAATTGTAAAGATGGAGAGTTAGTGAAGAAAGATTGGGGCAAATCATTGAAGTGCAGGGCATCAGGACAGAAAGGAGAAGAGATAGTGTCGAGATAGGGGTGAGGTGGGAGTAAAACTAAAGATGGATGAAAGGGAGGTAAGAAAAGGGACAAAGAGAGCAAGGGAGAGGTGGAGAGAGAGAGGGAGAGAATTTAAAACTGTGATCAGCAGTTTCTCTCACCTTTTTGCAAACCAATTCCCAGGTTCTGAAACAAAAGTGTCAGAACCTGCCCTGTGTATTGAGGTGTCTGTTTTTCACACTGCAGGGAAACGCAGTGAATCATTGCTAATGTAGTGTGAAATAAAGGAATAAAACATCCAGACAGTAAGTGTAAGATGGAGGACTGCTGGGGATAGAGAGGAAGGGGAAGAGGGGAGAGAGAGAAAGGGGGAGAGAGGAGAGGGAGAGCGAGGTAGGGGTAGGGAGGGAGGGGTGGGGAGAGAGAGACTTGAGTCTACAGGGAAAGCAGGTGAAGAAGGGAAAACTGCCGAGGTGTGTAAACAGGAGGTGGGCGTGACTCAAGAAAATGTGACATGCCAGGGGAGGAGATAGATTGTAAATATTAAAGGGAAGGATGTGTACTTAGGGGGAGGGAGGTGAAAAGAGACGTAAAAGGGAAGGACAGAGGGGACAGACGAAAATGAAATGAGGAATCAGGGCAGAGGGGAAGAGAGTGATTTTCTGCCACCTTTAACAGAATGGGTTGGGCCATTCCTGTCAGTGAATCCGCACACAGTCCTCCTGCTAATGTAACACGCAGATTTATTTTCTGTTTACCTGGGGCCCCCTTGGGACAAAATCGAGGGTCACAATGAAACTGAGTTTGCAATAGAGGAAGATAGGAACAGGAGTGGGCCGCTCGGCCCCTCTAGCCTGCTCCACCTGCCCAGCAGGAGCTGAAGCCCAATCTCTCACCTGGTAATAAAGTGCTTGTCTGGAACGGTAGGTTACAGGTTGAGGTAGTGGTTATTTTTTACGTTGTGTGTGCGCGAGAGGCACTGTTTGCAGCTAGTGCATTAGTGCATGAATATTCTAATTGAATCAATTTAAAGTCTCCAAGGATTATTTTTTGCTTTGGTTGTGAGAGAGAATTGTTCACTGAGTATACTGTCATTTGGGGAGGCTGTGTTCTGCTTGGCAGCTTTCTGTGGCATTCCATTCTATTCACTGGTGTGTTGAGGAGAGACTGGAACTCTGCTCCTGTGTGTTGGAAATTTCACAGCTTGGCTGGTTAAAAAAAAAACATCCTTGTGTTTAAGGACGGTCCCTGTTGGTACAGGGAATGAATGTGACCCTGACATTCTGTGACACTCGCCCAGCACTAGGTTCAATCAGACGACAGCAAGCTCTTTAAGTAGATCAAGCATACTTGACCTTCACAATCGAGTTATTCATGTCGGGGCGGATTTTTACAGAGCACGGGAGCTTTATTTACAATTCAACAGCTTCTTAACATAAAAGGAGCTTTTTCAAGAGTCATGAGATATCTGTGGCGGGGGTGGGGGGATGAAATGTTCATATTGTGTCCGCTCAAAGACACCCAGCCACCCAATTCTACATTCGTTCATCCCAAACATAGGATGTGTCTGGACAGAGGGCTTTGAGCTGGGTACAGGTCAGTCACTGTATAACACTGGGGTACAGTACTGGTGGGTACAGGTCTGTCACTGTATAACACTGGGGTACAGTACTGGTGGGTACAGGTCTGTCACTATAACACTGGGGTACAGTACTGGTGGGTACAGGTCTGTCACTATAACACTGGGGTACAGTACTGGTGGGTACAGGTCTGTCAGTGTATAACACGGGTACAGTACTGGTGGGTACAGGTCTGTCACTGTATAACACTGGGGTACAGTACTGGTGGGTACTGGTCTGTCACTGTATAACACTGGGGTACAGTACTGGTGGGTACAGGTCTGTCACTGTATAACACTGGGGTACAGTACTGGTGGGTACAGGTCTGTCACTACAGTACTGGTGGGTACAGGTGTCACTGTATAACACTGGGGTACAGTACTGGTGGGTACAGGTGTCACTGTATAACACTGGGGTACAGTACTGGTGGGTACAGGTCTGTCACTGGGGAACAGTACTGGTGAGTACAGGTCTGTCACTAACACTGGGGTACAGTACTGGTGGGTACAGGTGTCACTGTATAACACAGGGGTACAGTACTGGTGGGTACAGGTCTGTCACTAACACTGGGGTACAGTACTGGCGGGTACAGGTCTGTCACTGTATAACACTGGGGTACAGTACTGGTGGGTACAGGTCTGTCACTGTATAACACTGGGGTACAGTACTGGTGGGTACAGGTCTGTCACTATAACACTGGGGTACAGTGCTGGTGGGTACAGGTCTGTCACTGTATAACACTGGGGTACAGTACTGGTGGGTACAGGTCTGTCACTGTATAACACTGGGGTACAGTACTGGTGGGTACAGGTCTGTCACTGTATAACACTGGGGTACAGTACTGGTGGGGTACAGGTCTGTCACTGTATAACACTGGGGTACAGTACTGGTGGGTACAGGTCTGTCAGTGTATAACACGGGCACAGTACTGGTGGGTACAGGTCTGTCACTATAACACTGGGGTACAGTACTGGTGGGTACAGGTCTGTCACTATAACACTGGTGTACAGTACTGGTGGGTACAGGTCTGTCACTGTATAACACTGGGGTACAGTGCTGGTGGGTACAGGTCTGTCACTGTATAACACTGGGATCCAGTACTGGTGGGGTACAGGTCTGTCACTGTGTAACACTGGGGTACAGTACTGGTGGGTACAGGTCTGTCACTGTATAACATTGGGGTACAGTACTGGTGGGTACAGGTCTGTCACTGTATAACACTGGGGTACAGTACTGGTGGGTACAGGTCTGTCACTAACACTGGGGTACAGTACTGGTGGGTACAGGTCTGTCACTGTATAACATTGGGGTACAGTACTGGTGGGTACGGCTCTGTCACTGTATAACACAGTGGTACAGTACTGGTGGGTACAGGTCTGTCACTGTATAACACTGGGGTACAGTACTGGTGGGTACAGGTCTGTCACTGTATAACACTGGGGTACAGTACTGGTGGGTACAGGTCTGTCACTGTATAACACTGGGGTACAGTACTGGTGTATAAGGACTCACTGGATTGTAATCAGGAACCCGGGCTGTGTGTGTTTTTTTTTTGCTCCCATCCCTAACTTTCCAGTGCTGGGTCCAGTTTTAGAACCACAACTGCAGGCCTGGCTGACATGAGATAACTCAGCAGACAGCCAGGATCAAAGCTGGGACTTTCTTGATGTCTGTGACTCAGATCCACGGCACGCATTGTGTAATCACAAGATAATAATGGATGATGGAAGCCATTCAGCCCATCGGAATCTAACCACCAGGGAGTTCCTACCATCTCCCATTGCAGCATCTGATTGTTTCTTCAGTAATTCCAAGGTTTTTGCCTCCACTTCTCTATCAGAAAGTTTATTTCACTCTTCGTGTGAAGAAGAATTTCCTGATATCAGTCCTTAAATTGCCTTTTACCAGTTTGAACCTGTACCCCTTTTATTCTACTCCTGCAGTTTAAAGTAATATTTTGGGTTCACTTTTTCTATACCCATAACAACCTTATGTCCCTCTATAAGATCCCCTCTCAGACTCCTCCTTTCCAGCCCAGGTTTCTTCAGCCTTTCCACATAACCCAGAATCTGACCCTGGGGATCGGCTCTTCCTCCAGGGCTTGAATTTCTCCCTTGTGTCTCAGTGACCAGAACTGGATACCGTGCTCAAGGTGGGTCTGACCAGAACTGGACACAGTGCTCAAGGTGGGTCTGACCAGAACTGGACACTGTGCTCAAGGTGGGTCTGACCAGAACTGGACACCGTGCTCAAGGTGGGTCTGACCAGAACTGGACACAGTGCTCAAGGTGGGTCTGACCAGAACTGGACACTGTGCTCAAGGTGGGTCTGACCAGAACTGGACACCGTGCTCAAGGTGGGTCTGACCAGAACTGGACACCGTGCTCAAGGTGGGTCTGACCAGAACTGGACACTGTGCTCAAGGTGGGTCTGACCAGAACTGGACACCGTGCTCAAGGTGGGTCTGACCAGAACTGGACACCGTGCTCAAGGTGGGTCTGACCAGAACTGGACACCGTGCTCAAGGTGGGTCTGACCAGAACTGGACACAGTGCTCAAGGTGGGTCTGACCAGAACTGGACACAGTGCTCAAGGTGCAGTCAGACCAGAACTGGACACAGTGCTCAAGGTGGGTCTGACCAGAACTGGACACCGTGCTCAAGGTGGGTCTGACCAGAACTGGACACAGTGCTCAAGGTGGGTCTGACCAGAACTGGACACAGTGCTCAAGGTGGGTCTGACCAGAACTGGACACAGTGCTCAAGGTGGGTCTGACCAGAACTGAACACAGTGCTCAAGGTGGGTCTGACCAGAACTGGACCCAGTGCTCAAGGTGGGTCTGACCAGAACTGGACACAGTGCTCAAGGTGGGTCTGACCAGAACTGGACACTGTGCTCAAGGTGGGTCTGACCAGAACTGGACACCGTGCTCAAGGTGGGTCTGACCAGAACTGAACACAGTGCTCAAGGTGGGTCTGACCAGAACTGAACACAGTACTCAAGGTGGGTCTGACCAGAATTGGACCCAGTGCTCAAGGTGGGTCTGACCAGAACTGGACCCAGTGCTCAAGGTGCAGTCTGATCAGAACTGGACCCAGTGCTCAAGGTGCCGTCTGACCAGGACTGGACACAGTGCTCGAGGTGCAGTCTGACCAGAACTGGACCCAGTGCTCAAGGTGGGTCTGACCAGAATTGGACACAGTGCTCAAGGTGGGTCTGACCAGAATTGGACCCAGTGCTCAAGGTGCAGTCTGACCAGAACTGGACCCAGTGCTCAAGGTGGGTCTGACCAGAATTGGACACAGTGCTCAAGGTGGGTCTGACCAGAATTGGACACAGTGCTCAAGGTGGGTCTGACCAGAATTGGACACAGTGCTCAAGGTGAGTCTGACCAGAACTGGACACAGTGCTCAAGGTGAGTCTGACCAGAACTGGACACAGTGCTCAAGGTGGGTCTGACCAGAACTGGACCCAGTGCTCAAGGTGGGTCTGACCAGAACTGGACCCAGTGCTCAAGGTGCAGTCTGACCAGAACCCTGTCCAGTTTGATCACAGCTTCCTCTGATTTGTATTCGACTGTTCTGTTTCTATAGTCCAGCATCCTATGGGACATGGACTGCTGCTCTGCATTGATTGGACCTGTTGAACGTTGAGTCTCTTTCCCTCGCCCATTTCTACCCCATTCATGGAGTTTGTGTGTTGCACGTTTTCCCTTCCTGTGGTCAATATTTTACACTTGCCTACATTAAATTCCATCCACCATCGTTCTTCCCACTTTCACATTTTGTCCAACTCATTCTGTAATTTCTGGGCTGCCTCCTCCAATTCCAGTTTGGTATCATCTGCAAATTGACCAATTTACGTTGAGTTTCTGAATTCAGGTCATTTACATAAATTAGAAACAGTAATGGTCCCGGCACTGAGGTGCCCCACTCAGTACCTTCATCCCCCGCACCGCGATGAAACTCCTTTCAGGAATACTCAATTCCTACCCTTCAGCAGGTTTCTTACCCATCCCCAGGGTTTACCCTAAATACCCCACAGTTTTGTGATTAATTAATAGCCTTTCATATGGCACTTTTATCTAAAACCTTTCAGAAGTCGAGGTGCAGTGTGTCATGGGGCTTCCCACAGTCCACTTTGGTTGTCAACTCTTCAACAAAATCAAGGAGGTTTGTCAAGGCAGGATCTCCCATTTCTAAATCCACGCTGATCGCTGTTTACTATTAATGTACAGATAATCCTCAAGATTACGCCTGGTAATTGATTCCATTATTTTACGTGGAACAGAAGTAAGACTAATCATTCTGTAGTTGCCTGGCTCTGATTTTTAAATATGGCTACCACATTGGCCTGTTTCCGGTGACCATTTGTAAAATTCATTCTCGGGATGTGGGCGTCGCTGGCAAGGCCAGCATTTATTGCCCATCCCCAGGTGCCCTGAGAAGGCGGTGGCGGGCCTTCTTGAACCGTAGCAGTTTGATACAACTGAGTGGCTTGCTAAGAGTCAACCAGGTTGGTGTGGGACTGGAGTCACATATAGGCCAGACGGGGTAAGGATGGCAGGTTTCCATCCCTAAGGGACACGAGTGAACCAGTTGTGTGTTTACGACAATCTGATCACTTCATGGTCACTTTTACAGACAACCAGTCTTTTGTTTGGGATTTTTTAAATTTAATTCAAATTCTCAAACTACCATGGTGGGATTTGAACTCATGTTCTCCGGATTACTGGTCTTGTAATATAACCACGACATTACTGTAATAACAATTGATGATGGGAGGCCCCGTGGGTTCTCTGTTTCCTGGTGAAGTGTTGGCTGTTCATGGCCTGGCCGTAGAATATTTGCTCCGGAAGTTTACCGGGAACGTTACCCAACAAGCGAAGATTTGCTTTATTGAACGTCACGTTGGATCCAATTGTTTCAGTGCTACCTAGGCACTGTGTCTAGAGGTTTGTGGCACAGAAGCAGGCCATTCGGCCCATCGTCTTTGTGCTGGCTCTTTTCTAGAACAGTCCAAAACTAATCCCACTGCCCCGCTCTCTCCCCATAGCCCTGTATCAACCCCAAACTAATCCCACTGCCCCGCTCTCTCCCCATAGCCCTGTATCAATCCCAAACTAATCCCACTGCCCCGCTCTCTCCCCATAGCCCTGTATTAATCCCACTGCCCTGCTCTCTCCCCATGCCCCTGTATCAACCCCAAACTAATCCCACTGCCCCGCTCTCTCCCCATAGCCCTGTATCAATCCCAAACTAATCCCACTGCCCTGCTCTCTCCCCATAGCCCTGTATCAATCCAAAACTAATCCCACTGCCCCGCTCTCTCCCCATAGCCCTGTATCCATCCAAACTAATCCCACTGCCCCGCTCTCTCCCCATAGCCCTGTATTAATCCCACTGCCCTGCTCTCTCCCCATAGCCCTGTCTCACTCCAAAACTAATCCCACTGCCCCGCTCTCTCCCCATAGCCCTGTATTAATCCCACTGCCCCGCTCTCTCCCCATAGCCCTGTATTAATCCCACTGCCCTGCTCTCTCCCCATAGCCCTGTCTCACTCCAAAACTAATCCCACTGCCCCGCTCTCTCCCCATAGCCCTGTATTAATCCCACTGCCCTGCTCTCTCCCCATAGCCCTGTATCAATCCCAAACTAATTCCACTGCCCTGCTCTCCCCATAGCCCTGTATCAATCCCAAACTAATCCCACTGCCCCGCTCTCTCCCCATAGCCCTGTATCAATCCCAAACTCATCCCACTGCCCCGCTCTCCACGTAGCCCTGTATCAATCCCAAACTAATCCCACTGCCCCGCTCTCTCCCCATAGCCCTGTATCAATCCCAAACTAATCCCACTGCCCCGCTCTCTCCCCACAGTCTGTCTCTTCCTTATTGTTGGTGTTAGCCGTGCTCCGGGTACCTGTTCGGGGATGGCTGTTCGTACTTATAAATTTATAAGTAATTGCTCAAGACAATAGGGTTCAAAGGCATTTATTGGCTTTCATCGGAAATAGGCATACACTGATAACTATTACTGCTAATAATTACACGTATACTTAATGTCACACTTGCGGTGCAAGTTACTGGAGAATTCACATGTTCCAGTTCTTGAGCTCGAGGGGAAGGACTGGCCGGGCCTTGGTGAGTTCTGGTCTAACAGCCCTCTTTATATACTTTTTCCCCCAGTGCGGATTCATATGTTATCAAAGGGTTACCTCATCCCGTTATTCACTTCATGAATTTCAGTTTTAACAAGAAAGGCTCCCATACACCTCATCAAGGCTTCTTCTTGACTGAGTTGGAGACAGTTACAGGGACCCCAAGACTCATACAGGCGAGTTATCGCTTGCCTTGCACAGATGTGTCCTTCGAGGAGTTCATCCCTCGGAGGACAGCTGAGGTTATCTATGGGGCTCGGTCAAAGAAAACACGGAGCTGAATGCTTATCAGCTAAAGTCTTTGTCTGGTAACTTTTAATTCCCACTGATAAGTTAGTTTCAACTAACAGGCCAAAGTGAAAGTTGATTTATAAAGAATTAACCCTTTCCTTACAGGTAGCCCTCTCGCCTCTGAGTCAGAAGGTTGTGGGTTCATAGTCCCACTCCAGAGACTTGAGCACAAAGCTAGGCCGACACTCCAGTGCAGTGCTGAGGGAGTGCTGCACTGTCGGAGGTGCCGTTTTTCGGATGAGACGTGAAACCGAGGCTCCCGTCTGCTCTCTCAGGTGGACGTAAAAGATCCCATGGCCACTATTTCGAAGAAGAGCAGGGGGAGTTCTGCCTGGTGTCCTGGGGCCAATATTTATTCCTCAACCAACATCGCTAAAAACAGATTATCTGGTCATGATCACATTGCTGTGCTGTGGGATCTTGCTGTGCGCAAATTGGCTGGCGCCTTTCCCGCATTACAGCAGTGACCACACGCCAGAAGTACTTCATTGGCTGTAAAGTGCTTTGGGACGTCCTGAGGCTGGGAAAGGCGCGATCGAACTGCAAGTCTTGCTTTGTGCTGTACCTATCCGTATTGTGTTTCTTGCAGACCTGCACCTGGCAGCGGAGTTGGGGAAGACCCTCCTGGAACGCAACAAGGAGCTGGAGGATTCGCTGCAGCAGATGTATGCAACCAACCAGGAGCAGGTCCAGGAGATTGAGGTACGGCCCGTCCGCGGTGCAGTGAGGCACAGTGTCGTACCGAGCCATCCAGGCCAGCAGGTCCCGGGTTCCCCATCTGCTGTCTGTACTGAGTCAACGGATCGGATCTGATCCCGGTAGAAATGGCATGCAGTTGGCCTCAGCACCCCCCCCCGGGATGGTTGAGAGGCGGTGGTGGATGGGTGGGTGGGTGGGTGGGGGTGGGCGGAAAGGGCAGAACAGTCATCCAGGATTCCTAACTCCTGATCACTGTCCCGCTGGGAAATGCCTGTGGGAATGTGAGATGAGAGAAGGGCCCACCTGTGCTGCCCCCGCAGTCGAATAGCCCAACAACACCGCAAGGTCGCTTGCACGAGGTGCCCGGGGAGGGCCGCTGGTGCCCGTGCAAGAGTCAGCACGCTCAGGGTGGGGGGAGAAGAGTGATTACCAGGTTTTCCCAGATGCTCTCCCTATCGCGCAGTCACCCCGGCTTAAACCAGCATAAAACGCTGGAAATGCACAACAGGCTCTCCTGAGAGGAGGAAAAATACAGGTGATGGTTTCGCACACAGACCCTGTGATGGGACAAAGCTCTTGTTGGGGGCGGGTCTGTAACCCAGAATGTTAACCTGTCTCTCCTCTGTTCCGATATGCTGCTGGGCTGGGTCTGTATTTACACCATTTTATGAGCTTACTTCATATTTTCAGTGTCTGCGCTTTTTTTGTTTAAACTTTGTTTGTTTTATAGAATCATACAGCACAGAAGGAGGCCTTTTGACCCATCGTGCCTGTGCCGGCTCTTTTGAAAGAGCAATCCAATTAGTTCCACTCCCCCTGCTCTTACCCCATAGCCCTGCAAATTTTACCTTTTCAAGTATTTATCCAATTCCCTTTTGAAAGTTATTATTGAATCTGCTTCAATCGCCCTTTCAGGCAGCGCATTCCAGATCACAACAACATGCTGCGTTGTTAAAATTCTCCTCATCTCCTCTGTGGCTCTTTTGCCAATTATCTTAAATCTGTGTCCTCTGGTTACCGACCCTTCTGCAAGTGGAAACAGTTTCTCCTTATTTACTCAATCAAAGCCATAATTTTGAACACCTCTAGTAAATCTCCCCTGAACCTTCTCTGCTCTAAAGAGAACAGTCCCAGTTTCTCTCGTCTCTCCACATACTGAGGTATATGTAATAGTATGAACTATTCAAGGCTTCTGAATTGTTGTGACTGAGAGCAATGAAGAATGCGGTGATGGCTCCTGCGAGATACTAACACCGAGGTCACCTTCTGTGAGGAGTGCAGCTTGTTCTCTGTGGGTTGAGGTGAGGGAGTGTGGTGCATTGCCCTGCTCCAGGCTCAAGGTGTTCCTGTGAGTGAAGAGTGTGGCAGAATCAAATGTGTCTTGAATGTGACCTTTGCTCCCAACCGAAGGCTGCTGATAAAGCAAGTGTGAAACTGGGCTCTGCAGGCCAGATGGTTCCAAGTGCCATTCCCTCCCCCCCACCCCTTCCCCTCACTGGTCTGCGTGGCGTTAGCTAATCTCCGATACCAGCAGCAGTTGGAGCTGTGCAATTGACCTCAGCAGCCCCTCAATGGGAGAATTAGGGTGCTGGAGGGATGGAAGCCGGGGGGGGGCGACTTGGTCAGAGCCCATGCTCCTGATCGCAGTACAACAAACTGCGTGGATGTCAGGTGATGGCAGGATCTGGCTCCCTTGCGAAGCCTTTCACAGTCGAGAAGCCTTCGATATTAATTGTCACGGTTGACACGTGAATAATGGGCACCCGGGCGGGTGAGCTAACTCTCCCATCACAGCCCATCCCTCTAGTACCCTAACTCTCCCATCACAGCCCATCTCTCTAGTACCCTAACTCTCCCATCACAGCTCATCCCTCTAGTACACGAACTCGCCCATCACAGCCCATCCCTCTAGTACCCTAACTCTCCCATCACAGCCCATCCCTCTAGTACCCTAACTCTCCCATCACAGCCCATCCCTCTAGTACCCTAACTCTCCCATCACAGCCCATCTCTCTAGTACACTAACTCTCCCATCACAGTCCAATCCCTCTCGTACCCTAACTCTCCCATCACAGTCCATCCCTCTAGTACCCTAACTCTCCCATCACAGTCCATCCCTCTAGTACCCTAACTCTCCCATCACAGTCCATCCCTCTAGTACCCTAACTCTCCCATCACAGTCCATCCCTCTAGTACCCTAACTCTCCCATCACAGCCCATCTCTCTAGTACACTAACTCTCCCATCACAGTCCATCCCTCTAGTACCCTAACTCTCCCATCACAGCCCATCTCTCTAGTACCCTAACTCTCCCATCACAGCCCATCTCTCTAGTACCCTAACTCTCCCATCACAGCTCATCCCTCTAGTACACTAACTCGCCCATCACAGCCCATCCCTCTAGTACCCTAACTCTCCCATCACAGCCCATCCCTCTAGTACCCTAACTCTCCCATCACAGCCCGTCCCTCTAGAACCCTAACTCTCCCATCACAGTCCGTCCCTCTAGTACCCTAACTCTCCCATCACAGCCCATCCCTCTAGTACCCTAACTCTCCCATCACAGTCCATCCCTCTAGTACCCTAACCCTCCCATCACAGCCCGTCCCTCTAGTACCCTAACTCTCCAATCACAGCCCATCCCTCTAGTACCCTAACTCTCCCATCACAGCCCATCCCTCTAGAACCCTAACTCTCCCATCACAGCCCGTCCCTCTAGTACCCTAACTCTCCCATCACAGCCCGTCCCTCTAGTACCCTAACTCTCCCATCACAGTCCGTCCCTCTAGTACCCTAACTCTCCCATCACAGCCCATCCCTCTAGTACCCTAACTCTCCCATCACAGCCCATCCCTCTAGAACCCTAACTCTCCCATCACAGCCCGTCCCTCTAGTACCCTAACTCTCCCATCACAGCCCGTCCCTCTAGTACCCTAACTCTCCCATCACTCTAGTACCCTAACTCTCCCATCACAGCCCGTCCCTCTAGTACCCTAACTCTCCCATCACAGTCCGTCCCTCTAGTACCCTAACTCTCCCATCACAGCCCATCCCTCTAGAACCCTAACTCTCCCATCACTCTAGTACCCTAACTCTCCCATCACAGGGAGGGATAAATATTGGCCTGGACACCGAGGAAACTCCCCGCTCTTCTTCAAAATAGTGCCTGTCTGCCCTCTCAGGGTGACTTAAAAGATCCCGTGGCACGATTCAAAATGAGCAGGGGAGTTCTCCCCGGTGTCCTGGCCAGCACTTATCCCTCAATTAACATCACCAAAAGTAGATTAACAAATCTATTAATTTGCTGTTTGTGGGATCTTGCTGTGTGAAAATTGGCTGCTGCGTTTCCTTCATTACAACAGTGACTATACTTCAAATGTACTTCATTGGCTGTAAAGCGCTTTGGGGAGTCCTGAGGTCCTGAAAGATGCTGTAGAAATACAAGTTCCTTCTTGCTCTACAGTAATAATCCCTCCTGCACCCCCTTTAATATTTAATATTTCGATGATGCCCCTTTACCCACCGCTCTTCATAAAATGGATCTTCAGGCTCTCCATTCTTTCTCGTCATTCATCCTCTTCCCACTTTCTCTGCACACTCACCACCACCTGTACGTCCTTCTTGTGACCAGTAGTGAGCACAGTACTCTGAATCTGCTCTCACTCAATGGGTAGCTACTCTGATTGGCAGGAGGTGACTAGTGGTGTCCCGCAGGGATCTGTGTTGGGGCCTCAACTATTCACCAGAATTTATTAACGACTTGGATGAAGGGATAGAAAGTCACATATCCAAATTTGCTGATGACACAAAGATAGGTGGCATTGTAGGCAGTGTAGATGAAAGCATAAAATTACAAAGGGATATCGACAGATTAAGTGAATGGGCAAAACTGTGGCAAATGGATTTCAATGTAGGCAACTGTGAGGTCATCCACTTTGGACCTAAAAAGGATAGAACAGGGTACTTTCTAAATGGTGAAAGGCTAAAAACAGTGGCGGTCCAAAGAGACTTGGGGGTTCAGGTACATAGAGCATTAAAATGTCATGAACAGGCACAGAAAAGAATCATAAAGGCTAATGGAATGCTGGCCTTTATATCTAGAGGACTAGGATACAAGGGGGTAGAAGTTATGCTGCAGCTATACAAAACCCTGGTTAGACCACACCTGGAGCACTGTGAGCAGTTCTGGGCACCACACCTTAGGAAGGATATATTGGCCTTGGAGGGAGTGCAGCGTAGGTTTACCAGAATGATACCTGGACTTCAAGGGTTAAATTATGAGGAGAGATTACACAAACTAGGGTTGTATTCCCTGGAATTTAGAAGATTAAGGGGTGATCTGATTGAAGTTTACAAGTTATTAAGGGGAACAGATAGGGTAGATGGAGAGAAACTATTTCCGCTGGTTGGGGAGTCTAGGACTAGGGAGCATAGTCTAAACATAGAAACATAGAAAATAGGTGCAGGAGTAGACCATTCGGTCCTTCGAGCCTGCACCGCCATTCAATGCGTTCATGGCTGAACATGCTACCTCAGTACCCCATTCCTGCTTTCTCGCCATACCCCTTGATCCCCCTAGTTGTGAGTATTATATCTAACTCCCTTTTGAATATATTTAGCGAACTGGCCTCAACAACCTTCTGTGGTAGAGAATTCCATAGATTCACCACTCTCTGGGTGAAGAAGTTCCTCCTCATCTCAGTCTTAAATGGCTTCCCCTTTATCCTTAGACTGTGACCCCTGGTTTTAGTTTTCCCTAACATTGGAAACATTCTGCCCGCATCTAATTTGTCTAAACCAGTCAGGATTTTAAACGTCTCTATAAGATCCCCCCTCATTCTTCTGAACTCCAGAGGATACAAGTTCAGTTGATCCAGTCTTTCTTGATATGTCAGTCTGGCCATCCCAGGAATCAATCTAGTGAACCTTCGTTGCACTCCCTCAATAGCAAGAATGTCCTTCCTCAAGTTAGGAGACCAAAACTGCACACAATACTCCAGGTGTGGCCTCACCAAGGCACTGTACAACTGTAGCATCACCTCCCTACTCCTGTACTCAAATCCCCTTGCTATGAAGGCCATCATGCCATTTGCTTTCTTGACTGCCTGCTGCACTTGCCTTCCCACCTTCAGTGACTGATGTACCATGATGCCCAGGTCTCGTTGCACCTCCCCTTTCCCTAATCTGCCACCATTCAGGTAATAGTCTGCCTCCCTATTTTTACCACCAAAGTGGATAACCTCACATTTATCCACATTGTACTTCATCTGCCATACATTTGCCCATTCACCCAACCTGTCCAAGTCACTCTGTAGCCTCCTAGCATCCTCCTCATTGTTCACACTGCCTCCCAATTTAGTGTCATCCGCAAATTTGGAGATATTACAATTAATCCCTTCGTCCAAATCATTAATATATAATGTAAACAGCTGGGGCCCCAGCACCGAACCCTGCGGTACCCCGCTGGTCACTGCCTGCCTTTCTGAAAAGTACCCATTTACTCCTACTCTTTGTTTCCTGTGTGCCAACCAGTTCTCAATCCACGTCAACACATTACCCCCAATCCCATGTGCTTTAACTTTGCACACCAATCTCTTGTGTGGGACCTTGTCGAAGGCCTTCTGAAAGTCCAAATACACCACATCTACTGGTTCCCCCCCGTCCACCCTATTGGAAACATCCTCAAAAAATTCCAGAAGATTTGTCAAGCATGATTTCCCTTTCACAAATCCATGCTGACTTGGACCTATCATGTCGCCACTTTCCAAATGGTCTGTTATGACATCTTTAATAATTGATTCCATCATTTTACCCACCACCGATGTCAGGCTGACCGGTCTATAATTCCCTGCTTTCTCCCTCCCTCCTTTTTTAAAAAGAGGGGTTACATTAGCCACCCTCCACTCCTTCGGAACTGATCCAGAGTCTAAGGAATGTTGGAAAATGATCGTCAATGCATCCACTATTTCCAAGGCCACCTCCTTAAGTACTCTGGGATGCAGACCATCAGGCCCTGGGGATTTATCAGCCTTCAGTCCCATCAATTTCCCCAACACCTTTTCCCGACTGATAAGGATTTCCCTCAGCTCCTCCCTCTTACCAGATCCTTTGATCTCTTTTATTTCCGGAAGGTTGTTTGTGTCCTCCACAGTAAACACCGAACCAAAGTACTTGTTCAATTGATCTGCCATTTCTTTGTTCCCCATTATGACTTCCCCTGTTTCTGACTGCAGGGGACCTACGTTTGTTTTTACTAACCTCTTTCTTTTACATATTTATAGAAGCTTTTGCAGTCCGTTTTAATGTTCTCCGCAAGCTTCCTTTCATATTTTATTTTCCCTGCCCTAATCAAACCCTTCGTCCTCCACTGCTGAGTTTTAAAGTTCTCCCAGTCCCCAGGTTTGCTGCTACTTCTGGCCAATTTGTATGCCACTTCCTTGCTTTTAATACTATCCCTGATTTCCCTTGTTAGCCATGGTTGAGCCACCTTCCCTTTTTTATTTTTACGCCAGACAGGGATGTACAATTGCTGTAGTTCATCCATGCGATCTCTAAATGTCTGCCATTGCCCGTCCACTGATAACCCCTTAAATATCGCTTGCCAATCTAACCTCGCTAATTCACGCCTCATACCCTCAAAGTTGCCCTTATTTAAGTTCTGGACCATGGTCTCTGAATTAACTGTTTCCTTCTCCATCCTAATGTAGAACTCCACCATACTATGGTCACTCTTCCCCAAGGGGCCTCGCACCACAAGATTGCTGATTAGTCCTTCCTCATTACACAACACCCAGTCCAGGATGGCCTCCCCTCTAGTTGGTTCCTCAACATATTGGTTTAGGAAACCATCCCTTAAACACTCTAGGAAATCCTCCTCCACCGTATTGCTTCCAGTTTGAGTAGCCCAATCTATATGCATATTAAAGTCACCCATGATAACTGCTGCGCCTTTTTTTGCATGCACCTCTGATTTCCTGTTTCATACCCTCCCCCACCTCACTACTACTGTTTGGAGGTCTGTACACAACCCCCACTAACGTTTTCTGCCCTTTGGTGTTCTGCAGCTCAACCCATATTGATTCCACATCCTCCAAGCTAATGTCCTTCCTAGCTATTGCACTAATCTCCTTTTTAACCAGCAATGCTACCCCACCCCCTTTTCCTTTTATTCTATCCTTCCTGAATGTTGAATACCCCTGGATATTCAGTTCCCAGCCTTGATTGTTCTGGAGCCACGTCTCTGTAATCCCAATCACATCATATCCGTTAACATCAATTTGCACAGTCAATTCATCCACCTTATTACGGATACTCCTTGCATTAAGACACAGAGGGGTAAAAATTCACTTGGTTGCGCCTCCCGTTAGCGCCTTAAGAGGGCGCTAATGGGGCGCAAAGCCGCTAACGCCCGGGTGCAGCGATGTTTGCGCCGCTCGAGAACTTAACTTGAGATTGTGCGGCGGCGCTAAAACTTACCGCTGCGACCACCTGCGCGCGCAGATTGTGACGTCATTCCATGGTGCAACGCCCTTGTGGCGCCCCGTAGCGGAAATTGAGTGGCGCCCCCTGCCTTACCGCCTGGCGCTTCCAACGACCAGAAGACTGGAACGCTATCAATCGCTGTGGGGCTGGGGGGGGGCGCTATTTAAAGGGGGCCTCTTCCTGTCTTTTATTGTTGGTGGCATTTTTGAACTACGCATTCTGAGAGAGAGAGGGAGAGACTTCTGGAGAGATTCAACGTTGTGTGAAGGAGTTTTGGGTACTGAGCAGCACGTTGCAGGTTCATTTTGATTTGCCATTCCTTGTATCGATTTAGCAGAGACTGTGGGAGCTGCACTCTGAGCTCTTTGCGTGGTACTCTCCATTGTTCTTTCCAGCACATTTGATGTGCAAGTCTCTCCAGGCCGAGATTCAAGGCTGCAATGAACAGGATGTGGATGGAAAGCAAGATTAACCATCCCCTTTAAGAACTGGCCCGTGCCATTGTGTGTGTGTTCCATTGCTGACTGACATTACATGAGCTTCGCCAGCGCTCTGAGGTAGCGCCTCACTGCTCGGCCTTTGCGCCTTAAGAGAGGTGTGCAGCGCCTGCTTTAGCGCTCCACTCACCTCCCGGGGCGGTAAAAGTGAAGTTTCCTGTCAGTGCCGATAATTAGCGCCAGGCGCTAATATTTGCGTCCGGACGATATTTGCGCCCCAAATGGGGCGCGACCTAATTTCTACCCCAGAGCCTTTAGGCTTGTTTTATTAACACCCTTTGTCCTTTTAGACTTATGATTTAGTATGGCCCTTTGTGTTTCTTGCCTTTGTTTACTCGGATTTCCCTTATTGTTTCTCACCCTTCTAACATTTGTTTCTGACTGCATATTACTTCCCCCTGTTTCACTACATAGGTTCCCATTCCCCTGCCATATTAGTTTAAATCCTCCCGAACTGCCTTAGCAAATATTACCCCGAGGACATCGGTTCCAGTCCTGCCCAAGTGCAGACCGTCCCTTTTGTACAGGTCCCACTTCCCCCAGAACTGGTTCCAATGCCTCAGGTATTTGAATCCCTCCCTCCTGCACCACTGCTCAAGCCACGTATTTAATCTCGCTATCCTGTTCATGCTACTCTGATTAGCACGTGGCTAAAAATAGAGCCAGACCTTTCGGGAGTGAAATTAGGAAACACTTCTACACACAAAGGGTGGTCGAAGTTTGGAACTCTCTTCCGCAAACGGCAATTGATGCTAGATCAGTTGTTAATTTTAAATCTGAGATTAATAGATTTTTGTTAACCAAAAGTATTAAGGGATATGGGCCAAAGGCAGGTATATGGAGTTAGGTCACAGATCAGCCATGATCTCATTGAATGGCGGAACAGGCTTGAGGGGCTCAATGTCCTCCTCCTGTTCCTTCCTGTGTTCCTATTGTGAGGTCCCAGCGTGCCTTGTAGCGACTGCTCGATCTCCCGGCGTTGTGGTGTCTTCCTGTTGTCGAGACATTGACTGTCTGTCGGTAGTCAGGGGTAGCCTGACCCTCCCTCCTGCGGAATTGTGCGCATTGCTTGTTTACATTTCTCCACTGATCTGTCGTCCTTCCCACTTGCCACCTGTCTGGCCGGGTGGCTAACTGATCACAATCAATTTTTTTCTTATCTTTACTGCCCTCCCTATCTTCATTTTGTCACCTTTCCTTTTGTGTTTGTGCCCCATTAATCATTAATAAAGTCCAGGGTTCCGGAAGGCTGACTTTCTGGACCTGCCCTCGGATGCTCCTCCCTCCAATCCGTCACTGATCCCATGGGACTGACGCCCTCCTCTCCCAGTCTGATACTGACCCCGTGGGACTCCTCCCCACTTCTCTCCCCCCCCCCCCCCAGTATGAAAGACCCCAACATGGGACTCCACTCAGCCCCTCTCCTAGTCTGACTGCCTCTGCTGGACTGAGCCTCCTCCCCCCACCCCCCCGTACAGCTCCCATGAGTACCCTCAATTTCCTAATTTTTAAACCAGCTTCTTACCCAGTCCCATGTATTGCTGTGGATATTAAACTATCAGGGGGAAAAATAGGGGCGCTGCAGCCAAACTTCACCGGTAGCGCCCCAAGAGGGAAGCTACTGGAAGCGCCCTGCCTCCCTCTTGGGGCGCTGCGAGTGAATATCGTGGCGCTATGGCGCTGCGGCACGTTGCGCCGCGGTACTGCAGGCCTTCCTCCCCTTCTTAAAGGGGAGGGGCCTAGCGCAGCACGATCCGGGGCCCAGCTGGGCCACCAGGGATCGGAGTGCCGGCAAAAGAGCCCGGCACTCAAGAGAAGTGCCGGGCTCACGGAGCGCAGCCGGCACTCCGCAGGGGGGCTTCAGAGGAGGCCGGGGACGGCAGAGGGGGGGTTCTGGCAGGCGGCCAGCAACAAAAATGGCCGCCCGGCACCTCCCCTTTAATTTGCCCCGCACCGACCGCAGGTAAGCCCCCCCTGACCCCGTCGGACATAGCGTCCGGCAGTAAGTCAGGGGGCGCTACCGAAGATTGCAGCCGGGGCGCGAGTGGGGCGCTGTGCACGGCGATGACGTCATCGCCGGTGGCGCTGCACCACGGGGCGCTAACGGTTACCGCCGACGCTAACCTCCCGCTGAATTTCGCGGGAGGCGTTGGCAGCGCCGCGCCCAGGCGCTAGTTGCTTTGTGCCCGCGCTAACGGGAAGCACAAAGCAACCGAATTTTTAGGCCTTAGTTTTTCATGTAGAACTTTGTCAAAAGTTTTGTGACAATCAAAACTATATCTTGGGGAGCTCCATCTGTACAGTCCTCGAGGAGGCTTTGTCAGGCAGGTATCTTCCCTTTCTAAATCCATAATGCCTGTTTCTTATCAAGTTACTGCTGGACAGACACTCTCCAGCCCTTCACTTGGCCTACCCAAAATGGGAGCTACTGTGATGGGCCTGTAACTACCTGACTGTCTTTATCTCCGTTCTATGTACCGATACTTCATCTGATTGCATGAGGCTCTGTCCTTGTTTTTAATTCATTCTCGGGATGTGGGCGTCGCTGGCAAGGCCAGCATTTATTGCCCATCCCTAATTGCCCTCGAGAAGGTGGTGGTGAGCCGCTTTCTTGAACCGCTGCAGTCCGTGTGGTGAAGGTTTTCCCACAGTGCTGTTCGGTACGAGTTCCAGGATTTTGACCCAGCGACGATGAAGGAACGCCGAAGTATTTCCAAGTCAGGATGGTGTGTGAGTTGGAGGGGAACTTGGAGGTGGTGGTGTTCCCATGCGCCTGCTGCCCTCCAGTGTAGAGGGAGCTTTACTCTGTATCTAACCCGTGCTGTACCTGCCCTGGGAGTGTTTGATGGGACAGTGTAGAGGGAGCTTTACTCTGTATCTAATCCGCGCTGTAACTGCCCTGGGAGTGTTTGATGGGACCGTGTAGAGGGAGCTTTACTCTGTATCTAACCCATGCTGTATCTGCGCTGGGAGTGTTTGATGGGACAGTGTAGAGGGAGCTTTACTCTGTATCTAACCCGTGCTGTACCTGCCCTGGGAGTGTTTGATGGGACAGTGTAGAGGGAGCTTTACTCTGTATCTAACCCCATGCTGTACCTGTCCTGGGAGTGTTTGATGGGACAGTGTAGAGGGAGCTTTAGGGGGAGAGGAGCTAAACACGATCAAAATCACTAAGGAAGTGGTACTCGGTAAAATAATGGGACTCAAGGCGGATAAATCACCTGGACCTGATGGCTTACATCCTAGAGTCTTGAAGGAAGTGGCGGTAGGGATTGTAGATGCATTGGTAATAATTTTTCAAAACTCCCTGGATTCCGCTGAGGTCCCGGCAGACTGGAAAACTGCTAATGTAACACCCTTATTTAAAAAGGGCAGTAGACAGAAGGCTGGTAACTATAGACCGGTTAGCCTAACATCTGTGGTAGGTAAAATTTTGGAGTCCATTATTAAGGAAACAGTAACAGGACATTTGGATAATCATAATTTAATAGGACAAAGTCAGCATGGTTTTACGAAGGGGAAGTCATGTTTGACAAATTTGCTGGAGTTCTTTGAGGAAGTAACATATAGAGTGGATAAAGGGGAACCAGTGGACGTAGTGTATTTAGACTTCCAAAAGGCATTTGACAAGGTGCCACACAAAAGATTATTGCTTAAGGTAAAAAATCACGGGATTGGGGGTAATATTCTGGCATGGATAGAGGATTGGCTATCCAACAGAAAGCAAAGAGTTGGGATAAATGGTTCATTCTCAGACTGGCAATCAGTAACTAGTGGTGTTCCACAGGGGTCAGTGCTGGGTCCCCAACTCTTTACAATCTATATTAACGATTTGGAGGAAGGGACCAAGTGTAACATATCAAAATTTGCAGATGATACAAAGATGGGAGGGAAAGTAGTGAGTGTGGAGGACATAAAAAACCTGCAAGGGGACATAGACAGGCTAAGTAAGTGGGCAGAGATTTGGCAGATGGAATACAACACTGGAAAGTGTGAGGTGATGCACTTTGGCAGGAAAAATCCTAGAGCAATTTATTATCTTAATGGCAAGAAACTGGAGAGTACTGAAGTGCAAAGGGATCTGGGGGTCCTGGTGCACGAAACTCAAAAGGTTAGTATGCAGGTGCAGCAAGTGATTAAGAAGGCAAATGGAATGTTGGCTTTCATTGCTAGGGGGATAGAATATAAAAATAGGGAGGTATTGCTTCAGTTGTACAAGGTATTGGTGAGACCGCACCTGGAATACTGCATACAGTTTTGGTGTCCTTACTTAAGGAAAGACATCCTTGCTCTCGAGGCAGTGCAAAAAAGGTTCACTCGGTTAATCCCGGGATGAGGGGGTGGTCATATGAGGAGAGGTTGGGTAGATTGGGACTCTACTCATTGGAGTTCAGAAGAATGAGAGGCGATCTTATTGAAACATATAAGATTGTGAAGGGGTTGGATCGGGTGGATGCGGGGAGGATGTTCCCGATGACAGGTGAGACTAGAACTAGGGGACATAGTCTTAGAATAAGGGGCTGCTCTTTCAAAACTGAGATGAGGAGGAACTACTTCACTCAGAGGGTGGTAGGTCCATGGAATATGCTGCCACAAAAAGCTGTAGAAGCTACAACATTAATTAAATTTAAAACAGAAATAGACAGTTTCCTAGAAGTAAAGGGCATTAAGGGTTACGGGGAGCGGGCAGGAATTTGGACATGAGTCTAGGTTCGGATCGGTCATGGCCCTGTGGGTAGTGGAGCGGGCCCAGGGACCGTGTAGCCTGATTCTGCTCCTATTTCGTGTGTGCAATTCTGTTAGATGCAGGAGATGGTTGTGATAGATAGTAGATTGGCGGTTAGGATCAGATCAGCCATGATCTTATTGAATGGCGGAGCAGGCTCGAGGGGCCGATTGGCCTACTCCTGCTCCTATTTCTTATGTTCTTATGTTCTTATGTATCTAACCCGCGCTGTACCTGCCCTGGGAGTGTTTGATGGGACAGTGTAGAGGGAGCTTTACTCTGTATCTCACCCGCGCTGTACCTGCCCTAGGAGTGTCTGATGCCGACACTTGGGCGACAGGTGAAGCCGGAGCACTCCCCATGAAGCCCCAGTTGCCACTCATTGTTCCAGTGTATGTAATGGGCCGGATCTAGGTTGAAAAATAACGGCATGTTAACGATGCACAGCGTTATTAATGTGCAAAGTGGCCAGCAAATTCAGGGGATTAAGAGATACACCGTGATTGGCTAATCTCCAGAACTTGCTGGTTGAATTTCACTGCGTCACCATTTGTTTCGCACAACACGATCTCGCACTTAGCCCCCCCCCCACCTTGCTGTTATTTTTAAGAACTTGCTGGATTTGCACTTTAATTGCGCATTAAACTTGCCACAGAAAGTTAGGGCTGGTGATTAAGAGCGTAAGTACCCTTTTAACGACATGTTAATTGTTCATGCAATGCCAATCAACCTTTCTGGCCCAGAAAGGGAACAGTTTAAACTATTCATTCTCATTACTGCATGTAGTCAATTGTTGTTAGAGATTTTTTAAATGTCAAATTAAAAAAAAAAATTCTTACTTTTCCTGTCTGTCTCTTTTTTCCTCTCTTAATCCCGTTTTCTTTTCCCTCTCTTTGTTTCTCTTTCTGTATCTAATTCACCCTCCTCATCCATCGTTCCTCTGTTTCATTCTCAGTCCTTAAATCTCATTGGTTGAGGAGATAGACTGTTGGTCCCGTCGTTCACTGAGGTCCCAGGTGCCCCGTTGCTCTCGCCGCGCCGTTATCAGCTCGCGCTCCCAGCCAGCTACGGCGCAAACATTTTTCGAGCTGAAGGGTGCGGGGAAAAAGCCTAACGGACAGGGCCCGCCAGGAGGCGCCCCACTCCAGCAAGATCGGGCCCATCGTTACCAACTAGGAAGACGGCCAGTAGTAAAGACCCTGGGCCTTCTGCCCTCTTCACTTGGTGTTTGTGGCTCGCTGCTTGTATATAACGACACGCGAGCCACAGGAGTGAGCTAATCGTGAGGCCGTTATCATTGAGACATCGCTGGCATTCCGCGGGGCGGGGGGGGCTCGATGCTTTTAAACAGAGAGTGGGGGCTGGGGCACGGGGACACAGAGAGAGAGAGAATGCTTCAAATAGCAGCTCGATGCCAGCTGGCTGTTTGCCCGCGTCGTGCTGCCAGAATCCCCGTCCCTACAATTTCTGTGCCTCAATTGTTAACAACAATGCAAGGGTCTGTCTAACAGTCGCTGAAATGTTCAAGTAAAGATATTCTGTCGTCAGAATCACTCTGCAGATGGTTTCTATCCAGCTGCCTCTCTCTCTGCCTCCCCCCAGCTGCGAATCGATTTCTTAATATTGCCCGCCTGTCAGTCACAGGCAGTTTAGGCCCCGGTTCTGCCTTTCCCAGGCCGTCCGCTCGGTTTTGGATACTAACCGCCAGCAGGTTTTATAAATAAAAAGGTGAGTTGCTCGTCGTTCCCGCTCCTCTCCAACGCTAACTCAGGCAGGGGCGCTGGTTCCACAGGTGCTGGCTGCCCTCCAATACCTCCCCCGAGTGACCGTTCACACAATGTATGAGCCAACACGGCGAATGTTGATGGGCTATTCCACCATGGGGGGATCGCAGACAAACATGATCCTGCGCACGCACTTTCCAGCAGGGGGCAGTGGACAGCGATCAGCATCCTGTGTAATCCCCCCCGGCCCCCCCAATCCCAGGTTGGAGGAGGGTGCTCAGCAATTTAGGCACAGCCGTGGCTCAGACCAGCTAGCTCGGGATGGAACCTGGGGCCTTCCGTGTGTGTGTGTGTGTGTGTGTGTCACTGCCTTAACCTGCTGAGGGTCAGGGGAGGGGAGGAGCCACTGCAGATTTCAAACTGCTCACCAGCTCATTCGCTGCCCTCTCCCTCCCAAATCTCTCCAGGTGCTAATTTCCAACTAGTCATTGCTGACCTGGCGTTGACTGCACGATCCCACCTCACCCGCAGGCTGACTCCATTTCAGTTATACTCCAGTTATTATAAACCACTAGTTCGGCCTCAGATGGAGTATTGTGTCCCATTCTGGGCACCACACTTTTGGAGAGAGTGCAGAGGAGATTTACTAGAATGCCACCAGGGACTTCAGTTATGTGGAGAGGCTGGGCTTGTTCTCCTTAGAGCAGAGAAGGTTAAAGGGAAATTTAATGGAGGTGTTCAAAATTATGAGGGGTTCTGATAGAGTAAGTAAGGAGAAACTGTTTCCAGTGGCAGGAGGGTCGGTAACCAGAGGACACAGATTTAAGGTAATTGGCAAAAGTACCAGAGGGGGAGATGAGGAGAATTGTTTTTACGCAGCGAGTTGTTGTGATCTGGAATGCGCTGCCTGAAAGGGCGGTGGAAGCAGATTCAAAAATAACTTTCAAAAGAGAATTGGATAAATACTTGAGAAGGAAACATTTGCAGGGCTATGGGGAAGAGCAGGGGGAGTGGGGCTAATTGGATAGTTCTTCAAAGAGCCGGCACAGGCTCGATGGGCTGAATGGCCTCCTCCTGTGCTGTGAGATTCTATGATTTCACAGACTTCCCCTTCGAGACTCATGGAGATGGAAGACTCGCCGTTCTACCTGTGACTGTAGCCGGCTTGTGGGGAGCCAGCACGAGGGGCACGTCACCTGATTAAGGCAACCTTTCTCTCGGGAGAGATGGTTTGGACAATATCGCTGTAGTATATTAAAAAATAATAAACCGGCTCCCCAGGTAGGGCAGCTGGTTAAGGGGGCATTGAGTAGACCAGTCACCTGAGGAGCAGATCGCAGCCTGGCACAGGGTGCGATGATTAGCCTCAGTACTGCTGAGCCAGTGAGAGGGGTAACATCACCCCAGGGCTCCTGCTCCCGGTCGCAATCAGTGATCGGATCCGGCTGGAGATTCCCTTCAACATAAGAACAGGAGTCGGCCATTCGGGCCCCCCGAACCAGTTCCGCCATTCAATTTTAGTTTGTGCCCTTGTCTCCCAGTACCTCAGCAAACAGCTGGAGATGTTGCGGCATATGAACGAGCAGCACGCCAAGGTGTACGAGCAGCTGGACGTGACGGCACGCGACCTGGAGCTCCACAACCAGAGACTTGTGCTGGACAGCAAGGCGTCGCAACAGAAGATAGAACGGTACGTATCCCGGGAGCAACGCGTGCCCAGGCCCCCCGGGGGTCGGGGCTGGGCCTGGCGGAGCCGGTTCCGCCAGCAGGCAGAAGAGTCTTTCATCCCATTGGTCTGGGCTGGGGTTGAACCCAGGTCCCACTCACCCCACAGACCCACCAATAGGTGTTCTCCAGAGGTCTCGGTGAGCAGATCTACTGTCCCCCTCGGCAGCCAGGCTTTCAATCCTAGTCATGAGGAGAGGCAAAAATAAGAAAGGGGTGCAGGAACAGAGAGACCTGGGGGTGTGTGTACACAAATCTTTGGAGGCAGAACAAGTCAATAACGCTGTAAAAAAAGCAGACGTGATCCTGGGCTTTATAAATAAAATTGAGAGGTCGCACAACACCAGGTTATAGTCCAACAGTTTTATTTGAAATCACAAGCTTTCGGAGCTATCGATTTGCTCCTTCCTCAGGTGAAGTAGCTACTTCACCTGAGGAAGGAGCAAATCGATAGCTCCGAAAGCTTGTGATTTCAAATAAAACTGTTGGACTATAACCTGGTGTTGTGCGACCTCTCAATTTTGTCCACCCCAGTCCAACACCGGCATCTCCGCATCATGACCTTTATAAATAAAGGCAGAGAGGACAAAAGCCAGGAAGTTATGTTCAACCTTTATAAATCACTGGTTAGACCCCCGGTGGAGAATTGTGTTCAATTCTGGGCCCCACACTTTAGGAAGGATGTCAAGTCCTTGGAGAGGGTGCGGAGGAGATTTACCAGAATGGCACCAGGGATGAGGGACTTCAGTTATCTGGAGAAGCTGGGGTTGTTCTCCTTAGAGCAGAGAAGGTTAAGGGGAGATTTACTAGAGGTGTTCAAAATTACGAGGGGTTTTCATATAGAGTAAATATGGAGAAACTGTTTCCACTGGCAGGAGGGTCGGTAACTAGAGGACACAGATTTAAGGTGATTTGCAAAAGAACCAGAGGGGAGATGAAACATTTTTTTATGCAGCGAGTTGTTGTGATCTGGAATGCGCTGCCTGAAAGGGCGGTGGAAGCAGATTCAATAGTAACTTTCAAGAGAGAATTGGATAAATACTTGAAGGGGAAAAATTTGCCGGGCTATGAGGAAAGAGCGGGGGAGCGGGACTGATGGGAGAGCTCTAACAAAGCCGGCACAGACACGATGGGCCGAGTGGCCGCCTTCTGTGCTGTAAGATTCTATGATTCTAGATACTACAAGCAAACCCCACCCTGTCCACTTCAATAAGTGTTCTGGAGGGACTCTTCTGTCCCCTCAGCGGTCTGCAAATCTGTTATCTGCAATCTGTAAAGTGGCCATCTCGATCAAACCAAAGGCCAATGTCAGAAATGGAAAATGTGCAGAGCTGCAGTAAGGGGCTCTGTTCTCTGCCTGGGGCTGTGGCACATTGACAAGCCTGTACAGAGGGAGCTTTACTCTGTATCTAACCTGTGCTGTACCTGCCCTGGGAGTGTTTGATGGGACAGTGTAGAGGGAGCTTTACTCTGTATCTAACACCGTGCTGTACCTGCCCTGGGAGTGTTTGATGGGACAGTGTAGAGGGAGCTTTACTCTGTATCTAACACCGTGCTGTACCTGCCCTGTGAGTGTTTGATGGGACAGTGTAGAGGGTGCTTTACTCTGTATCCAACCCATGCTGTACCTGCCCTGGGAGTGTTTGATGGGACAGTGTAGAGGGAGCTTTACTCTGTATCTAACCTGTGCTTTACCTGCCCCGGAAGTGTTTGATGGGACAGTGTAGAGGGAGCTTTACTCTGTATCTAACCTGTGCTTTACCTGCCCCGGAAGTGTTTGATGGGACAGTGTAGAGGGAGCTTTACTCTGTATCTAACCCGTGCTGTACCTGCCCTGGGAGTGTTTGATGGGACAGTGTAGAGGGAGATTTACTCTGTATCTAACCCGTGCTGTACCTGCCCTGGGAGTGTTTGATGGGACAGTGTAGAGGGAGCTTTACTCTGTATCTAACCCAAGCTGTACCTGCCCTGGGAGTGTTTGATGGGACAGTGTAGAGGGAGATTTACTCTGTATCTAACCCGTGCTGTACCTGCCCTGGGAGTGTTTGATGGGACAGTGTAGAGGGAGCTTTACTCTGTATCTAACACCGTGCTGTACCTGCCCTGGGAGTGTTTGATGGGACAGTGTAGAGGGAGCTTTACTCTGTATCTAACACCGTGCTGTACCTGCCCTGTGAGTGTTTGATGGGACAGTGTAGAGGGTGCTTTACTCTGTATCCAACCCATGCTGTACCTGCCCTGGGAGTGTTTGATGGGACAGTGTAGAGGGAGCTTTACTCTGTATCTAACCCAAGCTGTACCTGCCCTGGGAGTGTTTGATGGGACAGTGTAGAGGGAGATTTACTCTGTATCTAACCCGTGCTGTACCTGCCCTGGGAGTGTTTGATGGGGACAGTGTAGAGGGAGCTTTACTCTGTATCTAACCCGTGCTGTACCTGTCCTGGGAGTGTTTGATGGGACAGTGTAGAGGGAGCTTTACTCTGTATCTAACCCGTGCTGTACCTGCCCTGGGAGTGTTTGATGGGACAGTGTAGAGGGAGCTTTACTCTGTATCTAACCCATGCTGTACCTGCCCTGGGAGTGTTTGATGGGGACAGTGTAGAGGGAGCTTTACTCTGTATTTAACCCATGCTGTACCTGCCCTGGGTGTAATTTTTGGGTGGACTGAGTAACTGCAACTTGTGCTCCTGTGCTTGGCTGCAGATTGACGGAAACAATCGAGGGTTTGCAGAACCAAGTGGACGTGCTTCAGAGCCAGATGCAGGAAATGAGAAACATGGATCAGCTGCGAGTCCGCCGGGATAAACGGGAGCGCCGGAAAACCATCCACACCTTTCCCTGCCTGAAGGAGCTGTGTGCTATGCCCAGGTAACGTTCTGAAGATGGCGCAGAGGTCGAGGCAGCGACTGACTGGCACGGACCAGAAGGTCCCAGGGTGGGCTCCTGGGCTGTGCAGAGGTAGGTAGAGGATTGAGGTCAGCGCCCCGGGATTAGGGAGTGGCGGGGGGCGGGCGGGGGAACTCAGCCGTGGTTCCTGCTGCTGATCACACCCCCTCCCCTGCCCTGGCTGGAAGCTGCAGCTGCGTGGATGTTGGGTGAAGATAAAAATGAGTCTCTAATGTGATTCCCATTCTGGTCAAATAGTCCACTGACGCTCTCTGTCTAGGCCCACACGGGAAGGATGAGCAGTCGGGTGTTGTACGATGGGGCAGCCGGTACCCCCAGCTCAGTGAGTATGGGCGAGATGGGGGGGGAAGGAGAGAACAGGACATAAGAACATAAGAATTAGGAGCAGGAGTCGGCCATACGGCCCCTCGAGCCTGCTCCGCCATTCAATGAGATCATGGCTGATCATCGACCTCAACTCCACTTTCTCGCCTGATCTCCATATCCCTTCATTCCCTTAGAGTCCAAAAATCTATCGATCTCTGTCGTGAATATACTCAACGACTGATCCTCCACAGCCCTCTGAGGCAGAGAATTCCAAAGATTCACCACCCTCTGAGTGAAGAAATTCCTCCTCATCTCAGTCCTAATTGGCCGACCCCTTATCCTGAGACTGTGCCCCTGGTTCTAGACACTCCAGCCAGGGCAAACAACCTCTCAGCATCTACCCTGTCAATCCCCACCCCACCCCCCCCCCACCCCCTCAGGGATGCCAGAAGATGAAAAGTGGAGGGACTGGAAATTGGGCCCTGAGGAGTAATAGAAAGGGGAAAGAGTTTTTGAAAAGAATCGAAGTGGAGGATCGTCTTTGGGCCTCTGCTTGTGACTAGGGTTTCCGACAGTGTTTTGACATGTTCCCGGTCATTGACCGTGACGATCGATCGCGTGACGTTGGGTCTTGCGACGCTCGCCCACTGTTTGCCAAGTGTTGTTGCATTAACTTAGTCGGTTATGACCAAGGGCCGAATTCGGAATGACATCATCATTTCATAAATCCAAGCAAGTCTGGGTAACCCTGCAGAGTAGAGAAGGTTATGGAGAGATTTAACAGAGGTGCTCAAAATAATGAGGAGCTTTGATTGAGCGAGTGGGCCGGGAACCAGAGGTCGTAAATTTAAAATAATTGGCAAAAGAGCTAGAGGGGGAATGGAGGTTGTTAAGGTCTGGAACGCACGACCTGAAAGGGTGGTGGAAGCAGATCCCAGAGGAGATTTTAAAAGACAATTGGACATGTACTCGAAGAGGACGATTGTAAGGGCAATAGGGAAAGAGCTGGGGTGTGGGGCTAAATTGGATAACTCTCTTTCAAAGAGCCAGCACAGGCACGACGGGCTGAATGGCCTCCTTCTGTGCTGTAAGAGTCTGTGATTCTGTTCCTCTGACGTGGTGCCTTTAATATCGCTCAGGTATGGCACTCGGGACGACGGGCTCCCCGGGACAGGCGCCCTCGCTGAGCCCGAGCACAAGCGCCTGGAGAAGGAGAACGAGCGGCTCCGGCTGACGGCCAACGCCCTGAGGCTGCAGATCAGCCAGGAGAAGCAGCGCAAGGAGGCGGCGGAGCGGGAGTGCGCGGCCGTGCTGGGTGAGTACTCGGAGCTGGAGCGCCGGCTGTGCCAGATGGAGAGCTGCAAGCTGCGAGTGCGGGAGCTGGAGGCCGAGCTGCGGGAGCTGCAGCAGATGAAGCAGGTGAAGAAGTACCTGATTAGCGGCGAGGACAACCTGTCGGAGGCCCTGCTCGAGCCGCTCAACAACGCCCCGGAGTCGGACGACGCGGCCCCGCCCGGCCCGCCGGCCCTACCCGCCAGCCCGCCGCGCGTGCGCAAGAGCTGCAGCGACACGGCGCTCAGCGCCATCATCACGCGGGACGACGTCAGCCGGCACGAGGGCAACTACACGCTGCACGCTAACAACGTGCGCAAGAGGGGCATGTCCATCCTGCGCGAAGTGGACGAGCAGTACCACGCGCTGCTGGAGAAATACGAGGAGCTGCTGGGCAAGTGCCGGCGGCACGAGGAGGGCCTGCGTCACGCGGCGGTGCAGACCTCGCGGCCTATCTCGCGCGACAGCTCCTGCCGCGACTTCCTGCTGGAATGCCTGGAGGCAGGAAGTGAAGGCCCCCGAGAAGAGCCTGAGCCTCAGCCAGCAGGTGGAGGCGGCAGACAAGAGGCTGGGCCAATCCCAGCCGGAGTACAAGGCCCTCTTCAAGGAGATCTTCTCCCGCATCCAGAAGACCAAGGCCGACATCAGCGCCAGCAAGTCCAAGACCAAGGCCTCCAAGTGATCCGTCAATGGAGCCCGAGAAACAGGAACGTTGTGCGAGCGCAACCGCAGGCGCCATCTTGGAGCCACCTGTGCCATCCAATAGGAGACAGTCTTACAGGATTCTCTCTCTACTGTGCCAATCAGAATCCAGCTTTTTGACAGGAATGTCCACTAGGGCCTGCTTTCAGGCCTCTTACACGCACACACACCAATTACAGAATACAAGATATAGGATTTCCCCAGCTACCCTACGAAGGCCGAATGCGATGTATTGTTCACTTTTAAAGGCGTACAGTATTCTCCAGTCGAGGATTACCCACCATATCTTCACTTGTCCTGCCATGAAGGGCCCCTGTTGTCCTGTCGCCATGGTGGTGTCGCACCTGCAGTCTCCGGCCCAGCCTGGAATCACACACGCGTGCGCGTGTTATCATAAATCCTCTCCATTCCAGCGTTACTCCAGGATTTGCCCCGATGTGTTGCTTATTCCGGGATTATGGGAACTTTAATTTACTGCCGCCATTCTTCGTGATTCAAAATGTCCGCTTTGGCGCCCAGACACTTGCCTGTGTTTTTTATTTAGGAAGCTCAGTATTATAAACGACATTTTGGGAAACGGGTTCTGGCAATGGCAGCTGCCACCTTGACAAGGCCGCAGGGTTTTAAAACCACAGGAACGCTTAAATCAGACTGCAGATTTAGTGAGACTGTTGCATGGTATCAGATATGGATGGGGGTTAGTGGTTCTAACAGGCTGGTTAACAAAAGCCCAAATTCCCTCCTGAGAGGACCATTGTCACTCAGTACTGCACACCGTGCTCTCTCTGTTACCGCCTGTCCGCTGGGGTTGGGGGCAGGGGGGTGTTAGTGCGTTTAAGAGTTTTCTTGTTTGACCTGGTTAACTTTCATTGTCGGGCCAGGCCTCCCTGGGCCTGCTAAAGTTGCCTGTTCTTGGGGTGGGGTGGGGAGGGGGTGGTAAGGGGACACTATGCAATAATGTAATTGCTTTTCAGAAATGTAATTATGTGTCCGGGGTGGGAGAGAGAGGCGGTAATTGTGGCCTGATTCCTGCCCTCTCTGATGCATGAACATTTGGTCTGGATCAGCACGTGCTGTCTCTGCCTTCAGTGCTTGTTGTCTGATTGATTGGGTTCCATCGCCTAGTTTTCTCCATCGCTCCTGAGGGGTGCTGTCTCTCGCTGAGGTCCAGCACCTTGCCCAAGTGGCCATGCTGGATGGGTGAGCCCAGACAGTGAGGCTGTTCCACTGTGGAGGAGGAAAATCATCCAGGGATCCCGCTCCTGGTGGCTTCTCCCCATCTCCATTGACAGGTCCACAGTCGATCCCAGGTCCTGGGCTAATTCGGTTCCGTATTTCGTTCAATGTGCAATACTCTTTATATTTGTCAGTATTACATTTCATTTGCCACTTGTCCGCCCGCGGAGACTGCTGTGCGATTTGAAGAGAGGCCATCTTGTTGAACAGGCCTGTACTAAAATGGAGCCCAGCCGACCCAGGCCATCTCTTTGGGACCATGTTCCATGTTCCCTCAGTGCATTATTCATGTATTGTGGTGGGGATAGGGCAGCTACCCCTGGGCGTTTTGGCGGTGGAGTGGACTTCAGACCCCGGGGTAAATGAGGGTTTGAAGAGATCAGGAGGCCTTGTGATATCTCGGATCTGCGGAAGTGTGGATGCCGATAAACATGCGACGTTGACCTACAACTGGCCTTTCTGCTAATTAGTGCAGTCTGCCACCTGCCCAGTTACAGCTCCATAAACTTTCATTATCTTCATTGAAATGGCTGCCCCAGGGGGCTGTCCCAATGTCCCCTTGCCCCAGGGGGCTGCCCCAGGGGGCTGTCCCAATGTCCCCTTGCCCCAGGGGGCTGTCCCAACGTCCCCTTGCCCCAGGGGGCTGCCCCAGGGGGCTGTCCCCTTGCCCCAGGGGGCTGCCCCAGGGGGCTGTCCCCTTGCCCCAGGGGGCTGTCCCAATGTCCCCTTGCCCCAGGGGGCTGTCCCCTTGCCCCAGGGGGCTGTCCCCTTGCCCCAGGGGGCTGTCCCCTTGCCCCAGGGGGCTGTCCCAATGTCCCCTTGCCCCAGGGGGCTGTCCCCTTGCCCCAGGGGGCTGTCCCAATGTCCCCTTGCCCCAGGGGGCTGTCCCCTTGCCCCAGGGGGCTGTCCCAATGTCCCCTTGCCCCAGGGGGCTGTCCCCTTGCCCCAGGGGGCTGTCCCCTTGCCCCAGGGGGCTGTCCCAATGTCCCCTTGCCCCAGGGGGCTGTCCCCTTGCCCCAGGGGGCTGTCCCAATGTCCCCTTGCCCCAGGGGGCTGTCCCCTTGCCCCAGGGGGCTGTCCCAATGTCCCCTTGCCCCAGGGGGCTGTCCCCTTGCCCCAGGGGGCTGTCCCCTTGCCCCAGGGGGCTGTCCCAATGTCCCCTTGCCCCAGGGGGCTGTCCCAATGTCCCCTTGCCCCAGGGGGCTGTCCCAATGTCCCCTTGCCCCAGGGGGCTGTCCCAATGTCCCCTTGCCCCAGAGGGCTGTCCCAATGTCCCCTTGCCCCAGAGGGCTGTCCCAATGTCCCCTTGCCCCAGGGGGCTGTCCCAATGTCCCCTTGCCCCAGGGGGCTGTCCCAATGTCCCCTTGCCCCAGGGGGCTGTCCCAATGTCCCCTTGCCCCAGGGGGCTGTCCCAATGTCCCCTTGCCCCAGGGGGCTGTCCCAATGTCCCCTTGCCCCAGGGGGCTGTCCCCTTGCCCCAGGGGGCTGTCCCAATGTCCCCTTGCCCCAGGGGGCTGTCCCCTTGCCCCAGGGGGCTGTCCCCTTGCCCCAGGGGGCTGTCCCAATGTCCCCTTGCCCCAGGG
The DNA here is from genome assembly GCA_030390025.1 of Squalus acanthias. Classification (NCBI taxonomy): domain Eukaryota; kingdom Metazoa; phylum Chordata; class Chondrichthyes; order Squaliformes; family Squalidae; genus Squalus; species Squalus acanthias. Next base: position 44,822,851 of record CM059447.1, on the reverse strand, counting down.
GGCTGTCCCAATGTCCCCTTGCCCCAGGGGGCTGTCCCAATGTCCCCTTGCCCCAGGGGCTGTCCCAATGTCCCCTTGCCCCAGGGGGCTGTCCCCTTGCCCCAGGGGGCTGTCCCAATGTCCCCTTGCCCCAGGGGGCTGTCCCCTTGCCCCAGGGGGCTGTCCCAATGTCCCCTTGCCCCAGGGGACATCCCATTTCCCCGATCTGCTGAGTCCTTCTGTGATGCCCTGAGGTTTCACTCCTTGTCAGACACTAAGCCGGTACGGTAAGCATTTTTGAAACAGTATTTTTAGGGACAGGGTGGTCCCATTCCCTGGGCTGACTGCTTGATGTGCACAAAACTCATAAAGCAATTTTGGGCCTGGGTCCCCCAATCCTACAGTAGTGCCGAGTGCGTGGGGACATAGTGGGTGACATCGGGTATATGTCTTGGGGCCCATGTCAACCACTATCACAGCCAATCAGTGTCTACCTCGGGTCAAAGGACAGAAAACCAAACTCATTGGCTCCCCGATGGCCAATTGGGGCAGTGCAAAACCAGGAGGGGCGGGGGGGGGGGGTGGTCCCAGGGTCCATTCTCTGGTCTGTTCTGAGTTTTCCCGTTTCCACTGGGTGGCAGCAGGGGCTGCAGGATTGGGCTGGGCTTGGAAGCGACGCACACTGTGGTTGAATAGCGCTCAAAGTCTAAACTTGCCACTTCAGTGGGGCTGCCCAAGGGCTGAGGGTTTGGGAGACGGTGGGTGTGGAACCCAATCAGATCGAGAGTCTACACGCTGAGGAAGGGAGGGTTGCTTCCCTGTGTGAGGGATCCCTGACACTGAATCTGCTCCCTCTCCGTGACATGGACCCAGAGGTCACCACACGTTACAGATAAGTGCCAAAACCTATTTATAAAAAAGTTTTTGTTTTTTTTTAAAGTATAATTTCAAATGAAGTATTAAACCTCTAGTTCCTTGTCTGATTCTGACATTAAAAAGCAACGTTGCTGTTACTGCTCGGTGTGCTTTGACTCTTTTATTTCTGGGCCTGATCCTCTGTGTTGAAGAGAGCCAGGAGCTGAGTGCAGCACCTCACGGTTGCCTTGACGCCCACCCAGCCCTGCCCCGATTTCCTTCCCCTCCCCCACCCCCACCCCACCCCCACCCTCCCCCAGACTCCACAGGCACCAGTCGCCCCTAAGGTGCCTTGTCCATGTCCCGTTCTTCATGTGAGCTATTCGAATTTGGGGTGCATCGCAGCTACGCCCAATCCTGTCCTCACCCGACTGCCAAACTCATTTTCCGGCGGGGGAGAGGGGGGAGGAGGAGGAGGGCCGTTGGATTCGACAATGTTTTCACCTCACCTGAGCATAAAAATTCACACACGCACAGACCATCGTCCTTCTTCCTCTCCAGGCGACCAAGTTTTAATTCTTGATCTGTGCTGAGCTGCTGATCTTGCACTGGGCAGGAAGAGATGCTGCAATCGGCCTCGATTTCCCCCCTGGGGGGGAGAGGTGGGGGGGGAGGGGTTGCAGGGAATAAATATCAGCCATTGCCTCCTGCTGCAACATGTCCTGTGTGGATTGGATTGGGCTGTGATGCCTTCCGTGTTGAATAGCCTGCTGACGACTGCTTTCAAAGGTCACACTGGAAGAATGGCCAATTGGGTGGCGAGACCCATGGAACAGTGACCCCGGCAAGACCCAGTGACTTCAGGGAGCTTTACTCTGCTTTTGGAATGCTGAAACATCCCGCTACGTAAAGGCATCTATTCCAACGCACTCCTGGCTGGCCTCCCACATTCTACCCTATGTAAACTTGCGGTCATCCAAAACTCGGCTGCCCGTGTCCTAACTCACACCAAGTCCCGCTCACCCATCACCATCGCAGTGTCAGCTGTGGCTCAGTGGGCAGCACACTCGCCTCTGAGTCAGAAGGTTGTGGGTTCAAGTCCCACTCTACAGAGACTTGAGCACATAAAGCTAGGCTGACACTCCAGTGCAGTGCTGAGGGAGTGCTGCACTGTCGGAGGTGCCGTCTTTCAGATGAGACATTAAACCGAGGCCCCGTCTCCTTAGGTGGACGTAAAAGATCCCATGGCACTATTTTGAGAAGAGCAGGGGAGTTCTCCCCGGTGTCCTAGGCTAATAGTTATCCCTCAATCAACATCAATCAAAACAGATTATCTGGTCGTTATCACATTGCTGTTTGCTGTGCGCAAATTGGCTGCTGCGTTTCCCACATTACAACAGTGACTGCACTTCAAAAGTACTTCATTGGCTGTAAAGCTTTGATGTCCGGTGGTCGTGAAAGGCGCTATAGAAATGCAAGTCTTTCTTCTTTCTGTTATCGCTGACCTACATTGGCTCCCGGTTAAGCAGCGCCTCGATTTCAAAATTCTCACCCCTTGTTTTCAAATCCCTCCATGGCCTCGCCCCTCCCTATCTCTGTAATCTCCTTCAGCCCCACAAAACCCCCCCGAGATATCTGCGCTCCTCTAATTCTGCCCTCTTGAGCATCCCTGATTATAATCGCTCAACCTTTGGTGGTCGTGCCTTCTGTTGCCGAGGCCCCAAGCTCTGGAATTCCCTGCCTAAACCTCTCCGCCTCGCTACACCTCTCTCCTCCTCAAAACCTACCTCTTTGACCAAGCTTTTGGTCACCTGCCCTAATTTCTCCTTATGTGGATCGGTGTGAAATTTTTTGTCTTATAATACTCCTGTGAAGTGCCTTGGGATGTTTTACTACGTTAAAGGCGCTATATAAATACAAGTTGGTGTTGTTTACTGGAACACGTCCCGCTGTGAGCTGTGTTTGAACGAGAGTCTCAGCAAACTAACACCACAGCAACTCACCAAGGCTCCTATCTTCCTTCTGAAAGCTGGTCTGATCTTGTGAGGTGAGGGTAGTTATTGTTTTTCCTATGTGAGCGAACAGAGTTTCAACTTACTGCATAGAAAATAACAAAGCATATCACACTCCCCCACCGACCCCCCACCCCCCCCCCCCCCCAACTTCTCCCTGAATCAGGTAAACCCGCTCTCAAACACAGACTGAACCGAGAACGTATGTTTCTTAGCTGGACAGGAAGGCAAAGGCTTGACCTCCGACCTTCCCTCAGCTCTCCATGTCAGGCGATTTGGCCAGTTGGCCAATCAAACTGGCTGCCGCCCCTTCTGGGAGTGGGTTCCAGCCCAAGGTAATCCCATGCGGAGCCTTGCACGAATGCAACCCCTGCCAATGTACCTTGTGTGAATGTTTACTGGCAGTGTCGGAATGTGAGCAAAAATGCTGGTGAGGATAACACTTTCGATGGCGGGTTGCCACCTCTTGGGGCAGCTCATTGAGGCACCAAGTCCTGTTCATTTTCTCCCACCCCTCTTCATCTAACCCTATAGGCATACCCTTCTATTCCTTTCTCCCTCATGTGTTTATCCAGCTTCCCCTTAAATGTAATCTGGCTCTTCGCCACAACCACTCCCTGTGGTAGCGAGTTCCACATTCTCACCACTCTCTGAGTAAAGAGGTTTCTCCTGAACCCCCTATTGGATTTATTAGTAACGATCTTATATTGATGGCCCCTAGTTCTGGTCTCCCCCCACAAGTGGAAACATCTTCTACGTCTACTTTATCCAACCCTTTCATAATCTTAAAGACCTTTATCAGGTCACCCCTCAGCCTTCTCTTTTCTAGAGAATAGGGCCCCCTGCCTGTTCAATCTTTCCTGATAGGATAACCTCTCAGTTCTGGTGTCTTTAGTAAAGCTTTTTTGCACCATCTCCAGAGCCTGTATATCCTTTTTATAATATGGGGACCAGAACTGTTCCCGAGTCCAAATTGTTTATGTAAATGGTGAACAACGGTGGTCCCAGCAAAGTCATGATTTAATATTTCTGCCATTTCGCTGTCATTACCTGTGAGTTTATCGTGTGTGTCCCTCAGTGGCCCAATCCCGATCCTGATCTTTCTTTTTGTTATTTATGTGTCTGTAGAATTCTTTACTATCTCTTATATTCCTTGATAATTTAATTTCGTAGTTTCTCCTTGCCTTCCTCATTGTTTTTTTGACTTCTTTCCTAACCTTTTTGTATTCCCTTTTGTCATCCTCTTCTTTGTTGTCTCTGTACTTACTGTGCGCTTTTTTCTTCAGTTTCAATTTTGCCCTTATTTATTCATCCACGGTGTGTCATTGCTGGCTAGTTTGCTCTTGCTTTTCAGTGGGATATATTTCTCCTGAACTTATTGATCGCCATTTTAAATGTTTCCCACTGCTGTTCTATCTCTTTTTGTTTGTCAATATTTTTTTTCCAGTTTACCTTCCCTAATTCCATCCTCATGCCATCATAATTGGCTTTTTCCAATCTATTACTTTGGTCCTTCTCTTGTATCTCTCTCTCAATCATTATCTTAAACCTTAATATGTTATGATCGTTATTGCCTAGATGTTCCCCCATGCTTACTTCTCTTATCTGCTCTGGTTCATTTCCCACTACGAGATGCAGCAGTGCTCCCTCTCTGGTTGGCATTCTTACATCCTGGGTAAGAAAGGGGTCCGGAGCATACTGTAAAAACACCATTCCCTTTTCCTCTTTCCCTACCTCTTGCCAGTTTATTTGGGGGTAGTTGAATTATCCCATGATTATTATTCTATGTTGTTTACTCATTTCATAGATTTGCCTCCATATTTCTCCCTCCACCTCCTTTCCACTATTAGGTTGTCTGGCCAATACCCCTATTAGAATGATCGACCCCTTCTTATTTTTGTAAAATCTCAATCCATATGGATTCTGTTTCTATCTTTCTGTTATGTCCCTTTTTCCGACTGCTATTATGTTATCTCTAATGTGAGCTATTCGAATCTGGGGTGCATCGCAGCTACGCCCAATCCTGTCCTCACCCGACTGCCAAACTCATTTTCTGGCGGGGGAGAGGGAGGGTTCTTCCTCCCCTGTCCTGATTGTTATAGCCTGCAATATTTAGTTGCCAGTCCTGTTCTTTAAGTAGCCATGTTTCAGTTATCCTGACTGCATCTGGCTCCTCGCTACAAATTATTACCTCCAGTTGCCCCATTTTGTTTCAAATGCTGTGCACATTGCTGTGCAGGCAATTTAATTTGGTTTTATTAATCATTCCTCTCTCTTTATGTTCTATAACTTTATCTGTTCCATGACTGTACATGTTACCTTTATTCCTTACTCAGAAGGCCTCCAATAAGGTCCCACACAAGAGGTTGGTGAACAAAATTAGGGCACATGGAATTGGGGGTAATATACTAGCATGGATTGAGAATTAGTTAACAGACAGAAAGCAAAGAGTAGGGATAAACGGGTCTTTTTCAGGATGGCAGGCTGTGACTAGTGGGATACCGTAAGGATTGGTGCTTGGGCCCCAGCTATTCACAATCTATATCAATGATTTGGATGAGGGGACTAAATGTAACATTTCCAAATTTGCTGATGATACAAAGCTAGGTGGCAATGTAAGTTGTGAAAAGGCTTCAAGGGGATCTCGACAGGCTCAGTGAGTGGGTGAGAACATGGCAGATGGATTATAATGTGGATAAATATGAAGTTATCCACTTTGGTAGAAAAAACAGAAAGGCAGAGTATTTCCTAAATGGTGAAAGGTTGGGGAATGCAGATGCTCAAAGGGACCTGGGTGTCCTTGTGCATGAGTCACTGAAAGTGAATGTGCAGGTGCAGCAAGCCAAGAGAATACAGGCCTAGTTTACTCAATCTCTTCTCATACGACAGTCCCGCCATCCCAGGAATCAATCTCGTGAACCTTCGTTGCACTCCCTCTATGGCAAGTATATCCTTCCTTAGGTTAGGAGACCAAAATTGTACACAGTACTCCAGGTGTGGTCTCACCAAGGCCCTATATAATTGGAGTAAGACTTCTTTACTCCTGTACTCAAATCCTCTTGTAATGAAGGTCAGCATACCATTTGCCTAAATGGTATGCTGACCTTCATTACAAGAGGATTTGAGTACAGGAGTAAAGAAGTCTTACTCCAATTGTATAGGGCCTTGGTGAGACCACACCTGGAGTACTGTGTACAATTTTGGTCTCCTTACCTAAGGAAGGATATACTTGCCATAGAGGGAGTGCAACGAAGGTTCACGAGATTGATTCCTGGGATGGCGGGACTGTCGTATGAGAAGAGATTGAGTAAACTAGGCCTGTATTCTCTTGAATTCAGAAGAATGAGAGGGGATCTCATTGAAGCATACAAAATGATTACAGGGCTTGATAGAGTGGATGCTGGGAGAATGTTTCCCTTGGCTGGGGAGTCTAGAACCAGGGGCCACAGCCTCAGGATAAAGGGTAGGCCATTCAGGATTGAGATGAGAAGAAATTTCTTCACACAGAGGGTGGTGAATCTTTGGAATTCTCTACCCCAGAGGGCTGTGGAGGCTCAGTCACTGGGTATATTCAAAACAGAAGTTGATAGATTTCTGACTAATAAGGGCATCAAGGGATATGGCGATAGGGCCGGTGAATGGAGTTGAGGCTGAAGATCAGCCATGATCTCATTGAATGGCGGAGCAGGCTCGAAGGGCCAAATGGCCTATTCCTGCTCCTATTTCTTATGTTCTTACTCCTTCCCGTCTCGGTAATAACATTTACCCACCCAGCGCTGACCCTGTGGATGCTGGCAGTGGATCACCTATCACCGTCCCTCTCCACATCTCCCTCCGGAATGTCCGTTCACTTGCGAACAAGGCCCTTGCCATCCATGAGCTTATCGTGGATGATTGCATCGACATCATGGCCTTGACAGAAACCTGGCTGAGGGGTGATGAAACCTTACCCCTAAACGAAGCCTCCCCGCCTGGCTATACCTTCCACCACTTGCCCCGCTCAGACTGCACTGGTGGTGGTGTGGCTCTCATCACCAAATCACACCTTGGTCTGTCCCCCTACTCCTCCAGCACTTTCTCCTCCTTTGAGCATCTCACCTTACTCCACCCTCTCACCTCTCATTTAAAATCCTCGTTCTCTCCCGCCCACCCAAGTACCATAAAAATGTTATCACCGAGATATCTTCACTGCTTTCCTCCCTCAGCCTCTGCATCGAACAACTTCTCATCCTCAGTGATTTCAACCTCCATCTCAATTCATCATGCTCTCTCTCCTCTGAGTTCACTAGCCTCCTATCCTCCCTTAATCTCTCCCTCCATGTAAACTCCCCAACCCATATTCACGGCCACCCCCTCGACCTTGCCATCTCTCGTGGCCTCGCTACTCCCATCGTGTCAATCGCAGATAAGGCCATCTCTGACCACTTCCTCGTATCGCTCTCCATCCACATCCCCATTCCACCCTCCCCCAACCCTACTTCCTTCTGAATCCACCCCTGGAAAAAACTCTCTCCCAACTCTCTTACAACTGCACTTATGAAATCCCAACTGTCCAGCCTTTGGCCCTCCATTCACCATGACATTTCTGCAGCTACCGATCTGCTCAACCACACCCTCACCACCACCTTTGATGCCCGAGTCCCTATTAAAACAATTACTCTCTCTCACCCTGGCTGTTCCCCCTGGTATGGCCCACATCTTCACTCCCTAAGTCCAAGGGACGCAGACTTGAACTGATATGGCGGACAACTGGTTTAGCCATTCACCGCCAGATCTGGCTGGACCACATAAAGCATTAGCAGGTCCTGCTCTCGTCTGCCACAATTGCTCACTATTCCAGAATCATTCTGGAATGCAAAGATAAACCCTGGCTTCTATTCTCCACTGCTAACCGTCTTCTTAAACCCCTCTCCCCTGCCTCTTCCACCCTCACCTCCGACAACAAGTGTGAGGAGCTCATGGACTTCTTTGTCGCCAAGATTGAGACCATCCGTTCAGCTGCCTCTGCCACTTCCCTTCCTTCCCCGAGCCCACTGGACCAAACTTCCTCCAAAACTCCCCCCTGCCCTGAAATCAGTGATTTTTTTGAATTATTTACATTCCTGTCGGTAATAACTTGTATTTATGTCGCGCCTTTAATGTAGTGTTAAAGGTGTTCCACAGGAGCATAATCAAACAAAGTTTGATAAACGGTAAGTAGCCGAAATATTGATAAATGTTAAATATTTTATGCAGAGATTGATTCTGAGGGAGGCCTCGGACCGTTCAACCGCCGCTCGTGTATTCCAGCCGGATATCTGACGGGGACAGTCGAAACTGGCACCATGTTGTGAAGGGCGGGCCGGTCGGTGCTGGCGCCATGTTGTGAAGGGCCGGAATAACAACAGAAAACGCTGGAAAAACTCAGCAGGCGAGGCAGCATCCATGGAGAGAGAAAGAGAGTTAACGTTTCAGGTCGATGACCTTTCATCAGAACTGGGAAGAGCCGGAAATCAAATAGATTTAAGGCCAGGGTAAAGCTGGGAAAAGGGGGAGGGGATAAAGGAACAAAAGGAGAGATGAAGAGACATTAAGAGACATTAAGAGATATGCAAGGCTAGAGGTGGTGTTAATGTGACAGATTAAGGCTGAATGAAGTGTGAAATCCACTGGCAGAATGAAGGACAGCTGCCAGCTTCTAGGAGGAAAAAAAAGGTGGGGGGGGGACAAATAAAAGGGTGGATAAAATAAAATATAAATGTGATTGGAGCTGAGGTTATGATCTAAAATTGTTGAACTCGATATTGAGTCCAGAGGGCTGTAGCGTGCCTAAACAAAAGATGAGGTGCTGTTCCTCGAGCTTACGCTGAGCTTCCGTGGAACAGTGTAATAGGCCGAGGACGGTGAGGTCAGAGTGGGAGTGAAGCGGTGAATTAAAGTGACAGGCCACCGGGAGCTCGGGGGTCCCCCTTACGGACTGAACGGAGGTGTTCCGCAAAGCGGTCACCCAATCTGCGTTTGGTCTCCCCAATGTAGAGGAGTCCACATCGTGAGCAGCGAATACAGTATACTAAATTGCAGGAAGTACAAGTAAATCGCTGTTTCACCTGGAAGGGGTGTTTGTGGCCCTGGACAGTGGGAAGAGGGGAGGTATAAGGGCATGTGTTGCATCTCCTGCGCGTGCACGGGAAGGTGCCGGGCGAAGGGGAAGGGGTGCTGGGGGTGGTAGAGGAGTGGACTAGGGTGTCGCGGAGGGAGCGGTCCCTACGGAATGCTGAAAGGGGAGGTGAGGGGAAGATGTGTTTGGTGGTGGGATCACGCTGGAGGTGGCGGAAATGGCGGAGGATGATCCGTTGAATGTGGAGGCTGGTGGGGTGAAAGGTGAGGACAAGGGGAACCCTATCGTGGTTCCGGGAGGGAGGGGCAGGGGTGAGGGCAGATGTGCGGGAGATAGAACGGACACGGTCGAGGGCCGTGTCGACCATGGTAGAGGGGAATCCTCGGTTGAGGAAAAAGGAAGACATGTCGGAAGCACTGGTATGGAAGGTGGCATCATCAGAGCAGATGCGGCGGAGACGGAGAAACTGGGAGAATGCGGGCGCCATGCTGTGAAGGGCCGGTGCGGACACCATGTTGTGAAGGGCCGGTGCGAGCGCCATGTTGTGAAGGGCCGGTGCGGACGCCATGTTGTGAAGGGCCGGTGCGGACGCCATGTTGTGAAGGGCCGGTGCGAGCGCCATGTTGTGAAGGGCCGGTGCGAACGCCATGTTGTGAAGGGCCGGTGCGGACGCCATCTTGTGAAGGGCCGGTGCGGACGCCATGTTGTGAAGGGCCGGTGCGGACGCCATGTTGTGAAGGGCCGGTGCGGGAGCCATGTTGCGGAGCGGGGCCGGGTTGTTGCGGGTTCCAGCCGCTGTCCTGCGGGCCCGGGCCGGGTTTGTGCAGCGCGATTACCGCAGCGCCTACAGCCCGGAGCTGCTCTACCCGAACAGCAAGGCCGATTACAGCGGGAGCCCCGGCCGCCAGAAGGGAGAGGTGGGAGCAGCGGGTGTGAGAAATGAGTGTGAGGGCAGCGGGTGTGAGAAATGAGTGTGAGGGCAGCGGGTGTGAAACGAGTGTGAGGGCAGCGGGTGTGAAACGAGTGTGAGGGCAGCGGGTGTGAGAAACGAGTGTGAGGGCAGCGGGTGTGAGAAACGAGTGTGAGGGCAGCAGGTGTGAAACGAGTGTGAGGGCAGCAGGTGTGAAACGAGTGTGAGGGCAGCGGGTGTGAGAAACGAGTGTGAGGGCAGCGGGTGTGAGAAACGAGTGTGAGGGCAGCGGGTGTGAGAAATGAGTGTGAGGGCAGCGGGTGTGAGAAACGAGTGTGAGGGCAGCGGGTGTGAGAAACGAGTGTGAGGGCAGCGGGTGTGAAACGAGTGTGAGGGCAGCAGGTGTGAAACGAGTGTGAGGGCAGCGGGTGTGAGAAATGAGTGTGAGAAACGAGTGTGAGGGCAGCGGGTGTGAGAAACGAGTGAGGGCAGCGGGTGTGAGAAACGAGTGTGAGGGCAGTGGGTGTGAGAAACGAGTGTGAGGGCAGCGGGTGTGAGAAATGAGTGTGAGAAACGAGTGTGAGGGCAGCGGGTGTGAGAAACGAGTGAGAGGGCAGCGGGTGTGAGAAATGAGTGTGAGAAACGAGTGTGAGGGCAGCGGGTGTGAGAAACGAGTGTGAGGGCAGCGGGTGTGAGAAACGAGTGAGGGCAGCGGGTGTGAGAAACGAGTGTGAGGGCAGCGGGTGTGAAACGAGTGTGAGGGCAGCGGGTGTGAAACGAGTGTGAGGGCAGTGGGTGTGAGAAACGAGTGTGAGGGCAGCGGGTGTGAGAAACGAGTGTGAGGGCAGTGGGTGTGAAACGAGTCTGAGGGCAGCGGGTGTGAGAAACAAGTGTGAGGGCAGCGGGTGTGAAACGAGTGTGAGGGCAGCGGGTGTGAAACGAGTGTGAGGGCAGCGGGTGTGAAACGAGTGTGAGGGCAGTGGGTGTGAGAAACGAGTGTGAGGGCAGCGGGTGTGAAACGAGTGTGAGGGCAGCGGGTGTGAGAAACGAGTGTGAGGGCAGCGGGTGTGAGAAACGAGTGAGAGGGCAGCGGGTGTGAAACGAGTGAGAGGGCAGCGGGTGTGAAACGAGTGAGAGGGCAGCGGGTGTGAAACGAGTGTGAGGGCAGCGGGTGTGAAACGAGTGTGAGGGCAGTGGGTGTGAGGGCTGTGAAAATGCTGTGGGTGTAAGAAACGAGCTGATGATAAATTGTTCTAACTGCCTGCTTCGTGCTTCTGGTACGAATATTCAGGTTGTCCCCTCACAGCTGATGTAGTGACGGGTGTGATTACTCGGTCACTATTGGTCACTATTGACCCTCTTGCTGTGCACATGTACAGGGCGCGGGGGAGCTGGGTAAATACAGCAATCAACAAACGGACCTTTATGTCAAATTTTTGCTTAACCAAACTGAAAATAGTGGCCGTGTCGTAACGTAACTGCTGATACTGCGAGTCACACTAATCTGTGAGACGTTACTCCGTGACTCGTGCGGCGTGTAACTCTGTCACACACTTTGCTTTACCTCCACAGGATGGACCATTACAGAATTCCTGCAGCACGGATATACCCGTAGGTATGTGCGCCTGCCAGTTTGTGAGTTGTAGTTCTGACTAGTATTTAGACTTTCAGCCTTGAAGGGGGCATCTGAGAGGGAATCTTATAGCATTATATAAGATAGTAAAACAGTAACACCATTAACCAGAAACTTAACTGGACCAGCCACATAAATACTGTGGCAATAAGAGCAGGTCAGAGGCTAGGTATTCTGCGGCGAGTGTCTCACCTCCTTACTCCCCAAAGCCTTTCCACCATCTACAAGGCACAAGTAAGGAATGTGATGGAATACTCTCCACTTGCCTGGATGAGTGCAGCTCCAACAACACTCGAGAAGCTCGACACCATCCAGGACAAAGCAGCCCGCTTGATTGGCACCCCATCCACCACCTTAAACATTCACTCCCTCCACCGCCGGCGTACCATGGCTGCAGTGTGTACCATCTACAAGATGCACTGCAGCAACTCGCCAAGGCTTCTTCAGCAGCACCTCCCAAACCCGCGACCTCTTCCACCTAGAAGGACAAGGGCAGCAGGCGCATGGGAACACCACCACCTCCAAGTTCCCCTCCGAGTCACACACCGTCCTGACTTAGAAGTATATCGTCGATCCTTCATCGTCGCTGGGTCAAAATCCTGGAACTCCCTCCCTAACAGCACTGTGGGAGTACCTTCACCACACGGACTGCAGCGGTTCAAGAAGGCGGCTCACCACCACCTTCTCGAGGGCAACTAGGGATGGGCAATAAATGCTGGCCTTGCCAGCGATGCCCACATCCCAGGAACGAATAAAAAAAAGTATGGAAAATGTAAATCCAGAACATTACTTCAAATTATGAGAGTAGGACAAAGGGATGTCTGTTCAAACCAGTAAAAGATAAATTTCGGACTGATATCAGGGAGTTAGTTCACTTACAGACTGTGATCAACACCTGGAGTGGACTCCCGGGTCGAGTGGGGGAGGCAAACACCCCGGATTAATTCCAGAATCCGTTAGATGTAGCAGTGGGGCCAGGCGGGAGGGCCTTCAGTCTCCAGTCTATATTTAAGATTGTAAGTCGAGTGGTTTCAGCGAGCACTTGCTGTCAGGTTGCGGTATGAACCCTCACTGTTGGTGTTTCATTCTGTCCTCAGACCGTCTCAGGGTGACGTACTGCCGGAGCAGTGGGCCCGGGGGGCAGAACGTCAACAAAGGTAAGGAAACTGGTCGCTGGAAATCTTCAAATTTACCTGCTCTTCTCCCCCTCCCCCCCCCCCCCAATCCAGCAGCAAGTTGGTTCTCGCTGGGTACAACCCTCCAGAACCTCACCCCAATGTGCCTGCTACGTGTGGTAACCTACTCCGTGGGGATCCACCTCCTACTTGACGATACGTGGCATCACAGTTGAGCCTGGGCGGGGTACGGGAGACACTGCCGCCTGGGCGGGGTACGGGAGGCACTGCCCCCTGGGCGGGGTACGGGACAGACTGGCCCTGGGCGGGGTACGGGAGGCACTGCCCCCTGGGCGGGGTACGGGAGGCACTGCCCCCTGGGCGGGGTACGGGAGGGACTGCCCCCTGGGCGGGGTACGGGAGGCACTGCCCCCTGGGCGGGGTACGGGAGGCACTGCCCCCTGGGCGGGGTACGGGAGGCACTGCCCCCTGGGCGGGGTACGGGAGGCACTGCCCCCTGGGCGGGGTACGGGAGGCACTGCCCCCTGGGCGGGGTACGGGAGGCACTGCCCCCTGGGCGGGGTACGGGAGGGACTGCCCCCTGGGCGGGGTACGGGAGGCACTGCCCCCTGGGCGGGGTACGGGAGACACTGCCCCCTGGGTGGGGTACGGGAGGGGACTGCCACCTGGGCGGGGTACGGGAGGGACTGCCCCCTGGGCAGGGTACGGGGGGCACTGCCCCCCTGGGTGGGCTGCTGGGTCTAATGGGGGTGTTGGGTTATTTGGGGTGGGTATCGGTGAACGTTTAACGCTCCCCTAGTTTTGTGTTGTGTTTTTGTTCTGTTGTGACAGTGAACACGAAGGCGGAGGTGAGGTTCCACGTGGCGACTGCGGACTGGCTCTCTGAGGATGTCCGAGGTGCCATCACCACCAAGGTGAGCAGACCTGCTCGGGAACGGCAGACGCTTAGAGTGGTCACAACATAAACACATTGTTTATTCCCACTCCCCTGCGCACACTCTCCTTCACCCCCTCCTGAAGTACTGACTCTCTCTGCGGGGGGGGGGGGGGGATATCTCCCTCGGGGCAGGGGGACATCTCTCTCTGGGGGGACCAAAACGCAGACCTACACGTGGAGGCAGAGGGCATGGCTGAGTTGAATCATCGAATGGTTACAGCACGGAAGGAGGCCATTCGGCCCGTCGAGCCCGTGCCGGCTCTCTGCAAGAGCACCTCAGCTAGTCCCACTCACCTGCCCTTTTCCCATAGCCCTGCAAATTTCTTTCCTTCAGGTACTTATCCAATTCTCTTTTGAAAGCCGAGATTGAATCTGCCTCCACCACCCTTTCAGGCAGTGAATTCCAGATCCTAACCACTCGCTGTGTAAAAAAGTTTTTTCTCATGTCGCCTTTGGTTCTTCTGCCAATCACCTTAAATCTGTGTCCTCTGGTTCTCGACCCTTCCACCAATGGGAACAGTTTCCCTCTGTCTACTCTGTCCAGACCACTCATGATTTTGAACATCTCTATCAAATCTCCTCTCAATCTTCTCTGCTCCAAGGAGAATAACCCCGGCTTCTCCAGTCTATCAACGTATCTGAAGTCCCTCATCCCTGGAACCATTCTCGTAAATCTTTTCTGCACCCTCTCTAAGGCCTTCACATCCTTCCTAAAGTGCGGTGCCCAGAATTGGACACAATACTCCAGTTGAGGCCGAACCAGTGTTTTATACAGGTTCATCATAATTTCCACCCTTTTGTACTCTATACCTCTATTTATGAAGCCCAGGATCCCGTAAGCCTTTTTAACTGCTTTCTCAACCTGCCCTGCCACCTTCAACGATTTGTGCACATATATTAAATGAGTACTTTGCATCTGTCTTTACCAAGGAAGAAGTTGCTGCCGAAGTCACAGTGAAAGAGGAGGTGGTTGAGATACTGGATGGGCTAAAAATTGATAGAGGTGGTACTGGAAAGGCTGGCTGTACTTAAAGTAGATAAGTCACCAGGACCGGATGGGATGCATCCTAGGATGCTGAGCGAAGTAAAGGTGGAAATTGCGGAGGTACTGGCCATAATCTTCCAATCCTCATTACATATAGGAGTGGTGCCAGAGGACTGGAGAATTGCAAATGTTACACCCTTGTTCAAAAAAGGGTGTAAGGATAAACCCAGCAACTACAGGCCAGTCAGTTTAACCTCAGTAGTGGGGAAGCTTTTAGAAATGATAATCCGGGACAAAATTAACAGTCACTTGGACAAGTGTAGATTAATTAAGGAAAGCCAGCACGGATTTGTTAAAGGAAACAGAGAGGGTTGATGAGGGCAATGCGGTTGATATGGTGTACATGGACTTCCAAAAGGTGTTTGATAAAGTGCCACATAATAGGCTTGCCAACAAAGTTGAAGCCCATGGAATAAAAGGGACAGTGGCAGCATGGATACGAAATTGGCTAAGTAACAGAAAACAGATAGTGGTGAACGGTTGTTTTTCGGACAGGAGGAAGGTATACAGTGGTGTTCCCCAGGGGTCGGTACCAGGACCACTGCTTTTCTTGATATATATTAATGACTTGGACGTGGGTGTACAGGGCACAATTTCAAAATTTGCAGATGACACAAAACTTGGAAGTACAGTGAACAGTGAGGAGGATAGTGATAGACTTCAAGAAGACATAGACAGGCTGGTGAAATGGGCGGACACGTGACAGATGAAATTTAACGCAGAAAAGTGCGAAGTGATACATTTTGGTAGGAAGAACGAGGAGAGGTAATATAAACTAAAGGGTACAATCCTAAAGTGGGTGCATGAACAGAGAGACCTGGGGGTATATGTGCACAAATCGTTGAAGGTGGCAGGGCAGGTTGAGAAAGTGGTTAAAAAAGCATCCGGGATCCTGGGCTTCATAAATAGAGGCATAGAGTACAAAAGCAAGGAAGCTCTGATGATCCTTTATAAAACACTGGTTCGGCCTCAACTGGAGTTTTGTGTCCAATTCTGGGCACCGCACTTTAGGAAGGATGTGAAGGCCTTAGAGAGGGTGCAGAAAAGATTCACAAGAATGGTTCCAGGGATGCGGGACTTCTGTTACGTGGATAGACTGGAGAAGCTGGGGTTGTTCTCTTCAGAGTCGAGAAGATTGAGAGGAGATTTGATAGAGGTGTTCAAAATCATGAGGGGTCTACACAGTGTAGATAGAGAAACTGTTCCCATTGGTGGAAGGGTCGAGAACCAGAGGACACAGATTTAAAGTGATTGGCAGAAGAACCAAAGGCGACATGAGGAAAAACTTTTTTACGCAGCGAGTGGTTAGGATCTGGAATGCATCGCCTGAGAGGGTGGTGGAGGCAGATTCAATCACGGCTTTCAAAAGGGAATTGGATAAGTAGCTGAAGGAAAAAAATTTGTAGGGCTATGGGGAAAGGGCGGGGGAGTGGGACTAGCTGAAGGGCTCGTGCAGAGAGCTGGCACGGGCTCGACGGGCCGAATGGCCTCCTTCCGTGCTGTAACCATTCTATTCTATGATTCTATGATCTCTCTTGGGGGGAACATCTCCCTCTGGCTGGGGGGACATCTCTCGCTGCACACATCCCTCCAGTCTGAAAAACAACCGTTCACCACTGCTCTCTGCTTTCTGTCCTTTAGCCAATTTTGTATCCAAGCTGCCATTGTCCCTTTAATCCCATGGGCTTTCATTTTGCTAACAAGTCTATTATGTGGTACTTTATCAAACACCCTTGAAAGTCCATATACACAACATCAACCACACTACCCTCATCAACCCTCTCCGTTACTTCATTAAAAAACTCAATCAAGTTAGTCAAACACGATTTGCCTTCAAAAAATGCATGCTGACTTTCATTTATTAACACATACTTTTCTAAATGCCAATTATTTTGTTCCGGATTACTGTCTCTAAAAGTTTCCCCACCACCGACGTCAGGCTGACTGGCCTGTAGTTGCCGGTTTATCCCCCTCCCCTTTTTTGAACAGGGGTGTAACATTTGCAGTCCTCTGGCACCACCCCCATCTCCAAGGAGGACTGGAAGATTGTGGACAGAGCCTCTGCAATTTCCACCCTAGCTTCCCTCAGTAACCTAGGATGCATTCCATCTGGACCAAGTGACTTTTCTACTTTGAATGCTGCCAACCTTTTAAGTACCTTCTTTATCTATTTTTATCCTATCCAATTGCTCTACTGCCGCCTCCTTTACTGTGACATTGGCAGCATCCTCTTCTCTCGTGAAGACAGATGCAAAGTTCTCATTTAGTACCTCAGCCGTGCCCTCTGCCTCCACAAGAAGATCTCCTTTTTGTTCCCTAATCGGCCCCACGCTTCCTTTTACTACCCTTTTACTATTTGTGTTTATAGAAGACTTTTCGGTTCCCTTTATGTTTGCCTCTAATCTATTCTCATACTCTTTCTTTGCCCCTCTTATTCCCTTTTTTAGATTGCCTCTGTACTTTCCGTATTCTGCTTGGTTCTCTACTGTATTATGAACCTGACATTTATCAGAAACTTCCTTTTCCTGTTTTGTTTTAATCTCCCAGGGAGCTCGAGTTTTGGATGCCTCACTGGGCTCAGATGTGTGGGACAGGTTGAAGATAATTGGCAAAAAACCAGGGGGGGAGATTAGAATTTGTTTTTACGCAGCGAGTTGTTGTGATCTATAATGCGCTGCCTGAAAGGGCGGTGGAAGCAGATTCAATAATAACTTTCAAAAGAGAATTGGATAAATACTTGAAAAGGAGAAATTTGCAGGGTTATGAGAAAAGAGCCGGGGAGTGGGACTAAGTGGAGAGCTCTTTCAAAGAGCCAGCACAGGCATGTCGGGCCGAATGGCCTCCTGTGCTGTACAATTCTGTGAGTATACCCCATCAAGAGGTAAAGCAGGGGAGAAAGCTGCTCCCTAAAGTAAACATTGGTCCCCTAGAGGATGAGTCTGGGGAATTAATAATGGGAAACAGGGAAATGGCGGAGACTTTGAACAAATATTTTGTATTGGTCTTCACGGTAGAAGACACTAAAAGCATCCCAATAATGGATAATCAAGGGGCTATTGGGGTGGGGGAGGGAACTTAAAACTATCACTAGAGAGAAAGTACTAGGCAAACTAATGGGACTAAAGGTGGACAAGTCTCCTGGACCCGATGGCCTACATCCTAGAGTCTTAAAAGAGGTGGCTGCAGAGATAGTGGATGCATTGGTTATAATCTACCAAAATTCCCTGGATTCTAGAGAGGTCCCAGCGGACTGGAAAACCGCAAATGTAACACCCCTATTTAAGAAAGGAGGGAGACCGAAAGCAGGCAACTATTGACCAGTTAGCCTAACATCTGTCATTGGGAAAATGCTGGAGTCCATCATTAAGGAGGTGGTAGCAGGACATTTAGAAAATCATAATATAGTCAAGCAGAGTCAGCATGGTTTTAGGAAAGGGAAATCATGTTTGACAAATTTGCTGGAATTCTTTGAGGATGTAACGAGCAGGGTGGATAAAGGGGAACCAGTAGATGTCGTGTATTTGGATTTCCAGAAGGCATTCGATAAGGTGCCACATAAAAGGTTACTGCACAAGATAAGAGCTCACGGGGTTGGGGGTAATATATTAGCATGGATAGAGGATTGGCTAACTAACAGAAAACAGAGAGTCGGGATAAATGGGTCATTTTCAGGTTGGCAAACTGTAACTAGTGGGGTGCCGCAGGGATCAGTGCTGGGGCCTCAACTATTTACAATCTATATTAATGACTTGGATGAAGGGACTGGGTGTAATGTAGCCAAATTTGCTGATGATACAAAGATAGGTGGGAAAGCAAATTGTGTGGAGGACGCAAAGAATCTCCAAAGGGATATAGACAGGCTAAGTGAGTGGGCAAAAATCTGGCAGATGGAGTTTAATGTGGGAAAATGTGAGGTTATCCACTTTGGTAGGAAAAAAAAAAAAAAATTATTATTTAAATGGGGAGAGATTACAAAATGCTGAGGTACAGAAGGATCTGGGTGTCCTTGTACATGAATCACAAAAAGTTAGCATGCAGGTACAGCAAGTAATTAGGAAGGCAAATGGAGTGTTGGCCTTTATTGCAAAGGGAATGGAGTATAAAAGTAGGGAAGTCCTGTTACAACTGTACAGGGCGTTGGTGAGACCACACCTGGAGTACTGCGTACAGTTTTGGTCTCCTTATTTAAGGCGAGATATACTTGCATTGGAGGCAGTTCAGAGAAGGTTCACGAGGTTGATTCCGGAGATGAAGGGGTTGTCTTATGAAGAAAGGTTGAGCAGGTTGGGCCTATACTCATTGGAGTTTAGAAGAATGAGAGGTGATCTTAGTGAAACATATAAGATTCTGAGGGGGCTTGACAGGGTCGATGCGGAGAGGATGTTTCCTCGTGGGATAATCTAGAACTAGGGGCATAATTTCAGAATAAGGGGGCACCCTTTTAAATCGGAAATGAGGAGGAATTTCTTCTCTCAGAGGGTCGTGAATCTTTGGAATTCTCTTCCCCAGAGAGCTCTGGAGGCTGGGTCATTGAATATATATTTAAGGTGGAGATAGACAGATTTTTGAAAGGTAAGGGAGTCGAGGGTTATGGGGAGCGGGCAGGGAAGTAGAGTTGAGGCCAAGATCAGATCAGCCATGATCTTATTGAATGGCGGAGCAGGCTCGAGGGGCCAAGTGACCGACTCCTGCTCCTACGTCTTATGTTCTAATGTGAGGGTTTGCACTTGGTGCCTCGTCATTCCTTCCCCTCTCGCTCTCTCTCTCTCGAACAGCATCAGAACAAAATCAATCGGGCCGGAGAGCTGATCGTCACTTCGGAGGTCAGCAGGTTCCAGATGAGAAACCTCGCTGACTGTCTGCAGAAGATTCGGGACCTGGTGGCAGGAGTGAGTCAGAAACCCAAGCAGCCGTCCAAAGAGGAGGCCGAGAATCGGAGAATGAGGTGAGGCCAAGTCAGTAAATATATTCAAGAAGGAGTTAGATGTATTTCTTAAGGCTAAAGGTATTAAGGGATATGGGGAGAAGGCAAGTACAGGGTACTGAGTTTGGATGATCAGCCATGATCTCATTGAATGGCGGAGCAGGCTCGAGGGGCCGAATGGCCTACTCCTGCTCCTATCTTCTATGTTTCTATGTGACGTTTAAAGGAGGCGGAACAAATCGTCGCTTGGGGCCCTCTAAGGAGGCGGCCCACCTCCTGGTGGTTGGTGTTTCCAAGTGTTAACTGTGGCTCAGTGGGTAGCACTCTCGCCTCTGAGTCAGAAGGTTGTGGGTTCAAGTCCCACTCCAGAGACTTGAGCACATAATCCAAGCTGACACTCCCAGTGCAGTGCTGAGGGAGTGCCGCACTGTCGGAGGTGCCGTCTTTCAGATGAGACGTAAAACCGAGGCCCCCTCTGCTCTCTCAGGTGGATGTAAAAGATTCCACGGCACTCTTCTGAAGAGGAGCAGGGGGAGTTCTTCCGGTGTCCTGGCCAATATTTATCCCTCAACCAACATCACTAAAATATTGCTATTTGTGGGAGCTTGCTGTACGCAAAATGGCTGCTGCGTTTCCTACATTACAACAATTTCCTACATTACAAAAAGTACTTTAAAAGTATTTCATTGGCTGGAAAGTGTTTGGGATGTCCTGAGGTCATGAAAGGTGCTTCTTTAAAAAAAAAGCAAATTGAAAGACACTATTTCAGAGAAGTTCTCCTCCCCACTCGGTGCCCATGAGTGGCGGAGTGCCCTGTGCCTCACTGGCCCAGTTGGTACTAGCACTATGCACCTTGAACTGTGCTCCAGTTTGGCCTCAGTGCCCAGGGACTTGGGGCGGGGAGGTGGGGTGGGTGATGATGAATTAACCAGCTTCCTGCTCCCGCCCGCTCTCCGATGCTGGATAGAGTGTCGGGTGAAAGACGGGATTGGGTGGTGCCGTAATGCCCTCCAAGGTTGAATGGCCTGCAGTGACTCACTAACCTGTTCAATACATGAAGAATGGCTCCACGGAACTGTCCGCAGCAAGAACTGAGCGCCCTCGGGGGGTGGGGGGGATAAATCAGCTGGATAAAGGAGGTGGGGGAGGGCTCGAGGGAAAATACCGAGTCTTCACTGATGAGTTGTGGTGATTCCAGGGTGGAGAGCATGCAGAGGGAGCGGCTACGGCAGAAGAAGATCCACTCCACCATCAAACAGGACCGACGGGTGGGATTCGACTGAAGAGACGCTCTCGGAACAACAACTGTGAATCCCGGGGGTCAGCCCGCTCCCCAACTCTGTTGCTTTGTACAAAACAGTACTGAATAAAATTATTGTAAGACTCCAGTAAGACACTTTGTTGAGTCGTTTAACTTCTTCTAAGGTATCAGTGAATTGATTGTGAAGGACTTGTCCTCTTCAAACCATTGAATTTATATTGCCTCTCTTCATTTTTCCTTCCGAAATGCATCACTTCACTGCGTTATGGACAAGGGCAGCAGGCGCATGGGAACACCACCACCTCCAAGTTACCCTCTGAGTCACACACCATCCCGATTTGGACATATATTGCCATTCCTTCATTGTCGCTGGGTCAAAATCCCCAAAACTCAGAATATTGTTTGAACAACTATGGGGAAGAACAGAAAATGTGAGGCCCACAGTCTGCAAGTGCTGACGTGAAGTGAGAGCAGCTTCATTCACAGATTGCAGATTATTTCTCTGCTCCTGTGTAGCACTGTAATTTCACAGAATTTATATCCGGCCTTCATTTCACTAATTAAATCAGTAACGTACAAATTGCAGCTAAACCGCATTAAACTACGAAACCAACATTTAACCCCATAACACTGAGATTCCCAAACTGTGAGGGACGAGACTTCTCCGTCTCCATCTCTGGGGATAGGTTATTGACAAACATTCACTACAAGCCCACTGACTCCCACAGCTACCTGGACTACACTTCCTCCCACCCCGCTTCCTGTAAGACTCTATTCCATTCTCCCAGTTTCTCCGTCTCCGCCGCATCTGCTCTGACGATGCCACCTTCCATACCAGTGCTTCCGACATGTCTTCCTTTTTCCTCAACCAAGGATTCCCCTCTACCGTGGTTGACACGGCCCTCGACCGTGTCCGTTCTATCTCCCACACTTCTGCCCTCACCCCTGCCCCTCCCTCCCGGAACCACAATAGGGTTCCCCTTGTCCTCACCTTTCACCCCACATTTCCGTCACCTCCAGCGTGATCCCAGCACCAAACGCATCTTCCCCTCCCCTCCCCTCCCCTTTCAGCATTCCGTAGGGACCGCTCCCTCCGCAACACCCTGGTCCACTCCTCTATCACCCCCAGCACCCCTTCCCCTTCGCCCGGCACCTTCCCGTGCAAGCGCAGGAGATGCAACACATGCCCTTATACCTACCCCCTTCCCACTCTCCAGGGCCCCAAACACCCCTTCCAGGTGAAACAGCGATTTACTTGTACTTCTTGCAATTTAGTATACTGTATTCGCTGCTCACGATGCGGTCTCCTCTACATTGGGGAGACCAAACGCAGATTGGGTGACCGCTTTGCGGAACACCTCTGTTCAGTCACTTTAATTCACCGCTCCATTCCCACTCAGACCTCACCGTCCTCAGCCTCTTGCATTGTTCCACGGAAGCTCAGCGTAAGCTCGAGGAACAGCACCTCATCTTTCGATTAGGCACTCTACAGCCCTCTGGACTCAACATAGAGTTCAACAATTTCAGATCATAACCTCGGCCCCTATCACATATATATATTTTATCCACACTTTTTGTTTGTGCCTTTTTTTCTTCCCTCCCACATGGCAGCTGTCCTTCATTCTGCCAGCGCAATTCACACTTCATCTAGAGCCATCCTTTGTTCCTTAACCTGTCCCATTACCACCTCCTCTTGCCTTGAATATCTCTTAATGTCTCTTTATTTCTCCTGCCTTCCATCCCATCACAGACCTTCCCTTTTGTTCTTTCATCCCCTCCCCCCATTTCCCTGCCCCTAAACCTGCTTTAAAATCTATTCCATTTCCTGCTTTTTTCCAGTTCTGACGAAAGGTCTTCGACCTGAAACGTTAACTCTGTTTCTCTCTCCACGGATGCTGCCTGGCCTGCTGAGTTTTTCCAGCGTTTTCTGTTGTTATTTCCCATCTCACTGATAGCTACATAAATACCTGTTTTCTTAAATGTGAGAAGTCACACAACACCAGGTTATAGTCCAACAGCTTTATTTGAAATCACAAGCTTTCGCAGCGCTGCTCCTTCGTCAGGTGACTTCACCGGACGAAGGAGCAGCGCTCCGAAAGCTTGTGATTTCAAATAAAGCTGCTGGACTATAACCTGGTGTTGTGCGACTTCTCACATTTGTCCACCCCAGTCCAACACCGGCATCTCCACATCATGTTTTCTTAAAAGCATTATTAAACACTGTTTACATGCAGCACTTCAATATTATGATATTCTATAGTATAATTTAGATCAGGGCTCTGTGATTACTAATGCATTTGAAAAGTGGTTCGTCCTTTAACCAAAAAAGTTTGGGAACCACTGTTCCCTGCAGTATGATTCAATGTGAAACTTAAAAGTAAACTGTGGTGAAGCTGAGGGGTGTTCATGTTTGGAAATGGAACACTCATCCAATTAGGCACTCAGTGTCCCATCAAACACTCCCAGGGCAGGGACAGCACGGGTTAGATACAGAGTAAAGCTCCCTCTACACTGTCCCATCAAACACTCCCAGGGCAGGTACAGCACGGGTTAGATATAGAGTAAAGCTCCCTCTACACTGTCCCATCAAACACTCCCAGGGCAGGTACAGCACGGGTTAGATACAGAGTAAAGCTCACTCTACACTGTCCCATCAAACACACCCAGGGCAGGGACAGCACGGGTTAGATACAGAGTAAAGCTCACTCTACACTGTCCCATCAAACACTCCCAGGGCAGGGACAGCACGGTTTAGATACAGAGTAAAGCTCCCTCCACACTGTCCCATCAAACACTCCCAGGGCAGGTACAGCACGGGTTAGACACAGAGTAAAGCTCCCTCTACACTGTCCCATCAAACACTCCCAGGGCAGGGACAGCACGGGTCAGATACAGAGTAAAGCTCCCTCTACTGTCCCATCAAACACTCCCAGGGCAGGTACAGCACGGGTTAGATACAGAGTAAAGCTCCCTCTACACTGTCCCATCAAACACTCCCAGGGCAGGTACAGCACGGGTTAGATACAGAGTAAAGCTCCCTCTACACTGACCCAAAAATGTGTCTCAGCCCCTACCTCAGTTAAGCTGCCCCTGAAATTTTGCATTTTCCACATCAGCCATCCCATGGCCTACTGAGTACTAATTTAATTGGTGCCACTTTAATGTGAAATTGGTACCAGTTCAATGCCAGTCTGGTGCCAGTTTAATGCTGTGGCCCTCATGTTTATTACTCAAACTTATTCCACATAGGACTTTCCTTGGCTCTGGGCTGCAGTTGGACCCTGGCCAAGCCCAAACCACTGCCTCACCCACTTCAGCTCACGATTGTTTTTTTCCCGAATTTCTTGATGCATTCAAATTGTCTCTTTGGTGCTGTAGTCTAGCTCTGGCTCAGAGGGCGGTCACATGACCTGCTGTGAAGAAAATTACCACCTTGAACTCCTCTGGAGTTTGGGCACTGCATCATATCCCAAAGCACTTTACGCCAACAAAGTGCTTTTGAGGTGCAGTCACAGTTGTTTGTAGGCAAACCCGGCAGCCAATTTGTGAACAGCAAGATCCCACAAACAGAAGAGGTCAGTCACTCAGATAATGAGCTGAGGGGAGAGGGGCACGGCACGTCAATATGCCAACATATTCTTCCGTCTGCACTGCCTAGGAGCAGAATAGGAACACACGGTGTCACATCGCGGTTCGCAGTCTGTGACAAGCACCAGTGGTTTAGGGTCAGTGGGGGCCAGAGTTAGGACCGGGGTTAAAAGGGTTAAATTATGAGGACAGGTTGCATAGACTAGGCTTGTATTCCCTTGAGTTTACAAGATTAAGGGGTGATCTAATTGAGGTGTTTAAGATGATTAAAGGATTTGATAAGGTGGAGAGAGAGAAACTATTTCCTCTGGTGGGGGGAGTCCAGAACAAGAACCTTAAAATTAGAGCCAGGCCATTCAGGGGTGATGTCAGGAAGCACTTCTTCACACAAAGGGTAGTGGAAATCTGGAACTCTCTCCCCCAAAAAGCTGTTGAAGGTGGGGTTCAATTGACAATTTCAAAACAGATTGCTAGATTTTCGTGATGCAAGGGTATTAAAGGTTACGGAACAAAGATAGAGTTAAGATACAGATCAGCCGTGATCTAATTGAATGGTGGAACAGGCTCGAGGGGCTGAATGGTCTGCTTCTGTTCCTATGACCGTGCAATTGCACAGAGCCCCGAACGGATCCTAGTCTAGACAGAGTGAAGCCGCAGCCTGTCGTACTCTGTTTCTGCAAGACCACCTACTTACACCTCCATAACATTGCCCGCCTCCACCCCGCCTCTGATGCTGAATCCCTCATCCGTGCCTTTGTTACCTCCAGACTCGACTATTCCAATGCTCTCCGGACCAGCCTCCCACCTTACACATGCCATTAACTTGAGCTCATCCAAGATCCTACTGCCCGTGTCCTAACTCGCACCAAGTCCTGTTCATCCATCACCCCCTGTGCTCGCTGACCTACATTGGCTCCCGGTCCGGCAATGCCGCGATTTTAAAATTCTCATCCTTGTTTTCAAATCCCTCCATGGACTCACCCCTCCCTATCTCTGTAACCTCCTGCAGCCCTATAATCCCCCGAGATATCTGCGCTCCTCCAATTCTGGCCTCTTGCGCATCCCCGATTTTAATCGCTCCACCACTGGCGGCCGTGCCTTCAGCTACCTGGGCCCTGAGCTCTGAAATTCCCTCCCTAAACCTCTCTGCCTCTCTTTCCTCCTTTAAGACGCTCCTTAAAACCTACCTCTTTGACCAAGGCTTTTGGTCACCTGCCCTAATATCTCCTTATAAATATAAGTTGTTGTATATGAATGCAAGTTGTTGTTGTGTATAGATGCACCTTGTTGTTATGACGGGTCTGTACGAGTTGGTGAGGTCAGGGGCCGTGTTAGGGCCGTGCAGTCAGGGGGACCCCGAGCGGATCCAGTTCCCAAACAGCATCTTTGCACAGCGCCCCGTGAGGCAAACAGTGTCCCCTGGGGTAGCAGTGGGTTAGTGGTCTACTGTTGGCCTCAACAGCCCTCGAGTTAGCCGGGCAAGTAATCACCCAGGGTGCAGGAGCGAGGCCTGCCTTGCTGGGCTCCGGGCAAAGGCTTCGTTCGGTGCCCCGACATTTTACTGAACATCGATACTAAATAATTATCACAGGGTCTGCTCGAGCCCCCTGACCAAGTCAGACATCTGACCAGCTCCGGCCCCCTGACCAGCTCCAGCCCTCTGACCAGCTCCAGCCCCCTGACCAGCTCCAGCCCTCTGACCAGCTCCAGCCCCCTGACCAGCTCCAACCCCCTGACCAGCTCAAACCCCCTGACCAGCTCCAGCCCCGTGACCAGCTCCGGCCCTCTGACCAGCTCCGGCCCCCTGACCAGCTCCAGCCCCCTGACCAGCTCCAGCCCCCTGACCAGTTCCAGCCCTCTGACCAGCTCCGGCCTCCGGACCAGCTCCGGCCCCCTGACCAGCTCCGGCCCCCTGACCAGCTCCAGCCTCCTGACCAGCTCCAGCCTCCTGACCAGCTCCGGCCCCCTGACCAGCTCCGGCCCCCTGACCAGCTCCGGCCCCCTGACCAGCTCCAGCCTCCTGACCAGCTCCAGCCTCCTGACCAGCTCCAGCCTCCAGATCAGCTCCGGCCCCCTGACCAGCTCCGGCCCCCTGACCAGCTCCGGCCTCCTGACCAGCTCCGGCCCCCTGACCAGCTCCGGCCCCCTGACCAGCTCCGGCCCCCTGACCAGCTCCGGCCTCCTGACCAGCTCCGGCCCCCTGACCAGCTCCGGCCCCCTGACCAGCTCCAGCCCTCTGACCAGCTCGAGCCCCCTGACCAGCTCCAGCCCCTTGACCAGCTCCAGCCCTCTGACCAGCTCCGGCCCCCTGACCAGCTCGGGCCCCCTGACCAGCTCCGGCTCCCTGACCAGCTCCAGCCCCGTGACCAGCTCCGGCCCCCTGACCAGCTCAGGGCCCAGCCCGATTGCTCGGTCCTGACCCCTGGCCCTGCCGTATTGGATAGTATCTATCAGGTAAGGACGGCATCAGGCCAGGGCACGCCGCACCTTGCAGCTGAATATCCCACCGCCTCGGCTCACACAGGAGGCTTGTCAATTGGGCGGTGCCCGTGGGGACTGTAACCACAAGAGTCGGCACTTCTGGGAATCCTAGGGGAACTCCCCATGCCCCAGTCCTGGGGGGCACTACCCCGTGTCCCAGTCCAGGGGAGAACTCCCCATACCCCAGTCCTGGGGGGAACTCCCCGTTCCCCAGTCCTGGGGGGAACTCCCTGTACCCCAGCCCTGGGGGGAACACCCTGTACCCCAGTCCTGACAGGAACTCCCCGTACCCCAGTCCTGGGTGGAACACCCCGTACCCCAATCCTGGAGGGAACTCCCTGTGTCCCTGTCCTGGGGGGAATTCCCGTACCCCAGTCCTGGGGGAACTCCCTGTGTCTCAGTCCTGGGGGGAACCCACCCCCCCCACCCCAGTCCTGGGGGGAACTCCCTGTACCGCAGCCCTGGGGGAAACTCCGTCTCCAGTCCTGGGGGGAACTCCCCATACCCCAGTCCTGGGGGGAACTCCCTGTGTCTCAGTCCTGGGGGGAACCCACCCCCCCCCACCCCAGTCCTGGGGGGAACTCCCCGTGCCCCAGTCCTGGGGGGAACTCCCCGTTCCCCAGTCCTGGGGGAACTCCCCGTACCCCAGCCCTGGGGGGGAACACCCTGTACCCCAGTCCTGACGGGAACTCCCCGTACCCCAGTCCTGGAGGGAACTCCCTGTGTCCCTGTCCTGGGGGGAATTCCCGTACCCCAGTCCTGGGGGAACTCCCTGTGTCTCAGTCCTGGGGGGAACCCACCCCCCCTACCCCAGTCCTGGGGGGAACTCCCCGTACCCCAGTCCTGGGTGGGACCCCACATACCCCAGCCCTGGGGGGAACACCCTGTACCCCAGTCCTGACGGGAACTCCCCGTACCCCAGTCCTGGGTGGTACACCCCGTACCCCAGTCCTGGGGGGAACTCCCTGTGTTCCAGTCCTGGGGGGAATCCCAGTGTCTCAGTCCTGGGGGGAACTCCCAGTGTCTCAGTCCTGGGGGGAACTCCCAGTGTCTCAGTCCTGGGGGGAACTCCCAGTGTCTCAGTCCTGGGGGGAACTCCCAGTGTCTCAGTCCTGGGGGGAACCCCAGTGTCCCAGTCCTGGGGGGAACTCCCAGTGTCTCAGTCCTGGGGGGAACTCCCCTGTGCTCCAGTCCTGGGGGTCACACTGTAATTGAACAGATGTGAATATCATTCGCACAGTTTGAATTTCGGAAACAAAAGGGAAGAAAACGCGGCTCTTGGGGTCGATGCGCCGATTTAAAGTCTTGGGTGTTCGGTGCGCGGCCCGATTTAATCCACCCCGGTCTGGGATTGTGACTTTCGGACCCAGACATACATTGTAAATGCAATTAGATAAATCGCTTTCAAACTCCGAACTGTGGAAATCCGGGGCGCCGCCACTGCATTAATGCTCTTGCATTTCAAAGAACGATTATTTTCAAGATTACAAAAAAATGTATACGTTTTTTTCCTTTAAAATTATAAAATGCGACCACGAAGGGACTCGAACCCTCAATCTTCCGATCCGAAGTCGGACGCCTTATCCATTAGGCCACGCGGTCGGTGTATTCACTGCAATGGGACGGGACATCCGCACTGGTGAACACCAAGCAGTCATCGCATTGCTCAATGGCAGCAGCTCTCAGCCTCCACCCTCTGAGCCAGCAGCAGCTCACCCAGCTCCTCCTCCTCAAACACTCTCTCCACTCGGGCCTTGGCCCAAACTCAAACAGGCACAACAGCAACTTTAAAGCGACTTTGATGCATTTTGGCAGAAGGAACAGGGAGAGCCAATGCACACTTAATGGCACAGTTTTAAAAGACCTGGAACTCGCTGCCGACGGAAGTGGTGGAAGCGGAGACACTCAAATGTTTTCAAGGGGAGACTGGATAGGCACTTGAGGGAAATAAACTTGCAGGGCTACGGGGATGGAGCGGGGGGAATGGGACCGACTGGATTGCTCTGCGGAGAGCCGGCACGGACTCGATGGGCCGAATGGCCTCCTTCTGTGCCGTTATGACTCTGTGACTTCATTGTCCCGCTCGACTTCCTCCTCTGCTCATGGGGAGGTGCCACTCGGAGGTTTGGGCACGGCCAATGCGGGCACCCAATTCGCAGAGACCCCGCCCGGGAGGTCATATCATAGAAATTTACGGCACAGAAGGAGGCCATTCGGCCCATCTTGTCCATGCCGGCTGACAAAGAGCTATCCAGCCTAATCCAACTTTCCAGCTCTTGGTCCGTAGCCCTGTAGGTTACGGCACTTCAAGTGCATATCCAAGTACTTTTTAAATGTGATGAGGGTTTCTGCCTCTCCCACCCTTTCAGGCAGTGAGTTCCAGACCCCCCACCACCCTCTGGGTGAAAAAAATTCTCCTCAAATCCCCTGTAAACCTTCCACCAATTACTTTAAATCTGTGCCCCCTGGTTATTGACCCTTCTGCCAAGGGAAATAGGTCCTTCCTATCCACTCTATCTAGGCCCCTCATGTGGTGACCAGAACTGCATGCATTACTCTAGCTGCGTCCTAACTAGTGTTTTGTACAGTTGTACAGTTCAAGCATAACCCCCCCTGCTCTTATATTCTATACCTTGGCTAATAAAGGCAAGTATCCCAGATACCTTCGGTCTCAAATCGGTCTTGGGCGAAACGGGCGACAGTGAATCAGTCTGTTTTACCTTTCCATTGGTTTCAATCCGTCTCTCGGATGAGACGTTAACCCGAGGGCCCCGTCTGCCCTCTCGGGTGGATGTAAAAAAAAATCCCATGGCACTCGGGAGTTCTCCCCGGTGTCCTGGGCCAATATTTATCCCTCAAACAACATCACTAAAACAGATTATCTGGTGATTATCAGATTGCTGTTTGTGGGAGCTTGCTGTGCGCAAATTGGCTGCCGCGTCTCCTACATTGCAACAGTGACTGCACTTCAACGGCTGTGAAGCGCTTTGGGAGATCCTGAGGTGGTGAAAGGCGCTATAGAAATGCGAGTCTTTCCTTCTTTTTTCTGTCAATGGTACAGAAACTGGTGCGGTGTGTAAAATGGGATGCAATTCACTACCGTCCATGACCAACATTACCCCCCGCCCCCATTCCGATTTCCCGGTTGCTGGTTTCAATGATCGGAAAATTGGACACACCAGTCAGAGAATCAAGTCCCCACTCAGTGAAAGCTGGGCTTCCTCCACTGCAGCTAACCCTGGCAGCCAACATCCCAATGGTTGAAACATAGAAGATGAAACATAGAAGATAGGAGCAGGAGTAGGCCATTCGGCCCCTCGAGCCTGCTCCGCCATTCAATGAGATCACGGCTGATCATCCAAATTCAGTACCCTGTCCCTGCCTTTTCCCCATATCCCTTGATCCCTTTAGCCTTAAGAAATATATCTAACTCCTTCTTGAATATATTTAATGAATTGGCCTCCACTGCCTTCTGTGGTAGAGAATTCCACAGGTTCACCACTCTCTGGGTGAAGAAATTCCTCCTCATCTCTGTCCTAAATGGCTTACCCCTTATCTTTAGACTGTGACCCCTGGTTCTGGACTCCCGACCATCGGGAACATCCTTCCTGCATCTAGTCTGTCTAGTCCTGTTAGAATTTTATAATTTTCAATGAGATCCCCTCTCATTCTTCTAAACTCCAGCGAGTATAAGCC
Organism: Squalus acanthias; assembly: GCA_030390025.1. NCBI lineage: Eukaryota > Metazoa > Chordata > Chondrichthyes > Squaliformes > Squalidae > Squalus > Squalus acanthias. The sequence continues at coordinate 44,792,297 of CM059447.1, read as the reverse complement.
CAATCGACCCAATCTCTCCTCATACGTCATTCCTGCCATCCCAGGTATCAGCCTGGTGAATCTTCGCTGCACTCCCTCCATGGCAAGAACATCCTTCCTCAGATAAGGCGACCAAAACTGCACACAATACTCAAGGTGTGGTCTCACCAAGGCCCTGTACAACTGCAGCAAAACATCCTTGTTCCTGTATTCGAACCCTCTCGCTACGAAGGCCAACATACCATTTGCCTTCTTAACCGCCTGCTGCACCTGCATGCTTACCTTCAGCGACTGGTGCACAAGGACATCCAGGTCTCGTTGCACTTCCCCTTCTCCCAATCTATTGCCATTCAGATAATAATCTGCCTTCCCGTTTTTGACACCAAAGTGGATAACCTCGCATTTATCCACATTATACTGCATCTGCCACGCTTCTGCCCAATCACCCAACCTGTCCAAAATCATACTGGAGTTTTTCGGCATCCTCCTCACAGCACACATGCCCACCCAGCTTTGTGTCGTCTGCAAACTTGGAGATATTACATCTCGTTCCCTCGTCTAGATTATTAATATATATTGGGTGGTCCTGGGAAGCTCACCGCCACCCCCTATTGGTAAACTGGGTGGTTTCAGCTGGTTAAACTCCCAACAGTAATCCTGTGCCCACTCGGCCTCGGCTCGGCCAAACTGCACCCACGGTCTCTGGAATTAGGTAAGTGGGGTGTGTCCCTATCAGGAAAACAGGAACTCTACCTGTGTGGGATTCTCAGTAGGTTGGTTTGGAGACTTGGTATTCCCGCACCAAGTCCCGCACCCATCATAGGAAGAACAAAGGAACATAGGAACAGGAAGAGGCCATTCAGCCCCTCGAGCCTGTTCCGCCATTAATGAGATCATGGCTGATCTGTGATCTAACTCCATATACCCGCCTTTGCCCCGTATCCCTTCATACCTTTGGTTAACAAAAATCAATTGCCGTTTGCGGAAGAGAGTTCCAAACTTCTACCACCCTTTGCGTGTAGAAGTGTTTCCTAACTTCACTTCTAGATGAATTAATAGCGCAGATAGAAATTAACAGGTTTGATCTAACAGCCATTACGGAGTCGTGGTTGCAAAGTGGCCAAGGTCGGAAACTAAATATTCCAGGATACTTAACTTTTAGAAGAGATAGGCAAAATGGAAAAGGAGGAGGGGCAGCCCTAATAATAAAGGATGGGATATTTATTGGTGAATATCTTATATTTATGGCCCCTAGTTCTGGTCTCCCCCACAAGTGAAAGCATGTTCTCCACGTCTGATACAAAGCTGGGAATGTAAGTTGTGAGGAGGATGCAAGGAGGCTTCAAGGGGATATAGACAGGCTAAGTGAGTGGGCAAGCACATGGCAAATGGAATATAATGTGGAGAAATGTGAAGTTATCCACTTTGGTAGGAAAAATAGAAAAGCAGAGTATTTGTTAAATGGTGAGAGATTGGGAAATGTTGGTGTTCAGAGGGACCTGGGTGTCCTTGTACACGAATCACTGAAAGTTAACACGCAGGTACAGCAAGCAATTAGGAAAGCAAATGGTATGTTGGCCTTTATGACAAGAGGATTTGAGTATAAGAGTGAAGACATCTTATTGCAATTATATAGGGCCCTGGTGAGACCACACCTGGAGTATTGTGTACAGTTTTGGTCTCTTTACCTAAGGAAGGATATACTTGCCATAGAGGGAGTGCAACGAAGGTTCACCAGACTGGTTCCTGGGATGGGGGGATTGTCCTATGAGGAGAGATTGAGTAGACTGGGCCTATATTCTCTAGAGTTTAGAAGAATGAGAGATGATCTCATTGAAACATACAAAATCCTTACAGGGCTTGACAGGGTAGATGCAGGGAGGATGTTTCCCCTGGCTGGGGAGTCTAGAACCAGGGGTCATAGTCTCAGAATAAGGGGTCGTCATTTAGGACTGAGATGAGGAGAAATTTCTTCACTCAGAGGGTGGTGAATCTTTGGAATTCTCTACCCCAGAGGGCTGTGGAGGCTCAGTCATTGAGTATATTCAAGACAGAGATCGATAGATTTTTGAATATTAAGGGATCAAGGGATATGGGGATAGTGCGGGAAAGTGGAGTTGAGGTAGAAGATCAGCCATGATCTTATTGAATGGCGGAGCAGGCTCGAGGGGCCGAATGGCCTCCTCCTGCTCCTATTTCTTATGTTCTTATGTTTATACTCCACATGAGTCTCCTCCCAACCTATTTCATCTCACCCTATCAACATAGCCTTCTATTCTTTTCTCCCTCATATGTTTATTTAGCTTCCCATTAAATGCATCTATGCTATTCACCTCAACCACTCCATGTGGCAGCGAGTTCCACATTCTCACCACTCTCTGGGTAAATAAGTTTCCCCTGAATTCCCTGCTGGATTTAGTGGTGAATATCTTATATTTATGGCCCGTTAGTTTTGGTCTCCCCCACAAGTGGAAACATGTTCTCTACGTTTACCCCTTTGAACCCTTTCATAATCTTAAAGATCACCCCTCAGCCTTCTCTTTTCTAGTGAAAGAGCCCCAGCCTGTTCAATCTTTCCTGATAGTTATAACCTCTCTGTTCTGGTATCATCCTTGTAAATGTTTTTTACAACTTCTCCAGTGCTTCTATATCCTTTTTTATAATATGGAGACCAGAACTGTTCACAGTACTACTGCAAGTGTGGTCTAACCAAGGTCTATACATGTTTAACATAAACTCTAATACAAAAGCAAAATACTGCGGATGCTGGAAATCTGAAATAAAAACAGTGCCATTTACACTTCATCTAGAGCCATCTTTTGTTTCTTAACTTGTCCCATTACCATCTCCTTTTGCCTTGCACCATCATCCCTTTTGTCTTTTAATCTCTCCTGCCTTCCATCCTATCACAGACCTTCCCTTTTGTTCTTTCCTCCCTCTCCCCCCTTTCCCTGCCCCTGCACTTGCTTAAAAACCTGTTCCATCTCCAGCTTTTTCCAGTTCTGACGAAGGGTCATCGACCTGAAATGTTAACTCTGTTTCTCTCTCTACAGATGCTGCCTGACCTGCTGAGTATTTCCAGCATTTTCTGTTTTTATTTAACATAAACTCTCTGTTTTTACATAAGAACATAAGACGTAGGAGCAGGTGTAGGTCATTTGGCCCCTCGAGCCTGCTCCGCCATTTAATAAGATCATGGCTGATCTGATCTTGGCCTCAACTCCACTTCCCTGCCCGCTCCCCATAACCCTTCACTCCCTTACCTTTCAAAAATCTGTCTATCTCCACCTTGAATATATTCAATGACCCAGCCTCCACAGCTCTAATTTTCAATTCTATCCCTCTAGAAATGAACCCCAGTGCTTTGTTTGCTTATTTTATGGCCGTATTAACCTGCATCACTCATTTTTGTGATTTGTGTATCTGTACCCCAGATCATTGATTCTCAAACTTTTTTGGTTGAAGGACACATTGTCAAATGGATCAGTAATCACGGACCCCACCATCTAAATTATAATATAATATAATACTAAATGTTCCACGTATCCCACTAAATAGTTTCCATTATTATATCAGCACAAGTGGGCCGGACTGGACCAACCCAGACTGACCAATTCAGACTGACCGACCCAGACTGGACCGAGCCAGACTGACCGACCCAGACTGGACCGAGCCAGACTGACCGACCCAGACTGGACCGAGCCAGACTGACCGACCCAGACTGGACCGAGCCAGACTGGACCGAGCCAGACTGACCAACTCAGACTGACCAACCCAGACTGGACCAACACAGACTGGACCGAGCCAGACTGACCAACTAAGACTGACACGATGCGGTCTCCTCTACATTGAGGAGACCAAACGCAGATTGGGTGATCGCTTTGCTGAACACCTCCCTTCAGTCCGCAAGCGTGACCCCGAGCTTCGGGTCGCTTGCCATTTTAATTCTCCGCTCCGGGTTTTGATGAAGCCGCTCCGGGTTTCCCCGGTTACCGCTCCGCTCCGGGTTTCCCCGGTTACCGCTCCGTTCCGGGTTTCCACGGTTACCGCTCCGTGCCGCACATGCGTAGAGCAACAAAGGCGATCGGCTTCCGGTGAGGCCGGAAGTGCGCCGCGGCCATGAACCAGAGCCAGTTGTCAGTCACCAAACGCTGGGCTAAACCGCTGCTGCTCGGGGCGGTCATCACGGGGTTGGTGACGGCCTTTCTGTACAGGTTAGCCAGCGTTCTGTGCCGTCAGTTAGTTATACCCCAGGGCGCGGAGCTCGGGGGTCACCAGGTGACCTCCAGCGGTCATTGCCCATCCCGAATGGTGGCCGGTTACCATGGAGACTGGAGCCCCCCGAACAATGGCCAGGCTAGGGCAGGAGAGGTTGGCATCTGTAGACTGTACCCAGTCAGTACCTTCAGGGAGAATTGGCCAAATTGACTGAAAGCCCAGGTGCTCAGTGGGTAGCACCCTCACCTGAGTCAGAAGGTTGTGGGTTCAAGTTCCACTCCAGAGTCTTGAGCCCATAATCTAGGCTGACACTCCAGTGCAGTACTGAGCGCTGCGCTGTCGGAGGTGCCGTCTTTCAGATGAGACGTTAAACCGAGGCCCCGTCTGCTCTCTCAGGTGGACGTAAAAGATCCCGTGACACTATTTTGAAGAAGAGCAGGAAAGTTCACCCTGGGGCCAATATTTATCCCCAACCAACGTCACTAAAAACACATTATCTGGTCGTTATCACATTGCTGTTTGTGGGAGCTTGATGTGTGCAAATTGGCTGCTGTGTTTCTCACATTACAACAGTGACTACACTTCAAAAAGTACTTCATTGGCTGTAAAGTGCTTTGTGACATCCTGAGGTCGTGAAAGGCGCTATAGAAATGCAAGTCTTTGTTTTTTTTCTTTCCTGATGGTTAAGGTACCCACATGTGGCAAGTTTAAATCTCAAAATGGCAAATTGTGAAACTTTTCAGTAAACATGGTAATTTGTGGGCTGGCACCAGAAAGAATGACCACAAAAACTGCTGGATTGTAATGAAACCTGTTTGGAATTTCTAAATGTCTTTCAGGGAAGGGAACCTGCCACCCCTACCCAGTCTGGGCCTACCTGTGACTCCAGTCCCGCACCGAGTGTGATTTACAAGGGCAACTAGGGATGTCCCAAGAACAAATTTTTAAATAATTTGTCACAATCTCCTTGTGTCTAGCATTGTTTTATGTTTTGAACAGACACAGTTTTTTCCCGGACATAGAAGAGATTCGTGCCAGAGAACGGAACAAATACAATGAGAAGTTGCAGGTGATTGTGGAACGAAGGGAAAAGCAACTGCTGGAAGTGGAACAGAAGAAACCGTCCCGGTGAGCTTGGGAAAGAGGAGTGGAACACCTGAGTGCCAGTAGGCAGTGTCATCAGGTGCCCCTAGCCAAGAGACTACAGCCATGCATGGTGCACTAGCGTGGCACCTGGACTGAGCGATTGAGCCAAAAGGAATGAGTACTCATCCAAAATGTACAATAAGATTGAAATGCTCCTTAAAGGATCACACTAAGATTAAGTGTTACCTGATGTAACACAAATAATCATTTATATATATGTAATAAAAACTAAACTTTGGTATAATCAAATGATTTGTTTGTTAACACAGGAGGTTGAATTGTTAAACTCAAAACAAAGGACTTCTCCACTTATTCAAACACAAGAGAGAGGCTCCACCATCACCTACTGGGTAGAAGTACCATTTTCAATAGCAGAGACATACAGGCCAGACAGTCACAGGTTTCACCCTTGTCTTTTCATCAGTTAGTTGCCAACCGAGGCAGTACTGGGGAGAGGGGAAGGATGGGTATTGCAGCCGGTCTCAGCACTGCACCTCGAGGGTAAAGGTTAAAAATTGCCTGCTGATGCTCACAAGTCTCCTTTGATGAGGTACCAGAGGAAAATCAGGCAGGTTCCATTAGCTCCCTGCCCAATTTTCATCTACATACTGTGCCCAGGCCCAATCAGAAATGGTGGGAAGAATGAAATGCAAGCAACTCCTTTCAACTTAAATAGTGATCAGGAGCACCTGCTGAGGCCAGTTTTAGTGCCCTTTCTGCTGTGTGTTGTTTACATCTCACCATGGCCTTACCTAGACCCTGCCGCAGGTAGGGGAGGGCTCCTCTCTGGGAATTTGGCTAAATGTTGTCAAGACTTCAAATAATAATGAGACATTTAATAAGCTGATTAAAATCAAACAACACAAACACCAGAACACCCCAAAGTCCTGTCTGCAGCCAACAACATGCTTTAATTATTGTCCAGTATAAAGTGAAGTGTTGTCACTGGGCTAGTTAGGTGTATCAGCACCAACATGACATAGGAAAATTAGTTAACAAGACACACTCGTGTGTTACACATCTCGTCTAATGTTTTTAATTCATCCTCTCATATTACACCCACCAGTACTGTACCCGTTATACAGTGACAGACCTGTACCCACTGGTACTGTACCCCAGTGTTATACAGTGACAGTCCTGTACCCACCAGTACTGTACCCGTGTTATACAGTGACAGACTTGTACCCACCGGTACTGTACCCTAGTGTTACACAGCTCAAAATGCTCTCTCCAGCAAAACCTAAATTTGGATGAGCACAACCTAGAATTGTATGGCTGGCGTTTTGCACAGTTCAATTGGCACAGTGTGAAAATTCTGCACATTTCGATTGGCACAGTGTGAAAATTCTGCACATACAGCACAATACTAGAGTGAAATCCTAGTGACAATACTGAGTGGTTTAATCATCACATCATGATGTCATAAAAGTACAGTGACCCAATGCAAGAGGGGGAAAAAAACATTAACAAGAATTGTGGAATTTCACTTAATTAAGTGTTTACTCAATAATTACAATACTGCATCCTTCCCCTCCCCCCAAAAAACCTGCCCTGAATTCATTGAGTGGAATCCATGCACACAATGCTCCATAGGAAGAAAAGAAAGGAATTCTCACAAAGCAGACAATAAAATGACTGTGGCTCTGCTTCCTAGTCGCCAAGGAACGAGCAGCATCACAGGTCTGTTAAAGGCAATTAAATGCATTGGTTGAATATATATCGCACAACAACAAACAATGACACGGGGGAGATTTGGCAGCTTTTACAATTAATTCTTGAGAGAAGTGCCGTGAGCCTCTCATAGGCTTCAAGTGAAAGGCAGAGAGGCTGAGTTCTTCAGTAAAATGAGCCCACTGATCAAGGAGGCCCGTGTGAACTGAAAGCGTCGAGGCCGGTGTCAGAGTATGGCAAAGGTTTGGTGTCCCCAGCAAGTGGAGGATCCCTCTTCAAGGTACGGAATGTAAACAGCAATTCCGATCCAGTAAGGTCACATTCTCGAGCCTCGCTCTTGCAGAATCTGTGTTTCCAAAAAAAATAAAATCGGGAGACAAGATCATTAGAAGTTTTTAGGAGTAGGAAAATGTTGGTAGGTCAAACAAACCCAACTGTTTTGGTAGATCTCAACCCCACTGTGTCAAAATATCCCCCGATCCCATCTCTCCAGGATTGCGTCTAACCGTCTCCATATTCGTACGTTCCACATTCTAAGCAGTAACAGCGAAACGCAAAGCATATCTCAAACTGCCTCAACTTGACTGCATGAGGTTGGCATGTCTTGTGACAGAGAGAGCAAGAGGTGAAGGGAGGGACAGAGCGGTACCTTGGCTTTCTCACTAGGCTCTATGACGATTCCATTCGTTGAGTTATTCAGCTCCCTGGAGACAACACAGAGGAATTCAGCCTGATCTTCGTTGCCGTAGTTGTAGGAGGATCCGATGCTAATGAGCTGAGACAGAACCGCAGAATTTAAATTAGCAGCAGCACACACTGGGCACCAGGTAAAATTACACACACCTTCCTTACAGCCTTCCACAGCAAGAAAGTTTCCGCCCCAATGTAATCAGATACTGCAACCATCTGAGTGGGAGAGATCACCAGACACAGCAGCCTCGAGATCTACTCGATCCCTCGAGATCCAGAGACTGGCAGTTCCCAACCAGCTGGTGTGAAACTACGCCATGTTCTTCGCAGCCTTCAACATGTCATCGATGACGACAAACACCTCGCTAAGGCCATCCCCACGCCTCCACTACTTGCCTTCAAACAGCCGCCTAACCTCAGAAGTACCATCGTTCGCAGCAAATTACCCAGCTTTCAGAATAACAGCGACCACGACACACAACCCTGCCACGGCAAACTCTGCAAGACATGCCAGATCATCAACACAGATACCACCATCACACGTGAGGACACTACCCACCAGGTACATGGTACATACTCATGTGACTCGGCCAACGTTGTCTACCTCATACGTTGCAGGAAAGAATGCACCGCGGCATGGTACATCGGCGAGACCATGCAGACACTGAGACAACGTATGAACGAGCACCGCGCAACAATCACCAGGCAGGATTGTTACCTCCCAGTCGGGGAACACTTCAGCAGTCAAGGACATTCAGCCTCGGATCTGCGGGTAAGCGTTCTCCAAGGCAACCTTAGGAACACACGACAGCGCAAAATCATCGAGCAGAAACTGATAGCCAAGTTCCGCACTCATGAAGACGGTCTCAACCGGGATCTTGGGTTTATGTCACGATACATGACGTGATCCGGACTCGAGTCGTCGTTGGCTTGTTCACAGATGTGATTCCCAGTAAAAAAAAGTAAAAATTTTCCCAGTAAAAAAGTAAAAATTTTAAAGCTTTTCGTTTTACATACAGACGGCAGCTTTTGACACGTTAGAACCCCTGCGACTCCACCTCATTGTCTCAGTTGTATCTTGCTATGTCTTTGATGTGGTACCTTCCTGGCTGACCTGATTAACTTTATCACACCTCGGCAGATAGTCAGGATGATTTAATTTAGTTGTCTGCAATTGTAAGGTACACATGCATTGTTCTCTATCTATATATGCTTTGTCGAGTCTGTATTTCTCTACTTCACCTGAGGAAGGGGCGATCGATAGCTCCGAAAGCTTGTGATTTCAAATAAAACTGTTGGACTATAACCTGGTGTTGTGCGACCTCTCAATTGTGTAACACAAAGCCACACCTTCTACAATATGCTGCCTGTGGATGGCGTCGGGATGGATCTTATCCCTACAACGTGGAATCCATAACCGCACGCTGTAACATACTGGTGAAATCGCGCTATATGATATTAGCATGCCACCACCTAATTTGTTCAGTTGCTAATATCACAGCGTGATTCACTCCGCAGTTGCTATGCGTGGGTATGCATCTGTGTTCAAATCTGCTATTCTAACGCATTTAACTCTCTTTAATATAAACAGATCTTCTTTTATTAAAATAGTAGCTGGGAGGAATTTCTCACAAGCGCACCTGTATTTTAATATCACATTTCACAACTGCACCCCAATACAGTCATCTTCTCCGACCAGAAATAAAACTGGGTGCAGAACATTATTTAAAGGTTTATATGAACAATGGTTATAGGGGCCTACTGGGTGACACGGGCAACTCCCATCCTATATAGCGCAGGATGTAGAGGGCAACTTGCAGCCTATATAACGGAGGATGTAGAGGGAAACTCCCACCCTACATAACGCAGGATGTCGAGGGCCACAGAAGCTGTCCTCCCCGACAGTTCAAACAAACCCAGCGTACACTCAGTTGAGGGTTACGAGAGACAATATTATTCCATTTCACCAAAATATTATTCCATTTCCTCTTGAACTTGCCGACACTGTCCACAATCTGCTGTCTCCCTGGGCAGTCTGTTGCACACATTCCCCACACTCTGTGTCAAGTAGTTCATTTTGACTGTCTGCTTATCTTTCCTCTTCTGTGCTTAAGCCAGTGTCCCCTGGTTAGGGTTTGTGTTTATCTCCATTTATTACTGTTCAAGTCTATCTGTGGCCCTTAGAAACATGACACCTCGATAACAGCTCCCCTCAGTGTAAATACCCCCTGCGATTCCAATTCTCAGTATTAGTTTAGTTACCTTCAATGTACCCTCTCAACTGTGGTTGCGCACTGTGCTGATGAGCTACCCAGCCAACACCGCAGATCCCTAGTTAACAATGACTGAAAACTGAGGTAGTACCTGCTCAAATTTCCAACCGTCCGACATCGTAGAAACCATCTGGGTGAGTTCCTCCTCCTGACACTGCAAGACGCGGTAAACGTGTTTAACAGGTCCCTGTAGAGTGGACGTCACACCGTTACACACACTTGCGTGGTCATTCTCATTAATGCATATAAAACAGTCAGACACAAACACTGAGACTTATCCTCATCACTACATTAGACAAGTTCACATGTTAGTCCTTACTACGAGGCAGGGTGTGACTGAACCACCAGACAAGAAGGTGCCAGCTATGATTTCTGGTCTGTAGCTGATCTCATACTGGGTTTTTAAAAATTTCATTCTTAAGATGTGGGCGTTGTTGGCAAGGCCGGCATTTATTGCCCATCCCTAACTGCCCTTGAGAAGGTGGTGGTGAGCTGCCTGCTTGAACCACTGCAGTCTGTGAGGTGAAGGTACTCCCACAGAGCTGTTAGGGAGGGAGTTCCAGGATTTTGACCTAGCGACGATGAAGGAACGACAATATATTTCCAAGTCAGGACGGTGTATGACTTGGAGGGGAACTTGGAGGTGGTGGTGTTCCCATGCACCTGCTGCCCTCATCCTTCTAGGTGGAAGAGGCCGCGGGTTTGGCAGGTGCCATCGAAGAAGCCTTGGCGAGTTGCTGCAGTGCATCTTGTAGATGGTACACACTGCAGCCACGGTGCGTCGGTGGTGGAGGGAGTGAATGTTTAAGGTGGTGGATGGGGGGGCCAATCAAGTGGACTGCTTTGTCCTGGATGGTGTTGAGCTTCCTGAGTGTTGTTGGAGCTGCACTCATCCAGGCAAGTGGAGAGTATTCCATCACACTCCTGATTTGTGCCTTGTAGGGGGTGGAGAGGCTTTGGGGAATCAGGAGGTGAGACACTCGCCGCAGAATACCCAGCCTCTGACCTGCTCTTGTAGCCACAGTATTTATGTGGCTGGTCCAGTTAAGTTTCTGGTCAATGGTGAACACAATGATGTTGATGGTGGGGGACTCGGCGAGGGCAATGCCACTGAATGTCAAGGGGAGGTGGTTAAACTCTTCTCTTGTTGGAGATGGGCATTGCCTGGCACTTGTGTGGCGTGAATGTTACTTGTCTAGAGCTTAGGGCACAGCTGCCAACGGTGGAGCAATTAAAATTGGGGATGCGCAAGAGGCCAAAACTGTAGCAGCGCAGAGATCTCAGAGGGTTGTAGGGCTGGAGGAAGTTACAGAAATAGGGAGGGGTGAGGCCATGGAGGGATTTGAAAACATGGATGAGAATTTTAAAATTAAGGCGTTGCTGGACTGGGAGCCAAAGTAGGTTAGCGAGCACAGGGGTGATGGGCAGCGTTCCCCCTAAGGTGCGCAAGTGTGCATCGATCGGGAGGTCCCACGCAGGGCGCTCACCCGTTGTTGCCGCTGGAAAAGATACCGCACATGCGCAGCAAATTTAAAGGGACCGCACACAGGAAAAAAAATTAAGAGGGAATATTGGTGATGGGTGAATGGGACCTGGCGCGAGTTAGGACACATGCAGCAGAGTTTTGAATGACCCTAAGTTTACGGAGGGTAGAACGTGGGAGGCCAGCCAGGAGTGCATTGGAATAGTCAAGTTTAGAGGTAACAATGGCTGAGGGTTTTAGCAGCAGATGAGCTGAGGCAGGGACGGAGTCAGGCAATGTTCCGGAGGTAGAAATTAGGCGGTCTTAGGGCTGCAATTCCCTCCCTAAACCTCTCCTTCCTCCTTTAAGGTGCTCCTTAAAGCCTACCTCTTTGACCAAGCTGCCCTAATATCTCATGTGGCTCGGTGTCAAATTTTGTTTGATAATGGCTCCTGTGAAGCGCCTTGGGATGTTTTACTACGTTAAAGGCGCTGTATAAATACAAGTTGTTGTTGCTACTAATCAGCCCAAGCCTGAATGTCATCCAGGTCTTGCTGCATGCGGGCACGGACTACTTCATTATCTGCAAATGGCACTGAACACTGCAGTCATCAGCGAACATCCCCACTTCTGACCTTATGATGGAGGGCAGGTCATTGATAAAGCAGCTGAAGATGGTTGGGCCTAGGACACTGCCCTGAGGAACTCCTGCAGCGATGTCCTGGGGCTGTGATGATTGACCTTCAACCACCACAACCATCTTCCTTTGTGCTAGGTATGACTCCAGCCAGTGGAGAGTTTTCGCCCTGATCCCACTGACTTCAGTTTTACTAGGGCTTCTCGGCGCCACACTCGGTTAATGCTGCCTTGATGTTGAGGGCAGCCACTCTCACCTCATCTCTGGAATTCAGCTCTTTCGTCCATGTTTGGACCAAGGCTGTGATGAGGTTTGGAGCCGAGTGGTCCTGGCGGAACCCAAAATGAGGTGAGCAGGTTATTGTTGAGAAAGTGGCGCTTGATAGCACAGTCAACGACTCCTTCCATCACTTTGCTGATAATTGAGAGTAGGTGGATAGGCTGGGTCGGATTTGTCCTGTTTTTGTAGATAGAATATAGTTTCCACACAGGCACATTTAAAGCACGGGTCACTAATTGCTATAATTAGCCTCAGCGTCCCTGGGCTAGGGAACAAAATTCAACCAGGGTCCCCGCTGCTGACTGCTATCCAGCGACCCATGCTGGAAAGTGTGCATGCATGGAAACTGGGTGAGGACACAACTGGACTCAGCTGTGATGCCCCTCTAGTTAAATAGCTTGCCAAAACACACTGTCAGGGCTCAGATGTGAGTGAGGTACTGCAGGGCCTGTGGAAATGACCCAGAAGGAGAGAAAATGAGCCGGCAAAGGCATTGTTCCTCTGTACTCTGGCTTGGCTTACATCTGCTACATGCAGTTGACTGTTACACAGAATCCTTTTCTCGTCTAATGCACCTGTTGTAAAGTTGGAAATGCTTCAACTCCAACCAAAGGGGGGGGGGGGGGGGGGGGGCAGTAGTCTGCCTTTCTGGTAGCAGGTTTATATTTTACTTTGCTCTACGGTTAGGGTTGGCACCTTTTGGTGAATCTGGTCAGGGGATGTGCACAGGGGAGGCCATGTTTTTATTGGCACAAGTAAGGAGTGTGATGGAATACTCTCCATTTGCCTGGATGAGTGCAGCTCCAACAACACTCAAGAAGCTCGACACCATCCAGGACAAAGCAGCCCGCTTGATTGGCACCCCATCCACCACCTTAAACATTCACTCCCTCCACCACCGGTGCACCGTGGCTACAGTGTGTACCATCTACAAGATGCACTGCAGCAACTCGCCAAGGCTTCTTCGGCAACACCTCCCAAACCCGCGACCTCCACCACCTAGAAGGACAAGGGCAGCAGGCGCATGGGAACACCGCCACCTCCAACTCACACACCATCCTGACGTGGAAGTATATCGGCCGTTCCTTCATCGTTGCTGGGTCAAAATCCTGGAACTCCCTCCCTAACAGCACTGTGGGAGCACCTTCACCACATGGACTGCAGCGGTTCAAGAAGGCGGCTCACCACCACCTTCTCAAGGGCAATTAGGGATGGGCAATAAATGCTGGCCTTGCCAGCTACACCCACATCCTGAGAATGAATTAAAAAAAATCTCAAACTCACGCGCAACCCCCCACCCCCCCCCCCCAACCGTAGGATTATATAACACACACACACGGGCACTTTCAATTAGAAAAAAAATGTCGATGAACTAGTTTTGGAATCCCCATTCCCCAACCTCACCTCACTGCCCTGGGGTCTGCAATGTGTGCCACACACTCAGGTAATCCCCATGTTTACACTCTGCCCGTGTGTGGGGTAAAGGCAGACTGGTTTTCAGAGAGCTCTCAGAAGGCCAGGCTTTAGGCACCTGGTTTCCAATGAAATAAATGACCAAACCGCCGATACTTGACAGGGGCTCACCTGTGAGGTCCTATTCTCCAGGTCCCGAATGCGTTCCTTGACTAATCGAACAAGTAACGCAATGTTATAGAACTCCGCCTCCTCCAGCACCCCTGGAAAAACACAGCAGGGATTAGAAAGCAGTCGGCCAGGGCCTGACTCCACCAGCAATAGGATCACAAGCCCAGTGACCACTCGGCATCAGCTCAAACACAGCCTCAAACAAGAAATTCTACCGACAGGGCACTTTTACCCAGCTCTACCCCGCCATGAACATCCAGACAACTGAACATCACATACAGCGCAGAGATGTCCGGCCCTTGGGTCTTCCGAGGCTTCTCATCCCTCGAACCCCAGGCAGATCAGCTCTACTTGGGATTATATTTCGCACTCTTGTCGGCCTGTTTGAAATTTGTGGGTCAACAGGCTGTAAGCCAGCGATGTTGTCTCACTGGTGGGGAAACCTTAAACCGGAACACCAAGATCTGGGAGTGCCAGGAACTTGCAATAGATGCAAAGTCATGGGAACGTGGATTTAAACTTTAGAGTTTACCCCATTTTGCAACATTTTCCATTCATTTAACTTAAAGCATTGCAGGCTGGCTAGCACTGGAGCAGAAAACCCCGGCCTATACCTGGCCCCAAGGATCCATGGTACACAGTACTTTTTCCAGTTCTGACGAAGGGTCGTCGACCTGAGACGTTAACTCTGTTTCTCTCTCTATAGATGCTGCCTGACCTGCTGAGTATTTCCAGCATTTTCTGTTTTTACTTCAGATCCACGGTACACATCTACCCAGCCATGAAGACAGAAAGCTTGGATATCCTTGCATTTTGCTCTGCTCAGCCTGGCTGGCTATCTGCACTGTGGGCACGGACTCTACATCTGGGCTTCCCTATAAAATAAAACTGTAGTAATATGGGCTCAAAAGAAGGAAAGGTCTCAAAGAGAAGGTCACTCCTGGTGTGTAAACTTACAGAATATAGACCGTGACCTTAATGTGAAGAATGCCTGTAACTCATTAAAGGTGACTGTGTTTAACAGTATGCTTCTGAATTTAGTCATTGCAGATAAATTTACAAATCATAGAGGTTTCGAAGTAGCAAATTCAGCATCAGTTGGCAGCACCCTTGCCTCCGAGTCAGAAGGTCGTGGGTTCAAGTCCCACTCTAGAGACTTGAGCACAAAATCTAGGCTGACACTCCCAGTGCAGTACTGAGGGAGCGCTGCACTGTTAGAGGTGCCGTCTTTCGGATGAGATGTTAAAACGAGGCCCCGTTTGCTCTCTCAGATGGACGTAAAAGATCCCATGGCACAATTCAAAGAAGAGCAGGGTGGTTCTCCCCGGTGTCCTGGCCAATATTTATCCCTCAATCAACGTCACTAAAACAGATTATCTGGTGATTACACAAGGCTATTGGCCGAGGTGCGGTGGTGCAGTTTTAAAGGTGGTGGGGAGGGGAAGAGTGCAATAAATTTTAATTTGCGTTAATGAAATCCATCTGGTATGCTCAAAGTGCAGCCTTCTCCTTTCACTGTCTTATCTGCAGGATAACTGACCAGCTTTCTCTGACAACAGGGACAGGCCTCTAATCCAGGTACTTGGCCGGCTTGGACTCTAGGTGAATCAAGGCATATAGGGATCGGGCGGGAAAGTGGAGTTGAGGTCGAAGATCGGCCATGATCTTATTGAATGGCGGAGCAGGCTCGAGGGACCTTATGGCCGGCTCCTGCTCCTAATTCTTATCTTATGTTCACGTTTGCTTCAGGTTGCTGCAGCGATCTGGACCTTTACCCACTGCATCGCATCTGATGCAAATGTCATTTAAGCTGATCCATATCATCCGAAGCGGTTAAGGCAAAGTATCGTCAGAACCACCTACATCGGACGGACACTCAGAACCCCAAACCAAGCCCCACGTCAATAGTAAAACTACTGCTTACCGTGGTCGCTAATGACACCTCAACGGGACAATTTGTCATTAATTTGTGTTGGGATAGAGGTTTTATACACGATTCTTCAATTTGGGCACAGATTGCACCTAAATCTGTCATACACGAAGTCACAGCTGACCCTGGTGTTTAGAATGACATCTCTCATGCGGCTGCTTTTTCTATGTTTACCTATGCAACAAAGTCTTGACCTCACCAACAAATCAAACACTGGACTGTTGACCCCTCATAATGCAATCCAGTCTCCTTGAGGACTGGACGTATCAATCAAACCTCAAATTCAACTCACTGCTCTAGATCACTTTGCGAAACATAGAAGATAGGAGCAGGAGTAGGCCATTCGGCTCCTCGAGCCTGCTCCGCCATTCGATGAGATCATGGCTGATCATCCAAACTCAGTACCCTGTCCCTGCCTTCTCCCCATATCCCTTGATACCTTTAGCTTTAAGAAATATATCTAACTCATTCTTGAATATATTTAATGACTTGGCCTCAACTACCTTCTGTGGTAGAGAATTCCACAGGTTCACCACTCTCTGGGTGAAGAAATTCTTCCTCATTTCTGTCCTAAATGTCTTACCCCTTATCCTTAGATTATGACCCCTGGTTCTGGACTCTCCGACCATTGGGAACATTCTTCCTGCATCTAGTTTGTCCAGACCTGTCAGAATTTTATATGTTTTGATGAGATCCCCTCTCATTCTTCTATACTCCAGCGAGTATAAGCCCAATCGACCCAATCTCTCCTCATATGTCATTCCTGCCATCCCAGGTATCAGCCTTGTGAATCTTCGCTGAACTTCCTCCATGGCAAGAACATCCTTCCTCAGGTAAGGTGACCAAAACTGCACACAGTACTCAAGGTGTGGTCTCACCAAGGCCCTGTACAACTGCAGCAGGACATCCCTGTTCCTATACTCAAACCCTTTCGCTATGAAGGCCAACATACCATTTGCCTTCTTCACCGCCTGCTGCACCTGCATGCTTACTTTCAGCGACTGGTGCACAAGGACACCCAGGTCTCGTTGCACTTCCCCTTCTCCCAATCTATTGCCATTCAGATAATAGTCTGCCTTTCTGTTTTTGACACCAAAGTGGATAACCTCACATTTATCCATGTTATATTGCATCTACCACGCTTCTGCCCACTCACCCAACCTGTCCAAATCATCCTGGAGTTTCTCGGTATCCTCCTCGCAGCACACACGCCCACCCAGCTTTGTGTCATCTGTAAACTTGGAGATATTACATTTAGTTCCCTTATCTAGATCATTAATGTATATTGTGAATAGCTGGGGTCCAAGGACCGATCCCTGCGGTACCCCACTAGTCACTGCCTGCCACTCGGAAAAAGACCCATTAATTCCTACTCTCTGCTTTCTGTCCGCCAACCAGTTCTCTATCCAAGTCAATACCTTGCCCCCAATCCCATGTGCCTTAACTTTACACGCTAATCTCTTATGCGGGACCTTATCGAAAGCCTTTTGAAAGTCCAAATATACCACATCCACTGGTTCTCCCTTATCTATTTTCCCAGTTACATCCTCAAAAGATTCCAGTAGATTAGTCAAGCACGATTTACCTTTTGTAAATCCATGTTGACTTTGTCCGATCCTGTCACTGTTTTTCAAATGCTCAGCTATTACATCCTTTATAATGGACTCTAGCATTTTCCCCACTACCGATGTCAGGCTTACCGGTCTGTAATTCCCCGCTTTCTCTCTACCACCCTTTTTGAATAGCGGGATAACATTAGCTACCCTCCAATCCATGGGTACAGTTCCAGATTCCATCGAATGTTGGAAGATGATCAGCAATGCCTCTACTATTTCTAGGGCCACTTCCTTAAGTACCCTAGGATGTAGATTATCAGGCCCTGGGGATTTATCGGCCTTCAATCCTGTCAATTTCCCTAACACCATTTCCCTGCAAATACTGATTTCTTTCAGTTCCTCCCTTTCATCAGACCCTATGTTCGCCAACATCTCTGGGAGGTTATTTGTGTCCTCCTTTGTGAAGACAGAACCAAAATATGCATTTAATTGGTCTGCCATTTCTTTGTTCCCCATTATAACTTCCCCCGCGAAGTATTTTGTGTGCTTATCAAGGTGAGGCTGTTAGTGCTGGGCATTTCAGGCATCACTGGAACAGAAGCAGCCCATTGGCCTATTGAACCTGGTCCACCAATTTTGTTCGGTGTGGCAGCTCCATGCTAATTCTAATCTCCTGCCTTTTCTCTTAATACTGAACACATAATCCAACACTCCTCCCTCCACCAACAACAGATTAACAGGCCATTTGCTGATTGTGGGATGCTGTAATGTGCGGTTAAGTGCTAGACATTCATCATCAGCCATGGCTCAGTGGGTAGCACTCTCGCCTCGGCGTTATGAGGTCGTGGGTTCAAGCCCAACTCCAGAGACTTGAGCCCATAATCCAGGCTGACACTCCAGCGTAGTACTGAGGGAGTGCTGCACTGTCGGAGGGGCCGCCTTTCTGATGAGACATTAAACCGAGGCCCCGCCTGCCCTCTCAGGTGGACGTAAAAGATCTTATGGCCACTATTCAAAGAGCAGTTTGAGGCCTGGCCAATATTTATCCCTCAACCAACATCACTAAACCAGATGATCTGGTCATTTATCACATTATTTGTGGGAGCTTGCTGTGCACAAATTGGCTGCCACATTTCCCTACATTACAACAGTGAATACACTTCAAAAGTACTCTGTTGGCCGTAAAGCACTTTGGGATGTCCTGAGGCCATGAAAGGTGCTGTATAAATGCAACTTCTCAGTCACTAAACACTAATGTAAGACCCACAAATCAAGCCTGGCTAGGAATCCAACTGTACTAATGTAGTCACTGTCACCTTGATGATCTAGCCCACCAAAGGGCTAATGTCCCAATCTACGTCAGGTTCAGTCTTGGGGTCTAACACAGTGTCCAGCTGAATGCTCTCACCAATGTCTGGGTTACCTTCCTTGCCATGTCCAGCCAACCTCCCTGTCAATGTTCTAATGCCAGTCCGTGTCAGATTATATTTCAGCAGGTTTTCAGCTCTCACCCTCCTCTGCCAAGTCCTTGTTAATGATCAGTTTGCCATGTCGCAGGTAGTTGAGGATCGGGCCAAAGTAACTCGGGTCTCTGTCTATAAGATAGGCACCAGTTTCATCCTGAAAAACACGGAGAGAAAACGGAACACAGAATAAACGACAATATGAAAGTACCTCACACAATCCAAAGCCAAGCTCTGAATGTGGTGCGGTGGTGAATGAGTGAACCATTCTCAACTTCAGCTATGAAAAACACCAAGAGCACAGTTATAGACACTACTTTAAATATATGGGGTGTGTATGGAGAGCGTTTGAGATATACAACACTGGTGGGTACAGGTCTGTCACTGTATAACACTGGGGTACAGTACTGGTGGGTAAAGGTCTATCACTGTATAACACTGGGGTACAGTACTGGTGGGTACAGGTCAGTCACTGTATAACACTGGGGTACAGTACTGGTGGGTACAGGTCTGTCACTGTATAACACTGGGGTACAGTACTGGTGGATACAGGTCTGTCACTGTATAACACGGGTACAGTACTGGTAGGTACAGGTCTGTCACTGTATAACACAGGGGTACAGTACTGGTGGGTACAGGTCTGTCACTGTAGAACACTGGGGTACAGTACTGGTGGGGACAGGTCTGTCGCTGTATAACACTGGGGTACAGGTCTGTCACTGTATAACACTGGGGTACAGTACTGGTGGGTACAGGTCTGTCATTGTATAACACTGGGGTACAGTACTGGTGGGTACAGGTCTGTCACTGAATAACACTGGGGTACAGTACTGGTGGGTACAGGTCTGTCACTAACACTGGGGGTCCAGTACTGGTGGGTACAGGACTGTCACTGTATAACACCGGGGTACAGTACTGGTGGGTACAGGTCTGTCACTGTATAACACTGGGGGTACAGTACTGGTGGGTACAGGTCTGTCACTGTATAACACTGGGGTACAGTACTGGTGGGGACAGGTCTGTCGCTGTATAACACTGGGGTACAGGTCTGTCACTGTATAACACTGGGGTACAGTACTGGTGGGTACAGGTCTGTCATTGTATAACACTGGGGTACAGTACTGGTGGGTACAGGTCTGTCACTAACACTGGGGGTCCAGTACTGGTGGGTACAGGACTGTCACTGTATAACACCGGGGTACAGTACTGGTGGGTACAGGTCTGTCACTGTATAACACTGGGGGTACAGTACTGGTGGGTACAGGTCGGTCACTGTATAACACTGGGGTACAGTACTGGTGGGTACAGGTCTGTCACTGTATAACACTGGGGTACAGTACTGGTGGGTACAGGTCTGTCACTGTATGCACCACCATATTATACCATCTGTTGATTGCCTGAATGACTAGACATTCAGTTCCATTTTTTCACATCAAGGAGAGAGATATGAGCGCTGAGGAATGGAACACTTTCCATTTCAAGCGTCTGCTTGGAGCATTCCTAGGTAAAGCTCCCTCTACACTGCCCACATCACTCAGGGCAGGTGCAGCATGGGTTTGATACAGAGTAAAGCTCCCTCTACACTGTCCCATCAAACACACCCAGGGCAGGTACAGCACGGGTTAGATACAGAGTAAAGCTCCTTCCACGTTAGTGTCCTACTGTTCCCGTCTGGCATCCCATATCTGTGGCCTGAGTGGTACTATCAATTTAGTGCTAAATATTGGGCACTGTTGTGATCTGAAACATGCTCTGGACGGACACTGCACAGATTTATTTCTCTTCAGGCCCTTAAAGGCAACAGAGTGACATTCACCCCATTAGGTGATTTATGCATCACTATATCTTGGACTCCTCCAGACTCTTCAACTAGGCAATGAAAATCTTGTTGCCTTAAATTGCCTGAGTCAGAAGGTTGAAGCTCCACACCAGGGACTTTAGCCCATAATCCAGGCTGCCACGGCAGCACCGTCAGAGGTGCCGTCTTTTAAATGAAACGTTAAACCAAGGCCCCATTTGCCCTCTCAAATGGATGTAAAAGATCCCAGGACACTTCTCGAAGAAGAGATGGGGTATTCTCCCGCTGTCCTGGCCAACATTCCTCCCTCAATTACCACCAAAAACAGATAAACCCGTCATTAATCTCATTTGCTGTTTGTGGGACCTTGCTGTGTACAATTTGGCTGCCGTGTTTGTCTATGTAATAACTGTGACTACACTCAGAAGTAATTCCGTGGTTGTGAAGTGATTTGGCGAACCCCGAGGATGTGAAAGGTGCTGTCGAAGTGCAAGCTCTTTCTCCTTTCTTCCCTTCCGCAATTCTCACAGAGCGCAATTCTGTGCAGACCCGAATCCTGCTCCCGAACCTGCCTAGGCTCTGCTAACAGCTCTCGCTCATTCCTGGACAGGAGGCGAGATAAGCTTGACTTCCAAATGCAAATGAGATAGATTTCTTTCAGAAAATAACATTTTGGGATACACTGTGTGAGTAATTTGAGACCTGACGTGTGGTGAGTGTAGCAGGCTTGGGAGGAAGAGGGGACTTTGGACCTCTGGTTCCCAAAGCTCTCGATCACTGGGGTTTTCCTCACCTCACGTCTGGGTCTGCTGTAGACTCATTGATGGAGATTGATCGCTGTGATTGGTCAACAACTCCATTATCGTTGTGTGATGCAACTGCCAGGATGGTAGAAGGCAAACTAGACGGACCCTGGCCTTTTCTCGTCTGGCAATTCTTATGTTCCAACTACGATATCTTTGGAATTCTCAACCTCAGGCGGCTGTGGAGGCTCAGTCGATGAGTGTATTCAGGACTGAGACCGATAGATTTTTTGGCACTCAGGGAATCAAGGGATATGGGGATAGAGCAGGAAAGTGGAGTCGATGTAGACGTTCCACTATGATCTTATTGAATGGAGGAGCAGGCTCGAGGTGTGGTAAGACCTACTCCTGCTCCTATTATGTTCTTATCCCTCTCTCACCTTTTTCTGTATCACAACCTTTCTTGTCTTTTTTTGTCTTAAAATACTCCTGTGCAGTGCCTTGGGACGTTTTACTACGTTAAAGGCGCTATATAAATACAAGTTGTTGTTGTTGTTGTCGTCGTCTCACTACTTTTTCCATACTACTGCTCCTCCAATCTTACCTTCCAAACACATCATCCTGCACACTCCTTCTCCCTGCGTACTGTGTTAAAATCAACTGCTCTGTGTCATACTCTAGCTCAGCACCCGTAAACTATGGAGCTCCTCGTCTTCCTTCTCCAATCTACTGGGTTTTTAATTCTCAGTTTGGCATCACTCAATCAATATTTCTTCATTTCTTCTAATTTTTCAACCTCGATGCTATCTTCAACGTGGGCTGTAAAAGTAGTTCACATTCACGAACGTTTAAATGATGTTGCCAGCTGCCATCTACAGAAGCTCTTAAAAAAAAAAAACAGGGAGTAGCGGCAGAGATTCAACTGGTCTGACTGGGTCCTGGGCGCAACAATGGGGGATATGGTCTGGATGAGCCGTCCTTATTCTGATGTTATTTGGTAATTATAAGATTGGTTTGTTAATCAAATTAGCTATTCTAAGACAATAGCAAAATACTGCGGATGCTGGAAATCTGGAACAACAGAAAATGCTGGAAGCACTCAGCAGGCCAGGCAGCATCCGTGGAGAGAGAAACAGAGTGACCCTTCATCAGAACTGGAAAAGGTTAGAGATGTAACAGGTTTTAAGCAGGTGCAGGGGAGGGGAGGAACCGAAGAAACATTCTGTGCTAGGGTAGGAGGCAGGAGAGATTAAATGTTGCAAATGGGGATGGCAGAATCATAAACAGCCTGAAAAATGGGGGCAGGGGTTATAGTCTGAAATTGTTGAACTCGATGTCGAGTCCAGAAGGCTGTAAAGTGCCTAATCGATAGATGAGGTGCTGTTCCTCGAGCTTACATTGAGCTTCATTGGAACAGTATAAGAGGCCGAGGACGGAGAGATCAGAGTGGGAGTGGAGCGGAGAATTAAAGTGACAGGCGACCGGAAGCTCGAGGTCACCCTTACGGACTGAACGGAGGTGTTCCGCAAAGCGGTCGCCCAATCTGCGTTTGGTCTCCCCAATGTAGAGGAGACCGCATCGTGAGCAGCGAATACAGTATACTAAATTGCAAGTACAACAAGTAAATCGCTGTTTCACCTGGAAGGGGTGTTTGGGGCCCTAGACAGTGGGAAGGGAGGAGGTAAAAGGGCAGGTGTTGCATCTCCTGCGCTTGCACAGGAAGGTGCCAGGCGAAGGGGAAGGGCTGTTGGGGGTGATTGAGGAGTGGACCAGGGTGTCGCGGAGGGAGCGGACCCTTCGGAATGCTGAAAGGGGAGGTGAGGGGAAGATGCGTTTGGTGGTGGGATCACGTTGGAGGTGGCGGAAATGGCGGAGGATGATCCGTTGAATGTGGGGTGAAAGGTGAGGACAAGGGGAACCCTGTCGTGGTTCTGGGAGGAAGGGGAAGGGGTGAGAGCAGAAATGTGGGAAATGGAATGGACACGGTCAAGGGCCATGTCAACCACAGTAGAGGGGAATCCTCGGTTGAGGAAAAAGGAAGACATATCGGAAGCACTGGTATGGAAGGTGGCATCGTCAAAACAGATGCGGCGGAGACGGAGAAACTGGGAGAATGGAATAGAGTCCTTACAGGAAGTGGGGTGGGAGGAAGTGTAGTCCAGGTAGCTGTGGGAGTCAGTGGGCTTGCAGTGAATGTTTGTCAATAGCCTATCCCCAGAGATGGAGACAGAGAAGTCAAGGAAGGGAAGGGAAGAGTCAGAGATGGACCATGTGAAGGTGAGGGAAGGGTGGAAATTGGAAGTAAAGTGAATAAAATTTTCTAGTTCAGGGCGAGAGCAGGAGACGGCACCGATACAGTCATCGATGTACCGGAAAAAGAGGTGAGGGAGGGGACCCGAGTAGGACTGGAACAAAGAATGTTCCACATATACCATGAAAAGGCAGCATAGCCAGGGCCCAATGTGGGTTCCCATAGCAACACCTTTAATTTGGAGGAAGTGAGTGGAGTCAAAGGAGAAGTTGTTTAATGTGAGAACAAGTTCAGCCAGGCGGAGGAGGGTGGTGGTGGATGGGGACTAGTTGGGTCTCTGTTCAAGGAAGAAGCGGAGCGCCCTCAGGCCATCCTGGTGGGGGTGTCGGTGGGGTTCTGGGTCACCGGGGAGACGGTGGGGTTCTGGGTCACCGGGGAGACGGTGGGGTTCTGGGTCACCGGGGAGACGGTGGGGTTCTGGGTCACCGGGGAGACGGTGGGGTTCTGGGTCACCGGGGAGACGGTGGGGTTCTGGGTCACCGGGGAGACGGTGGGGTTCTGGGTCACCGGGGAGACGGTGGGGTTCTGGGTCACCGGGGAGACGGTGGGGTTCTGGGTCACCGGGGAGACGGTGGGGTTCTGGGTCACCGGGGAGACGGTGGGGTTCTGGGTCACCGGGGAGACGGTGGGGTTATCGGTCACCGGGGAGACGGTGGGGTTATCGGTCACCGGGGAGACGGTGGGGTTATCGGTCACCGGGGAGACGGTGGGGTTATCGGTCACCGGGGAGACGGTGGGGTTATCGGTCACCGGGGAGACGGTGGGGTTATCGGTCACCGGGGAGACGGTGGGGTTATCGGTCACCGGGGAGACGGTGGGGTTATCGGTCACCGGGGAGACGGTGGGGTTATCGGTCACCGGGGAGACGGTGGGGTTATCGGTCACCGGGGAGACGGTGGGGTTATCGGTCACCGGGGAGACGGTGGGATTATCGGTCACCGGGGAGACGGTGGGATTATCGGTCACCGGGGAGACGGTGGGGTTATCGGTCACCGGGGAGACGGTGGGATTATCGGTCACCGGGGAGACGGTGGGATTATCGGTCACCGGGGAGACGGTGGGATTATCGGTCACCGGGGAGACGGTGGGATTATCGGTCACCATGGTCACGGGGTGGCCGCCATTACCTTATCCGAGTCCAGGTCCGGGTCCTCCTGGCACAGGCGGCAAAGGAAGGATTTGGGATCCCTGCACAGCGTTTGCTTGGTGCTGATGAAGTAGGTTCCCCCACGTTCAGCCGCACCCATTTGTTGCCGGGTTTCTCGCCGGGCCCGGGAGAGCCCGCCCCATTACCGCCCGCAGGCCCAGAATTTTGCAGCTCCGCCATCACGCCGCCATTTCCGGAAATGCCAACGTTGCTTCCGGGTTCACGTTCCGTTTCGGGTCTCTGCGACCAGGGTTATCGTGACGTATTTCCGCTTCCCCACCGCCATCTTGCCGTCCTTGGTGGACTCAGGAGTCGCCGTCAACCGGGACAGGTGAGGGGGTCAACCGGACCGCCGGGGGGGAAAGGGGGTAGGAGACATTGGGTGGGGGTCAGCGGGGATAGAGGCAGGAGGGAAAGAGAAATGGAGGTGGTGGAGGAGGAGGAGAGGGAGGGAGTGAGCTAGTTCCATCTTTTATAATAAAAGCAGAAAATGCTGGAAATACTCAGCAGGTCAGGCAGCATCTGTGGGGCGAGAAACAGAGTTAACGTTTCAGGTCGATGACCTTTCATCTTTTATGTTCACCTAAAATTATAGATGGGATAAAGGAAGCCTACAAGATCTTCTACAAAGGATTTAAATATATATATTAAATTTAAAGCCATATTGGGGAGAATCTCTTTACAGTGAGAAATATTTGCAATGATCTGCAGGGTCGGGGAGCAGAGACAGGGGACAAGAGGGATGGGCTGTGATTAGACAGTTCATAGAATCACACCATTTGACCCATCAAGCCTGTGCCGGCTCTTTCAAAGAGTTATCCAATTAGCCCCACTCCCCTTTATTCAGTTATAGGATGTGCGCATCGCTGGCAAGGCCAGCATTTATTGCCCATCCCTAGCAGCCCTTGAGAAGGTGGTGGTGAGCCGCCGCCTTAAACCGCTGCAGTCCGTGTGGTGAAGGTGCTCCCACAGGGCTGTTAGGGAGGGAGTTCCAGGATTTTGACCCAGCGACGATGAAGGAACGGCAATATACTTCCAAGTTAGGATGGTGTGTGACTTGGAGGGGAACTTGCAGGTGATAATGTTCCCATGCGCCTGCAGGGCCACAGTCTCAGGATAAAGGGTAGGCCATTCAGGACTGAGATGAGAAGAAATTTCTTCACACAGAGGGTGGTGAATCTTTGGAATTCTCTACCCCAGAGGGCTGTGGAGGCTCAGTCATTGGGTATATTCAAAACAGAAGTCGATAGAATTCTGACTAGTAAGGGCATCAAGGGATATGGCGATAAGGCCGGTGAATAGAATTGAGGCAGATGATCAGCCATGATCTCATTGAATGGCGGAGCAGGCTCGAAGGGCCGAATGGCCTACTCTTGCTCCTATTTCTTATGTTCTTATGCTGCCCATGTCCTTCTAGATGGTAGAGGTCACGGGTTTGGGAGGTGCTGTCGAAGAAGCCTTGGCGAGTTGCTGCAGTGCATCTTGTAGATGGTACACACTGCAGCCATGGTACGCCGGTGGTGGAGGGAGTGAATGTTTAAGGTGGTGGATGGGGTGCCAATCAAGCAGGCTGCTTTGTCCTGGATGGTGTCGAGCTTCTTGGGTGTTGTTGGAGCTGCACTCATCTAGACAAGTGGAGGAGAGTATTCCATCACACTCCTGACTTGTGCCTTGTAGGTGGTGGGGAGGCTTTGGGGGGTCAGGAGGTGAGTCACTGACTGCGAAATACCCAGCCTCTGACCTGCTATTGTTGCCACAATATTTATGTGGCTGGTTCAGTTAAGTTTCTAGACAATGGTGACCCCTAGGAAGTTGATGACGGGGGATTCGGCGCTGATGCACAGGTTATTGGTGAGTAAGTGCCACTTAATAGCACTGTCGATGACCCCTTCCATCACTGCTAATGATTGAGAGTAGACTGATGGGACGGTAATTGGCCGGATTGGATTTGTCCTGCTTTTTGAGGACAGGACATACCTGGGCAATTTTCCACATTGTCGGGTAGATGCCAGTGTTGTAGCTGTACTGGAACAGCTTGGCTAGAGGCACGGCTAGTTCTGAAGCACAAATCTTCAGCACGGCAGCCGGGATGTTGTCGGGGCCCACAGCCTTTGCTGTATCAAATGTGTGCAGCCGTTTCTTTATCACATGGAGTGGCTGAAGACTGGCTTCTGTGATGGTGGGGACCTCAGGAGGAGGCCGAGATGGATCATCCACTCGGTACTTCTGGCTGAAGATGGTTGCAAACACTTCAGCTTTGTCTTTTGCACTCGTGCTGGGCTCCACCATCATTGAGGATGGGGATGTTCACGGAGCCTCCTCCTCCCGTTAGTTGTTCAATTGTCCACCACCATTCATGACTGGATGTGGCAGGACTGCAGAGTTTTGATCTGATCTGTTGGTTGTGGGATTGTTTAGCTCTGTCTATAACATGCTGTTACTGCTGTTTAGCATGCATATAGTCCTGTGTTGTAGCTTCCCCAGGTTGGCACCTCATTTTCAGGTATGCCTGGTGCTTCTCCTGGCATGCTCTTCTACACTCGTCATTGAACCAGGGTTGGTCCCCTGGCTTGATGGTAATGGTAGAGTGAGGGATATGCTGGGCCATGAGGTTACAGATTGTGGTGGAATACAATTCTGCTGCTGATGGCCCACAGCGCCTCATGGATGCCCTGTTTTAAGCTGCTAGATCTGTTCTGAATCAATCCCATTTAGCATGGTGGTAGTCCCACACAACACGATGGAGGGTGTCCTCAGTGGGAAGACAGGACTTCGTCTCCACAAGGACGGTGCGGTGGTCACTCCTACCAATACTGTCATGGACAGATGCATCTGCGACCGATAGCTTGACGAGGACGCGGTCGAGTAGGTTTTTCCCCTCGTGTTGGTTCCCTCACCACCTGCCGCATGCCCAGTCTGGCAGCTATGTCCTTCAGGACTCGGCCAGCTCGGTCAGTAGTGGTGCTACCGAGGCATTCTTGGTGATGGACATTCAAGTACCCCACCCAGAGTACATTTTGTGCCCTTGCTACCCTCGGTGCTTCTTCCAAGTGGTGTTCAACATGGAGGAGTACTGATTCATCAGCTGAGGGAGGGCGGTAGGTGGTAATCAGCAGGCGGTTTCCTTGCCCTGCTCTTTC
Source organism: Squalus acanthias (assembly GCA_030390025.1). Taxonomy (NCBI): domain Eukaryota; kingdom Metazoa; phylum Chordata; class Chondrichthyes; order Squaliformes; family Squalidae; genus Squalus; species Squalus acanthias. The sequence continues at coordinate 44,764,270 of CM059447.1, read as the reverse complement.
CCCACAGCCCTGTAAATTTTTCCTTTTCAAGTTAGGGTACTAGAGGGGTGGGCTGTGATTGGCGAGTGACTAGAAATATTAAAGAAAGAAAGACTTACATTTATACAGCACCTTTCACGACCACCGGACGTCTCAAAGTGCTTTACAGCCAATGAAGTACTATTTTTGGCGTGTAGTCACTGTTGTAATGTGGGAGTGGTAATGTAAGATGAACACAGCTGCCTGTATTTTGATGCGATACTGTTATTGGTCTAATCAACAGTTCCCCAATATTGCCGGCTCCGGTGTGGCAGTCGGGGAGAGAGAAGAGCAATTTCACAGATAAGCACATGGGAGAGGCAGAGAAAATGAACAGAGTCAAAGATCCAAACATCGTCACCTTGAAAGGCAGCTGTACATTGTGCTGTGTTAGCACAGCAGCACTTGTGTCTGGATGTGCCATTGTGGGGGAATCCTCAACACGATGACCCATTGCTCTGATTTCCCCCGGTCTCAGTATCTCTGACATTCTCTGTTTTTCCAGATTGTGAAGATGGCGAGTCGAAGAGCTGCCGTGAAAGCCGTCGACTGGTTGGCGTTTGCCGAGCGGGTCCACCCAACCAGAGACCCATGTTCAACGCGCTGAAAACCCGAAGCGACGCTCTGTCTAGCAGGTCAGTGCCCCCGTATCTCGATGGTGGTTACAAGCACGCTCCCTGTACAGGAATGTGGTCTGATGTAAATCCACGGCAGACAAGTTCTGTTGCTCCCAGAGCTGCCAACAAGAATTCTTTTGTCCTTTTTTCCCCCCCCTCCAATTATTTTTTGTGCTCATCGGGACGTCAATGTTAGATGCTGTCCCGATGAAAACAAGATAGATGAGTTGACGGCACAAATAGATACAAATGGGTATGATCTGATCGCCATTACAGAGACGTGGTTACAAGGTGACCAGGGCTGGGAACTGAATACTCCAGGCTATTTGACAATTCGGAAGGATAGACAGAAAGGAAAGGGAGGTGGGGTGGCTTTGTTGGTAAAGGATGGGATCAGTGCAGTGGTGAGAAGTGACATTGGCTCAGAAGATCAAGATGTAGAATCTGTTTGGGTGGAGATAAAAAATGATGAGGGGAAAAAGTCTCTGATGGGCGTAGTCTACAGGCCCCCGAACAGTAGCAATACTGTTGGACAGAGTATAAATCAACAAATAATGGAGGCTTGTAAAAAAGGTACAGTAATAATCATGGGTGATTTTAATCTCCATATTGATTGGACAAATCAAATTGGCCATGGTAGCCTTGAGGAGGGGTTCATAGAGTGTATCCGGGATGGTTTCCTAGAACAATATGTAATGGAACCAACCAGGGAGCAGGCTATCTTGGATCTGGTACTGTGTAATGAGACAGAATTAATAAATGATCTCATAGTAAAGGATCCTCTAGGAAAGAGTGATCATAACATGGTTGAATTTCAAATTCAGTTGGAGGGTGAGAAAGTTGTGTCTCAAACCAGTGTCCTGATCTTAAACAAAGGCAATTACAATGGCATGAGGGCAGAACTGGCTAAAGTGGACTGGAAAAATGAATTAAAAGGTAAGACAGTTGAAATGCAGTGGCAGACATTTAAGGAGATGTTTCATAACTCTCAACAAAAATATATTCCAGTGAGAAAGAAAGATTTTAAGAGAAGAGAGCACCATCCGTGGCTAACTAAGGAAGTAAAGGATGGTATCAAATTGAAAATGAAGGCATACAATGTTGCCAAGATTGGTGGGAGGCCAGAGGATTGGGAAGTTTTTAAAAACCAGCAAAGCATGACTAAAAAAATAATAAAGAGAGAGAAGATGAATTATGAGAGTAAACTGGCAAGAAATATTAAAACAGAAAGTAAGAGCTTCTACAAGTATATAAAAAGGAGGAAAGCAGCTAAAGTAAACATTGGTCCCTTAGAGGATGAGACTGGGGAATTAATAATGGGGAACGGGGAAATGGCAGAGACTCTGAACAAATATTTTGGATCTGTCTTCACGGTAGAAGACACTAACAACATCCCAATAATGGATAATCATGGGGCCACAGGGAGGGGGGAACTAAAGACAATCACTATCACTAAGGAAAAAGTACTTGGTAAAATAATGGGACTAAAAGACGACAAGTCCCCTGGACCAGATGGCCTGCATCCCAGGGTCTTAAAAGAAGTGTCTGCAGAGATAGTGGATGCATTGGTTGCAATATACCAAAATTCCCTGGACTCTGGAGAGGTCCCAGCGGATCGGAAAACCGCAAATGTAACACCCCTATTTAAGAAAGGAGGGAGACAGAAAGCAGGACATGTTCGCGCCCGGGTGGCCCTGGAGATGGAGCACGCGGTGTCCGTCGGCACGCTTGAGTTTTTCCGCGACTGGTGGGCGCCGCGGGGGCTGGAGTGCATCGTCACCCCGGACTACCAAATTTTAATTTGATTTGTTAAGTTTCCTTTAAAGTTTTATTTAGTTACAGTTACGTTATTGGTTTGAACAAAATAGTCAGAAAGCAGGAAACTATAGACCAGTTAGCCTAACATCTGTCATTGGGAAAATGCTGGAGTCCTTCATTAAGGAAGTGATAGCAGGGCATTTGGAAAATCGTAATGCAGTCAAGCAGAGTCAGCATGGTTTTATGAAAGGGAAATCATGTTTAACAAATTTGCTGGAGTTCTTTGAGGATGTAACGAGCAGGGTGGATAAAGGTGAGCCAGTGGATGTGGTGTGTTTGGATTTCCAGAAGGCATTCGATAAGGTGCCACATAAAAGGTTACTGCATAAGATAAGAGCTCACGGAGTTGGGGGTAATATATTAGCATGGATAGAAAATTGGCTAACTAATAAAAAGCAGAGAGTCGGGATAAATGGGTCATTTTCCGGTTGGCAAACGGTAACTAGTGGGGTGCCGCAGGGATCGATGCTGGGGCCGCAACTATTTACAATCTACATTAATGACTTGGATGAAGGGACCGAGTGTAATGTAGCCAAGTTTGCAGATGATACAAAGATGGGTGGGAAAGCAAGTTGTGCAGAGGACTCAAAGAATCTGCAAAGGGATATAGACAGGCTAAGTGAGTGGGCAAACATTTGGCATATGGAGTATAATGTGGGAAAGTGCAAGGTTATCCACTTTGGCAGGAAAAATAAAAAAACAAATTATTATTTAAATGGAGAGAGATTACAACATGCTACAGTTCAGAGGGACCTGGGGGTCCTTGTGCATGAAACACAAAAAGTTAGCATGCAGGTACAGCAAGTAATCAAAAAGACAAATGGAATGTTGGCCTTTATTGCAAGGGGGTTGGAGTATAAAAGCAGGGAACTCCTGCTACAACTGTACAGGGTATTGGTAAGACCACACCTTGAGTACTGTGTACAGTTTTGGTCTCCTTATTTAAGGAAGAATATACTTGCATTGGAGGCAGTTCAGAGACGATTCACTCGGTGGATTCCTGAGATGAGGGTGTTGACTTATGAGGAAAGGTTGAGCAGGTTGGGCCTATGCTCATTGGAATTTAGAAGAATGAGAGGTGATCTTATTGAAACATATAAGATAATGAGGGGGCTCGACAGGGTAGATGCAGAGAGGATGTTTCCCCTCGTGGGGAAATCTAGAACTCGGGGGCATAGTTTCAGAATAAAGGGTCGCTCTTTTAGAACTGAGATGAGGAGGAATTTCTTCTCTCAGAGGGTTGTAAATCTGTGGAATTCTCTGCCCCAGACAGCCATGGAGGCTGGGTCATTAAATACATTTAAGGTGGAGATAGACAGATTTTTGCAAGATAAGGGAGTGAAGGGTTATGGGGAGCGGGCAGGGAAGTGGCTTTGAGCCCAAGATCAGCCATGATCTTATTGAATGGCGGAGCAGGCTCGAGGGGCCAAGTGGCCTATTCCTGCTCCTATTTCTTATGTAATGTTGAGGATGAAACATTTTCCATTTCAGGCACCCAGTGTCATCAAACACTCCCAGGGCAGATACAGCACGGGTTAGATACAGAGTAAAGCTCCCTCTACACTGTCCCATCAAACACTCCCAGGACAGGTACAGCACGGGTTAGATACAGAGTAAAGCTCCCTCTACACTGTCCCATCAAACACTCCCAGGGCAGGTACAGCACGGGTTAGATACAGATTAAAGCTCCCTCTACACTGTCCCATCAAACACTCCCAGGGCAGATACAGCACGGGTTAGATACAGAGTAAAGCTCCCTCTACACTGTCCCATCAAACACTCCCAGGGCAGGTACAGCAGTGTTTGATGAGATAATGCAGAGAGAGCTTTCCTGTTTTCGAACCTGTGCTGTAACTGAGCTAAATGCTGACACTGTGTGCCTAAAATGGAAAGTGTACCATTCCCCAGCCTTAATATCCCCAATATATGAACAGAAAATACAGGAAACATGTAGTAGGTCAGGCAGCATCTGTGGGGAGAGAAACAGAGTTAATGTTTCAAGCCGATGATCCCTAACCTTGAGCTCAAAATTCATGCATAAAGCAATAAATTGCCTCCCGGTGAGCATGCCTCTTTATAGAAACATAGAAACATAGAAGATAGGAGCAGGAGTAGGCCATTCGGCCCCTCGAGCCTGCTCCGCCATTTAATGAGATCATGGCTGATCATCCAAACTCAGTACCCTGTACCTGCTTTCTCCCCATATCCCTTGATACCTTTAGCTTTAAGAAATATATCTAACTCATTCTTGAATATATTTAATGACTTGGCCTCAACTACCTTCTGTGGTAGAGAATTCCACAGGTTCACCACTCTCTGGGTGAAGAAATTCTTCCTCATTTCTGTCCTAAATGGCTTACCCGTTATCCTTAGATTATGACCCCTGGTTCTGGACTCTCCGACCATCGGGAACATTCTTCCTGCATCTAGTTTGTCCAGACCTGTCAGAATTTTATATGTTTCGATGAGATCCCCTCTCATTCTTCTATACTCCAGCGAGTATAAGCCCAATCGACCCAATCTCTCCTCATATGTCATTCCTGCCATCCCAGGTATCAGCCTTGTGAATCTTCGCTGAACTCATTCCATGGCAAGAACATCCTTCCTCAGATAAGGCGACCAAAACTGCACACAGTACTCAAGGTGTGGTCTCACCAAGGCCCTGTACAACTGCAGCAGGACATCCCTGTTCCTATACTCAAACCCTTTCGCTATGAAGGCCAACATACCATTTGCCGCCTTCACCGCCTGCTGCACCTGCATGCTTACTTTCAGCGACTGGTACACAAGGACACCCAGGTCTCGTTGCACTTCCCCTTCTCCCAATCTATTGCCATTCAGAGAATAGTCTGCCTTTCTGTTTTTGACACCAAAGTGGATAACCTCGCACTTATCCACGTTATATTGCATCTGCCACGCTTCTGCCCACTCACCCAACCTGTCCAAATCATCCTGGAGTTTCTCGGTATCCTTCTCGCAGCACACACTCCCACCCAGCTTTGTGTCATCTGCAAACTTGGTGATATTACATTTAGTTCCCTTATCTAGATCATTAATGTATATTGTGAATAGCTGGGGTCCAAGGACCGATCCCTGCAGTACCCCACTAGTCACTGCCTGCCACTCGGAAAAAGACCCATTAATTCCTACTCTCTGCTTTCTGTCCGCCAACCAGTTCTCTATCCAAGTCAATACCTTGCCCCCAATCCCATGTGCCTTAACTTTACACGCTAATCTCTTATGCGGGACCTTATCGAAAGCCTTTTGAAAGTCCAAATACACCACATCTACTGGTTCTCCCTTATCTATTTTCCCAGTTACATCCTCAAAAAATTCCAGTAGATTAGTCAAGCACGATTTACCTTTTGTAAATCCATGTTGACTTTGTCCGATCCTGTCACTGTTTTTCAAATGCTCAGCTATTACATCCTTTATAATGGACTCTCGCATTTTCCCTAATACCGATGTCAGGCTTACCGGTCTGTAATTCCCCGCTTTCTCTCTACCACCCTTTTTGAATAGCGGGATAACATTAGCTACCCTCCAATCCATGGGTACAGTTCCAGATTCCATCGAATGTTGGAAGATGATCAGCAATGCCTCTACTATTTCTAGGGCCACTTCCTTAAGTACCCTAGGATGTAGATTATCAGGCCCTGGGGATTTATCGGCCTTCAATCCCGTCAATTTCCCTAACACCATTTCCCTGCAAATACTGATTTCTTTCAGTTCCTCCCTTTCATCAGACCGTATGTTCGCCAACATCTCTGGGAGGTTATTTGTGTCCTCCTTTGTGAAGACAGAACCAAAATATGCATTTAATTGGTCTGCCATTTCTTTGTTCCCCATTATAACTTCCCCCGCTTCTGACTGCAAGGGACCTACACTTGATTTCACTAATCTTTTTCTCTTCACATATCTATAAAAGCTCTTACAGTCAGTTTTTATGTTCCCAGCCAGCTTACTTACATATTCTATTTTCCCCTTCTTAATTAATCCCTTTGTCCTCCTTTGTTGAATCCTAAACTGCTCCCAATCCTCAGGGCTACCGCTTTTTCTGGCCAATTTATATGCCCTCTCCTTGGATCTTATGCTATCCCTAATTTCCCTTGTTAGCCACGGTTGAGTCACCCTTTTTGTTTTATTCTTATGCCACACTGGGATGAACAAATACTGTAGATCATCCATGCAGTCTTTGAATGTTTGCCATTGCCTATCCATCGTCAACCCTTTGAGTGACATTCCCCAATCAATCCTACCCAATTCGCGCCTCATACCATCGTAGTTTCCTTTATTTAAATTCAGGACCCTAGTCTCTGATTCAACTACTTCACTCTCCAACCTAATGAAGAATTCTATCATATTATGATCACTCTGACCCAAGGGGCCTCATACAACAAGATTGCTAATTAATCCTTTCTCGTTACATAATACCCAGTCTAAGATGGCCTGATATCTGGTTGGTTCCTCGACATATTGTTCCAGAAAACCATCTCGTAAACATTCTAGGAATTCCTCCTCCACAGTAGTTTTACTAATTTGGTTAGCCCAATCTATATGTAAATTAAAGTCACCCATGATGACTGCTGTGCCCTTACTGCATGCTTCTCTAATTTCCCTTTTAATGCCGTCCCCAACCTCCGTATTACTGTTTGGAGGTCTATATACCACTCCCACTAACGTTTTCTGCCCCTTGTTATTTCTCAGTTCTACCCATACAGATTCCGCATCATCAGAGCTAATATCCTTCCTTTCAATTGTGTTAATCCCCTCTTTAACCAGCAATGCTACCCCACCTCCCTTTCTTTTTTGCCTATCTTTCCTAAATATTGAATAACCCTGGATGTTGAGTTCCCAGCCTTGGCCACCCTGGAGCCATGTTTCTGTAATCCCAATCAAATCGTATTCATTTACCTCTATTTGCGCAGCTAATTCATCCACCTTGTTCCGAATGCTCCTTGCATTAAGACACAAAGCCTTCAGGCTTGTTTTTTTAACGCTTTCAGACCTATATGAATTATTATTTACTGTGACCATGTTTGATTTAAACCGTTGAGTTCTTTGCCTTCTACTTTTGTTTTTCTCCTTCCTGTCTTTAGCTTTTATCCTTGTTTCCCTTTCCTCTGTCTCCTTGCTCAGGTTCCCAACCCCCTGCCACTTTAGTTTAAACCCTCCCCAATAGCACTAGCAAACACTCCCCCTAGGACATCGGTCCCGGCCCAGCCCAGGTGCAGACCGTCCCGTTTGTACTGGTCCCACCTCCCCCAGAACCGGTTCCAATGTCCAAGGAATTTGAATCCCTCCCCCTTGCACCATTCCTCTAGCCGCGTATTCATTTGAAATATCCTCCTATTTCCACTCTGACTAGCACGTGGCACTGGTAGCAATCCTGAGATTACTACCTTTGAGGTCCTCTTTTTTAATTTACCTCCTAACTCCCTATATTCTGCTTTTAGGACCTCATCCCGTTTTTTACCTATATCGTTGATGCCTATGTGCACCACGACAACTGGCTGTTCGCCCTCCCCCTCCAAAATGTTCTGTAGCCGCTCCGAGACGTCCTTGACCCTTGCACCAGGGAGGCAACACACCATCCTGGTGCAAGGGTCAAGGACCCTTAAAGGTGGGGTAAGGGGGTTATCTGTGTGGGGGTCTCTGTTCGCTGATCGCGGTCTGCTGACTGTTTCTGTTTCTCCACAGGTTGACGTCGCTTGCTGAGAAACCTCCGACCATTGACTGGAGCTATTACCAGAAAGTGATTGCCAAGGCTGGTATGGTGGCCGAATTTGAAAAGAAGGTGATGGAACAGTGCTGTGGGGGGGGGGTTTTGGTTGGGGGCTCTGAACAGGCAGGGGAAGCCCACTGAATTTCTCCGTGTGTCCTGTATAAACCTGAACATCTCGAGAATGTTTTTAAAAGGGAAATAGATAGTTGCTTGAAAAAGAGGAATATTGCAAGGTATGGGAAGTGAGGAGAGTGGGAGTAGACTGCACGGGATAGTAAAGGGAATGGTGATGGAGGCGAGTGGGATCAGACTGGGTGGGGTATTAAAGGGAATGGGAACTGAGGAGAGTGGGATTATACTGAGTGGCATATTAAAGGGTATGGGGAGCGAGCAGGAGAGTGGGATATTAAATGGTGTGGGGAGTGAGGAGCAGAGTGGGATTAGACTGTGTGGGGTACTAAAGGGTATGGGGAGTGGGATTAGACTAGGTGGGATATTAAATGGTATGGGGAGCAAGCAGGAGAATGGGATTAGACTGGGTGGGGTACTAAAGGGTATGGGGAGTGGAATTAGACTGGGTGGGATATTAAAGGGTATGGGGAGTGGAATTAGATTGGGTGAGATATCACAGGGTATGGGGAGTGGGATTAGACTGGGTGTGATATTACAGGGTCTGGGGAGTGGGATTAGACTGGGTGGGATATCACAGTGTATGGGGAGTGGGATTAGACTGGGTGTGATATTACAGGGTCTGGGGAGTGGGATTAGACTGGGTGGGATATCACGGTATGGGGAGTGGGATTAGACTGGGTGGGATATTACAGGGTCTGGGGAGTGGGATTAGACTGGGTGGGATATTACAGGGTATGGGGAGTGGGATTAGACTAGGTGGGATATCACAGGGTATGGGGAGTGGGATTAGACTAGGTGGGATATCACAGGGTATGGGGAGTGGGATTAGACTGGGTGGGATATTACAGGGTATGGGGAGTGGGATTAGACTGGGTGGGATATCACAGGGTATGGGGAGTGGGATTAGACTGGGTGGGATATCACAGGGTATGGGAAGTGGGATTAGACTGGGTGGGATATCACGGTATGGGAAGTGGGATTAGACTGGGTGGGATATTACAGGGTATGGGGAGTGGGATTAGACTGGGTGGGATATCACAGGGTATGGGAAGTGGGATTAGACTGGGTGGGATATCACAGGGTATGGGAAGTGGGATTAGACTGGGTGGGATATTACAGGGTATGGGGAGTGGGATTAGACTGGGTGGGATATTACAGGGTATGGGGAGTGGGATTAGACTGGGTGGGATATCACAGGGTATGGGAAGTGGGATTAGACTGGGTGGGATATCATAGGGTATGGGGAGTGGGATTAGACTGGGTGGGATATTACAGGGTATGGGGAGTGGGATTAGACTGGGTGGGATATCACAGGGTATGGGGAGCGAGCAGGAGAGTGGAATTGGACTGGGTGACTCGTGGAGAATAACACCGGCCTGTTTCTGTGCTGGAACATTGTATGCTCCGGTACTTGTTGTGGTGAGTCCTGTATCTCCATCTCTGAAGGAAGGAAAAAAATCAAATCAGCAACTGCATGGTGATGGATTGCCCCTTCAGATGGATTTTTCCATCTCCCAGCAAATACAAAGCTGCAAAGAGTGATTTGTGCCTTTGTTGGAGGAGTCCATTTGCACCGAGGTTCAGTCCTGTGGTTGCCAGGCACTCACACCTGAGCCTACACCCCCAACGGCTGGTTATTCGACCACAGCGAGCGTCACGGCCCAGGCCAATCCTGTTCTCTGCTGACGTCCCCAAGCGCTTGTTTTGCCAGCTGGTGTCGCTGGATGGTGATCGGGAGCCCACGCTGGGTCTAGCCTGGGGAGCCGAGGCTGATCGCAGTACATCAACTGGTGAGACCAGCTAACTCTGCACAGGCTGGGAATCAAAACTGGTGCCTTGAGGTGTGAATGTACCCACTGCGTCACCAGAAAGTTTTGATTCAATGGGTCCTTCTTGTTCCCGAAGCATTTGCTGCAGAGAACCGACTGTAGTCTAATAGCATCTTACGAACATATGAAAATGACAGGCAGTCAAAGACCAGCTGGTCCATCAAGACTGCCCCAAACTCATACCTAGAGCATCTTGACTAGACACTTCGTACCCCCCCCCCCCCCTCTCCCCCCACCCCTGGGAGAGGCATAAAGCCTGAAAAAGAAACCCAGGGCCAAAAGGGGTGAGAAAATCTTCTCCGACTCCCTCAGGCGATCAAAACCAGACCAGGAGATCACATTGACCGTGCGTGCATTAACTGTGAATCCAGTTACCTTCTATATGATGCAATCTCTGCCCAGCCAAGAACCGGTCCAACTCCCTTCTGTAAGGCTGGGAGAGTCAGCGCCCACCACACCAGCGGGTGACACATTCCAGCGGTTCACTGCTCTATCTAGATGCATTTATGCTGGTAGGGTGAGATGAAGAGGGGTTGGGAGGAGGCTCGTGTGGAGCATAAACGGAGGCATAGACCAGTTGGGCCGAATGGCCTGTTTCTGTGCTGCAGAGTCTGTGTAATTCTATGCAATATTCCTACTCTTGCGTAGTTTAAATGCATGTCCGGCTGAATCTCGCAGCATTGAGAATTTCAGTACAACCGGGAGGTGGGGCAAGACGGTGGGACACCGGCTATCTTCTCCCAACACACTTATGGATATCTAATTCAGTAAACATAGACTTGTCTCAGATTCCTTGGTGCAGCAGTAAGTAATTATAATTGCAGTTGTCTGTTTGATAGGACGGTGGGGGGTGGGTTGCAGGTGCTTCTGTGACTGTGATATTTTCACTTTATATTTTCTCTCTCCTCCCTCTTTCCCACTCCACCCCCAACAGTACGGTGCTCTGAAGGTTCCAGAACCCATCGACACACAGATGGAGAAGATTAATGCCCAGGAGCAAGAGGCTGTGAGTAAAGAGCCATTTTTATTATAATCTGACACGGACCTATCAAGTTGTACAGACAACTGGACTCTTGTAATACCCTGGGTCTACATTCAATTAACGGTTTCTCTTTATTCAACAGAACAAAAGTGCTCAGTCCTATAGCCAGGGTTCTAAGGAGCGGATTTCCAAATATGAGAATGAGGTAATGCAACTGTGTGTGTACCTGCTCCCACGGCCAAAAGCTACCTGCAGTAACCCCTCAGATTTTTTTTACAGGGGTGCTGACTCTCTCTGGGGTACAGATCCATGGGTGCTATCTCTCACTGGAGTACAGTTCCATGGGCGCTGACTCTCTCTAGGATACGTGGTCCACAGGCATTAACTCCCTGGGGCGCTGGGGCGCGGGTCCCTCGGGCGCTGACCCTCGCTGGGGCACGGGTCCCTTGGGCGCTGACCCTCGCTGGGGCGTGGGTCCCTCGGGCGCTGACCCTCGCTGGGGCGCGGGTCCCTCGGGCGCTGACCCTCGCTGGGGCGCGGGTCCCTGGGGCGCTGACCCTCGCTGGGGCACGGGTCCCTCGGGCGCTGACCCTCGCTGGGGCGCAGGTCCCTCGGGCGCTGACCCTCGCTGGGGCGCGGGTCCCTCGGGCGCTGACCCTCGCTGGGGCGCGGGTCCCTCGGGCGCTGACCCTCGCTGGGGCGCGTGTCCCTCGGGCGCTGACCCTCGCTGGGGCGCGGGTCCCTCGGGCGCTGACCCTCGCTGGGGCGCGGGTCCCTCGGGCGCTGACCCTCGCTGGGGCGCGGGTCCCTCGGGCGCTGACCCTCGCTGGGGCACGGGTCCCGCAGGCACAGGTTGTTCTCTGACACATTACGGGCGTGACCATTGTTGAGTGAGTGCCAGCAGGCTGCTGAAGTGTCGGGGCTTTACTGCAGCATCTGCTCATGTCCTCACCCGACAGCTTCATGTGTATTTCCCAGCACGGGGGTCACTGGGTGGCATGAGCCCTGGCTGTTTTTGGCTCCCTAACCTATGCCTAGGTCGCGAAAGCGAATTTCTACCTTCTGAGACCTGCCAACCCAGCACCGCCTGCAAATTGAACCTGGGCCCTTCCAGTCTGTGGGGCACCATTACATATTGGCTTTACCACAGACCCCCCCGGGGCGAACTTAACCAGGTTTGATTGGACTAGTGTGTAACCATCACAGCCAAACCCTATCCTGATCCCGTCCCCGCCCCGTCCTGTACTTGTCCTCGGCCGATGTATATACTTGTGGGAAAAGTACAAACAGAACCCGGCTCAGTGCCCAGGACTAGTGAGCACAAGGGGTGGGGGGGTGCATTTGGCGGGGTGTACGAGGAAGTTTTGTTTGGGGTGGGGGTGGGGGGGTGAGTTGGTGTGGATTTTCAGAGGGCAGACCAGTACCATCTGGTTATGGGTGTGCTGTAACATGTGCATTTTCTCATTCGTTCTGCTCACTTGCTGTGTTCCAGCTGGCGAAATTCAAAAGCATGGTTCCATTTGACCAGATGACCATCGAGGATCTGAACGACGCTTTCCCCGAAACCAAACTGGACATGCAAAAGTATCCCTACTGGCCGCACAAGCCCATCAGTGAGCTGTAACCGTCCCCTGCTCCAGCCTGTGCTCTCTACAGATGTAACTTTATCTGTTGTAAAATAAAGCTATGTTCAGTATCGAGTGAGTGCTCCCATCTGTGATCCTCCCTCTTAACGGCGCATTACCAGGAACTGTGCAACCAGCAACCTCCCCACTCAACCTAAATGAAGCAAAATATTACACAAGGGCAAGTTGCTTTCCCCCCCCCCCCCCCCCTTCTCATCCTCTCTTGAAGGCGCTGACCAACGGTGGGGTGGGTGTCCCCCAGTATCTCATCCAGGTGGCCGTTCTATGTGTGAGCCGAGAGGAGGGTGTCGTCAAGCTATTCAGTGTGGGGGGGCATCACAACTGATCACCGGACACGCACTCTGGTGGCATAGTGGTTAGCACTGGTGCCTCACAGCGCCAGAGACCCGGGTTCGAATCTGACCTCGGGTGACTGTCTGTGTGGAGTTTGCACATTCTCCCCGTGTCTGCGTGGGTTTCCTCCGGGTGCTCCGGTTTCCTCCCACAGTCCAAAAATGTGTGGGTTAGGTTGATTTGGCTATGATAAATTGACCCTTAGTGTTAGGGGGAATTAAATACGTGGGGTTACGGGGGTAGGGTGGGATATGTGTACTGTGGGGATTAAAGCAGGGACAGGGTACTGGATTTGGATGATCAGCCATGATTGTATTGAATGGCGGAGCAGGCTCGACGGGCCGAATGGCCTACTCCTGCTCCTAGATTCTAAGTTTCTAAGTTTCTAAGTCACTCGGTAGAAGTGGGAACCCTGGTTGACTTCCCTCCCCTTCTGTCTGTTACCAATTGATATCATCGGTTTCCTTGTCCAATTTCAGCTGTAAATAGTGTGCTGGCTTCAGCTCTTCTATTCTGCTTGTATCTTGTACTCTGTGAGGTCTTCTTTCAAGCGACAGAGTTCTGAGTTTTGTCACTCCATGGTCTAACACTGGGGATTGGCCAACATCACTTTAAAAAAAAAAAAACCCCCAGATTATCTGGTCAATTATCTCATTGCTGTTTGTGGGAGCTTGCTGTGTGCAAATTGGCTGCCATGTTTCCTACATTACAACAGTGACCACTTCAAAAAAGTACTTCATTGGCTGTAAAGTGTTTTAGGACGTCCTGAGGTTGTGAAAGGTGCTATAGAAATGCAAGTCTTTCTCTGATTGCTTGTGCATAAAAAGCCCAATTATGGACCGGGGGAGATACAGTGCAATACTTGGTGTGCGACTGGGGCTAATTCTGGATTACAGCCAGAATAATGCCTGTGTTGGGGGTGGGGGGGGCGGGATCAGCCCTTCAAATATGGCTGTTGTAGAATGTCAGTCCCCAGCCCGACACTGGTACGATGTGTGTGTTTTCATCTCCATCTTGTGTTGTGATCCGGGATCATTATTGACTTGGGATTGATATTTGTTGCAGTAAAGGAGCTGTGCTCGGTGCAGCCGAGGATATAAAAAATCTTCAGCTCCAAGGGCTAAGCCTGTAAGTGTCTGGAAATTTGTGTTCGCAGTTGGCCCTTTTTTTTTGGTAAGTTTTCCTCTCCTGCTGCCTCAACCAAGTGATCACTCTTCCTCTGTTAGCCAGGCAGTGGGTGTTGACGGGCTGTTTGACCATGGGGACCTTAACAGGCAGGTCTGACGCGGCACTATTCCAGTGTTCAGGAGTGGAATCCCTGGCTGATTTCCCCTCTCTAGGTGAGGGACTAATTGTGAACATCTCTATCGCTACCCTGGCTGAGATCAGCTCGGTCAGCAGAAGCTGGGGATTGAACTTGGGCCCTTTCGGTTTGTCTTGCTGCTGCTTCAGCCAGATGAGGTGCTGGGGAAGGCGTTGTATGAACATTTGAAAGGGTTTTGCCCTGTAATAACTGGCTTACTTAAATAAGGCTGTCCCCCACCCTCCCCTCCCCTCCTTTTGCCCAGACATTCTCTTGACTTGAATGAAGTCAAAATGATGCTACAAATCCAAGTTCCTTTTGTTGCAAAGTTGTGGCGTGTGTTCGGTTAGCTCCCAGTTCATCAAACCAGTTCATGCTAGGAAGGAACCAAAAAGGGTGAGAATAAATTTGCTCACTCAATAAGGAGCAAATTGTAGTGCTCCAGTAATATAGACTAGTAATCCAGAGGCCTGGACTAATAATCCAGAGATTGAGGTTCAAATCCCATCAGTGTAGTTTGAGAATTGGAATTCAGTTTGAAATATCTGGGAATACAAAGCTGGTTGTCAGTAAAAGTGACCATGAAGCTGTCAGATTGTTGAAAAACCCAACTGGTTCACTAATGTCCTTTAGGGAAAGTAACCTGCCATCCTTACCCGCTCTGGCCTAACTCCAGTCTCACACCAATATGGTTGACTCTTAACTGCCCTCTGGAGTGGCCTAGAAAACCTTGTATCAAGTACTATGCCACCTTCTCAGGGCAACTAGGGGCAGGCAATAGATGCTGGCCTTGCCAGCAACACCCACAGCCCAAGAATGAATAAATCATAACTAACACCTTGGAGGGCAGAAGGATGTGCTGTTCATATTTTCCTCTTCTGCCCTACCCCCAGCTCTTTAAAATGAACCATGGAAGTCTTGCGGCCCTGGACCATCCAAGAGGGGGCGATGCTCCAAGACTTGAAGCACCTGGGTAGATGTGTTATAGGTCCTAGTGAGGAGTTTGGAGGCCACACGTAAATTCCTTCTGGTTCTTGGTCCATGGTGTCAAATTGGCAATCATATTCAGAAAGGCCACAGGATGGCTGTTGTGGGAACAGGGATAATGTCCCAATGGTGCAGTTGGGGCAGAGGGGAGGCGGGTGTTCTGTGGTTGAGGCTAATGGACCTTCATGGGGCAGTGTAGAGGGAGCATTACTCTGTATCTTACCCGTGCTGTACCTGCCCTGGGAGTGTTTGATGGGACAGTGTAGAGGGAGCTTTACTCTGTATCTAACCCGTGCTGTACCTGTCCTGGGAGTGTTTGATGGGACAGTGTAGAGGGAGCATTACTCTGTATCTAACCCCGTGCTGTACCTGCCCTGGGAGTGTTTGATGGGACAGTGTAGAGGGAGCTTTACTCTGTATCTAACCCGTGCTGTACCTGCCCTGGGAGTGTTTGATGGGTCAGTGGGGAGGGAGCTTTACTCTGTATCTAACCCCGTGCTGTACCTGCCCTGGGAGTGTTTGATGGGACACTGGATACCTGGATTGGAAACTGTTCCATTCCTCATCACTAATATCTAAGCCTTTTAACTGGGTTTTGTTTTGCTGATCCTGGTAGGTATAAACTTTGTGATGACCCCCCCCCCCCCCTTCAAGACTTGTATACATTTTATACCTGGCCATCCAAGGGTTGTGGTCCCCTGTGTGTGAGCAGTCCTTTGCCCCTGTTGTTGGGAGGGTGTGTGTGTGGGGCCTTGTCCTGTTTGGGGAGCGGGACATCTTTAAGGCGCGCGTTCGGAGGCGGCTTTCCCTTTAAAAGGGGCGGGGCAGCCTGGCCCTGGGCTTAAAGCCGCTTCCAGACGCTTCTCGCCAGCAGTCGGCCGGAGAGATGACGCTGAACAGGCCGGGGGAGCCCGGCAGCCACAGGTACTGGGGGCCGAGGAGCGGCGAGGGGAGGAGGCCCGGCCCTGCCCTGCCCTGCCCTGCCCTGCCCTCAGAGCCAGGCTCAGGCAGTCAGCTGGGCCCGGCTGTTATTTATATTTATTAATTATGTTTGTTATTTAGATTAATTGTATGTGTTAATGTTATTTCTATTATTTGTTTATTAATTATATTTATTATTATTAATTATATTTATCAATACAGTACAGAAGGAGGCCCATTTTTGCCTGTTTGAACGAGCTCTCCAATTAGTCCCACTCCCCCTGCTCTTTCCCCATAGCCCTGCAAATTTTTCCCCCTCAGGTATTTATCCAATTCCCCTTTTGAAAGTTATTATTGAATCCGCTCCCACCGCCCTTTCAGGCAACGCGTTCCAGATCATAACAACTCGCTGCGTTTATATAAAAAAAAATGTTTCCTCATCTTCCCCCTCCCCTCTGGTTCTTTTGCCAATCACCTTAAATCTGCGTCTTCTGGTTACCGACCCTCCTACCACTGGAAACCGTTTCTCCTCAGTTACTCTGTCAAAACCCCTTCCTGATTTTCAACACCTCTATCAAATCTCTTGACCTTCTCTGCTCCCAAGGAGAACAACCCCAGCCGCTCCACATCACTGAAGTCCCTCATCCCCTGGTACCATTCTAGTAAATCTCTTCAAGCCCTGGACATCCTTCCTACAGTGTGGTGCCCAGAATTGAGCACCATACTCCAGCTGAGGCCTAGCCAATGATTTATAAAGGTTTAGGATAACTTCCTTGCTTTTGCACTCTATGCCTCTTAATAAAGCCGAATATCCTGTCTGCTTTTTAACAGCTTCTCAATTTGTCCTGCCACCTTCAAAGATTTGATGTATATACACCCCCAGGTCTCTCTGTTTCTGCACCCCTTTTAAAATTGTACCATTTAGTTTATATTGCCTCGCCGTTCTTTTGTACCAAAATATATCACTTCACAATTCTCTGCATTTAAATTCATCTGCCATGTGTCTACACCTTTCACCAGTCTGTTTATGTCCTCCTGAAGTCTGTTACTATCCTCCTAATTGTGTACTACATTTCGAATTTCGTGTCATCTGCAAACTTTGAAATTATGACCTGTATACCCAAGTCCAGGTCATTAATATATATCATAAGGAGCAGTGGTCCTAATACCGTCCCCTGGGGAAAACCACTGTACACTGCCCTCCAGTCTGAAAAACAACCGTTCACCACTACTCTCTGTTTTCTGTCCCTTAGCCAATTTTGTATCCATACTGCCACTGTCCCTTTAATCCCATGGGCTTTAATTTTGCTAACAAGTCTATTATGTGGTAGAACTTTAACAATACCGTGCTGACTTTCATTTATTAGCCCATACTTTTCCAAATGCCAATTAATTTTGACCCATGTTATTGTCTCTGAAAGTTCGGCTGACTGGCCTGTAGTTACTGGGTTTATTCCTCTTCCCTTTTTGGAATAGGATTGTAATATTTGCAATTCTCCAGTCCTCCAGCACCACCCCCATATCTGAGGATTGGAAGATTGTGGCCTGAGCCTCTGCAATTTCCACACTTCCTTCCCTCAGAAACCTAGGATGCACCCCATCTGGACTGGGTGACTTTTCTACTTTGAGTACTGCCAGCCTTTTAAGTACCTCGGCATGGATTTTGCGTTATTAATGATGAGGCTAATATAGCTCACCATTATTATGGAGTAAATTATTATGGGTCTGCTTCTGGGGAAGGTGGGACCTGTACAAGTTGGACGGGTTGCACCTGAACTGGAACGGGACCAACATCCTTGCGGGGAGGTTTGCTAGTACTGTTGGGGGATGGGATATGGAGTGGAGCTATAGTAGGGGGTGATGCACAGCCAAATATAGAGGAAAAAACAAGACAGCCTGGAAGGCAGAGCAAATATGTAATGGCACAGGGGAGTATGGTAAGGCTGGATGGCATTTATTTTAATGCAAGGAGTCTTGCGAGTAAGGCAGATGAATTGAAGGTGTTGATGAACACATGGGAGTATGATATTGTTGCTATCACAGAGACATGGTTGAGGGCGGGGCAGGACTGGCAGCTCAATATTCCGCGGTATAGAATCTTCAGGCGAGACAGAGGGGGGTGTAAAAGAGGAGGGGGTGTCGCAATATTAATCAAGGAGTCAATTACTGCTGTAAGGAGGGATGATATCTTAGCAGGTTCCTCTAATGAGGCCATATGGGTCGAACTTAAAAACAAAAAGGGGGCAAGCACTTTGCTGGGAGTGTACTATAGGCCCCCAAACAGTCAGGGGGAGATAGAGGAACAGATATGTAGGCAAATCTCAGAAGTGTAGAAATAATAGGGTAATAATAGTAGGGGATTTCAACTTCCCCAATATTAACTGGGATTAGGGACCAAAGTGGCAATCTGTGTGTAGAGCCGGAAGATGTAGGTGAGGTTTTAAATGAATATTTTGCATCTGTGTTCACTATGGAGAAGGACGCTGTAGGCATAGAAATCAGGCAGGGGGATTGTGATATACCTGAACATATTAGTATTGAGAGGGAGGAGGTTTTAGCGGGCTTAAAAGTGGATAAATCCCCAGGCCCTGACAGGATGTATCCCAGGCTGCTGTGTGAGACAAGGGAGGAGATTGCAGGGGCTCTGACACAAATTTTCAGAACCTCTCTGGCCACAGGGGAGGTGCCAGAGGACTGGAGAACAGCTAATGTAGTACCATTGTTCAAGAAGGATAGTGGGGGTAAACCAGGGAATTACAGGCCAGTGAGCCTAACATCAGTGGTAGGGAAATTATTGGAAAAAATTCTGAGGGACAGAATTAGTCTCCACTTGGAGAGGCAGAGATTAATCAGGGATAGTCAGCATGGCTTTGTCAGGGGGAGATCATGTCTGACCAATTTGATTGAATTTTTCGAGGGGGTGACTAGGTGTGTGGATGAGGGTAGTGCAGTTGATGTAGTCTACATGGACTTCAGTAAGGCTTTTGACAAAGTCCCACATGGGAGACTGGTCAAGAAGGTAAGAGCCCATGGGATCCAAGGCAATTTGGCACATTGGATCCAAAATTGGCTTAGTGGCAGGAGGCAGAGGGTGATGGTCGAAGGTTGTTTTTGTGACTGGAAGCCTGTGTCCAGTGGTGTACTGCAGGGATCGGTGCTGTGTCCTTTGCTGTTTGTAGTGTACATTAATGATTTAGATATGAATGTAGGAGGTATGATCAGTAAGTTCGCAGATGACACGAAAATTGGTGGAGTGGTAAATAGCGAGGAGGGAAGCCTCAGGCTACAGGACGATATAGACGGGATGGTTAGCTGGGCAGAACAATGGCAAATGGAATTTAACCCTGAAAAGTGTGAGGTGATGCATTTTGGGAGGACTAACAAGGCAAGGGAATACACAATGAATGGTAGGACCCTAGGAAGGACAGAGGATCAGAGGGACCTTGGTGTGCATGTACATAGATCCCTGAAGGCAGCAGGACAGGTAGATAAGGTGGTTAAAAAGGCATATGGGATACTTGCCTTCATTAGTCGAGGCATCGAATATAAGAGCAGGGAGGTTATGATGGAGCTGTACAAAACGCTAGTTAGGCCACAGCTGGAATACTGTGTGCAGTTCTGGTCGCCACACTATAGGAAGGATCTGATTGCATTGGAGAGGGTGCAGAGGAGATTCACCAGGATGTTACCTGGGCTGGAGCGCTTCAGCTATGAAGAGAGACTGGACAGGCTGGGGTTGTTTTCCTTAGAGCAGAGAAGGCTGAGGGGGGACCTGATTGAGGTGTACAAAATTATGAGGGGCATAGATAGGGTAGATAGAAAGGAACTTTTCCCCTTAGTAGAGGGGTCAATAACCAGGGGGCATAGTTTCAAGGTAAGGGGCAGGAGGTTTAGAGGGGATTTGAGGAAAAACTTTTTCACCCAGAGGGTGGTTAGAATCTGGAACTCACTGCCTGAAAGGGTGGTAGAGGCAGGAACCCTCAACATTCAAGAAGCATTTAGATGAGCACTTGAAACACCATAGCAAACAAGGCTACGGACCAAATGCTGGAAAATGGGATTAGAATAGACAGGGCTTGATGGCCGGTGCGGACACGATGGGCCGAAGGGCCTCTTTCTGTGCTGTATAACTCTATGACTCTAAATTGGACAGCAACTTCTGGCATCCGTACATTTAAATGCAGAAATCCCGAAGTTGCTGTCAGAGATACCCCGCTCCTCCGCAGGGTGCACTGTAACAGTCATCGCTGATAGACTCGGCATTGAAAGACATGCAACGGCGTGAACTTTGGGTACTTGCCAACTAGTTCCCCACTAAAGACGCCAGAAAAAGTTAGGGCTCATGCATTCAGGAGTAAGTGAATTTATAACGGCGTGGTAATTATTGCCAAACAACCTCTCTGGCCCAGAAAATGTAATTTTACAGGTATGGAGTCTCGTTCTCTCAGAAGTTAATTAGTGTTGGAGATTTTAAAAAAGAATTAATTTTTTTTACCTTTTTCTGTCTGTCTCTTTTATCTCTCTTCCTCTTAATCCTGTCTGTCTTTCCCAATCTTTGTTCCGGTTTCTGTACATGATTTAAATCTAATTTATACTTCCTGGTTTGGACTCTGTGTGTCTCAGTGAGGATTCTTCAATCTGATTGGCTGAAGAGCCTCACTGTTGCTTGACCTGCTCACAGATGCCCTATAAATGCTGCCGCGCTAGAGCAGATGTCGGATTAGAGCAAGTCTCCGCTCAAAAGCCCGCAAAAACTTTGTGGGCCGCTGTTAGCAAGGTGAATGGCGAGCGCTGCTGATCGCAAAATCCGGGCCCTCTTTATCTATTTTTAACCTAGCCAATATCGCTACTGCCTCCTCCTTTACTGCTACACTGGCAGCATCCTCTTCTCCAGTGAAGACAGATGCAAAGTACTCATTTAGTACCTCAGCCATGCCCTCTGCCTCCACAAGAAGATCTCCATTTTGGTCCCCAATCAGCCCCACCCTTCCTTTTACTACCCTTTTACTATTTATATGTTTTATAAAAGACTTTTGGGTTCCCTTTTTATGTTAACCGCTAATCTATTCTCATACTCTCTCTTTGCCCCTCTTATTCCCCTTTTTAGATCTCCTCTGAACTTTCCATATTCAGTTTGGTTCTCTACTGTATTATGGACATAAGAACATAAGAAATAAGAGCAGGAGTAGGCCGTATGGCCCCTCGAGCCTGCTCCGCCATTCAATAAGATCATGGCTGATCATCGACCTCAACTCCACTTTCCCGCCCGATCTCCATATCCCTTGATTCCCCTAGAGTCCAAAAACCTTACTTTTGTCATAAGCCTCGTTTTTCTGTTTCATTATATTATATTCATTTATATTAATTATATTTAATTATACATATTGTTATTTATACTCATTATTCAGATTTATTAATTATATCATTCATTATATTTATTATAATTATTACATGGAATATACAGCACAGAAACAGGCCATTCGGCCCAACCAGTCCATGCTAATGATTATGCTGCTCTCCAGCTTACTTCATCTCACCCTATAACCTTCATTTAACCTTTTATCCCTTGTGTTTATGTAACTTATATTTAAATCCATCTATGCTATTCGCCTCAACTGCTCCCTGTGGTAGTGAGTTGCACATTCTCACCACTCTCTGAGTAAAGGCATTTCTCCTGAATTCACTATTGGATTTATTAGTGACTATCTTGTATTTATGGCTCCCAGTTTTGGACTTGCCATCAATTTCTCTGTTTTAATTTTAAAACAATTTTATCGTCTGGGTGCAGACCCTCCTGGATAAGTCTCCCTTGTGACCCAGGGGGTTCAAGCATCAGGATGGGGTGGCTGTGACTTTAAGCTGGCCTGAGAACCAATCTAGGCCCCCCCCACCCCGGACCTTGAGGAGTGATGCTGCTGGCTGTGGAATTTATATCCGCAGCCTGTAGCCTAGTTTCTGGTACTCGGACAGGTTTGAACCCACTGCCCGTCTTGATATCTTTGCTTGGAGCCGCTAAGTTTAGTTAGACACCAGAGGAAATTCTTGTGAGTTTTATTCTGCTCTACATCTCTCCATACAGCAGTGCCTTGCAATGTGATTAATGCTGGGTCAATTGACATTTTCAGGATCAGTAGATTTTTGTTAGGTAAGGGTATCAAGGGATGTGGAGCAAAGGCAGGTAGATGGAGTTGAGATACAGATCAGCCAAGGTCTAATTGAATGGTGGAACAAGCTCGAGTGGCTGAATGGCCCACTGCTGAAAACAAGTGCACACACCAGGGAGTTTTTAATATTTATATATTTTTTTTCTGAATACAGACTTTGCGTGTCTTCAACTGTCCACTGCAGCGACAGTGTTTACTCAAAACAATTGCACAGCATGGACTCAGCTAGGAGACTGGTTAATGCTGATAACTTGCACCATTTTACAAATAGCTTTCCCCCCACCCCCAAGCCCCACACAGCTGTAGACAGGACTGTGTGTTTTTTAAACGGGCTGAAGTTTCTAAATCGTAAGCCAAGTACCCCGATTTTAAATGGAATGTCTGTTTTCCCCACCCTCACTTCTGTGTCTTGTGATGTGTGGCCGTTGATGATTATTTAAGGGGTAGACTTCAATTTTCACTGCCAGCAAATGCGCCAGAAGTCGAACCACAAAGTCCCCTCAGGGGCCCCGTAGAGGGCAGCACTGAGCCCTGCACACCAGCAGGTGCCAGGCTCGATTCCCAGTCTGTGCTGGTCTCAGCAAGGGTGCTGTAATAGTCCTCAGTGCTGCTGGGCTGGGGTGGGGCAGTGGCTGATTCACCTAGTTGTCTTGCTCCTGTTCCTGCACAGAATTAAAGAAAAGACAAGTCTTTCACCACCTCGGAGCGTCCCAAAGCGCTTTACAGCCAATGAAGTAGTTTTGAAGTGTAGTCGCTGTTGTCATGTAGGAAACGCAGCAGCTAATTTGCGCACAGTAAGCTCCCACAAACAGCACTGAGATATGATCAGATAATCTGTCTTAGTGTTGTTGGTTGATAAATATTGGCCAGGACACTGGGGAGAACTCCCCTGCTCCTCTTCGAAATAGTGCCGTGGAATCTTTTACACCCCCCCGAGAGACCAGACCGGGCCTTGGTTTAATGTCTCCTCTGAAAGACGGCACCTCCGACAGTGCAGCACTGCGCTGAAGTGTCAGTCTGGATTATTTGCTCAGGTGTCTGGAATGGGGCTTGAACCCACAACCTTCTGACTCTGAGGTGAGCGTGCCACCCACTGAGCCGCGACTGACACCCTAATATAGAATTTGCTACATTAAAACAATCCGTTCTGCCCAACCAGTCTGTGCTGTCCTTTATTCTCCACATGAGCAATAGTCCTATTCCCACGATCCCACCCTGTTCCTCTATCTCTTTACCCCCCTTTCCTTACCCCCCTTTCCTTCCACCACCTCTCTAACCAATTCTGAAATGTTGACACAGTCTCTGCTTCCGTCACTGACTCCAGTAGTACATCCCACAGCCTCACAACCCTCTGTGTAAAAAGGTTTCTCCTGCTCTCTGCCCTATATCTCTTGCATTTAATCTAATATCTGCCCCCTCGCTCTAGACCCCTTCAGTCACTCCTGATTGTGACCTCTGCCAGGAAGTACATGTGTGGACAGCAGGCCCTCTGTGTGGAATAGTCTGCCGGCGCTCACCTGTCTAGGCTGTCGGCCTGGATGAGGTAGTGAAGTGTGGGTGCTTATGAAGCCGTCCCCTAAACCTCATTAGCGATAGTCCCACCCAGCGTGATAAGGTCACAGGGCAGTCTGAGAGGTGGTTGCCCCTGTTTGAGTGTGACGTTACACCTCTGTTTACTGTGCTCGCAGTGTGCTGATGTTTTACGACCACGTAGAGCTGGCATTCAGTGACGTGGACAACACGTTGGAGGCTTTCAGAGGCTCAAGGAAGGGAACCGTTTACTTGATGCCGTACCAAGTAAGTGACATTGCACCTTCCACATCTGAGAAATGTGGAGCTCAGCTCGTTTCCATTCATACATTAAATAAACACACAGGCTTTTTATTTTCGAATACATCACCAGCACGTCACCTGTCAGTGTACAAGTTACAATAGAACAGTGCCTTTCACCTCGTGTACCAGGGTTCAGAGCCAGCTTAGATTGATGGCATGAAAGTCTCCTCTGTTTGTTGGTTGTAAGGTGCCAGTATTATTTGAGCATATCAGTTTGGGCAGTCTCGACCTAGTCCCTAGTGGGGGAAGTGTCCTAGAATACAAACCTGCCCCTAATTTGGGAGTGTTTGATGGTACAGTTTAGAGGGAGCTTTACTCTGTATCTAACCCATGCTGTGCCTGCCCTGGGAGTACTTGATACTGACATTGGGTAATCTATTCCCCAGCGATAACATTCTTCACCCTGAGGATTGGGCTGGGGCGGGGGGAGAAACCATTCTGTGCTCCACTGTTATACAGTGACAGCCCCGTACCCACCAGTACTGTACCCCAGTGTTATACAGCGACAGACCTGTCCCCACCAGTACTGTACCCCAGTGTTATACAGTGACAGACCTGTACCCACCAGTACTGTACCCATGTTATACAGTGACAGACCTGTACCCACCAGTACTGTACCCGTTATACAGTGACAGACCTGTACCCACCAGTACTGTACCCGTTATACAGTGACAGACCTGTACCCACCAGTACTGTACCCCAGTGTTATACAGTGACAGACCTGTACCCACCAGTAATGTACCCGTGTTATACAGTGACAGACCTGTCCCCACCAGTACTGTACCCCAGTGTTATACAGTGACAGACCTGTCCCCACCAGTACTGTACCCCAGTGTTCTACAGTGACAGACCTGTACTGTACCCCAGTGTTATACAGTGACTCCCCCAGCAGTGACAGATATACAGTGATACAGTAACCCTGCCCCCAGCAGTGACCTGCCTGTACTGATATAACTGGATGCATTTGTTGGTGTGTTTCTTGTATCCTATGCCACAGTGTTCTCCTGTATCTGTTTTTTGTAGGTAGTCTTTGTGGCAAAAGATAGCAGAGAGGCACTGAATTCCTTCACGATGCCATTTTACCTGATGAAGGGCTGTGAGATCAAGCAGCCAGTGCTCGGGGCAAACTATATCAAAGGAACCATCAGTGCTGAGCCAAATGGTACGTGGGAGTAAAGAGAACATTCCTGTAGTTCTCCTGCGTGCGTCATGGAATAAATTTCTGAAATCCTTCAACTCGTTTATTTACAACAGGTAGAGGCAGAAACGAATGATGATCAACAGCTGGCCGCACAGTTGCTTTGTTGGGGGAGGAAATGGAGCCAGTGCTGGGCTAGCGCACTGCACTCCCACTGGATCCAGTGCTGGGCTAGCGCACTGCACTCCCACTGGATCCAGTGCTGGGCTAGCGCACTGCACTCCCACTGGATCCAGCGCTGGGTTAGCGCACTGCACTCCCACTGGATCCAGTGCTGGGCTAGCGCACTGCACTCCCACTGGATCCAGTGCTGGGCTAGCGCACTGCACTCCCACTGGATCCAGTGCTGGGCTAGCGCACTGCACTCCCACTGGATCCAGTGCTGGGCTAGCGCACTGCACTCCCACTGGATCCAGTGCTGGGCTAGCGCACTGCACTCCCACTGGATCCAGCGCTGGGCTAGCGCACTGCACTCCCACTGGATCCAGCGCTGGGCTAGCGCACTACACTCCCACTGGATCCAGCGCTGGGCTAGCGCACTGCACTCTCTCGAGATCCAGCGCTGAGTTTGTACGCTGTCAGACCAACAGACTGACAACACCGAGGCAGTGGAGGGGACAAGAGAGTTGGTGAGCTAGAGCTGGGTGTCATTAATGTACATGTGGAACCTTGACCGCCTGTCTTTAGATGATGTTACCAAGGGGCAGCATGTCGATCAGGAAGAGGAGGGATAGATTCTTGGGGACTCCAGAGGTAATGGTGCGGGAGCGAGATGAGTTGCCATTGCAGGAGATTTTCTGGCTACAACTGGATAAATAGGAATGGAACCAGGTGAGGGCAGTTCCACTCGGCTGGACAACGGAGGAGTGGCGTTGGAGGAGGATGGTGCGGTCAACCATGTCAAAGGCTGCAGAGAGGTTGAGAAGGATAAGGAGGGCTAGCTTACCGCAGTCACATCGGATCTCATTTGTGATATTGGGTAGGGCTGTTCTGATGCTGTGGTAGGGAAATAAACCTGATTGGAGAGATTCAAACATAGAGTTGTGGGAAAGGTGGGCACGGATTTGGGAGGCGACAACACATTCAAGGACATTTTTTGAGGAGTGGGTGATGGCGGTTTGAAAGGGAGATGGAACCTGAGGAATGGGTACCATTTCTAATGTCAGCTAGTTTAGTGGGAATGGATTCAAGGGAGCAGGATGTGTGTCTGATGAACCAGAGAGGAGATGGGAGAGAAAGTCGGCAGTTCAGGACTAGGGCAAAGAAAAGCCTTGCGAGGGAGGGAGGGTTGGCTTGGCAGGAAGCAGCTGAATGGATGGTCTCGTCCTCGGTGACAAAGAAGTCCACGAGTTCCTCGCAATTGTTGTTGGAGGTGAGGGGGTAGGGAAGCGGTTTAAGGAGATGGTTGGTAGTGGCGTAAAGAAGCAGCCGATTCTCTTTTTATCTCCAGGATGATCCTGGAGTAGTGAGTGGAGTTGACAGAGGAGAGCGAGGCCCGATAGCTCTTGATGTGGTCCAACCAGATGGCTAAACCAGTTGTGCCACCTGGCTAGACCACATCAAGTGCTGTTGGGCCTCGCTCTTCTCTGTGTGCCTCTTGGACTCCAGGGAGTGTAGATGGGGGCCGTACCAGGGGAGTGACCAGGGTGAGAGTGTAGATTTTGCCGGGGACCAGGGCATCAAAGGTGGAGATGATGGAATGGTTGAGCAATTGCTGCAGAAGTGTCATGGCGAATGGAGGGCCACAAGCTAAGCAGTTTGTTATTGATGTCATTGTTGGTTACCTCACTATTTATTTATAGGAGTGAGCCTTTGGCTCAGTGTTAGCATTACCTACCTCTGAGTCAGAAGGTGCAGGGTTCGAGCCCCTGCTGCAGACAGCCCCGGCAAGTGGAGACTGGAGCTCCGGCTCGGAATTCTGGGTTGACATCCTGCGGGATACTCACGTCCGGTGGGTGTGGGTGGCCCCGGCCTCATCGTATGGGCTGTGGGAGCCCGTAAAACCCTCCCGCCGTATGGGACTATCGGCTGCTGTCTAGATGGCTACGGCCTGTGGAGTGTTCACGTTGCGGCCTGTCAGACTGTTAATCGGCCTGCAAATCCCTTGGAGAATAGTGTGAAGTAGTGGAGGGAAGTGTGTGGAAAGTACACAACAATAACCACTTGCTATTATCAGGTGAAGTTCCAGTCGGGGTTCAGTCTCATCCTGTTTTCAGAGGTTGAAATTGAAGGGAATTGCCAACATTGTGGTGAGGGTTCAAATCCCAACAAAGTCAAGGGAAACCTTTTTTATCTTAAGGGGTAGTTGAATCGTGGAGAGACATTAAACAGGCAGTGTCAATGGAGTCCAGAAAGTTGGACAGGAGAGAAGTTGAGGGATATGGTGAGAGGATGGGAGTGTGGGATATAGTGAGGGGGGGTTTGAAGTGATGGGTAAGGTGAAGGGATGAGATTATCTCTGAAATAATAGTCGGTTTGTTGGGCCCAGTGGCCTTTCCTGACCCTAAATTTTCTTCTTTTCTGGGTTGGGAGGGAGTAAACATTTATAAAGGCACAGAGTTTGCTCAGGACTTGTAGTCTGAGGGGATCAGAGTGGCTGTAATGAATTCCTGTTTTTCACTCCATTCTAACCCTCTTTCTCTCCCACAGGGGGATGGGAAGGTTCTGCAACATTTAAACTTACCTTCACCAACGGAGGAGCCATTGAATTTGGACAGCTGATGTTACGGACGGCATCACAGGGTACGGCTTCACTCACTCACTCTGCAGGCTTCAGTTCTGTCCCTCGTGGCCCTGTAGTCCAGGCCCCGCTTGCTCTCTCTGCTTTTCCTTTCTTCCTTCATATTTGGTCCCCTTATTCCTAAAGCTGCTGACTCTTGCTGGGGGATGGTCCCTGTTGGGAGGGGCATCAGTCCAGATACTCGGTGATGCAAACCGTGGGGAAGGACTACCCTTTTTATGCTTCAGCTCGCGTTTCCTCTGCTGTGTCGGCCGTGGCTCAGTGGGTAGCACTCTGGACTCCAAGTCAGAAGGTCGTGGGTTCAGGCCCAACGCCAGAGACTTGAGCCTGTAATCTAGGCTGATACTCCCCAGTGCAGGGCTGAGGGAGCGCTGCACTGTCGGAGGTGCCGTCTTTCGGATGAGACATTAAACTGCGGCATCGTGCACCCTCTTCGGTGGACGTAAATGATCCCATGGCGCTATTTCGAAGAAGAGCCGGGGAGTTCTCCCTGGGGCCAATATTTATCCCTCAACCAACATCACTAAAACAGATTATCTGGTCATTATCACATTGCTGATTGTGCGATCTTGCTGTTCGCCAATTGGCTGCCGTGTTTTCTAAATTACAACAGTGATGACAATTCATTGGCTGTAAAGCGCCTTGGTACGTCCAGGGGTTGTGAAAGGCGCTATAGAAATGCAAGTTTGTTCTTGAGAGAATTCTCCCCTGGGATCACTTGGTAAACTGCACTAGGAGGCAGTTTGGGCCCACACTCGGTGATCTGCTTCATTTCATAGAGGGGAGTACTGGAGAAAGAGGAATTATAGATTTTAGTTCATGGTTGCTGATGAGCCAGGAGGTCCTGCCCTGTCCGGCACCCATAACTGTTCACGTGCTGGGAGCCGAGGACATAAACAGGCTCCTCCTGTTGAGCAATGTGGTCAGATCTGCTGGACTGAGACATTGGTCTGTGGCCAAATGGTCCATTTCTGGCTGGACGTCAGTGATGTGGCCCATTTCACAGTGATGGACCCTTTCGATCCCCTCTTACCCCAACACTTGGCCAGTGTGAACCGTACCGTCTCCTACTCTTGGGTTACATCCAAATGAAAGAAGGAGCAACTCAAGATCTCGCCATTGGGGTACAGTACTGGTGGGGACAGGTCTGTCACTGTATAACACTGGGGTACTGTACTGGTGGGTACAGGTCTGTCACTGTATAACACTGGGGTACAGTACTGGTGGGTACAGGTCTGTCACTGTATAACACTGGGGTACTGTACTGGTGGGGACAGGTCTGTCACTGTATAACACTGGGGTACTGTACTGGTGGGTACAGGTCTGTCACTGTATAACACTGGGGTACAGTACTGGTGGGTACAGGTCTGTCACTGTATAACACTGGGGTACAGTACTGGTGGGTACAGGTCTGTCACTGTGTAACACTGGGGTACATTACTGGTGGGTACGGGTCTGTCAGTGTATAACACTGGGGTACAGTACTGGTGGGTACAGGTCTGTCACTATAACACTGGGGTACAGTACTGGTGGGTACAGGTCTGTCAGTGTATAACACTGGGGTACAGTACTGGTGGGTACAGGTCTGTCACTGTATAACACGGGTACAGTACTGGTGGGTACAGGTCTGTCAGTGTATAACACGGGTACAGTACTGGTGGGTACAGGTCTCTCACTGTATAACACTGGGGTACAGTACTGGTGGGTACAGGTCTGTCACTGTATAACACTGGGGTACAGTACTGGTGGGTACAGGTCTGTCAGTGTATAACACGGGTACAGTCCTGGTGGGTACGGGTCTGTCACTGTATAACACTGGGGTACAGTACTGGTGGGTACAGGTCTGTCACTGTATATCACTGGGGTACAGTACTGGTGGGTACAGGTCTGTCAGTGTATAACACTGGGGTACAGTACTGGTGGGTACAGGTCTGTCACTGTATAACACTGGGGTACAATACTGGTGGGTAGTGGTCTGTCACTGTATAAGACTGGGGTACAGTACTGGTGGGGACAGGTCTGTCACTGTATAACACTGGGGTACAGTACTGGTGGGTAGTGGTCTGTCACTGTATAAGACTGGGGTACAGTACTGGTGGGGACAGGTCTGTCAGTGTATAACACTGGGGTACAGTACTGGTGGGTACAGGTCTGTCAGTGTATAACACGGGTACAGTACTGTTGGGTACAGGTCTGTCACTAACACTGGGGTACAGTACTGGTGGGGACAAGTCTGTCACTAACACTGGGGTACAGTACTGGTGGGTACAGGTCTGCCACTGTATAACACTGGGGTACAGTACTAGTAGGTACAGGTCTGCCACTGTATAACACTGGGATACAGTACTGGTGGGGACAGGTCTGTCACTAACACTGGGGTACAGTACTGGTGGGGACAGGTCTGTCACTAACACTGGGGTACAGTACTGGTGGGGACAGGTCTGTCACTAACACTGGGGTACAGTACTGGTGGGGACAGGTCCTGTCACTGTAACACTGGGGTACAGTACTGGTGGGGACAGGTCTGTCACTGTCTAAGATTGGTGGACAATGTTCCCTTTAAGCTGTACAGCCGCGCAGCACTCTGCAGGTCCCGCGCAGCCGGCGAGCTGGCTTTTAAATAGAAAAACTGCGCACGCGCCGAATTTAGAATGCCCCGCGCAGCCCGTTAAAGTGGCCACACTGGGTAACCGCATCGGTCTGTCACTGACACTGAGGTACATTACTGGTCTGTCACTGGGTGACACTGTCTCGTGATCAGGTAAATTGGAGCTGGGCTGTTTCACAATGTTACATTGTCCTGACCTTTCGAAAGAGTTGAAGGTGGCTGTAGAGGAGGTGGTTATTGTGGGGTCTGGATGACAGTCCCTTGAAAAGGACAGGATTCCTGTGTCTTTCTGCCATGTTTGTGCAGTCACTTACTGCATTATATTCAGAATCGACCTTCAGTCTAATTATGAGAGGTGCAGGTGTTTACTAAACCATCTCTCATTATTCTCTTGCAGCCTCTAGGGGTGAAGTCCCAGCTGGAGTATACGGCTACACCTGTGTGCCAAACAGTGCGTGTGGAATGGTACTGCCCATGGGTGCCCCAGTGTACCCCCCACCACAGTCTGCAATCTTTGCTTACCCACCTCCGCCTCCAGGTGAGTTCACACCCTCCTTCAGGAAGATTGTGTTTTGCTGATAATCTACCCATTGCCGGCCAGGGAAGACTCTGCTCGCTTCACGTCAGGCTCACCCATTTCCTATAGTGCAGCTGTTGGATCAACTGTTAGTCGACCTCCTTCCTCCTCTGGTTCACGACAACACACTTCGAGTAAGCACAAGACACTCGATGGTGGAGTATACCGAACAGACTTTATTTATATACAGCACAGGTGATCTACCTAACTATACACCGAGTGGTTTTCGGTTTCTCTATCTACCGAGCACTGCAAATAACTATTGAAAACCATGCTCCTTTATACACCTTAGTTTGCCTACATTAAAGGTACATCCCACAGATAAGAGCCCATGACTTACCTGTTCCTGAATCCTTTGAAAACCGTCTATTTACATAAACAGTCTTGTTTTTTTTAAAAATCCGTAGATGCTTCCCTCAAACAACTAACCTATCTGTTCCTAAATCCTTTGAGGATTAATTTTATTAACAGCTTATCTTCCAAAACATCCCCACTGTACTATAGTTAATGGATCCCTCTGCGTATATTTATTACACTAGCCACTAAAGTTATACTTTAATCACCCATGGTTTAAGTCATTGCTGTCACTTATTTCCTTGCACAAGCATTTCTTGTAGATAGTACGCAGACATTTGGAGCAGAAGGTGAGCCATGCTCTCCTCTCTGGCACCCCACTGCTATCCTGTTCATATTGGAAAGCCTGTTGCTCCAAGATAGAAGGAAATTTGATTATAAACCCTTATCTCTCCAAGATGTCCAACAGCAGCCAACCCCCATCGCATGAATACCTACTGACTGGCCGGGCCCAAGACAGGGAACACTCCACTCCCCCCAACCCTCCACCCGGAAACGGGGAACACCCCACTTACCCCCTCCGCCCCCACCCCCAACCCCCCTTTTCTGGCCCTGAGACAGAGTTTATGGGGAGTTCTTTTGCCTCTGGAAGTTGTTGCCTTTCTTTATTGAAGGCACAGTTTCCCCCCCACCCCCATTCTCTCTCCTCCGTCAATATGTTTAACACATACAGCTGGCCTCAGCTCCCTGGACTGGGGAGGGTGGAAGTCGGCCCAGATATCCACTGGTAATTATTAGCTAACTCCTCTTATTCTGCATGTGTGTGGACATTGAGTGAGGACAAAACTGGGCTCGGCCCACCATAGTTGAATAGCCTACCAACACTCGCCGCAGAGAATGGTCACTTGGCCAAAGGATCCGCGACAGTGAAAATTCTTGGTCTCCACCTGTTTTTCTCCTCTCCCCCCTCTTCTCTTCTCTCTTTCTTGTTGGGTTACAGTTTCATGGGTGCTTGTTTTCCTCATGAACCAGCCATTCTTCTGTGAGCTTACTCGTCGAGCATCAGGGTATTGGACCATGGGGTGCATCACAGCCGCTCCTGACCATGTGCTCATTCGATGCTCGTCTACGCATACAGAGCCCAGCAGGAGCCACTGGCTAGCAGTCAGACGTAGTACCCAATAGCCCCAAGGCACTGAGGCCAATTCCCTCTATTGTCACTCCAGCTGAAATCGGGGATCAATCCCGAGGTCTGTGTGTGTCTTTTTGTATCGTTTTGCCAAATTACTTACCTATTGCTCTCGTCCCCACAGTCGGATTTTACCCAGGACCACCTCCCATGGAGGGTACAATGAACTATATGCCCCCGCCACCTTACCCAGGGCCCATGACTCTTCCAGGAGGTGATGCACTACTCCCACGGACTCCGGCAGGTAAGGAAGCCCTTGTGATGCGCTAATGTTAAGATGTAGTTGAGACCTGAATGAATGCACTCCACTGTCCAGCACTCCTGGGTCCCAACACACCCGGGGCTCATCACAGGCCCTCCGCTGGATGGAGGATGCCAGACAATTAAGTACTTTTTGAAGAGTGGTCACTGTTGTAATGTAGGAAACGTGGCAGCCAATTCTCACACAGCAAGATCCCACCAACAGCAATGAGATAAATGACCAGATAATCTGTTTTAGTAATGTTGGTTGAGGGATAAATATTGGCCAGGACACCAGGGAGAACTCCCCTGCTCTTCTTCAGATAGTGTCATGGGATCTTGTACATCCACATGCGAGGCTTAACGTCTCACCCGAAAGACGGCACCTCTGACAGTGCCGCACTCCCTCAGTACTGCACTGGAGTGTCTACCTAGATTATGGGCTCAAGTCTCTGGAGTGGGACTTGAACCCACAGCCCTCTGACTGCTACCCATTGAACCATGGCTGACACCTGCTGTACAAAGCAGAAAATCCCAGGTTGATCCCCGTTCTGTGCTGAGTTAGCTAATCTCAGCCGGGACAGCAGCAGGGACACTGCAATCAGCCTCGGGTTAGGGACAGGGAATACCAGCCAGGTACTGTCTGGGTCTTGCCATAGGAAGAGTGGCCTCTTGGGTGTCTACGTGAGGGGAGGTGGGCTCCTTGTGCCTGTGGAACCACATTCCGACAGGAGTCCATGCCCTCGGGAGAGGCAGGGAGAATATTGAGCGGTGGGAGAAGACTATTTGGACTCGGTCACGGGGAGATGTTGTAGGTGTGTGGGTGGGGCCGCAGCGTGTGATGCAAGCAGCAGTTGCTGCACTCCATTGGAAGTTGCACCATTGGCACATGTGTGGTAACTCTTTGCTATTTCTTTTCAGCTGAGGCAAAGGTTGCAGAAGGGGCTGGAAATACTTGCAGGAGTCAGTCAATCCCTCACAGTATGTCTGCACCCATGGTAAGAAGGGGCAAGGGGGGAGCAATGTGTCTCTCTCTGATGCCAAGCATTTTTAATTGACGATGTTGCTTATTTTTTGCTCATCACTATCCAGTGACCCTGCTGGAATGTTAGTGTCGGGGGAATGGAACACTTTTTTTCATTTCAGGCAACCAGTGTCGGCATTGAGTGTTCCCAGGGCAGGTACAGCACGGGTTAGATACAGAGTAAAGCTCCCTCTACACTGTCCCATCAAACACTCCCAGGGCAGGTACAGCACGGGTTAGATACAATATCAACTTTCATTTGTATAGTGCCTTTAATGTAGTAAAACGTCCCAAGGCACTTCATAGGAGCGTTATCAAACAACGTTTGACACTGAGCCACATAGAGATATTAGGACAAAAACTTGGTCAAGAAGTAGGTTGAAGGAGCGTCTTAAAGGAGGAGAGAGAGGTAGAGAAAAGTATAACATTCTTAGAGTGCTTCACAGGGTAGATGCTGAGAGGCTGTTTCCCCTGGCTGGAGAGTCTAGAACTAGGAGTCATCGTCTCAGGTTAAGGGGTCGGCCATTTAGGACTGAGATGAGGAGAAATTTCTTCACTCAGGGTTGTGACTCTTTGGAATTCTCTACCTCAGAGGGCTGTGGAGGCTCCGTCGTTGAGTATATTCAAGACTGAGATCGATAGATTTTTGGGCACTAAGGGAATCGAGGGATATGGGGATCGGGCGGGAAAGTGGAGACGAGGTCGAAGATCAGCCATGATCTTATTGAATGGCGGAGCAGGTTCAATGGGCCGTATGGCCGACTCCTGCTCCTATTTCTTATGTTCTTATGAGAGGCGGTGAGGTTTCGGGAGGGAATTCCAGAGCTTAGGGCCCAGGCAGCTGAAGGCACGGCCGCCAATGGTGGAGCAGTTAAAATCAGGGCTGCGCAAGAGCCCAGAATTGCAGGAGCTCAGAGATCTGAGGGTTGTAGGACTGGAGGATGTTGGAGATAGGGAGGGGCGAAGCCATAGAGGGATTTGAAAACCAGGATGAGAATTTTAAAATCGAGATGTTGCCGGACCGGGAGCCAATGTAGGTCAGCGAGCACAGGGGTAAACGGGACTTGGCTGCCCGTGTCCTAACTCGCACCAAGTTTTGGATGAGCTGAGGTTTATGGAGGGTGGAAGATGGGAGGCCAGGAGAGCGTTGGAATAGTCAAGTCCAGAGGTAACACAGGCATGTTTAGGGGATTCAGCAACAGATGAGCTGAGACAGGCGATGTTATGGAGGTGGAAATCTTGGTGATGGGGCAGATATGTGGTCGGAAGCTCAGCTCGGGGTCAAATAATAAAGCTCCCTCTACACTGTCCCATCAAACACTTGCATAGGAACAGGAGAAGGCTATTTTCCCCAACAATCTCTTGTGTGGAACCTTGTCGAATGGCTTCTGGAAGTCCATTAAGTAACATCCATAGACACTATTGCACGTACTGCACTTTTGTCACCTGACCGTTCGACAGGCTGCCCCCTAGCTGCTTAGAACCCACTTTAGGTCACGTAACCAATTGAAGGCCAATTTGGTTACATAGACCCCTTTCTAAAGGTGTCACGTGGAAGTGTCCTGGAGTGTCACAACTGTTCGTTGTGTGGCAATTGTAGCCGGATAGCATCGCCCATCAGTAACTTAGTCAGGATGCCTCCTTGCACTGCACGATGCCTTCAGTCACCTGACCGTCTGCTTCCTAGTTTCTATCCAAAGTTCAGGACTGAGAGCCAGAGGAGGAGCTGCTCCTGTATGTCGGAGGAGGCCCATCAGCCCCTCGAGCCTGTTCTGCCGTTCAATTAGATCATGGCTGATCTGTACCTCAACCTCACTTACCCGCCCTTGCTCTCTATCCTTTGAT
Organism: Squalus acanthias; assembly: GCA_030390025.1. Taxonomy (NCBI): domain Eukaryota; kingdom Metazoa; phylum Chordata; class Chondrichthyes; order Squaliformes; family Squalidae; genus Squalus; species Squalus acanthias. The sequence continues at coordinate 44,728,247 of CM059447.1, read as the reverse complement.
ACTCGGACCCAACAAAATCTGTCGATCTCAGTCTTGAAATTTTCAACTGAACCCCAGCATCCATAGTCTTTTGGGAGAGAGTTCCAGATTTCACTACCCTTTGTGTGGAAAAAGTGCTTCCTGATTTCACCCTCGAACGGCCTGGCTCTAATTTTAAGATTATGCCTCCTTGTTCTGAATTCCCCCATCAGCCGAAATAGTTCCTTTGCATCAACCCTATCAAATTCCTTTCTCATTTTAAAAGCCTCGATCAGATCACCCCTCAACCTTCTATATAAGCCAAGTTTATGCAACCTGTCCTCTTTAATTTAACCCTTTTAGCCCCGGTATCATTCTGATGAATTTGTGCTGCACCCCCTCCAAGGCCAATATATCCTTCCTGAGGGGCGGTGCCCAGATGGGGTCTGATCTTGTCTGAATGCTAAAATCACAAAGGGAAAAAAATTAACCCCTTTGGTGAAACTATTTGCAATGAACTCCTTTTGGTGGTGCTGGAACGATCATACAACACTTTTTTTTTGCAGTGGCATAGATCTGACATTTCTGCATCTTTATTCAGAGTGCAGTTAGGTATCTGCCCTTGGGATTGATTCAGGCAATCAGTGATATCATAATACATGCACACAATGTTCAGAACACATCAATGAGGAGGAAGTGGTGGATTACAGCAAAGTTAACTAACAATCCATTCAAATATTAATTCAGTGTGTGTGATAGATAGATATATATACACACATCTGTGCGCACTTCCTGGGGATGGTTTCCATTATAAATTTCTATCTCCAATGTAAACTGCCTATGTAAACTTGTCACGCTGTAATTACACCCACCGCCAGTTGCGATACTGCAGTGCCAGCACTGGCAGGTGAGTATAATTACGGTATTGCATGTCTCTACAGGTAATTTCTATTATAAATGTGAAAATAGGAATTTATCAGCGAAATGTAAAAATAAAGACAATGTATGAGTTTCAAAATAGCGACAGAATTGAGTCTGCACACCCTGGTCCAATTATCCCCCGCCTTTGAACCCTGCTCCACCTGTGAATTACACTGTATCTTGACTCCCCATGTGTGTGCGCATGTGTACATTGCCTGTGGCATTAACCAGAATCAGTTGATAAATAGAAGACTTTTTTTAAATACAAAATGGCAATGGCACCAGGATCGAGATATCAGAAACTTACTCCACGGAGCCACCTGGTGGCCATAGCCTGCAATTACATCGCCATAGTGAGCAGAGCAAAGTTAAAAGGGGAAGTATTGACACAACGTTTACAGCAAAGCGTGATCGAAAAACATGACAACAAGGCAGTGTGGTTTGTAAACAGGAAGTGCATGTCCTGCATGAGATTCGTAATCTGAAGATAATGCAGTAGAGTTTCTGCTTTGGCACAATTGGCAATCCGGACACATTGCAATCAAAATTGCGCTAGTTTTCTGTATTGAATTTTTTGCTAAAACTCATTTGCATACTGCTGAAAGTCTTCCATGAACCAGCACAATCGGGAAGCGTTTTAGAACGTAATTGTTTTTTTTTTTCTTGCGTTGAAAATTATTCTTTGACATATTGAAGAGTGATAACCTGGTGCAGTTTTATTAATACAGCTGAAAATGGGTTTATCACAAAAAAAATAAACCATTTTTAATAAGTGTCTAGTTCTCCACCTGTGAGTAACCTGATTTTAAATAACTGGAAATGACCAGTGCAACCTAGTGGAAACTCTACCCTCATGAGGGAGTAATCCTCCCCGCCTCGTCATTAGATTGGAGATATTTTGAACCTGTTCCCAGCCATCCCCCTGTGAGAATAAACTTTACAAAAGATTGTGCACCTCACTAATCTTGCTCTGTCTCTGTGGGATTCTCTTCGAGCGCACTCTCACTCCCAGTTTAACATTGGTGCAACGCGATTTGATATACTGTGTGACCAAGTGTAAATCGGGAATTTAAGTAATGGAGTAAACCTAGAAGGGGATATTCTCACCGCATGGAGTGTAGATCCAGTGAAATCTGGTCTACAAAGTGCTTTGGGCAGCTAATAAAATAAGACAGACTAGCATTTATATAGCGCCTTTCACAACCACAGGACTTCTGAAATCGCTTTACAGCCAATGAAGTACTTTTGAAGTGTAGTCACTGTCATAATGTAGGAAACATGGCAGCCAATTTGCGCACAGCAAGGTCCCACCAACAGCAATGAGATAATGACCAGTTAATCTGTTTGTGATGTTGATTGAGGGATAAATATTGGCCAGGACACTGGGACGACCTCCCCAGCTCTTTGAATAGTGTCATGGGATCTTTTATGCCCACCTGAGAGGGCAGACGGGGCCTCGGTTTAACATCTCGTCTGAAAGACGGCACCTCCGACAGTGCAGCACTCCCTCAGTACTGCACTGGAGTGTCAGCCTGGATTATGGGCTGAAGTCTCTGGAGTGGGGCTTGAACCCACAACCGACTGACTTAGAGGTGAGAGTGCTACCACTGAACCAAGACTGACGCTTGTTTAAATTGAGAAGTCGCACAACACCAGGTTATAGTCCAAGGGGTAAAAATTCAGTTGGTTGCGCCTCCCGTTAGCGCCTTAAGAGGGCGCTAATGGGGCGCAAAGCCGCTAACGCCCGGGCGCAGCGATGTTTGCGCCGCTCGGGAACTTAACTAGACATTGTGCGGCGGCGCTAAACTTTACCGCTGCGACCACCTGCGCGCGCAGATTGTGACGTCATTCCATGGTGCAACGCCCTTGTGGCGCCCCGGAGCGGAAATTGAGTGGCGCCCCCTACCTTACCGCCTGGCGCATCCAACGACCGGAAGACTGGAACGCTATCAATCGCTGTGGGGCTGGGGGGGGCGCTATTTAAAGGGGGCCTCTTCCTGTCTTTTTCTGTGGTTGACATTTTTGCACCACTCGTTCTGAGAGAGAGAGAGAGATTCGGAGAGAGAGAAAGAGAGACTTCTGCATTGAGTCAACGCTTTGTGAGGTAGTTTTGCCTACTGATCCTAACAGTTGGCCCCCCCCCGCTTTAAGAACTGGCCGGCGCCAGTGTGTCTGTGTTCCCTCGCTAACTGGCAGCACCTGCGCTGCGCTCGCGCGCTGAGTTAGCGACTCACTGTTCGGCCTTTGCGCCTTAAGACAGGTGTGCAGCGCCTGATTTAGCGCTCCACTCACCTCCTGGGGCGGTAAAAGTGAAGTTTCCAGTCAGTGGCGATAATTAGCGCCAGGCGCTAATATTTGCGCCCCAAATGGGGCGCGACCTAATTTTTCCCCCCAACAGTTTTATTTGAAATCACAAGCTTTCGGAGCTGCTGCCCCTTCGTCAGGTGAAGTGAAGGAATACGAATCGGCAAAGCATATATAGACCGAGAACAATGCATGTGTAGTGTACAATGTCAGACGACTACATTTAATCCTTCTGACTGTCTTTCGTCACACCTCGGCAGAGAAACAATCAGGTCAGCCAGGAAGGCACCACATCAAAGATTGTTTAAATGATTAGGGAGCGAGGATTCTCCTCTGCTCGCTCTCTACACTTAACTTTTTAACGCGGCTCTATGGACAAGTCTAACTAGGCCGTGTGAAGGTAGTTCTGGTATCTGTGGTGTGACTGCTCCCTTAGATATTCAGTCCACTACTTAATGTCTTAAAACGTAAAAGATCCCATTTGAGTACAGGAGTAAAGAAGTTTTACTCCAATTATATAGGGCCTTGGTGAGACCACACCTGGAGTACTGTGTACAATTTTGGTCACCTTACCTAAGGAAGGATATACTTGCCATAGAGGGAGTGCAACGAAGGTGCACGAGATAGATTCCTGGGATGGTGGGACTGTTGTATGAGAAGAGATTGAGTAAACTAGGCCTGTATTCTCTTGAATTCAGAAGAATGAGAGGGGATCTTATTGAAGCACACAAAATTATTACAGGGCTTGATAGGATGGATGCTGGGAGAATGTTTCCCTTGGCTGGGGAGTCTAGAACCAGGGGCCACAGCCTCAAGATAAAGGGTAGGCCATTCAGGACTGAGATGAGAAGAAATTTCTTCACACAGAGGGTGGTGAATCTTCAGAATTCTCTACCCCAGAGGGCTGTGGAGGCTCAGTCATTGGGTATATTCAAAACAAAAGTCGATAGATTTCTGACTAGTAAGGGCATCAAGGGATATGGCGATAAGGCCGGTGAATGGAGTTGAGGCAGAAGATCAGCCATGATCTCATTGAATGGCGGAGCAGGCTCGAAGGGCCGAATGGCCTATTCCTGCTCCTATTTCTTATGTTCTTATGACACTATTCAAAGACATTGGGACTCTCAGCTATTTATTATTAAGCATTATTTATTAAAACCGGTGCCCTGAATTTTATTTTCCACACACTGCTCGACTAATGATCAGTTTTTTAACTGTATATACATTAGTTTTGCTGCAGTGATGGGAGTCCACCACCCAGTGTATTTAAACATTAAAACAAATGCACTCCATTCCTGTAACTAATAAGGGCTCCTTTCTCCCTTTAACTCTTGTCAGTGATTCTTGTCGTCACGGTAACCATTTGCCCTGGCATTGATGGAATCCTTGTTAGTCACAGATTCTGAACATTCGCATTAACCTGGGATTCTTTTTGACTTCTGACTATGTCTAAAAGAAAATTTTCCAGCTCAATCTAGCTTCCATGCCATTCAAAGTAATGAGGCTGGCCTCCTTAAAGTGCCATGTGTTATTGGTTAATCCTCTGTCATCAAGGAATCCCCAATCCAGCTTTTATTTCTGGAAATGTTTTACCTTGACAGGGCTGTCGGTAGGATCCAAGGTTCTCCTAACTGGTCTGACATTATTCCAGATTTTCTCCCAGATGATGATGATGCTGCAGTTGAATACTCAAATCAGTGCCCCTAATTCCGGCTGTATGGATTATTATTAAATCCTTCTTCTTCTGTTAGAAACATAATTGGACCTGCACGATCACTTGAGTCTGAATTTCCAATTGGTCCAAAGATATTGGGATCTCTTCTGTAAATGTAACGTGCACCAACCACTTCATCCTCCTTTCTTGTGGCTAAAATCCCTCTCTTCCCCTGTTGTTGGTCATCTTTTCGCTCGCCTCTGTCTGAGCTGGGTGCTTGGACCAAGTCAGGCTATAGCATTTGGGTTAAGGAAGGGTGCTTGGGGAGAATGCTGTTGTCTCCCTTGATGACCTGCTCATGCTGGTGAGCCCCTCGGTCCTCTGGATTTGTTGCATGCCTTTTAACTCTTTGTTTATTTTCACTCTTTCTCCTTGTATATTGGTTATCTTTAGCTGATCAAGCCTGCTGGTGGCAGAAGCTGTCTCCTCCTTTATCAGGGACTTATACTATGAAACCGCTGTCCTACATGATTGGCTCTTTGTGGCTATAATTCCAGCTTCTCTTCGGTCTTCTATCTGTGGAATCACCATTCCGATCTTTGACTCCATCACTGTCCCTCGAACTCTTATCCTGGCAGTCCAGACTAGAAAGAAAGAACTTGTATTTATACAGCGCCTTTCACAACCTTGGGACGTCCCAATGCGCTTTACAGCCGATTAATTACATTTTGAAGCGTAGTCACTGTTGTAATGTAAGCACGCTCCTACAAACAGCAATGTGATAATGACCAGATTGTCTGTTTTTAGGTGTTGGTTGAGGGATAAATATTGGCCCGGACACCGGGGAGAACTCCCCTGCTGCTCTTCGAATGGTGCTGTGGGATCGTTTATGTTCCCGAGAGAGCAGACGGGGCTTCGGTTTAACGTCTTATCCGAAACACAGCACTTCCGACGGTGCAACACTCACTCAGTACTACACTGGAGTGTCAGCCTAGATTATGTGCTCAAGTCTCTGGTGTGGGACTTGAACCCACCATCTTCTCTTTGCTCCACCTATAACCGTGTAAACCTCCACAGGTGGACTTTGGTTTTTCTTGTCTGAAATAATTAGCATAGTGGCTCCACCTCTGAGGTTTTTGCTGACTGGTCTGACATTCCGGATTTTCTTCCAGATGATGACGCCTTTTCCATAACCAATGGAATCGTCGCCTTTTTTTACTCATTCTCGGGATGTGGGCGTCGCTGCCAAGGCCAGCATTTATTGCCCATCCCTAGTTGCCCTTGAGAAGGTGGTGGTGAGCCGCCGCCTTGAACCGCTGCAGTCCGTGTGGTGAAGGTGCTCCCACAGTGCTGTTAGGGAGGGAGTTCCAGGATTTTGACCCAGCGACAATGCAGGAACGGCGATATACTTCCAAGTCAGGATGGTGTGTGACTTGGAGGGGAACTTGGAGGTGGTGGTGTTCCCATGCGCCTGCTGCCCTTGTCCTTCTAGGTGGTAGAGGTTGTTGGGAGGTGCTGTCAAAGAAGCCTTGGCGAGTTGTAGATGGTACACACTGCAGCCATGGTGCACCGTTGGTGGAGGGAGTGAATGTTTAAGGTGATCTAGATGCTCCGAACCAGAGATTCACAGATCTTGTGTGGGTCAAACTTGCTCACCCGAGAGAGGTGTGAAAGCAGAATTTCCTTTTATCTCTTTTAAAAGAAATAGGTGCTTGGTGCCTCGGGTCTGCTGGGTACCCCAGGTCGAGTCTCTGTAAACTCGCTGTGGGCCAAAACCGCTACCAACCATGTCTGGCTGTTGAAGGGAGCCAGTCCTGGGTGAACCCACCAGTGAATTGCTGGGCTTCTCCCTGGTGCACCTCAGTTGTTGTTTAGAAAGATTAAGTCCAATCTTCTGATTGTTGGGCTGGCTGTCACTTAAATTGTGCCCTTGCTTGTGGATTCTGGCGTGAGTGTGTTGCCATTTGTCAATCATTAGATTTTCTGGTACTTTTTATAAAGTACACACATTCTGCCTCCTTCAGATGAACTCTTTGTGTCGCTTCGTCTCACACTCACACTCGTTCTCATGCCCTCTCTCTTGCTCTCCTTTTTCTGGGCTGATTCCTCCTCACATTTTGTCAGTTCCTTTTGCCATTAGCTCTGTTCCCAATTTCTAACTGGAAATACTTCAACACAATGAGAGAGGATGTGATGGTTGTTTTGATTACTTCATCTTTTTATTGCCAGAATTTCGAAAGTGTTATTTTGCATAACAAATTTTTGACTTTTGCCCATACTATCGCTAGTTATTCCATTATTCTGTTGGTACAGAACAGGTTAGATACAGAGTAAACTTCCTCTACACTGTCCCATCAAACACTCCCAGGGCAGGTACAGCACGGGTTAGATACAGAGTAAAGCTCCCTCTACACTGTCCCATCAAACACTCCCAGGGCAGGTACAGCACGGGTTAGATACAGAGTAAAGCTCCCTCTACACTGACCCATCAAACACTCCCAGGGCAGGTACAGCACGGGTTAGATACAGAGTAAAGCTCCCTCTACACTGTCCCATCAAACACTCCCAGGGCAGGTACAGCACGGGTTAGATACAGAGTAAAGCTCCCTCTACACTGACCCATCAAACACTCCCAGGGCAGGTACAGCGCGGGTTAGACACAGAGTAATCTCCCTCTACCCTCGGGAAAATGCTGGAATCCATTGTTAAGGAAGTGGTATCAGGGCACTTAGAAAATCATAACATGATTAGGCAGAGTTAACATGGTTTTATGAAAGGGAAATTGTGTTTGACAAATTTATTAGAGTTTTTTGAGGATGTAACTAGCAGGGTAGATAAAGGGAACCAGTGGATGTAGTATAGAAGATAGGAGCAGGAGTAGGCCATTCGGCCCCTTGAGCCTGCTCCGCCATTCGATGAGATCATGGCTGATCATCCAAACTCAGTACCCTGTCCCTGCCTTCTCCCCATATCCCTTGATACCTTTAGCCTCAAGAAATATATCTAACTCCTTCTTGAATATATTTACTGACTTGGCCTCAACTGCCTTCTGTGGTAGAGAATTCTACAGGTTCACCACTCTCTGGGTGAAGAAATTCCTCCTCATCTCTGTCCTAAATGGCTTACCCCTTATCTTTAGACTGTGACCTCTTGTTCTGGACTCACCTGCCATCAGGAACAGCCTTCCTGCATCCAGTCTGTCTAGCCCTGTTAGAATTTTCTAAGTTTTAATGAGATCTCCTCTCATTCTTCTAAACTCCAGCGCGTATAAGCCCAATCGACCCAATCTCTCCTCGTATGTCATTCCTGCCATCCCAGGTATCAGTCTGGTGAATCTTCGCTGCACACCCTCCATGGCAAGAACATCCTTCCTCAGATAAGGCGACCAAAACTGCACACAATACTCAAGGTGTGGTCTCACCAAGGCCCTGTACAGCTGCAGCAAGACATCCTTGTTCCTGTACTCAAACCCTCTCACTACGAAGGCCAACATACCATTTGCCTTCTTAACCGCCTGCTGTACCTGCATGCTTACCTTCAGCGACTGGTGCACAAGGACACCCAGGTCTCGTTGCACTTCCCCTTCTCCCAATCTATTGCCGTTCAGATAATAATCTGCCTTTCTGTTTTTGCCACCAAAGTGGATAACCTCGCATTTATCCACATTATACTGCATCTGCCATGCTTCTGCCCAATCACCCAACCTGTCCAAAGGTAGTATATTTGGATTTCCAAAAGGCATTCGATAAGGTGCCACATAAAAGGTTATTACACAAGGTTAGGGCTCATGGGGTTGGGGGTAATATAGTAGCATGGATAGAGGATTGGTTAACAGACAGAAAACAGAGAGTAGGGATAAACTGATCTTTTTCAGGTTGGCAGGCTGTAACTAGTGGGGTGCTGCAAGGATCAGTGTTGGGGCCACAACTATTTACAATCTATATTAATGACCTAGATGCAGGGACCGAGTGGAATGTATCCAAGTTTGCTGATGATACAAAGCTAGGTGGGACAGTAAGCCGTGAGGAGAACACAAAGGGTCTGCAGAGGGATATAGATAGACTAAGTGAGTGGGCAGTAAGGTGGCAGATGGAGTATAATGTAGGGAAATGTGAGGTTATTCACTTTGGTAGGAAGAATAGAAAAACAGATAACAGCTAAACCTCAATTAAATTAAAAAAAAAAAACCATCACATTAATAAAATAAGTATAGTTAAATAAATTAACCATTTTAAATAAAAAATTAAATTTTTGAAAAAAATTTAAAATCTTTTAAAAAGTTATAAAAATAAACTTACCTGTCTTTAAAGTCTCTAAAAAAGATATACCTGTTAAAAAAAATTCAAAAAAATACTTAATTCACTACTTACCTTGTTAAAAGTGGGTCTTACTCCTCCTTTTTCTATTTCTAAAATCTTCCGTACTTACCTGCGCGTCCAAAGCATGAAGTGCACAGCGTGCGCGCAGCCTGTAGCGCGCACGCGATGCACCGAGGAACCGCCCCCTTTTCAAAAGACCAATTGCCGGTTTTCAGCGCATGCGCAGGGCATGCAGAAAACCGGCAATTGGAGAGAGAATACGCGAGAGTACGCAGTGCGTACTCTCGCGTCGCGGGATGAATTTTTGGCCCAATATTTTTTAAATGGTGAGAAACTTTTAAATGTTGGTGTTCAGAGAGATTTGGGTGTCCTCATGCAAGAAACACAGAAAGCTAGCATGCAGGTACAGCAAGCAATAAGGAAGGCAAATGGCATGTTGGCCTTTATTGCAAGGGGGTTGGAGTATAAGAGTAAGGAAGTCTTGCTACAATTGTACAGGGCCTTGGTGAGACCACACCTGGAGTACTGTGCACAGTTTTGGTCTCCTTCTCTAAGGAAGGATATACTTGCCTTGGAGGCGGTGCAACAAAGGTTCACTAGACTGATTCCTGGGATGAGAGGGTTGTCCTATGATGAGCGATTGTGTAGAATGGGCCTATACTCTCTGGAGTTTAGAAGAATGAGAGGTGATCTCATTGAAACATACATGATTCTGAAGGGGATTGACTGGGTAGATGCTGAGAAGTTGAGGGGCCATATGGCCTACACCTGCTCTTATTTCTTATGTTCTTACACTGTCCCATCAAACACTCCCAGGGCAGGTACGACACAAGTTAGATGCAGAGTAAACTCCATCTACACTGTCCCATTAATCTGCCTTGTTCCCAACCTCCAGCTCCCCTTATTCAAACAATGTAACATATTCTCATTTCCCACACCAGCCAACTGTGGCCTGTTTGAGTGTGATTGCATAGTGGTGCTAAATTAGGGGCAGTTCTCTGGTGTGGGGCCCACATGCACTTAAGGAGCTGGATCCACACTTGCCAATTAGGACCCTTACAGCCACCAGCCAGTACAGACTGTAAGGGGTTTTCTCCGATACTGGTTCCCCGTTACACACAGTTCTTGGACGTCAGGATTTATAAGAACAAAATACACACGGCACAGGGTTTTGGCTCAACCTTTGATTCATTATTTCTTATTTTCTTACACTGTCCCTAGAGTGCGCCTTTACTTTTTGTGCATCTGGTGCCTTGCCAGCCAGCTGTCTGGTCTGCTTGACCTGCAAGAACGGGCTGCCCTGGCTATGTCCCAGCGCCATTAAAATTTCGTCCTTTACCCCATCCAGGGTACCCCCTCCTAACTTAGTGGCTGCCGACAAATCCTGGTACAGTTTCCCATCTAGAGAGAACAGTATCAGCTTTTTCCGTTCGTCGTCGTCACAATTATTGATCCCCGCCCCCATCTGCTCTACATTGGCAAAATGAACAGAGGCATCCCCTCCGTGCTTCAGTTTCGGCACACTAGCCAGCATTTCCTGCAACTGAAGGGACGTATAGGGAAGCACATAATCACTCTGCAATGGCCCCTGACCGCCGCCTTGTGGGGGTGGACCGAACTTTTGCTGTCGCAGGGAACACATCAGTCCCGGTGGTCCCTGTGCTTCGGGAGCCGGTTGAACCTCTCTATATTGGATCCCATCATCGGGCTCCTTTTCCTCCTCATTCCAGTCTACCCCAACTTCCCCTGGTGCCATGAGACAAACCATAACCCTGGCCCTGGATAATGCTAGGGTCAACTTACGGATTTTTTCATTACAGGGCCCGTGATCGGCCTCTTCATGTACCCAGTTTTTGGCTACCCTGTATGCCACCTCTTATATCTTTTAACTGCTCCTCAGCCTTGTCAGCTCTCTCAGTTCCTATTGCCTGACACTGCCTTCTACTTTCGGTGACCTGACATTGCAGGTACTCTAACGTGTTTCTTCTGCCTTTCAAAGCTCAAATCTCCTGTCAGCCGGTTCACTACGGCCTCTCTCTCTCCTGCCCTACTTTCTGATTCCTGTTTCTCTTTTCCCAAACGCTCAACTTTTTCCGTGAGCATCTGAATTTGCTTCTGCATACATATTAGCCAAATCGCCTTTTCCTTCGATTTCTTATGTATACTACTGCACGTCCACTCTCCCGCTTTCTCATAGGGACTGTCAGAGTGTAACATTTCCCGCACCCAGTGCTCGGAAATGTTTACTTTCCCAAACACATACGAGGATATCCTATCCTCCATCGCGGGTTTCTTGCACTTAACCCTGTCCATAATTTTGTTCTAAACCTTGACGTCCTGCCTCGGTCGCCAGATTCTGTAAGGGGTTTTCTCTGATACTGGTCCCTGTTACACACAATTCTTGGACGTCAGGATTTATAAGAACAAAATACACACGGCACAGGGTTTTGGCTCAACCTTTGCTTTTTGTTTATTGAACACACACACACAATTACTTCCCCAGTATAAATCCCTACGATTTATATCAGGCTAACAATCCCAAAATACAAACCCCTACGCAAGGGTCATTTGCATCGACACAATATGACAGTTAAACCCGTCTGTGATTTGACTCTTGCATATAGAGTTACCCAGACTCGATCACAAAACCCTTATTGTGATCTGACTGAAACTCACAAACTTACTCAGACTCAATCACAAAAGCCCCCTCTGTGATTTGACTGAAACATACAATCACCACTCCCGATCGGCTGTCTCTTGGAGTTGATTGTAGGCCCGAATCTTTCTGTTCGCTGTTCTGCCGTCGGCTTCCCACACCACTGTCTTCGAAGTGATCTTACTTTAAACCAAAACCAACTTGCAGTATTTCCTGGCCCCCTCCTGAGCATACGATTCGTTTCAAAATGTGTGAATTGTCCTTGGTATTGTCCATTGATTAGAGATATCTTTCTGACAATGCAACCTTCCCAAAGTGACTGCATATGCTAGTTGTTGGTTTCTGTTAGCATTCGTATTCAAAAGGTTCAAGGCCCGGCCCATTATCTAGGCCTACACTGAAACTAGTTATTCGGGGGCCATGGTCTAAGGTGGACAATGTAACCCCTTAAGGTACATGAATATGCGGATGTTCTTCTTCAGATTTTAGATTCGTAGTTTCGGCTGCAATGTTTGAATTAACCCTTTATTGCCGAGCCCTTTTTGCGGGCTCTGCAGTTCTGGGTTTTTATATTTCATAGTCCAATATTTGGGGGGGGGGGGGAGGAATCGATCCTACAAGACCTTGATCCCATTGGTCTTGGTTGGGTCTGACCCTGACCCAGAGGTGAAAGGCCAGTGTCTAAGGTCACTGCGCAATCCATCATCAGCATTTTTTAAAGTACTGTATGAAACCTGCACGAGGTTCATCCGCGGAAACGACAGGCTGTACCTTCTGAGTACGTGAGGCAGACTTGTCTGAGCCAGCAGTGTGAGGGGGAGGGGAGGGAAATAGTCGGCCTGCTCAGTGTGTTTAGCAAATGTGTTTGGGAAGATTTTTACAATTTGCTATTTCTTGTGAAATCCTAAATCTGTGCACATTTCACTTTGATCATTTAAGTATTCCCCAGCTCAGAGTGATCAGACACTTTGGGTAGAATTAAGGAACAGCAAAGGTTGCAAGACTCTGGTGTGAGTTGTCTACAGACCTCCTGACAGTAGTGATGTAGTGGGGGATGTGTAAATACAGAGATCAGGGAAGTATGTAGCAGAAACGATGTAGTTATAATGGGAGATCCTAATTTTCACATGAACTGGGAGAAGCAGAACAGCAATGAATCTCTAGAATGTATTAGAGGCAGTTTTCTGGAATAATACGCTCTAGAACTGACGAGGGAACAGGCCACACTGGATTTAGCGATGACTAACAAACCAGTTAACAATCTGACGGTAAGGGAACATCTTGCAAATAGTGACCATAATTTGATTGAATGTGATATTAGGTTTGAGGGGGGAAAAGGGAGAGTCACAAATCATGGTTTTAAATTGAAGTAACGCAAACTTTGAAGAGATGAGAAATAAATCAACCACAGTAAACTGGGATAAGCTGTTAATGGGTAAACCTACAGAGGGAAGTACGATAGAAAGCTAGTACATATCTCAAAGACAAAAGCTCCACTTCTGTAGTTAAGCAACCATGGTCACCAAACAAAACCAAGTATCCCATACACTTGCTTCACTGCCTTCTCAACTTGCCCTGCCACCTTCAAAGATTTGTGAATATGCACCCCCAAATCCCTCTACTCTTGCACCCTCCCTCAAAATAGTACCATTTAGATTATACTGCCTCTCCATGTTGTTCCTCCCAAAGTGCATCACTTCACACTTATCCACATTAAATTGCATCTGTCATGTGTCTGCCCATTTCACCAGTCTGTCCCCCTGAAGTCTGCTACTATCCTCACTATTTACTATATTGCCAAGTTTTGTATCATCCGCAAAATTGGAAATTCTACTCCCTATATCCAAGTCCAGGTCATTTATATATAACAAGAAAAGCAATGGTCCTAATACTGACCCCTGGGTGACCCCACTGCAAACTTCTCTCCAGTCAGAAAAACATCCGATCACCACAACTCTCCGCCTCCTGTCCCTGAGCCAATTACAAACCCAAGTCACCACCGTCCCCTTTAATCCCAGGAGCTTCTATTTTCCGAATAAGTCTGTTGTTGGTAATTTATCAAATGTCCTTTTGAAAGTCCATATACACAACATCTACTGCACTACCTTCTTCAACCCTCCCTGTTACTTCATCAAAGAACTCAATTAGGTTAGTCAGACATGATTTGCCTTTAACAAATCTGAGCTGGCCTTCCTTTATTAACCCTTCTATTGTTTTCTCCATGTGCTTATGTAGCTTCCCCTTAAATGCATCTATGGTAATCGCCTCAACTACTCCTTGTGGTAGCAAGTTTCACATTCTCCCCACTGTTTGGGTAAAGAAGTTTCTCCTGAATTCCCTATTGGGCTCATAAGATAGTTATCAATGAATCCTAGTTTTGGGCTCCCCCACAAGTGGAACTATCTTCTCTGATTGTCGGGATGTGACAAGTCATGTTCCCCAGGGATCTGTACTGGGGCCTTGGCTTTTTACCATATATATCAATGACTCTGCTGAAGAAACACAGATGTATAGTTTGCAGATGACACTAAGTTCAGAGGCACAGTAAGTTCTGTTGATGGGAGCAGAAAGTTACACTGGGTAGGCAGACTAAATGAGTGGTCTAAACTGTGGCTGATGGAGTATGGCAGTGTAGTGGTTATGTTATTGAACTAATAATCCAGAGAATAAGATTTTGAATTACACCATGGCAATTTGATAATTTGAATTCAGTTGTAAAAAGAAATTCTGGAAATACAAAGCTGGTTGTCAATAAAAGTGATCATGAAGATGTAGGATTGTCGTATAAACCCAACTGGCTCACTAATGTCCTTTAGGGAAGGAAACCTGCTGTCCTTACCCGGTCTGTCCTACAAGTGACTCCAGTCACACCGACATGTTTGACTCTTAACTGCTTTCTGAAGTGGCCTAACAAGCCACTCAGTTGCATCAAATCACTACTAGTGGTTCAAGAAGATGGTCCACCAGCACCTTCTCTGGGCAATAAATGCTGGCCTTGCCAGCGAAGCCCACATCCTGAGAATAGATATTTTAAAAAAAAAGTATATGTGGGGACCCAGCCTGTTCATCATTTCCTGATATGTATACCCTTGCATTTCTGGTATCATCCTTGTAAATCTTCTCTGCACCCTCTCCAGTGCCTCTATATCCTTTTCATAATATGGTGACCAGAACTGTACGCAGTATCCCAAGTGTGACCTAACCAAGGTTTAATACAGGTTTAGCATAACTTCCCTACTTTTCAATTCTATACTTCCTAGAATTAAACCCGAGTGCTTGGTTTGCTTTTTTTTTTATGGCCTTGCTAACCTGTGTCGCAACTTTTAGTGATTTGTGTATTTGTACTCCGAGATCCCTTTGTTCCTCTACCCCACCTAGACTCGCAACCTCCAAGTAATAACTGACCTCCCTATTCTTCCTACCAAAATGTAATACCTCACATTTATCTGTGTTGAACTTCATTTGCCAATTATATGCCCATTCTGCAAGTTTATTAATGTCCTCCTGTAACTTGTTGCAGTTCTCCTTGGTATTGCCTATTCCGCACCCCCCCCCCCCCAAAAAAAATTGGTGTCATCTGCAAATTTAGAAATTGTGTTTTTGATTTCCCAAGTCTAAATCGTTAATGTAAATTGTGAACTACAGTGGTCCCAGCACTGATCCTTGTGGAACACCACTACCCACCTTCTGCCACTGTGAATAGCTACCCTTTACTCCCACACTCTGCTTTCTGTCCTGAAGCCAGCTAGCTATCCATTCTGCTACTTGTCCCCTGACTCTGCATTCTCTGACCTTGTTCATTAGTCTATTATGTGGTACCTTCTCTAAGGCCTTTTGAAAATCTAGATAAATTACATCTACTGCATTACCATTGTCTACTCTCTCTGTTACCTCTTCAGAAAATTCAATGAGGTTGGTCAAGCAAAACTTTCCCTTTTGAAATCCACGCTGACTATTCATTATTATATTTTTGGTTTCTAGATATTCTTCTATTTTCTCCTTTAGTCAGGGATTCCATTATTTTTCCTACCACCGATGTTAAGCTGACTGGTCGATAATTCCCTGGACATGTTCTATCCCCCTTGTTAAATATCGGTATTACGTTAGCTATCCGCCAGTCCTCTGGCACTATACCTTTTTCTAATGAATTATTAAATATGCGTAGTAATGCCTCTGCTATCTCTTCCCTAGATTCTTTTAAAATGCGTGGATGTAATCCATCCGGACCAGGGGTTTTATCCTCTTTGAGTTTGATTAGTTTATTTAATCTATCCCTTTTTATTTTAAATGCACTTATCTCATTACTAATCTCATCATCCAGTGTCATGTCCACCTGTTCTATCTCCCTGGTAAATACTGAAGCAAAATAATTATTTAATATTTCTGCCATCTCTCTATCGTTACCTGTGGTATTATCCTGACTATCCCTTAATGGCCCTATTCCCAACCTTCCTTTTTTTTAATTGATGTGCCTATAAAATATTTTACTATTTTGTTTTTATGTTCCTCGATAATTTAATTTCATAGTTCCTCTTTGCCTCCCTAATTGTTTTTTTGACTTCTCTCCTAATCTTTTCGTATTCTCCCTTATCATGCACTCCCCTGCTGTCTATGTTTGTAATGTATGCCTCTTTCCTTACCCTCAATTGTTCCCTTATGGCTTTATTCATCCATGGAGTCTCATTATTTAGTTTGTTCATTGCTTTTAGTGGAATATATTTTTCCTGCACTCTGTTGAACACCGTTTTAAATGTTTCCTATTGCTGTTCTACATCGTTGTTTGCCAATATTGTTGCTCATTTTTTCCCCCAAGTGCTATTCTCAGCCCCTCAAAATCAGCTTTTCTCCAATCTTTTAACCTGGTTTTTGTCATACTTATGTCCTTCTCCATTATCATAAAGCGTATTATATTATGGTCAATATTGCCTATATGTGCCCCTACTTTTATTTCTCTTATCTGCACTGGTTCATTCCCCATTACTAGATCCAATAGTGAATCCTCCCTTGTTGGGCTTTTTACATATTGGGTTAGAAAGGAGTCCTGTGCACATTGTAGGAATTCCATTCCCTTTACCTACCTCTTCTGCCCAATTAATATTGGGTTAGTTGAAATCCCGCATGATGATTATTCTATGTTTTTTAAACATTTCCCTAATTTGTCTGCATATTTCTTCCTCCACCTCCCTTCCACTATTAGGTGGTCTGTAGACTATGCCTATTAGTGTGATTGATCCTTTATTATCTTTTATCTCTATCCATATGGATTCTATTTTTGTCTTGCTGATATCTGTGGTCACTTTTTTCTACTGCCATTATATTATCTCTAATAAGTACAGCTACTCCACCTCCCCTTTTTCCCTCCCTATCTTTTCTAAATATGTTATGCCCTGCAATGTTTAATTCCCAGTCCTGATCTTTCTGTTGCCATGTCTCAGTAATCCCTACTATGTCTGGTTCCTCGCAACACATGATTGCCTCCAGCTCCCCTGTTTTATTACGGACACTGTGTGCATTGCTGTACAGACAGTTTAACTCATTTTTAATAGGATTTCCTCTCACTTTATGTTTAACCATCTTTTTGGACTCCTGTTCTTTCCCTTGCCATAAATGTCTTCCCTTACTTTATTCTTTTCTATGCTCTCTTTTCCTGTTTTGTTTATATTTAGGCCGGTTACGTTTCTTGTAGATCCCTCCCCCCCCATCTTACTAGTTTAAAGCCTTTGCCACCTCCCTATTTACTCTTTCCGCTAGGACACGGGTCCCATCCCGGTGCAGGTGGAGCCCGTCCCATCAGTACAGCTCTGTCCTGTCCCAGAACTGGTGCCAGTGTCCCATGAAAAGGAACCCCTCTTTCCCACACCAGCTCATTAGCCACATGTTAATTCTCCTGATCTGTCTGCTTCTATGTCAATTTGCACGTGGCTTGGGCTATAATCCAGAGATTATTACCCTCGAGGTCCTACTTTTTAATTTAGATCCTAACTCCTGAAACTCTTTCAGCAGGACCTCCTCCCTGTTCCTACCTATGTCGTTTGTTCCAACATGAACCACGACAACTGGATTTACCCCCTCCCTTTCCAAGTTCCTCTCCAGCCGCCGTGAGATATCCCTTACCCTGGCACCGGGTAGGCAACACACCCTTCGGGATTCTCATTCTTGTCTGCTGAGAACACTATCTATCCTCCTAATTATAGAGTCCCCTATCACTACACATTTCTATTTTGCTCTTCAGCCTTCTGAGCCACGGTGCCTTGGTCTGCATTGTGGCTGTCCTCCCTGCAGTCTTTCTCCTTGTCCTCACAGGTAGCGAGTACTTCGTACCTGTTGGACAGGACCAGTGTCTGCGGGACCTCCTTCTCAACCTCTCCTAAATCCCCGCTACCCGACACCCTCCCCTTCCTGAACCTGTGCTTTCCTCTGGGGTGTGACTGCTTTCTGGATAAAACTGTCCAGAAATTCCTCCCCCTCTCATGTGTCGGAATGTCTCCAACTCACACTCCAGCTCAATGACTCTGAGCTGGAGAGATTCGAGATGGAGACATCTCCTGCAGACTTATTCGCTCGGGACAGTCTCTCTGTCCACAAACTCCCACATACTGCAGTCCAGACACACAACCTGCCCTGCCATATCTTAGTCTAGCCTTATTTTATTTATTTAATTAGTTAGTCTTTAATCAATGATTATTTAGTTATATTAACTAGTTTAACTAGTTAAGCTATAAATTTAATACAGTATGTTATAGTTTCCCACTCCTAGTTTAAACCACTGTCTTAGTTTAGAGAGAAATAACCTTAATACTCACCAACCAATCACCTACCTGCTGTCCTTGTTTTTTTTGGAAATTGTGGAAAGTTCCGCCGCTGCTGATACCGCCTCCGATTAGGTCCATGCTGTTCCTCCGCTCTCTCCTTTATGTCCCGCCGCCACCGCTGCCTCTGATTAGATGAAATAAACATAGTGAGAGAGGAAGTATTAAGGTGTTTAGGAGCTTTAAAAGTGGATAAATCCCCAGGCCCGGATGCAATGTATCCCAGGCTGTTAAGCGAAGTAAAAGAGGAAATAGCAGAGGCCCTGACCCTCATTTTCCAATCCTCTCTGGCTTCAGGTGTGGTGCCGGAGGACTGGAGGACTGCTAATGTGGTACCCTTGTTTAAAAAGGGAGAAAAGGATAGACTGAGTAATTACAGGCCAGTCAGCCTAACCTTGGTGGTGGGAAAATTATTGGAAAGAATTCTGAAGGACAGGATAAATCTTCATTTAGAAAGACACGGCTTAATCAAGGATAGTCAGCAGGGATTTGTTAAGGGAAGGTCGTGTCTGACAAACTTGATTGAATTTTTTGAGGAGGTAACAAGGAGGGTAGATGAGGGTAGTGCGTTTGATGTAGTGTATATGGACTTTAGCAAGGCTTTTGATAAGGTTCCACATGGCAGCCTGGTCACGAAGTTAAAAGCCCATGGGATCCAGGTCAAAGTGTCAAGTTGGATTCAAAACTAGCTCGGAGGCAGGAAGCAGAGGGTAATGGTTGATGGGTGTTTTTGTGACTGGAAGGCTGTTTCCAGTGGGGTTCTGCAGGGCTCAGTACTAGGTCCCTTGCTTTTTGTGGCATATATCAATGATCTAGACTTGAATATAGGGGGTATGATTAAGAAGTTTGCAGATGATACTAAAATCGGCTGTGTGGTTGATACTGAAGAAGGAAGCTGTAGACTGCAGGAAGATATCAATAAATTGGTCAGGTGGACAGAACAGTGGCAAATGGAATTCAATCCGGAGAAGTGTGAGGTAATGCATTTGGGGAGGGCTAACAAGGCAAGGGAATACACATTAAATGGTAGGACACTGAGTAGTGTAGAGGAACAAAGGGACCTTGGAGTGCATGTCCACAGATCCCGGAAGGTAGCAGGCCAGGTAGATAAGGTGGTTAAGAAGGCATACGGAATACTTGCCTTTATTAGCCGTGGCATAGAATACAAGAGCAGGGGGGGGGTTATGCTTCAACTGTATAAAACACTAGTTAGGCCTCAGCTAGAGTACTGTGTGCAGTTCTGGTCACCACATTACAGGGAAGATGTGATTGCACTAGAGAGGGTACAGAGGAGATTTACAAGGATGTTGCTGGGAGTAGAGAATCTTAGCTATGAGGAAAGACTGGATAGGCTGGGTCTGTTTTCCTTGGAACAGATGAGGCTGAGGGGAGACCTTATTGAGGTGTATAAAATTATGAGGGACATAGATAAATTGGATAGAAAGAACCTATTTCCCTTAGCAGAGGGGTCAAAAACCAGGGGGCACAGATTTAAAGTATTTGGTGGAAGGTTTAGAGGGGATTTGAGGGGAAATTTCTTGACCCACAGGGTTGTGGGGGTCTGGAACTTACTGCCTGAAAGGGTGGTAGAGGCAGGAACCCTAACCACATTTAAAAAGTACTTGGATGTGCACTTGGGATGCTCTAACCTGCAGGGCTACGGACCAAGAGCTGGGAAGTGGGATTAGGCTGGATAGCTCTTTGTTGGCCGGCGTGGACACGATGGGCCGAAATGGCCTCCTTCCGTGCTGTAACTTTCTATGATTAGGTCCGCGCTCTCCTTTATGTCCCGCCGCCACCTCCGATTAGAGGGCTGTGGGTGCTCAGTCATTGAGCATATTCAAGGCTGAGATTGATAGATTTTTGGACTCTAAGGGAATCAAGGGATATGGGGATACGGCGGGAAAGTGAAGTTGAGGTCAAAGATCAGCCATGATCTTATTGAATGGCTTAGCAGGCTCGATGGGCCACATGGCCTACTCCTGCTCTTATTTCTTATGTTCTTATCTGATTGAGGTGTTTAAAATGATTAAAGGATTTAACTGCCCCAGTTTCCACTAGGTTGGGTGGGGGGGGGGGGGGGTGTTAAAATTGGGGCCCGTGTCTCTTGTACCTCACCCTACTCCCCCCTTGCTCTCGAACTGTTTCCGCATGTGTTTGTGATGTTGCTGATTCTTCTCTCTCCTCCGGAACAGGACCAGCCCCCTCCGTACACCCCACGTGCTGAGAACCAAGGGCCGCGGGGTGAGGAGCCTCGTAGCACGGCCCCCCCGCCCCCCAGCGACTGGAGCCTGTAACCACACCGCATGGATCCCCACCAGGCCTCGCCCTTCCACGCTGCTCCCGACCCATCTCATCAGCCGGTGAACTGGAGATGCGCATTCCCCGGATGGGGAAACCGGCACACAGCATCTGGACTTCGTCATCTTGCTGCAACTCCTCGGCAGGACTTCGCAGAGTAGCATGCTTGTTTCCCTCCCCCCCCCCCCCCCCCCCCTCCCCCCGGCAGACATTAACCTGAGCAACCATCCCTTGGCCAATGGAAACCGAGCGAAGCGAATGGGCGATAGGAAACAAGGCTACTTCAGGAGACCCAGACGAACGATTGTTTTACCTTCAGCGTGGAAACAGGCAAGGGGTAAATATTGGTTTTACCACTTCACGCCTCGGGAGCAAGCTTTGGAACCCCCCCCCCCCCCCCCCCCCCCGATAACCCGCCTTGCCACCTAAAGCTCTGCGCCAGGGGCCACTTAAAAAATAAATATTTATCCTCGAGCCTCCACAGACTACTGCCGCTGACTCCCACCTTCATTCTGTCAGGATTTCGAGTTCTCCTCACCTGGAAACACTGAGATCCTCAGCTTTGTAATCATATCTAAACCAAACAACGGCTTTCAATGCCAGCCTTCAACTGTCAACATTCAAATGAAATTCCTTTGTCCCCTATTTTACCAGGGATGCCATCCATTTATTTAAAATGGCTTGGCTGCTCTGTTGAGATAACAGCAAATGAACGCATCACCCGCCCGATCATACACTCATTTTCAAAGAGCCCAATTTCGGGGTACAAGTTTGCACGAGCTGCTTGGAATCTTCAGTAAGGCCTTGTCCTGTTTGTTACTGTTATCTGCAGGTCACTCACTGCCTGTCCACTGACGACCATCCTAGCCCTTGGATGTGTTGCAGTGAAAGCCCATTCACCCCAGTAAAGGAAGAACTTGCATTTATATAGCGCCTTTCACCACCTCGGGATGTCCCAAAGCGCTTCACAGGCACTGAAATACTCAGCAGGTCAGGCAGCAGCTGTGAAGAGAGAAACCGAGTTAACGTTTTGGGTCGATGACCTTTTTCCAGTTCTGACCAGCTGAGTGATTTCCATCATTTTCTGTTTTTATTTCAGATTTCCAGCATCCGCAGTATTTTGCTTTTGAAATACTTTTGAAGTGTAGTCACTGTTGTAATGTAGGAAATACGGCAGCCAATTTGTGCACAGCAAGGTCCCACAAACAGCAATGAAATAATGACCAGATAATCTGTTTGTGATGTTGGCTGAGGGATAAATATTGGCCGGGGACACCTCGAACTCCCCTGCTCTTCCAGTAGTGCCGTGGGATCCACCTGAGTGTGCAGATGGGGCCTCGGTTTAACGTCTCATCAGTGCGGTAGACTGGTAGACCTGCTCCAAGCCAGACTCTACCTCTGGGGGAGTGGATCTGTGCTGGCGGCCCCCTTGTAGGATCACGTACAGAGCAGCTGATCTCTGCTCATCCCAGATCTACAAGGGCTGCTGTAGCTGCAGCTCTGCCTTCTGTACAAGTGCAACACCCCACACGCAGTATAAATGGTGAAGCTTTACACACTATCTTCCATCTGTTGGTGCACGGATACACTGACCTTTTAAAGATGGGGGGTGCCGACAGAAAAGGCCATGGGATTCTTGGTCTGATATATCAGGGCATTGAATATAAAAGCAAGGACATGAGGTTAAATGTGTACTTGACATTCATTGGGCCCCAGTTGGAGTATTGTGTGCTGTCCTGGGCACCCCATTACAGGAGGGATATTCAAGCCTCGAAAAGGGGGCAGGGACAATTCACTGATAACAGGGTTATAGTTATGAAGAAATGCTCCCAAAACTGGGGCTATTTTCACTGGAACAGAGAATATTAAGTGGACAT
Source organism: Squalus acanthias (assembly GCA_030390025.1). Lineage (NCBI taxonomy): Eukaryota > Metazoa > Chordata > Chondrichthyes > Squaliformes > Squalidae > Squalus > Squalus acanthias. Next base: position 44,705,448 of record CM059447.1, on the reverse strand, counting down.
AATAGCGGGTTTCAAAATTCTGAAAGGATGTGGGAGGGTAAACAGTGAAAGCTAGTTCCCACTGGTTAATGAATCAGTAACACGGGCAGAGACTGAGCATGATCAGTAAAGCAGCAGGGGGGGAAATTAGAAGAGTGTTTTTAGAGCATGCAATGTTCTACCACAAGGAGCTATTGAGGGAGAGACTAGAACATCATTTCAAAGGAAAGTGTTTGAAAAGGAAGAATATAAAAGGCTATGGGGAAAGGCGGAGAAATGGGATTCGAGTTATGTCGGGAGTGATCCTGTACTCCCAGAGGAGAGTAGCAGTCTCTTCGAGCATCCCTGGGCAAATCTGGGTGGGGCAGGGGCGCAGACTGTGATTCTCCTGTTCTCCCTGTGAGCACCGCTCCCCATTGGGAGTCCAGGATCAGCCCTATGATTGCGGGTTTGGGAAAACTCCTGAACTCCTTTGGGGAAAAAGTCAGCTCTGAACAGCTTGAAAATAAATCCGATAATCTCCGGGTTAAGCGGGAGATCGCAGCAAGGCCTTTGTGTAAGGAGCTCACTGTAACCGCAGGCAGTGACCTGAATCAGTCAGGAAAGGGGAGGGGCCCGAGCAGAGTGATCCCGGGAGGGACGGACTCGTTTACCATTTGAATTTAATTGCAGACAGTGCTTGTGTTTTAGGATTTAGTCAGGTTTAACCCAAATGTTGGATTGGGTTTTTTTATTCTGGGGGAGGGGCGGCTGGTAATTACAGGGTTAAACCCAATGGGCAGTTTATAAATAAACATCCCTCCCCCCTCAAAAGCTGTGAGTGGGTTTTCTCCCTGTTGTCAGCTGTAGGTTTCGGGCCCTTTCAGTTTAATGTGTCTGGTTGCTGTTACGTGCTGTCCCTATTTTGACATGAGAAAGTGAGGCTGTGGGACAGCTCCCAGGGTCCGCGGTGGATGACCGCGCCCGCTGACTGCTGTCACGGGGGGTTGGACACAGGGCCCCCTGGAGGGAGATCCGCAGAGTGCTGGACCGCTGGAGACCGCGCACGGCAACAGACGACACAGCGTCCAGCCCTTCGCAGGTCTCCCTCCAGGGGGCGCTGCGTCCTGCGGGCCGTGGGTCTCCCTCTAGGGGGCGCTGCGGGCCGTGGGTCTCCCTCCAGGGGGCGCTGCGTCCTGCGGGCCGCGGCTCTCCCTCCAGGGGGCGCCGTGTCCAGCCCTTTGCAGGGCTCCCACCAGGGGGGCGCTGTGTCCAGTGGGCCGTGGGTCTCCCTCTAGGGGATACTACGTTCAGCGGGCTGAGGGTCTCCCTCTAGGGGGCGCAGCGTCCAGTGGGCCGCGAGTCTCCCTCCAGGGGGCGCAGCGGGCCGCGGGTCTCCCTCCAGGGGGCGCTGCGGGCCGCGGGTCTCCCTCCAGGGGGCGCAGCGGGCCGCGGGTCTCCCTCCAGGGGGCGCTGCGGGCCGCGGGTCTCCCTCCAGGGGGCGCTGCGGGCCGCGGGTCTCCCTCCAGGGGGCGCTGCGGGCCGCGGGTCTCCCTCCAGGGGGCGCAGCGTCCAGTGGGCCGCGAGTCTCCCTCCAGGGGGCGCAGCGGGCCGCGGGTCTCCCTCCAGGGGGCGCTGTGTCCAGCCCTTTGCAGGGCTCCCACCAGGGGGGCGCAGCGGGCCGCGGGTCTCCCTCCAGGGGGCGCAGCGGGCCGTGGGTCTCCCTCCAGGGGGGGCAGCGGGCCGCGGGTCTCCCTCCAGGGGGCGCAGCGGGCCGCGGGTCTCCCTCCAGGGGGCGCAGCGGGCTGCGGGTCTCCCGCCAGGGGGCGCTGCGTCCAGCGGGCCGCGGGTCTCCCTCCAGGGGGCGCAGTGGGCCGCGGGTCTCCCGCCAGGGGGCGCAGGGTCCAGCGGGGTGCGCGTCTCCCTCCAGGGGGCGCAGCGTCCAGCGGGCCGCGGGTCTCCCTCCAGGGGGCGCAGTGTCCAGCGGGGGGCGCGTCTCCCTCCAGGGGGCGCAGGGTCCAGTGGAGCGCGGGTCTCCCTCCGGGGGCGCTGGGTGCAGAGGCAGAGCCGTTGCCCATACCCGGGCTCAGCAGAAAGGTGGAGACTAGCTGCAGATCGGTGAGTGTGATGCGGGACTTCAGTTATGTGGAGAGACTAGAGAAGCTGGGATTGTTCTCCTTAGAGCAGAAAAGGTTAAAGGAACTTTAATAGAGGTCCAGGGTTTTTAGGAGGGGTTTTGATAGAGTAGATGGGGAGAAATTGTTTCCAGTGGCAGAATGGTCGGTACCAGAGGACAGGTTTAAGGTGACTGGCAAAAGAACCAGGAGGGAGATTAGACTTTTTTTTACACAGCGAGTTGTTGTGATCTGTAACGCACTGCCTGAAAGGGCGGTGGAAGCAGATTCAATAATAACTTTCAAAAGGGAATTGGATAAATACTTGACGTGAAAACAATTGCAGGGGCGATGGGGAAAGAGCCGGGGCGATGGAGAAAGAGCCGGGGCGATGGGGAAAGAGCCGGGGCGATGGGGAAAGAGCCGGGGCGATGGGGAAAGAGCCGGGGCGATGGGGAAAGAGCCGGGGCGTGAGATTAATTGGAGAGCTCTTTCAAAGTGCAAGCACAGGCTCGATGGGCCGAATGGCCTCCTGTGCTGTATCATTCTGTGTCGGAGATTCACCCTTGGGCCTCACACATGCAAAGCAGACCCTGAGTCACTGAGCTACACCCATTGCTGTGATACTGGTCGGCAGAGGCTCCACAATCACCCAGTGCATGGATTTTGAATTTGTTATTTATACAAATAGTTTCTGTGAATGATGCTAAATGGCTTTGCACAGTGACAGTGTTGCTATGGAGATGAGCAGAAGCTTCCTCGGTGCACCAGACCTGCGGAGGGGCCCTGGAGGATTTAACACTGTCCCAGTTAGAAACTGGTCGGGGTAGAAATTGGACCTCTTTGCGCCAATTTTACAGGCGAAAACCAGCCTTAACAAGTCCCAATTTCGGGGTCCAATGTCCTGTGCCCAAAGAAACCCGGAATTGGGCCGGTCCAGGCAATCGGCCCCTCGTTTACATATTTAAGGGACCTAACTCCTGATCCCGGTCCCTCACAGAAATCGGACAGTGATGAGCGGGGCAGGCGTCGATTCTTCAGCGTCCGCCAGTCTAAAGTACGGTCATTTTTGCACCAAATTAATAAAACCCCTTCCTGTGGAGCAGGCGTGTTCCCCCCGACTCCACAATCATCGCAGTCGCCCCCCTCCCCGGACTTAGCTTCGTGTCGCTGTCGGCAAGACGAGCAGGCAGACAATCGTCAGCTTCAAATGCACGAGCTGCCCACAGGCGCCGGCAGTTCACGCGTAAAATGTTAATTAGGTCCCAGGCCTATTGTTGGTTAATTTTTACCCTGTTATGTCCCACACTTCGTGTGCATGTTCACCGCCTCTGTCCCCCCCACCACCCCCGGCCCCTCAAAACCATTACTGATCCACAAACACTATTAACAATCTATATCCCAGCAAAGCGACAGGCTAATTTAGATATTACATTGAGAATGACCTGCTCATCACAGCACAGTGCCAGACAAAATGAGGCAGTTATAGGCTGATCCAGTGATTGTCAAAGTGAACGGCTTGTCTCTCTCTCCCTTACCTTCATGCCCCTCGCACAACATATCCCTGCCTCAGAGGGAGTGTCTCTCGCTGGTCTGGCAGGTGACGATGCAATATGATTGTGTGAATTGTACAGTATTTATTTATGAGAATGTGATATTCAAGGTTGCAATAAAATGTGAGTGGAATGAGATTGAGTCGACTGAAATGCCTGTTGCCTGTAATCGGGGACCCAGTTGAAGCTGGCTGCCACTGCCACTCTCGCGCTCCATCATCATAATTGCAGCGGATTTACGGGCAGGTTCAGGGTGGAATTCCAGCATCATTATGTTCCTTCAAACCCAAACCAACCCAAACCCAGCCATTTTGGGCAATGTGCCAATGCAGTGTATTCTACCCCTGCCCCCCAGGGTTGGTAACTTAGAGTTCTTGTCCTTGTTCGATGGAGCGCTGTATAGGCCAGGGGTTAGTGAGCAATGTTATTGTATGGTCACAATGCACTCAATTCAAACCCCGCCTCTCCCGTTTTAAGGGAGATGATAATCCATTCTACGGGTTACCTCCCCTCTGTTAAAATAGCGGAGAGGGAAGTTTAATATGAGCATATTAAATTAACATCACCCACAGACATTTCCAGGCTTATATTCCAAAGAAGACTCCTTACACCACAGAAGGAGGCCCTTCAGCCCATCAAGCCTGTCCTCAACTGGAGCTATCTGTTTTGGTGCCATTTTCTTGCCCTTTTGCTAAATTCATAATCAATGATCTGCTCCATCATCCAACCCTGCCTAATAATTCCATTCTACCTTCATCAGCTTCCTTCTGATCCTAGCCTCTCGGTCTCCCAACCTCCAGTCCTCTCGCAGGGCTAAGGCTGAACCTCTGCATCTTCGTCTCCTTGCCCTTCAATGAGATAAAGGCAATGTTGTTTCTTTCCGCTCATTGGATAGAGTTTCTTCATGTCTCTTGTGTGATTAACCAACAGTTCCCAGCTCTTCCCTCTGACGTCTCAACTATTAGTCCTTCCTCTATTGACACTCTTGCCCTTGCCGTCTCCATTGACCTCTGTTGAGCTCCCATCAGATGATGAGCTTTCCTTCGGTGTGCATGCCTGAATTGTAGCAGCATATAAATGGGTTGGGTTAGTGGGGCCTCACAATGAAGAGAGATTACTTAACTTTCCACTGACCTGCCCAAGAACAGTTGTTGGTGCTGTGCTTTAATCGAGTCCCATCTGCTAAATTTCTGTCACTAAACCTGCTTCCAAGAAGCTCAATTTTTTCTTTTGTGCCAAACACTTTTCCCTCAACAGCTCTTCACTCTCCATAAAGTGAGGGTATGGTAGTACAGTGGTTATGTTACTGGAGTAGTAATCCAGAGGCCTAGACTAACGATCCGGAGACACGCGTTCAAACCCCACCACGGCAGCTGGGGAATTTAAAATCAGTTAATTAAATAAATCTGGAATAAAAAGCTAATATCAGTAATGGTGACCATATAACTACCGGATTGCCGAAACATCTAGTTCACTAATGTCCTTTAGTCATGCAGCAAGACCTGAACAACATTCAGGCTTGGGCTGATAAGGGGCAAGTAACATTTGTGCCACACATGTGCCAGTTAATGACCATCTTCACCAAGCGAGAGTCTAACCACCGCCCCTTGACATTCAACGGGAATACCATCTCTGAATCCTCCACCCTCAACATCCTGGGGGTCACCACTGACCAGAAACTTAACTGGACCAGCCGCATAAATACTGTGCCTAAAAGAACAGGTCAGAGGCTGGGTATTCTGCGGCGAGTATCTCACCACCTGACTCCCCAAAGCCTTTCCACCATCTACAAGGCACAAGTCAGGAGTATGATGGAATACTCTCCACTTGCCTGGATGAGCGCAGCTCCAACAACACTCAAGAAGCTCGACACCATCCAGGACAAAGCAGCCCGCTTGATTGGCACCCCATCGACCACCTTAAACATTCATTCCCTCCACCACCGGCGTACCGTGGCTGCAGTGTGTACCATCTACAAGATGTACTACAGCAACTCACCAAGGCTTCTTCGACAGCACCTCCCAAACCCGCGACCTCTACCTCTACCTAGAAGGACAAGGGCAGCAGGCACACGGGAACACCATCCTGACTTGGAAATATATCATTCCTTCTCGTCGCTGGGACAAAATCCTGGAACTCCCTCTCTAACAGCACTGTGGGAGTACCTTCACCTCACGGACTGCAGCAGTTCAAGAAGGCAGCTCACCACCACCTTCTCAAGGGCAATTAGGAATGGGAAATAAATGCTAGCCTTGCCAGCGATGCCCACATCCCTTGAATGAGTATTAAAAAAATGGTAGGTGGCACCTTCCCTCACCCTCTTCCCTCACTCCCTCCCCTCACTCCCTACCATCAACCCCTCTCACCAACCCCATCTCTCAACACCTTCCCTCTTTCTGGATTTTTAAAATCAATATTACTCTGAATTTGTCTCTCTTTCCATGTGCTCTTCCTCCACATTACTGGATTGGTATCGGGGCACGCTACCTCCTCCTGTTACTCAGTGTTGTCCAATAGAAATCACTGACCAGCCACATTCACTAACTTTAGTAGAAAATGCCTTACACACACTCACACATGTATATTTACTTAAACATCTGCCACCATTCAGTGACCAAGGGAGTAAAGCAGCCACAACGATCAAAAAACACTCGCACACTCTGCTTTTCGCCTCACCATTTTACCAACAAACGCACAAAAAGGTTAAAGTTCACATGCATACCCTGTGTGAATGAGTATTGAGATCACAGGCCCAACGACGGTGTCTCTTACTCATGTTTTATTACTAATCAGAAATGCAATTAGCCACAAGTGGCTTATGTATTGGACAAGACTAGTCTAACTCAGTCGTTCTCAGTACCTCAAAACTGTGGAACTCCCACACCCGTCAGTCTTCGATTCCTCCTGCAACCTTTGGACCTTTAAACCCCAAGCTTGGTGTCACTTCATCGCACTAACTCCCTGCCCTCCCTGCCACCAAGAAGCAAAGTGACAAGTACAAATACTCCGACCCACCAATAAGATTGTCCTGAAAAGGTGGTGATGGGTCTTCTTGAACCACAGGTGTCCGTGTGGTGAAGGAGCTCCCACAGTGCTTGGTCCGTCTGATTTTTTTATTCTTGTTATACTTTGTAGTGGTTTGATACAATTGACTGGCTTGCTTGGCCACTTCAGAAGGCAGTTAAGAGTCAGCCACGTTGGTGTGGGACTGGAGTCACATACAGGCCAGACCGGGTAAGGACGGCAGGTTACCTTCCCTAAAGGACATTAGTGAAACCAGTTGGGTTTTTACAACAATCCGACAGCCTTTACTGAGAACAGCTTTTTATTTCTAGATTCTTTCAACTGAATTCAACTTCTCAAACGGCCATGGTGGGATTTAAACATTCTCTGGATTACTTGTCCAGGCCTCTAGATTAGTCGTCAATGGGGGTCTTCCAAGCCCTAGGGAGAGAGCAGAGGACAGGGTCTGGGTGTGCATGTGCATTGCCTCCCTGGTGCCAGGGTAAAGGATGACACAGAACGGGTGCAGAACATTCTACAGAGGAGAAGGGAAATGGCGAGAAGCCATGGTCCATGTTGGAACCAATGACATAGGTAGGAAAAGGGTTGAGCTCCTACAGTCAGAGTTTCAGGAGCTAGGGAGAAAGTTAAAGAGCAGGACCTCAAAAATAGTAATCTCTGGATTACTCCCAGTGCCACGCACTAGTGAGCATAGGAACAGCAGGATAAGATGGGTTAGGGTTAGGGTCAGGGTTAGGTTAGGGTTAGGGTTAGGAACAGTAGGATAAGATGGGTTAACGCAGGGCTGGAGAAGTAGTGCAGGTGGGAGGGCTTCAGATTCCTGGTGCACTGGGACCAGCTCTGGGGCAGGAGGGACCTGCTGAAGATGGACGGATTGCACCTCAACAGGACTGGGACCAATGTCCTCACGGGGAAGTTAACTCATGCTGTGGGGGAGGGTTTAAACTAATTTGGCTGGGGGAGGGGCACCATGATGAAGCAATAGAGAGGAGATACAAGATGCACAGAGGCCGAGGAAAGACAAACAGCATTAGGATAAAGAGTGGTTCAAAAATATGAGGGATCAGACGGTGGGGAAATGCAAGGCAGTCTAAGATGGGTTTGGACCGCATGGGCTAGAAATTCATTATAGCCCAGGCATGGGCGGTATCTTTAGAAAAGTTTGAGAATTAGCGCCAGGCACTAATGCTTTAGAATGTACGCAAAAATGATTCTCACATCACAAAGAAATGATTAGGGCACTAAATCAAGTCTTAAAGGCCTAGCTCAGTGGCGTTACACTCAACGGGTACAGTCTAATCTCAACTCATCATTGCCACAGGCTTTTCCCAGTACTTAAAGGGGAGGTTCATTGATGCTGCAGCACCTCATTCTCAGCATTGCTGGCTGTGCAGCTGCCTCAGCAAGGAGAAGCACAAGAAGGAGAAGGAGCCGGAGGACTGAAGCAGGTGTGCTCATGGCAGATCCACCTCAGTCGGGTGGTCAGGGTGATTGAATGCTTCACCAAAGGCTACATACCACCATCTGTACCATAAGCTTCACACACTGCCCAAAGCACCAGACCCCCAGCACTCACACATCAACAATCTCTACCTACCAACACTCACACCCACATCTCACACCTTGCACACAATGACAGCTGTTCCAACTATGGCAGGCACAAGGGTCATTAGTTACTAGAATGAATGTGATATGTGTGATATGTTTATGCATAAATTTATTAATGGAGTTTGCAATATTTTGTGGTCTCTTTCATTTCACCTTTGCGCCCAGGAGGACGCTGTGATATGGCATGACACAGGGATGGTATGATGGGCATGTGGTGAGCAAAAGGGAGCTGGGGTTTACGTCATCCTGGTGTGAGGCAGGAGGTCTGTTTGGAGGAGGTGGCAGAGTTCTGTGACCACCACCTTGGTGATGCGGACCCGTCTAATACACTGCTCATTGCTTCATTGAAGGTAGGAGAGGTGCTGTCAGAATACCCTCGGAGGGTAAGGCCTCCTGGTGAGAGCCCTGATGTCCCTCCTCATCCCTCTGCGCACCTGTTCCCGTATTTCTGGCTGCCTACACTCCCTCCGCCGTAGATCCTGGAGGGCGAGGTGGCGCCAGTACAGCCGCCATTAATGGTGCCAAGTGTAGCAGTTTGAATCTTTGAACAATAAATGTAGGCACTTTGCACTTGCCAGAAGACTGCTGATAAAAAAGAACCTTGAAATTACTCATACAAAGTGATCCACTAGCTGAAACTGACAAGAAACCTCTGAAACTAACCTGCCCTGACGGCTGACAGAGTGATTAATGCGGATGCCTTTAAATAGTGTCCCTGGAGCCGGCGTCCTATAGCTGTGCGCCTCCTCTCCCTGTCTGGTCGAGGTGCAAAGGTAAGTGGCCAGAATGAATTTTGCAGATCAGGCACCCAGTGAGCATTGGACGCTCACTGGCGTCACGATCTGCCTGGTGTTGAAGTCCCCGGCAGTAGCTCGTACCGGTGGCGCAACGGGGGCTCCGGATTTGCCGTGCGCCGCTGGATTCGCCTCGCCCCGGCACTACTGCATCAGCGCCCCGTTACCGCCCTCTGCAGGCACTAACGGGAGGCGATAACCAACCGAATTTTTCCCCGCATGTGCTTAAATGCGTGTTAAATAAGGTTGGTGAGCTGCAGGCACAAGTAGCCACATGGGATTATGATATAGTGGCAATAACAGAGACATGGCTCTAACAAGGAGAGGAATGAGCACTCAATATTCCTGGCTACAATGTATTCAGGAAAGTTAGGCAAGAAAAAATAGGAGGAGGGATGGCAGTATTGATCAACAAGATCGTTACAGCACTGGAGAGGGATGATGTGCTTGAGGGGTCAAAGACAGAATCTATTTGGTTAGAATTAAGGAACAATAGAGGAGCTCATAGAATCATAGAAATTTACAGTACAGAAGGATGCCATTCAACCCATTGTGTCTGTGCCGGCCGAAGAGCTATCCAACCTAATCTCACTTTTCAGCTCTTGGTCCATAGCCTTGTAGGTTACGGCGCTTCAAGTGCATATCCAAGTACTTTTTAAATGCGATGAGGGTTTCTGCCTCTACCACCCTTTCAGGCAGCGAGTTCCAGACCCCCACCACCCTCTGGGTGAAAACAGTTCTTCTCAATTCCCCTCTAATCCTTCTACCAATTACTTTAAATCTATCCCCCTGGTTATTGACCTCTCTGCTAGGGGAAATAGGTGCTTCCTATCTGCTCTATCTAGGCCCCTCATAATTTTATACACCTCAATCAAGTCTCCCCTCAGCCTCCTCTGATCCAAAGAAAACAACCCCAGCCTATCCAATTTTTCCTCATAGCTAAAATTCTCCAGTCCTGGCAACATCCTCGTAAATCTCCTCTGTACCCTCTCTAGTGCAATCACATCTTTCCTGTAATGTGGTGACCAGAACTGCACGCAGTACTCTAGCTGTGGCCTAACTAGTGTTTTATACAATTCAAGCATAACCCCCCTGCTCTTATATTCTATGCCTTGGCTAATAAGAAAAGTATCCCGTATGCCTTCTTAACCACTTTATCTACCTGTCCTGCTACCTTCAGGGATCTGTGGACATACACTCCAAGGTCCCTCTATTCCTTTACACTTCTCAGTATCCTACTATTTATTGTGTATTCCCATGCCTTGTTAGCCCTCCCCAAATGCATTACCTCCAACTTCTCCGGATTGAATTCCACTTGCCACTTTTCTGCCCACCTGACCAGTCCATTGATATCTTCTTGCAGTCTACAGCTTCCTTCCTCACTATCAACCACACGGCCAATTTTCCTCTGCAAACGTCTTAATCATGTTTTTTTTATTCGTTTGTGGGATGTGCAACGTGGGCGTCGCTGGCAAGGCCAGCATTTATTGCCCATCCCTAGTTGCCCCTGAGAAGGTGATGGTGAGCTGCCTTCTTGAACTGCTGCAGTCCGTGTGGTGAAGGTGCTCCCACAGTGCCGTTAGGTAGGGAGTTCCAGGATTTTGACCCAGCGACGATGAAGGATCGACGATATACTTCTAAGTCAGGATGGTGTGTGACTTGGAGGGGAACTTGGAGGTGGTGGTGTTTCTATGTGCCTGCTGCCCTTGTCCTTCTAGGTGGAAGAGGTTGCGGGTTTGGGAGGTGCTGCCGAAGAAGCCTTGGTGAGATGCTGCAGTGCATCTTGTAGATGGTACACACTGCAACCACGGTACGCCGGTGGTGGAGGGAGTGAATGTTTAAGGTGGTGGATGGGGTGCCAATCAAGCGGGCTGCTTTGTCCTGGATGGTGTCAAGCTTCTTGAGTGTTGTTGGAGCTGCACTCATCCAGGCAAGTGGAGAGTATTCTATCACACTCCTTACTTGTACCTTGTAGAAGGTGGAAAGGCTTTGGGGAGTCAGGAGATGAGACAGTCGCCGCAGAATACCTAGCCTCTGACCTGCTCTTGTTGCCACAGAATTTATGTGGCTAGTCCAGTTAAGTTTCTGGTCAATGGTGACCCCCAGGATGTTGATGGTGGGGGATTCGGCGATGGTAACGCCATTGAATGTCAAGGGGCGGTGGTTAGACTCTCGCTTGTTGGAGATAGTCATTGCCTGGCACTTCTGTGGCGCGAATGTTACCTGCCACTTATCAGCCCAAACCTGAACGTCGTCCAGGTCTTGTTGCATGGGGGCATGCACTGCTTCATTATCTGAGGAGTTGTGAATGGTGCTGAACACTGTGTAGTCATCAGCGAACATCCCCATTTCTGACCTTATTTTGGAGGGAAGGTCATTGATGAAGCAGCTGAAGATGGTTGGGCCTAGGACACTGCCCTGAGGAACTCCTGCAGCGATTTCCTGGGGCTGTGATGATTGACCTTCAACCACCACAACCATCTTCCTTTGTGCTAGGTATGACTCCAGCCAGTGGAGCGTTTTCCCCCTGATTCCCATTGACTTCAGTTTTACTAGGGCTCCTTGATGCCACACTCGATCAAATGCTGCCTTGATGTCAAGGGCAGTCACTCTCACCTCACCTCTGGAATTCATCTCCCATGTTTGTACCAAGGCTGTAATGAAGTCTGGAGCCGAGTGGTCTTGGCGGAACCCAAACTGGGCATCAGTGAGCAGGTTATTGGTAAGTGCCAGCTTGATAGCACTGTCTATGACACCATCCATCACTTTGTTGATGATTGAGAGTAGACTGATGGGGCGGTAATTGGCCGGGTTGGATTTGTCCTGCTTTTTGTGGACAGGACATTCCTGGGCAGTTTTCCACATTGTCAGATAGATGCCTGTGTAAAAGCTGTACTGGAACAGCTTGGCTAGAGGCGCGGCTAGTTCTGGAGCACAAGTCTTCAGCATGATAGCCGGGATGCTGTCGGGGCCCATTGCCTTTGCTGTATCCAGAGCACTCAGCCGTTTCTTGATATCACGTGGAGTGAATCGAATTGGCTGAAGACTGGCTTCTGTGATGGTGGGGACCTCAGGAGTAGGCTGATATGGATCATCCACTCGGCACTTCTGGCTGAAGATGGTTACAAACACTTCAGCCTTGTCTTTTGCACTCACATGCTGGGCTCCACCATAATTGAAAATGGGGATATTCATGGAGCCTCCTTCTCCCGTTAGTTGTTTAATGGCCCATCACCATTCCCGACTGGATGTGGCAGGACTGCAGAGCTTTGATCTGATCCGTTGATTGTGGGATCGCTTAGCCCTGTCTATAGCATGCTGCTTCCACTTTTTAGCATGTATGTATTCCTGTGTTGCAGTCCCCAGGTTGGCACTGCATTTTTAGGCATGCCTGGTGCTGCTCCTGGCATGCTCTTCTACACTCCTTATTGAACCAGGGTTGGTTCCCTGGCTTGGTGGTAATGTTAGAGTGAGTGATATGCCGGGCCATGAGGTTACAGATTGTGGTGGAATACAATTCTGCTGCTGCTGATGGCCCACAGTGCCTCATGGATGCCCAGTTTTGAGCTGCTAGATCTGTTCTGAATCTATCCCATTTAGCACGGTGGTAGTGCCACACAACATGATGGAGGGTGTCCTCAGTGTGAAGACGGGACTTCGTCTCCACAATGACTGTGCGGTGGTCACTGCTACCAATACTGTCATGGACAGATGCATCTTAATCATGTCCCCTACATTAAAGTCTACATTATTGATATATACCACAAAAAGCAAGGGACCCAGTACTGAGCCTTGCGGAACCCCACTGGAAACAGCCTTCCAGTCACAAAGACACCCGTCGACCATTACCCTTTGCTTCCTGCCCACTGAGCCAATTTTGGATCCAACTTGCCACTTTGCCTTGGATCCCATGGGCTTGTAATTTTCTGACCAGTCCGCCATGTGGGACCTTTTCAAAAGCCGTGCAAATATCCATGTAGACTACATCAAACACACTACCCTCATCAACCCTCCTTGTTACCTCCTCAAAAAATTCAATCAAGTTAGTCAGACACGACCTTCCCTTAACAAATCCACGCTGACTGTCCTTGATTAATCCGTGCCTTTCTAAATGACGATTAATACCGTCCCTCAGAATTTTTTCCAATAATTTGCCCAACCCCTGAGGTTAGGCTGACTGGCCTGTAATTACTTGGTGTATCCCTTTCTTCCTTTTTAAACAACGGTACCACATTAGCAGTCCTCCAGCAACACACCTTTAGCCAGAGAGGATTGGAAAATGATGGTCAGGGCCTCTGCTATTTCCTTCCTTGCTTCTCTTAACAGCCTGGGATACATTTCATCCAGGCCTGGCAATTTATCTACTTTCAAAGATGCTAAACTCCCTCATTCACTATGTTTATGTCATCTAATGTTTCACACTCCTCCTCCTTAGCTACAATGTCTGCATCGTCCCTCTCTTTTGTGAAGACAGATGCAAAGTATTCATTAAGAACCATACCCACATCTTCCGCCTCCACGCACAGGTTACCTTTTTGGTCTCTAATAGGCCCTACTGTTTCTTTAGTTATCCTCTTTCTCTTTATGTATTTATAAAACATCTTTGGGTTTTCCTTGATTTTACTTGCCAATATTTTTTCATGCCCTCTCTTTGCTTTCCTAATTTCCTTTTTAATTTCACCCCTGCACTTTCTGTACTCCTCTAGGCTTTCTGCAGTATTTAGCTCTCAGTATCTGACATAAGCTTCCCTTTCTTGCCTTATCCTACCCTGTGTGCCCCTTGACATCCAGGGGACTCTAGATTTGGGAGTCCCATCCTTTTTCTGGTGCGGGAACATATTTGCTCTGAACCCTCACTATCTCCTCCTTGAATGCCTCCCACTGCTCTGACACTGATTTACCTTCAAGTAGCTGTTTGCAGTCCACTTTTGCTAAATCACATCTCTGCCTAGTAAAATTGGTCTTTCCCCGATCGAGAACTTTTACTCCTGGTCTATCTTTGTCCTTTTCCATAACTACACTAAATCTAACTGAATTATGATCACTACCACCAAAATACTCTCCCACTGATACCCCTTCCACCTGCCCAGCTTCATTCCCTAAAACTAAGTCCAGAACCGCCCCCTCTCTTGTTGGGCTTGCTGCGTACTGGCTAAAAATTCTGACGAAAGGTCATCGACCTGAAACGTTAACTCTGTTTCTCTCTGCACAGATGCTTCCTGACCTGCTGAGTATTTCCAGCATTCTCTGTTTTTATTTCAATTTCCAGCATCACAGTATTTTGCTTTCGTACTAAAATTGTGACCCCTGGTCCTCCCTAACCTATTGGTCAACTGGAACACAATCTATTCCCTTCACCATCTTATAAACCTCAATCAGATCACCCCTAAGTCTATGCTTCTCTAAAGTGTAGAATCACAACTCTTTTAGCCTATCTTGATAACTAAGATGCTTTCGACTGGGAATTAGTCTAGTGCCCCTCCTCTGCACCGTTTTCAAAGTTTCAATATCAGCCACCAAGTGAGATGACAAAAACTGCACACAGTATTCCAACTGAGGCCTGACCAAAGTCTTGTACAAGGACAAAACAGTATGCTTTGTCTTATACTCAATTGTCCTTTGAACGCACCCCAACACCCTATTCGCTCTAGCTATCGCTTCACAGCATTGCTCATGTACCTTTAGAGATGTATACACTAGGATGCCCAGATCACTTTCTTTCTCCACCTTCTTTAATGCTTTTCCCTGAAGGGTGTATGAATGTTGAGCATTCGCCCTGCCCATATGCATAACACTGTACTTATCCAAATTAAACATAATTTGTCAGTCATAGAAAGAATCATAGAATCATAGAAAGTTACAGCACGGAAGGAGGCCATTTCGGCCTATCGTGTCCGCGCCGGCCAACAAAGAGCTATCCAGCCTAATCCCACTTCCCAGCTCTTGGTCAATCTCCCAACACATTAAGATCCGCCTGAAGCAGATGAGCATCGCCTACAGTCCTAATACTCGCACAGATCTTTGTATCATGTGCAAATTTGCAGATCATGCCCCCCAACGTCCAGATCATTATTAAAAATAGTAAAGAGCAACGGTCCCAACACCAATCCCTGCGGGACACCACTGGTGACCGGTCTCCAAACAGATTCAAATCCATCTATAACTACTTTTTGCCTATGTCCTGCCAGCCAGTTCTCAATCCAGCTCAATGTATTACCACCAATACCAGAGGCTTCAGTCTTATAGAGGAGTCTCTTGTGCGGAACCTTATCAAAAGCTTTTTGGAAGTCTAAGTAGACAATGTCTACTGGGCTTCCCTCATCCACCAACTTAATAACTTCTTCAAAAAATACAATTAGATTTGTAAGACCTGACCTCCTTTTTATGAAACCATTTTGGGTGCCCCTAATATGTCTCACTCTATCCAAGCAATCATCCAGCATAGCAAGTGTCCCATCTCGCTGAGGACCCTCGGGTGGCTATCATCCAGCCCGGCTGCTCAATCAATTTTCAACAGCAACAACAACAACTTGATCTATTTTCAAGTTCTTAATTCTTTCTAAAATAATATGTTCATCTAATTTAATACTACTGGTTTTATTATTAAAATCATTCAATTCTAATAGTCGAGCATCATCTTCAAGGGTGAAGACCGATGCAAAGTACTCATTTAATATTTCTGCTATACCCAGTGAGTCCTTTGCATCTTGTCCTTGAACATCCTTCAATAGCCCAATACAGACTTTGACAGTTCTCTCACTCTTCACATAACTGAAAAATCTTTTCCCATTACTTCCACAAATGACTACACTCCTCTTTTCCATTAGCGTTTTTGCTGATCTAACAGTAGCCTTTGTTTTCTTTAGCGACTCCTTGTACTCAACTCTATTTCATTGAGTATTAAATGCCTTTAATTAATTTTTTTTCCGTTCATGGGATGTGGGATTGCCCATCTCTAAGAAGGTGGTGGTGAGCCAACTTCTTGAACCGCTGCAGTCCGTGTGGTGAAGATACTCCCACAGTGCTGTTAGGGAGGGAGTTCCAAAATTTGGACCCAGTGATGATGAAGGAACAGCGATATATTTCCAAGTCAGGATGGTGTGTGACTTGGAGGGGAACTTGGAGGTGATGGTGTTCCCATGCACCTGCTGCCCATGTCCTTCTAGGTGGTAGAGGTTGCGCATTTGAGAGGTGCTGTCGAAGAAGACTTGGCGAGTTGCTGCAGTGCTTCCTGTGAATAGTACACACTGCAGCCATTGTGCGCCGGTAATGGAGGGAGTGAATGTTTAAGGTGGTGGATGGGGTGCCAATCAAGCGGGCTGCTTTGTCCTGGATGATGTCGAGCTTCTTGAGTGTTGTTGGAGCTGCACTCATCCAGGCAAGTGGAGAGTATTCCTTCATACTCCTGACTTGTGCCTTGTAGATGGTGGAAAGGATTTGGAGAGTCAGGAGATGAGATACTCGCCGCAGAATACCCAGCTTCTGACCTGCTTTTGTAGCCACAGTATTTATGTGGCTGGTCCAGTTAAGTTTCTGGTCAATGTTGACCCCCAGGATGTTGGTGGGGGATTCGGCAATAGTAATCCCATTGAATGTCAAGGGGAGGTGGTTAGACTCTCTCTTGTTGGAGATAGTCATTGCCTGGCACTTGTGTGGTGCGACTGTTACTTGCCACTTATCAACCCAAGCCTGAATGTCCAGGTCTTGCTGCATGCGGGCATGGACTGCTTCATTATCTGAGGAGTTGTGAATGGCGCTGAACACTGTGCAATCATCAGCAAACATCCCCACTTCTGACCTTATGATGGAAGGAAGGTCATTGATGAAGCAGCTGAAGATGGTTGGGCCTAGGACACTGCCCTGAGGAACTCCTGCAGCGATGTCCTGGGGCTGAGATGATTGACCTCCAACAACCATAAGCATCTTCCTTTGTGCTAGGTATGACTCAAGCCAGTGGAGAGTTTTCCCCCTGATTCCCATTGACTTCAATTTTACTAGGGCTCCTTGATGCCACACTTAGTCAAATGCTGCTTTGATGTCAAGGGCAGTCACTCTCACCTTAACCTCTGGAATTCAGCTCTTTTGTCCATGTTTGGACCAAGGCTGTAATGAGGTCTGGAGCCGAGTGGTCCTGGTGGAACCCAAACTGAGCATCGGTGAGTAAGTTACTGATGAGTAAGTACCACTTGATAGCACTGTTGACGACACCTTCCATCACTTTGCTGATGATTGAGAGTAGATTGATCGGGCGGTACTTGGCCAGATTGGATTTGTCCTACTTTTTGCGGACAGGACATACCTGGGCAATTTTCCACATTGTCGGGTAGATGCCAGTGTTGTAGTTGTACTGGAACAGCTTGGCTAGAGGCGCGGCTAGTTCTGGGGCACAGGTCTTTAGCATGACAGCTGAAGATGGTTGTGAGCGCTTCAGCCTTGTCTTTTGCATTCACATGCTAGGCATTGCCATCATTGAGGATGGGGATGTTCATGGAGCCTCCTCCTCCCGTTAGTTGTTTAATGGTCCACCACCATTCATGACTGGATGTGGCAGGACTGCAGAGGTTTGATCTAATCCGTTGGTTGTGGGTACGCCTGGTGCTGTTCCTGACATGCTCTTCTGCACTCGTCATTGAACCAGGGTTGGTCCCCTGACTTGGTGGTAATGGTAGAGTGAGGGATATGCCGTGCCATGAGGTTACAGATTGTGGTGGAATACAATTCTGCTGCTGCTGATGGCCCACAGCGCCTCATGGATGCCCAGTTTTGAGCGGCTAGATCTGTCCTGAATATAACTCATTTAGCATGGTGTTAGTACCACACATGATGGAGAGTGTCTTCAGTGTGAAGACGGGACAATTTATAGAAATATTTCTGTTTTCATCTTATTTGTCTTTATACATGACCAGTCAGCCACCTTGACTTTTTCTTACCAATTTCTTTTGAATTTGGGTACATATTTGTCTGACACATTTTTTATCTTGTTCTTAAAAAATTTCCATTTGTATTCTACATCGGTCTCATCACCACCCAGTAGGGTTAGCCCATTTACCCATTCCAAACCATCTGCCATTTTAGTGAAGTTTGCTCTTCTGAAATCTGTTACGAGTTGTAGTTTCCCAGTACCTTTAGTTCTCCCAGTCAATTGGAACTGTATAATGTTGTGGAGGCCCGATATAAGGTCAGGCTCACTACTAAACACTAGATCCAATATATGATTATCCCTAGTTACTTCATTAACATTCAGTCCGTAAGGGTGACCCTGAGCTTCCGGTCACCTGTCACTTTAATTCTCCGCTTCACTCCCACTCTGATCTCTCTGTCCTCGACCTATTACACTGTTCCAATGAAGCTCAACGTAAGCTTGAGGAACAGCACCTCATCTTTCGATTAGGCACTTTACAGCCTTCCGGACTTAACATCGAGTTCAACAATTTCAGACAATAACCCCTGCCCCCATTTTTCATGCTGTATGATTTTGCCATTCCCATTTGCAACATTTTATCTTTCCTGCCTCCTGCATAAGCACAGTATGTTCTTTCAATTCCTTCCTCCCCTCCTAAACCCCCCCCCCCCCCACCGTCTCTGCACCTGCTTAATATCTGTTACATCTCCAGCTTTTTCCAGTTCTGATGAAGGGTCCCAGACCTGAAACATTAACTCTGTTTCTCTCTCCACGAATGCTGCCTGGCCTGTTGAGTATTTCCAGCATTTTCTGTTGTTATTACTTCATTAACATGTTGAGTCAGGAAACAGTCTTGTGTATTTTCAACAAATCTTTCAGCTGCACTTCCCACCACAACAGTGGGTAAACCATCGTGCCACTGAATGCCCGGAAAATTGAAATCACCCATCAAACAAACATCAGGTATTGGGAATGGTAGATCAGGTATTGGGATTGGCACATCACGTTATGGGATTCGTACATCAGGTTATGGGGTTGGTATATCAGGTATTGGTACACTATGTATTGGTCCCAAGACAATTACAATGAAGAAAATGATGTGGAGAATGGATAAATATGGTGGGAAAGACCTTGTGAGCAGGATAAAGTTCCCAGCAGTCACTGAGCTTGATTCAGGGCTGAGCTGAGCTAGCTGAAGTCCCAGGTCCAATTCATGGTGTGTGCTACGTTAGCTGCTCTCACCTGGGCAGCAGCTGGAGTACTATAACTGGCCTCAATACCACTAGGCAAAGGAGGAGAAAAGAATGAGCCCAAGTCGCTGCTCCTGATCACTATCAAGTGGCTCCTGCGGGACATTGGGTGAACAGGTGGTGATGCCCACCAATGTTTGAATAGCCTGCTGACAGCGATGCACACCATGGAGGAATGGCCTGTTGACGGTCCTGGTCTAGGCTCGCACACGACGGATTTCCAAGTGGGCACAGAAGCAGGTGGCAGTTGGCACCCAGAAAATTGTACCCCAACAAGAGTTAGGAGGGGGGGGGGGGGGGGGGGGATGGTGGGCGGGGGGCAGCGTGGTAACAAGTAAAGAAATGAGAGTAAAAGTTTTTCCAGTAAGTCCGATAAGCAGCAGAAAGTAATTTTAGTCCTCCAGCGTCACTGGGGCTGAGCGTGTGGTGTGTTAGCTGCGTTGCTGGGTGAGGGGGAGCAGGACAGCTGACATTTCCTGTGCTGTTGAACGGTTAGGCAAAGATAAGCTTGCGGTTTCCTCTGATGTTGGAAAGTATGTCACAAGCTAGAGAGCTCAACTAGCTGCCTGCAGCCCTGAACTTCAAGGGGCCCGATTGCTACTTACTAAAATGAATCATGCTTTTTTCATCGGTAGATGATCCCGCATCGCAGGAGTAGAAATCAACGTAGGTATCAGTTTGACTGTCTCGCTTGGCTGTAGTGGATTCTGAGAATAACCCATTCCTTTTTTTATATCAGTCTGACAGACGCAAGCTCGTCAGAGTAAGTTACAAAATACCGACGATCTTACAATGCACTGGCTCTAATAAACGAGCTGATTGACTTTCTCTTGGGTGTTGCCCATTCTGGGAGATGTGCCGGTTGGATTTTCGGCTCTGAGCTGCTGTGTGTTTTAAAGTCACTCCCAGCCCATGAAGTGAAGCAGGCCTCTCTCTCTCTGTGTTGTTGTGGTACCTCATAACCTGGGAGAAGCAGGTAGGTCTGTACCACTGTCAGTACTCATGTCTGGAGTTTAACATCACTCGGTATAACGGTTGACCACCAGCCAGGTACATCCTGTATAAAGAGCTACTAGGAATGCTTCTAATGCTGAGATCAATAGATTTTTGTTAGGTAAGGGTACCAAGGGATACGGAGCTAAGGAAAGCCAATGGAGCTGAGGTACAGATCAGCTGAAATCTAATTGAATGGTGGAACAGGCTTGAGGGGCTGAATGGCCTACTCCTGTTACTAATGTTCCAAACCCAGCTCTGTGAGTTTCCTGAGCAAAATGAGAGATGGCTATCAAAACAAACACAGCGCATGGACTGTAATGCTGGCTTTAAGAGAGAGGGTAAGAGCTTCTTTATAGGGATCTCAAATGGTGAAGCAGTCATAATGTGCGTTATATCGGAGTGTTTTATGGAGAAGTTTGCTGTTGTTAGACTACAGGGCGAACAACACGAGCAATCTGGGAAGAATGAGATTCATCATCAAAGAGAGTGAGATAGGTTGTTAATCTTTTGAAACCTATAAGGTGGGGGTGGGGAGGATCTGCTGATGGCCGGGCGGTAACTACGGGGATGTGCTGGGATGTTCTCTTATTTCCTGTCCAAGGAATTCCTGAGAAGCAGCAGTGATGGTGCCCCAGTGGTGGTAGGTTCAGACACCCAATCAGAAATTGGTTAGAATGATTCAAACTTCTCACCTCAACAAGGTGCATCTGCCTCCTAATGTATGCTGATTATTGCTGATGAGCGGGTGTTGCTAGTGGTAGAGGAGGTAAAGGTAAAGGAGGTATTGTGCCCTTTGGTCAGGGCACAATAGATGGTCTGGAGGCCAACATCTGCCGATGAGTTGGGGAGAAAAGCGTAATTTAAATGTCTAACATTGGTCAAGGGTCTTAGTAACTGAGATAATAACAACATAATGGAAGGAGGTTGACTGACAGGTCTAGGTGACATCCAGTAACCTCAATCTCATGGGGGAGCGGGAGGGAAACATACTGCAGGCCGGTGAAAACAAGTCAAGCTCATCCCTGGGGGAGAAACCTTAACCCAGAGGTCCAGCAGTGTGCTGAGTGTAAATACATTCTATATTCCCCCAATACAGGAAAGGTAACTGAAAAGCACTGTGCCTTAATTGGACCTTGAGCACCAGTTTGTAAAGTCTCTAACTCATGGAACAAGACCCTTGTATAACATCTGACAGCAGTGTTTGGTCTCCATATACTAGCCTGTCTGTGGCAGTCACGTCTATTTGCAGCCATCTTGTGAACTGCAATACATCCTTCTCTCCCACAAGGATTGGTGTGGGAAAGAGGGGTTCCATTTCATGGGACACTGGCACCAGTACAGGGAGCTGTACTGCTGGGATGGGCTGCATCTGAACCAGGCTGAGACCAAGATCTTAGCGGAAAGGATAACTAGGGCTGTAGAAAGGACTTTAAACCTATAAAGGAGGGGGGGGTGGGGGGAAGGAAGGGCAAGGTAGAAATAAAAATAAAAGTGAAAGTAGCCTAAAGATAAGAAAGAGGGATGAGAGTGAAGTCCAGATCATCAATAGCGATAAAGGTAATATAAGTACTTCAGGTTCAGAAAAAAATATAGGAAATAATAACAAAATAACTGATCAAAATATAACAGAAGTGATAAAAACAAGAATTGTGATAAGTTAAAACGTGTGAGAAAAACATCAGGGCATAAGGGCAGGATAGGGTCTGTTGCCCAAATTAAAAGCTCTATACACTACTGCACGCATCATAAGAAATAAAATGAGTGAATTAGAAGCGCAAATTCAGCTTAAAGGGTATGATGAGCATGACTGGGAGATAAATATTCCAGATTATAAGATCTTTAGAAAGGACAGGGAGATTGGAAAAAGGAGGAGGAGTAGCAATAAAGATAAGGGACATCAGTAAGGGTGAGCAGGCAGTAGGAACTCTCTGGGTAGAACTGAGGAGTAGAAAAGGATGCAAGACTGGTGCGAGTTGTTTATAGATCTCCAGATATAAGTGATAAAGTAGCAGGGTACATAATCGCGGAGATCAGAGAAGCTTGTTGCAAAAACAGAGTGCTTACAATGGGAGACTTTAATTTTCACATAGACTGGGAGAAGTAAAACGACTCGAGTCACAAAGGCAGCAAATTTCTTGAGTGTATTCGGGACAGTTTTCTGGAACAATATGTTCTTGAACTAACAAGAGAACAGACCACTTTCTCAAGGGCAACTAGGAATGGGCAATAAATGCTGGCCTTGCCAGCGACGCCCACGTCCCATAAACAAATAAAAAAAAAATATATAGTGATGCGTAATGAGCCTGAATTAGTCAATAATCTAACGGTAAGGGAACACCTAGCAAACAGTGACCATAACATGACTGAATTCGATATTAAGTTTGAGAGGGAGAAGGGTGAGTCACGAACTAAGGTCTTAAATCTAGGGAAGGCTCACTTCGGAGGGATGTGGTAGGAATTGACCACAATAGACTAGGCAGAACTATTAACGGATAAAACTACGGATGAACAGTGGAAGGTCTTCAAAGAAGTATTGGGTAAAATACAAGCCCTGTACATACCCCTAAAGGACAAGAGCTCCACTTGTGAAATTAAACAACCTTGATCAACAAGAGAAGTGAGAGTTAGTATAAAACTAAAAGAAAGGGCTTATAAGAACAGTAGAGATCCCGTGGACTGGGAGAGATATAAAAAACAGCAAAAGGGATACAAAGTAAGTGGTAAGAGCTGCAAAAAGGGAATATGAGAAAAAAACTTGTGAGGGATATCAAGGGCAACACTAAAGGTTTTTACAAATATATTAAAAGAGGGTGGCTAAGAGTAACGTGGGCCCCTAAAAGACAGACGCAAGTGATATTGTAATTGAAAATCAGGAAAAGGCAGACTTGCTAAATATTTACTTTGTATCGGTCTTCATAGTAGAGGATGAGGATAAAGCATCATAGATACAGGGAAAAGTAAAAATAAATCAAGGGGAAGAATTAACTAGATTCAATGTAAGTTTAAAAAAATGGTAATGGAGAAAATAATGAGACTAAAGATAGACAAATCTCCAGGACCTGATGGTTTCCACCCCAGGGTATTAGGTAAGGAAATTGTAGATGTTCTAGTCATGATCTTCCAAAATGCTCTTGATTCAGGAATTGTCCCCTTGGATTGGAAAATTGCCAATGTCACTCCATTATTTAAGAAGGGTGGGAGAAATTAACTAGGAAATTATAGAATAGCAAAATGCCGCGGATGCTGGAAAACTGAAATAACAACAGAAAGCGCTGGAAAAACTCAGCAGGCCAGGCAACATCCGTGGAGAGAGAAACAGAGTTAACGTTTCAGGTCGAAGACCCTTCGTCAGAAATTATAGGCCTATTAGTCTAACGTCTGTTGTGGGGAAGTTCCTAGAATCTGTTATTGGGAACAGAGTGACTGAGCACTTGGACAAATATGAGCTGATCAGAGAATCAGCATGGACTTGTAAAGGGTAAGTCATGCCTAACGAATCTAGTTGAATTTTTTGAGGAGGTCACTACTGTGGTAGATAAGGGAGAGTCTATGGATGTTAGTTATATGAACTTCCAGAAGGCATTCGATAAGGTTCCACATAAGAGACTGTTAACAACAATGAGAGTACATGGAATTGGAGGCGACCCATTGACATGGTAGGGAATTGGTTAGGAGGTAGGAGACAGAGTAGGGATAATGGGTAAGTACTCAAATTGGCAGGATGTTACTAGTGGTGTCCCCCAGGGATCTGTACTGGGGCCTCAGCTTTTCATTATATTTATCAATGACTTAGATGAAGGAATAGAGAGCTGCATATCCAAGTTTGCTGATGACATCAAGCTAGCTGGCACATTAAATAGCATAGATGGGTGCAGAAAGTTGCAAAGGGACATTGACAGATTAAATGAGTGGGCAAAACAATGGCAGATGGAGTTTAATGTGAGAAGGTGTGAGGTCATCCACTTTGGACCTAAGAAAGACAGATCAGAGTATTTTCTAAATGGTGAGAAGCTGGGAACTGTGGAGGAGCAGAGAGATTAAGGGGTCCAAGTACAGAAATCACTAAAAGCTAGTGGACAGGTACAAAAAATAATTACAAAGGCGAATGGAATATTGGCAAGTAGGGCATTGGAGAAACTGAGTGTAGAGGTGACAAGGGTGCGGACAAAGGATTTCAGTGATGGTGAAGGTGGGTGATCTTGTGAAGGTGTTGGTTATGGAGAGGATGTAGGGTATCAAGTTCAGCTCTGGATTGAACAGGTTGTCAGGTTGCATACCAGTCTGGTTCAGCCAGAGCAAGGAGTCTGGGAGGGGGAAGAGAGTCTGTGTCAAGATAACAGAGTTTTTGGCAGGAGCCAAAAATGACGGTTTTGGAGTTCGCAATATTCAGATGGAGGAAATTCTGGTTGTTCTATGACAAATGGTTTAGGGTCGAGGGAAGTGGTGGAGAAGTAGAGCTGGGTGTTGTCAGTGTACATATGGAAGCTGACCACGTATCTATGGATGATGTCACTGAGGGGCAGCATATAGATGAAGAATTAAGAGGACAGCTGGGGGTCACTGAGCAGTGATTAGGAGTAGGAACCCTCAATGATTGAGAGTGGGAACCCTCAATGATTGAGAGTGGAAACCCTCAATCATCAGGAGTGGAACCCACAATGAGGCCAGTTGTAGCCCCCCCGCCACCACCACCCCCCCCCCCCCCCAAACGCCGAGGTCTGCTAACTCAATGCAGATTGGACCTTGTTCCTTCCTGTCTGCGTAGTTCCGTCACCAGCTTCCTTCACCAACTGAGCCATTGGGAACTTTCCCAAAATAAAGCTTGTCCAATTTGAGAACTGTAGATAAAAGATTCTTGCAGGTGATGCAGTAATTTAATATTAGCGAAGCTTAATTTCTACAGTCTAGAAAGAAGAGGGTTAATGGTGGGCCTCATCCAGTATATCAAATATTCTACGGTACAGATAAAAGTGATCCCAAAATATTACTTTGATCAGGGTAGTGAAGGGAGAAATATTAAGGCAAATATATGAAATTAGTAAAAAACATAGAATTATAATCATGGGGGATTTCAACTAACCCCAAATAAACTGGCAGGGAGAGTGAAAGGGGAGAAGGGGATGGAGTTTTTAAAGTGTGTACAAGACTCCACTCTGACCCAACGTGTAAAATATTCAAAAAGTGAGGAAGCTCTGCTAGACCTAGTAATGGGAAATGAACCAGAGCAGTTAAGAGAGGTAAGTGTGGAAGAACATCTAGGGAGTAGTGATCATGATATAATAAGGTTTAAGAAAATGATTGAGAGAGATATAGGGGGAAAAATTCAGCTGCTTGCGCCTCCCGTTAGCGCCTTAAGAGGGCGCTAATGGGGCGCAAAGCAGCTAACGCCTGGGCGCAGCGCCGCCCACGCCTCCCGCAAAATTCAGCGGGAGGTTAGCGGCGGCGCCAGCCGGTAGCGCCCTGTGGCGCTGCGCCGCCGGCGATGACGTCATCGCCGTGCGCAGCACCCCACTCGCGCTCCAGCCGCGATCTTCGGTCGCGCCCCCTGACTTACCGCCAGACGCTATGTCCGACGGGTTCAGGGGGGCGTACGTGCGGCCGGGGCGGCGATATTTAAAGGGGAGGTGGCAGGCGGCCATTTTTGTTGCTGGCCGCCTGCCAGCACCTGCCCCCGTTGCTGTCCCCGGCCCCCGTGAAGCCCCCCCACCGTGAAGTGCCGGCTGCGCTCCAAGAGCCCGGCACTTCTCTTGAGTGCCGGGCTCTTTTGCCGGCACTCCCGATCCCTGGGGGCCCAGCTGGGCCCCGGTTCGCGCTGCGCAGGGCTCCTCCCCTTTAAGAAGGGGAGGAAGGCCTGCAGTACCGCGGTGCGACGTGCCGCAGTGCCGCACGTAGCGCCAGGATATTCCCTCGCAGCGCCCCAAGAGGGATGCGGGGTGCTTCCAGTAGCGCCCCGCTTCCCTCTTGGGGTGCAACCACTCAAGTTCCGGCGCGGGGGGCGCTAATTTTTTCGGGGTGCTAAATGTAGCGCCCCGGCGAGGTTAGCGCCCCAAATGGGGCGCGACTCAATTTTTAGCCCATAGATTGTACAAAGACCAAAGTAACAGATTGGGAAAAAGCCAACTATGATGGAATAAGGATGGAGCTAAGGAAGGTAAAGTAGAGGGAAAATATTGATAGAGTTAGAACTAAATTAAGCAATATTTAAAAGAGAGATCGATAAGAGAAATATATTCCACTAAAAAATAAAAAAGACTTGCCTTTATATAGCGCCTTTCACGACCTCAGGACGTCCCAAAGTGCTTTACAGCCAATGAAGTACTTTTGAAATGTAGTCATTGTTGTAATGTAGGAAACACGGGAGCCAATTTGCGCACAGCAAGGTCCCGCTAACAGCAATGTGATAATGACCAGATAATCTGTTTTAGTGATGTTGATTGAGGGATAAATGTTGGCCAGGACACTGAGGATAACTCCCCTGCTCTTCTTTGAAATAGTGTCATGGGACCTTTTACATCCACCTGGGAGAGCAGACAGGTCCTCGGTTTAATGTCTCATCCGAAAGACGGCACCTCTGACAGTGCAGCACTCCCTTAGTACTGCACTAGAGTGTCAGCCTAGATTTGTGTTCAAGTCTCTGGAGTGGGACTTGAACCCTCAACTTACTGACTCAGAGGCAAGGGTGCTGCCCACTGAGCCACAGCTGACACGAGCCAAGAATTAGACAACATGGATAAATAAAGAGGTGAGCATAAAATTGAATCTGAAGAAAAAGGCATACACAAAATACATCAAAGCGGCCTGAATGGATGAAGCTGTGCATTCCTCTCCTCTGGATCGGTGCCAGACCCTGCTGTCCTCTTGGCACAGGTCATGCTTGAATATTCATAATTTTGTCCAAGTGTAATAAAAATAGTAGTAAGACATGCAGTGAAGTAATGTGAGGAAGAGAAATGAAAGAGCAGTGTTCCTGCTTTAGCTTCATGATCCCCAGTGTTCTGTTGAAGAGGGCAGGCTGAACAGTGCATTTAAAAAGCTGCGCAGCAATTTCCTGCTGGTTCAACTGCTTGCACCGGTTTTACACCAGTGCTTGATTCAATAGAAATGCAAATGAGTATATAAACTTCCATCAATAGATATGGAAACGCGTATACCCAGGAAACTTCCAATTAAAAAGGATATTAGGAAAGCAAAGAGAGAGCATGAAAAATTCTTGGCAAGTAAAATCAAGGAAAACCCAAAGATGTTTTATAAATATATTAAGAGTAAGAGGATAACTAAAGAAAGGGTAGGGCCTATTAGAGATCATGAGGGTAATCTGTGTGTGGAGGCGAGAGACGTCGGTAGGGTTCTAAAAGAATACTTTGCGTCTGTTTTCACAAAGGAGAGGGGCGAAGCAGACATTGCTATCAGGGGGAAGGCGTGTGAAATATTAGATGAAATAAACATAGTGAGAGAGGAAGTATTAAGGGGTTTATCAGCTTTAAAAGTGGATAAATCCCCAGGCCCGGATGAAATGTATCCCAGGCTGTTAAGCGAAGCAAAATAGGAAATAGCAGTGTCCCTGACCATCATTTTTCAATCCTCTCTGGCTTCAGGTGTGGTGCCGGAGGACTGGAGGACTGCTAATGTGGTACCCTTGTTTAAAAAGGGAGAAAAGGATAGACCGAATAATTACAGGCCAGTCAGCCTAACCTCGGTGGTGGGAAAATTATTGGAAAGAATTCTGAAGGACAGGATAAATCTTCATTTAGAAAGACACGGATTAAGGATAGTCAGCAGGGATTTGTTAAGGGAAGGTCGTGTCTGACAAACTTGATTGAATTTTTCGAGGAGGTAACAAGGAGGGTAGATGAGGGTAGTGCGTTTGATGTAGTGTATATGGACTTTAGCAAGGCTTTTGATAAGGTTCCACATGGCAGACTGGTCACGAAATTAAAAGCCCATGGGATCCAGGCAAAGTGTCAAGTTGGATTCAAAACTGGCTCGGAGACAGGAAGCAGAGGGTAATGGTTGATGGGTGTTTTTGTGACTGGAAGGCTGTTTCCAGTGGGGTTCCGCAGGACTCAGTACTAGGTCCCTTGCTTTTTGTGGTATATATCAACGATTTAGTCTTGAATATAGGGGGTATGATTAAGAAGTTTGCAGATGATACTAAAATCGGCTGTGTGGTTGATACTGAAGAAGGAAGCTGTAGACTGCAGGAAGATATCAATAAATTGGTCAGGTGGGCAGAACAGTGGCAAATGGAATTCAATCCGGAGAAGTGTGAGGTATGCATTTGGGGAGGGCTAACAAGGCAAGGGAATACACATTAAATGGTAGGACACTGAGTAATGTAGAGGAACAAAGGGACCTTGGAGTGCATGTCCACAGATCCCTGAAGATAGCAGGCCAGGTAGATAAGGTGGTTAAGAAGGCATACGGAATGCTTGCCTTTATTAGCCGTGGCATAGAATACAAGTCTTTTCGTTTTACATACAGACGGCAGCTTTTGACACGTTGGAACCCCTGCGACTACACCTCATTGTCTCAGTTGTATCTTGCTATGTCTTTTGATGTGGTACCTTCCTGGCTGACTTAATTAACTTTATCACACCTCGGCAGATAGTCAGGATGATTTAATTTATTGGTCTGCAATTGTAAAGTACACATGCTTTTTTTTCCATCTATATATGCTCTGGCGATTCTGTATCCAATTTACTTCACCTGAGGAAGGAGTGATAGCTCCGAAAGCTTGTGATTTCAAATAAAACTGTTGGACTATAACCTGGTGTTGTGCGACCTCTCAATAGAATACAAGAGCAGGGGAGGTTATGCTTCAACTGTATAAAACACTAGTTAGGCCTCAGCTAGAATACTGCGTGCAGTTCTGGTCACGACATTACAGGAAAGATGTGATTGCACTAGAGAGGGTACAGAGGAGATTTACAAGGATGTTGCTGGGAGTAGAGAATCTTAGCTATGAGGAAAGACTGGATAGGCTGGGTCTGTTTTCCTTGGAACAGAGGAGGCTGAGGGAAGACCTTACTGAGGTGTATAAAATTATGAGGGGCATAGATAAAGTGGATAGAAAGGACCTATTTCCCTTAGCAGAGGGGTCAAAAACCTTAAGCTTTAAAGTAATTGGTGGAAGGTTTAGAGGGGGTTTGAGGGGAAATTTCTTCACCCAGAGGGTTGTGGGGGTCTGGAACTCACTGCCTGAAAGGGTGGTAGAGGCAGGAACCCTAACCACATTTAAAAAGTACTTGGATGTGCACTTGGGATGCTCTAACCTGCAGGGCTACGGACCAAGAGCTGGGAAGTGGGGTTAGGCTGGATAGCTCTTTGTTGGCTGGCGCGGACACGATGGGCCGAAATGGCCTCCTTCCCATAACGTGTGCATGCGTGTGTGGACTGGAGACAGAAACTTGAAGGTAAATCAGTGTCAGAGCAGTGGGAGGCATTCAAGGAGGAGATAGTGAGGCTTCAGAGCAAGTATGTTCCGTTAAAGAAAAAGGGTGGGACTAACAAATCTAGAGCTCCCTGTATGTCAAGGGGCATACAGGGTCGGATAAAGAAAAAAAGGAAAGCTTATGACAGATACCGAGGACTCAATACTGCAGAAAGCTGAGAGGAGTATAGAAAGTGCAGGGATGAAATCAAAAAGGAAATTAGGAAAGCAAAGAGAGGGCATGAAAAAATATTGGCAAGTAAAATCAAGGAAAACCCAAAGATGTTTTATAAATACATTAAGAGCAAGAGGATAACAAAAGTAAGAGTAGGGCCTATTAGGGACCATAAAGGTAATCTGTGTGGAGGCGGAAGACATGAGTATGGTTCTTAATGAATACTTTGCGTCTGTTTTCACAAAAGAGAGGGACGATGCAGACATTGCAATCAGGGAGGAGGTGTGTGAAATATTAGATGAAATAAACATAGTGAAAGAGGAGGTATTAAGGGATTTAGCATCTTTGAAAGTGGATAAATCCCCAGGCCCAGATGAAATGTATCCCAGACTGTTAAGAGAAGTAAGAGAGGAAATAGCAGAGGCTCTGACCATCATTTTCCAATCCTCTCTGGCTACAGGTGTGGTGCCAGAGGACTGGAGGACTGCTAATGTGGTACCGTTGTTTAAAAAGGAAGAAAAGGATAGACTGAGTAATTACAGGCCAGTCAGCCTAACCTCGTTGGTGGGAAAATTGTTGGAAAAAATTCTGAGAGACAGGATAAATCTTCATTTAGAAAGACACGGATTAATCAGGGACAGTCAGCATGGATTTGTTAAGGGAAGGTCGTGTCTGATTAACTTGATTGAATTTTTTGAGGAGGTAACAAGGAGGGTCGATGAGGGTAGTGCGTTTAATGTAGTCTATATGGATTTTAGCAAGGCTTTTGATAAGGTCCCGCATGGCAGACTGGTCACGAAAGTAAAAGCCCATGGGATCCAAGGCAAAGTGGCAAGTTGGATCCAAAATTGGCTCAGAGGCAGGAAACAAAGGGTAATGGTCGAAGGGTGTTTTTGTGACAGGAAGGCTGTTTCCAGTGGGGTTCCGCAGGGCTCAGTACTGGGTCCTTTGCTTTTTGTGGTATATATCAATGATTTGGACTTGAATATAGGAAGTTTGTTTAAGAAGTTTGCAGATGATACAAAAATTGGCCATGTGGTTGATAATGAAGGAGAAAGCTGCAGACTGCAGGAAGATATCAATGGACTGGTCAGGTGGGCAGAACAGTGGCAAATGGAATTCAATCTGGAAAAGTGTGAGGTAATGCATTTGGGGAGGGCTAACAAGGCAAGAATACACTATAAATGGTAGGACACTGAGAAGTGCAGAAGAGAAGAGAGACCTTGGAGTGCATGTCCACAGATCCCTGAAGGTAGCAGGACAGGTAGATAAGGTGAGAAGTCGCACAACACCAGGTTATAGTCCAACAGCTTTATTTGAAATCACAAGCTTTCGGAGCGCTGCTCCTTCACCTGACGAAGGAGCAGTGCTCCGAAAGCTTGTGATTTCAAATAAAGCTGTTGGACTATAATCTGGTGTTGTGTGACTTCTCACTTTTGTCCACCCCAGTCCAACACCGGCATCTCCACATCATAGGTAGATAAGGTGGTTAAGAAGGCATACGGGATACTTGCCTTTGTTAGCTGAGGCATAGAATATAAGAGCAGGGAGGTTATGCTTGAACTGTATAAAACACTAGTTAGGCCACAGCTAGAGTACTGCGTGCAGTTCTGGTCACATTACAGGAAGGATGTGATTGCACTAGAGATGGTGCAGAGGAGATTTACGAGGATGTTGCCCGAGCTGGGGAATTTTAGCTATGAGGAAAGATTGGATAGGCTGGGGTTGTTTTCTTTGGAACAGAGGAGGCTGAGGGGAGACCTAATTGAGGTGTATAAAATTATGAGGGGCCTAGATAGAGTGGATAGGAAGGACCTATTTCCCTTAGCAGAAAGGGTCAATAACCAGGGGGCATAGATTTAAAGTAATTGGTTGGAGGTTTAGAGGAGACATTTTTTCACCCAGAGGGTGGTGGGGGTCTGGAACTCACTGCCTGAAAGGGTGGTAGAGGCAGAAACCCTCATCACATTTAAAAAGTACTTGGATATGCACTTGAAGTGCCATAATCTGCAAGGCTTTGGACCAAGTGCTGGAAAGTGGGATTAGGGTGGATAGCTCTTTTTCGGCCGGCATGGACAAGAAGGGCCGAATGGCCTTCTTCTGTGCTGTAAATTTCTATGATTCTATGAACTGCTTGGACCCAGGCCCAGGTAAGTGCTTGGACCCAGGCCCAGGTAAGTGCTTGGACCTTGGTAAGCAACTTTGCCTGAGCTTCTTTTGGGCCAATGTGCTGCTCTGGAAAGCGCTTCAATAATGGCCCATGTGCTCTTGGGATCAATCAGGTATTGATTTGATATTGATCTGACTGATTTGTGTAACATTATTCCACAGATGGAGCCGCAAGCCCTGAGAGGAGAGACCAGGCCTGCTCAGTTAACGAGGGCAGAGGTAAAAGCATGTGCAAGAGTGTATGTGTTTCTGTGTGTGTTTGTATGTTTACACGCGAGTATGCACGTGTGCGTGCGTGTGTATGGTACATGTAAGCCTGACAGGAAAGCCATGTACTGGTTGTATTAGCTACACTCAGTTACTCACTGAGTCAGTGTAGGGCTCGTGGCCTGCTCTGGGTTGCACCTTTTGGTTTGCTAAAGTAGGGATAGGCAGGATAGAACATTCCTTAATAAGGTTTGTGAGGATAAATACACTACTTATCAAAAATAATGCTGAATAATAGACTTCTTATAGAGTGGATAAAGGGGAACCAGTGGACGTAGTGTATTTAGACTTCCAAAAGGCATTTGACAAGGTGCCACACAAAAGATTATTGCTTAAGGTAAAAAATCACGGGATTGGGGGTAATATTCTGGCATGGATAGAGGATTGGCTATCTAACAGAAAGCAAAGAGTTGGGATAAATGGTTCATTCTCAGACTGGCAATCAGTAACTAGTGGTGTTCCACAGGGGTCAGTGCTGGGTCCCCAACTCTTCACAATCTATATTAACGATTTGGAGGAAGGGACCAAGTGTAACATATCAAAATTTGCAGATGATACAAAGATGGGAGGGAAAGTAGTGAGTGAGGAGGACATAAAAAACCTGCAAGGGGACATAGACAGGCTAAGTAAGTGGGCAGAGATTTGGCAGATGGAATACAACACTGGAAAGTGTGAGGTGATGCACTTTGGCAGGAAAAATCCTAGAGCAATTTATTATCTTAATGGCAAGAAACTGGAGAGTACTGAAGTGCAAAGGGATCTGGGGGTCCTTGTGCACGAAACTCAAAAGGTTAGTATGCAGGTGCAGCAAGTGATTAAGAAGGCAAATGGAATGTTGGCTTTCATTGCTAGGGGGATAGAATATAAAAATAGGGAGGTATTGCTTCAGTTGTACAAGGTATTGGTGAGACCGCACCTGGAATACTGCATACAGTTTTGGTGTCCTTACTTAAGGAAAGACATCCTTGCTCTCGAAGCAGTGCAAAAAAGGTTCACTCGGTTAATCCCGGGGATGAGGGGGTGGTCATATGAGGAGAGGTTGGGTAG
The DNA here is from genome assembly GCA_030390025.1 of Squalus acanthias. NCBI lineage: Eukaryota > Metazoa > Chordata > Chondrichthyes > Squaliformes > Squalidae > Squalus > Squalus acanthias. The sequence goes on along the minus strand of CM059447.1, from coordinate 44,672,161 downwards.
ATTGGGACTCTACTCATTGGAGTTCAGAAGAATGAGAGGCGATCTTATTGAAACATATAAGATTGTGAAGGGGTTGGATCGGGTGGATGCGGGGAGGATGTTCCCGATGACGGGTGAGACGAGAACTAGGGGACATAGTCTTAGAATAAGGGGCTGCTCTTTCAAAACTGAGATGAGGAGGAACTACTTCACTCAGAGGGTGGTAGGTCCATGGAATATGCTGCCACAAAAAGCTGTAGAAGCTACAACATTAATTAAATTTAAAACAGAAATAGACAGTTTCCTAGAAGTAAAGGGCATTAAGGGTTACGGGGAGCGGGCAGGAATTTGGACATGAGTCTAGGTTCGGATCGGTCATGGCCCTGTGGGTAGTGGAGCGGGCCCAGGGACTGTGTAGCCTGATTCTGCTCCTATTTCGTGTGTGCAATTCTGTTAGATTCAGGAGATGGTTCTGTGATAGATAGTAGATTGGCGGTTAGGATCAGATCAGCCATGATCTTATTGAATGGCGGAGCAGGCTCGAGGGGCCGATTGGCCTACTCCTGCTCCTATTTCTTATGTTCTTATGTTCTTATGTTCTTATTCTTGCCTCCTAAACTGCAGTAGTGGTTGGAGTATTCCTTTTAAAGGTTTTTATTGCTCTTCGCTTGAATCTGGTTGAATTCATGGAATCCACTGCATGATTTCTTGGAGTTGACTTTAACACATAGTTCAGCCTTGACAAGGTCTGCTTGCCATCCATCCATAGATTCTACGCCATCTTTCTCCTGGACCATTGATCCCAGGCACACAGCTAGCACATGCTCCACTATTCTCTGAGAGCTGGACACTTGCAAATGGAGTAGAAATTGACCCACTTGTAGTTGTGACCCACTTGTTCTATGTCCCGCAGCTTTGGAATTACTTCACGGAGTGCACACAATTCATCGTACAATGTTTCTCCACCCAGGTCTGCCACAGTTGTAGCCTTGACACCATCCATCAGGTCCTCAAATGTGAATTGAGTGTGCAGACCAAGCATTGTGAAGCGTTTCAGGGGACTTGTCTCAAAGGGGACACCTTCAAGTAGTCAATGTTTCTCTCATACGCCTTCAAATTCTGGTTCACTTTGAAATCAAAGAAGTTGCTGTTTTTCAAACTGGCTCTCAGATTTTCCATCCCGTTTGTGGCCTGAGTTGTGTCACTTTCACGCACTTTGATTGCTGTGTGAAGTACATTCATGGAGCTGTGCAAAGTACATATGGCATTAAAGTGCCTGCCGTGGCTCAGGGGTAGCCCTCTCGCCTCTGAGTCATTGATTCAAGTTCCGCTCCAGAGACTTGAGCACACAATCTAGGCTGACACTCCCAGTGCAGTACTGAGGGAGTGCCGCACTGTCGGAGGTGCCGTCTTCTGGATGCAACATTAAACCGAGGCCCCGTCTGCTCTCTCAGTTGGACATAAAAGATCCCCTGGCACTATTTTGAAGAAGAGCAGGGGAGTCTTGGCCAATATTGATCCCTCAATCAACATCACTAAAACAGATGACCTGGTCATTTATCACATTGCTGTGCAAAAATTATCTGCCACGTTTCCTCACATTACAACAGTGACTACACTACCAAAGTACTTCATTGGCAGTGGAGCGCTTTGGGACGTCTCGAGGTCGTGAAAGGCGCCACAGAAATGCAAGTCTTTCTTCTTTAGTATTCGGGAAAAGCTAGATCTTCATCACTTGTCAGCTCGTGTTCTTGGTCAGTGATGAAGTCCCTTATCAGTACGTGGGTATTATCTTACCCCTGTGAAATGAAGAACACTTTCACGGCTTTCTAAGATTTCAAAATCTCTGGACAGGGTGACAGACACCTCACTGGAATATTTTTTTATTATTCGTTTATGGGATGTGGGCGTCGCTGGCAAGGCCAGCATTTATTTTCCATCCCTAATTGCCCTTGAGAAGGCAGTGGTGAGCCGTCTTCTTGAACCGCTGCAGTCCGTGTGGTGAAGGTACTCCCACAGTGCTGTTAGGGAGGGAGTTCCAGGATTTTGTCCCAGCGATGATGAAGGATCGGCGATTTATTTCCAAGTCAGGATGGTGTGTGACTTGGAGGGGAACTTGGAGGTGGTGGTGGTCCCATGCGCCTGCTGCCCTTGTCCTTCTAGGTGGTAGAGGTCGCGGGTTTGGGAGGTGCTGCCGAAGAAGCCTTGGTGAGTTGCTGCAGTGCATCTTGTAGATGATACACACTGCAGCCACGGTGCGCCGGTGGTGGAGGAAGTGAATGTTTAAGGTGGTGGATGTGGTGCCAATCAAGCGGGCTGCTTTGTCCTGGATGGTGTCGAGCTTCTTGAGTGTTGTTGGAGCTGCACTCATCCAGGCAAGTGGAGAGTATTCCATCACACTCCTTACTTGTGCCTTGTAGATGGTGGAAAGGCTTTGGGGAGTCAGGAGGTGAGACACTTGCCGCAGAATACCCAGCCTCTGACCTGCTCTTGTTGCCACGGGAGTTATGTGGCTGATCCAATTAAGTTTCTGGTCAATGGTGGGGACTGCAGGAATATGCCTCAGATGATCGCTGCATTCTTCCTTCACCGACTCAAAACATTCCTGGAATTCCTTCACCTTCTTTGCAAGGCTTGAAAACTCGTTCTAAATCTCGATTGTCAAACTCTCCCCGTCATAGCTCCATGCTGGCCTGCCTTATGCTGCACGTGGGCATTGCAGTTTGCTCACAGCAAGTTAGGTTGCAATGCTTACAAGTTGGAAAATATGGAAAGTTTTTCCCATAATTAATGGACTCATTGTCAGTCACAAAGGACACCGGGTTTTCCATGTTTAAGCCATTGTCACCCAACATTTCTGCTTATTACATCTGCTGTTTCTTCAGTCTCCGCATGCAGATAGGGTTAGATGAAGTAGGTGGGAAGAGGCTCGTGTGGAGCATAAACCAGTTGGGCCGAATGGCCTGTTTTTCTGCTGTGCATTCCATGTAATCTATGTAATTCTATGTAAAATGATGCAAACCATCACTGGATGTGGGAAATATCATATCACCAGCCGTTACTCCTTAACGTTGAGCTTCGTTGAGGTGTTAGTGGCTGCGGAAAGTGACTGATTGTCTTTCAGATCATCCAACAGCAGCTCAACTGAATAGGGCACCAAAACATTTTCCACAATGCTTTCACATTTTGTCCTCCCACAATGAATAATTTGACTCAACTTTGAATCTGAAAGTAGTTTAGCATCAGCTTCATCTCACAGTCAAGCGACAACTAGCTGTGATGATGCACAATGCCTGGTGCACATAGGTTACTGAGCAGCAATGACACCAGTCCCCTCAGGAGAGTCTTTGGGTGTGAAATATTTTGTTAAACTGCTGCTTGGATCTTTGCTCTCGCTGACACTTGCTGTTTCTGTGTGTTCATTTGTTTTGTCACTGCACCAACACCTTTGTTTTTAACGGAAAGTGACATTGGGCACATGGTGTACCGACCCATTACCAGATCCTGTTTACAATCCACTCTCTAAACTCGAGCTCTAATAGTCTTTCATCCCCACAGGAACAGGCCCTTTCACTTTCTTCTTTGGGGTGCTGCAGACGTCCTCTTTCCCTTCGTCCTAAAGCATAGGTACTTACTCCTCACTCATGGTCCTGTAACGTTAACTAACACAACACTTAGAAGGAAGGATGTTACTTTTTTGATGTATTAATATTACTATTAGTACTGGTAATAGTATTATTATTAGTATTAGTACTGGTATTAGTATTAATATTTCCTACATTACAACAGTGCCTATACTTCAAAAAATCTACTTCATTGGCTGTAAGGCTCTTTGGGACGTCCTGAAGTTGTGAAAGGCTCTATAGAAATGCAAGTTCTTTTTCTTCTTCTTCTTCTTCTTAGGCAGTCTCTCGGAACCGAGGATGACTTGCTTCCACACTAAAAATGAGTTCGCAGGTGACTGATGAGTCCAATGCGGGACCTACAGTCTCTGTCACAGGTGGAGCAGACGGTGGTTGAAGGGGCGGGTGGGTGGGGTGCTTGGGTTGACGTGCGCTCCTTGCGCTTGGTTTCCGCTTGCTCCCAGCGAAGAGACTCAAGGTGTTCGGCGTCTTCCCGGATGCTTCTCTTCCACTTTGTGCGGTCTTGGGCCAGGGATTCCCAGGTGTCGTTGGGGATGTTGCACTTTTTCAAGGAGGCTTTGAGGGTGTCCTTGAAGCATTTCCTCTGTCCACCTGGGGCTCTCTTGCCATGTCGGAGCTCCGAGTAGAGCGCTTGTTTTGGGACTCTCGTATCGGGCATGCGGACAGTGTGACCCATCCATCGGAGCTGATCGAGCGTGGTCAAAGCTTCGATGCTGGGGATGTTGGCCTGAGCGAGAACACTGACGTTGGTGCGCCTAACCTGCCAATGGATTTGCAGGATCTTGCGGAGGCAGCGTTGGTGGTACCTCTCCAGTGCTTTGAGGTGCCTGCTGTAAATGTATTATGATTTACGTCAGTCCCAGAGACAGTCCCTACAATTAACATAACACAAAACTGTATAAAAAATATTTGACATGCAGTCAAAACCACCATTCCACATTACCTCAATTTTTTAATGTTTTCACCACAAGCATTATTTTATAATTATGGTGAGTTTGGCACACACAAAGGCTTTGTTAATATTAAACTTTATGATAATTTGCAGCTCACATTTAATGATCAGAGCTAACGTGATAAGCAGGCCACACCCTTTCAGCCTGCCTAATATAATTCAATGGGGGAAAAATTCGGTTGCTTTGTACCTCCCATTAGTGCCCTAAGAGGGCGCTAATGGGGCGCAAAGCAACTAGCGCCCGGGCGCGGCGATGTTTGCACCGCTTGCGAAATTGACCAGACATTTTGCGGCGGCGCTAAGCAGATCGTGACATCAGTCGTGTGTGCAACGCCCCGGACCGGATATTGAGTGGCGCCCCCTGCCTTTCCGCCTGACGCTAGCAACGACAGGTAGAGGGGAACGTTTTGCAGTCAGGAAGGGACTGGGGGAGCGCTATTTAAAGGCGGCCACTTCCTGCCTTTTTTTGTCGCCGACATTTTTGCACCAGGCATTCTGAGAGAGAGAGACTTCTGGAGAGATTCAACGCTGTGTGAAGGAGTTTTGGGTACTGAGCAGCACGTTGCAGGTTCATTTTGATTTGACCTTCCTTGCATCGATTTAGAAGAGACTATGGGGGCTGTACTCTGAGCTCTTTCCCTGGGCCTCTCCATTGTTCTTTCCAGCAGATTTGATGTACAGGTCTCTCCAGGTCGAGATTCAAGGCTGCAATGAGCAGGGTGTGGTTGGAGAGCAAGATCGACCCTCCCCTTTAAGAACTGGCCGGCGCCAGTGTGTCTGTGTTCCATTGCTGACTGACATCACATGAGCTTCGCCAGCGCTCTGAGGTAGCGCCTCGCTCCTCGGCGTTAGCGCCTTAAGAGAGGTGTGTAGCGCCTGATTTAGCGCTCCAATCACCTCCAGGGGCGATAGATGCCAGGTTTGCAGTCGGAGGCAATAATTAGCGCCAGGCGCTAATCTTTGAGCCCGGCCTGATAATTGCGCCCCAAACGGGGCGACACCGAATTTCTCCCCCTATGTGTTTTTTTGTTATGTCCAACTGAACAGTAAACAAACACCTCTCAATGGGGGTAATTTTGACTTTGTGCGACAGTGTATAACGGGGGATAGCGAATCGGCAGCCCGTGTTGCATCTCTCCCCATTCTTATTCCCACTGAAGTCAACGGGTTTAAGAATTGGGAGAGAGGTTAACGGGCTGCCGATTCGCTATCACCCGTTTTACACTGTCGCACAAAGTCAAATTTGCCTCTTCCCTCTGATATATCATGTTTATATGTGTGTGCAGGAGAATTATTCTACATACGATGCCTCTTTTCTCAAATCAAGGGTAGATGAGGTACTGTAAACTGTTTACTTACAAGAATTATATCCAGTAATATGGTCATTCCGCACTTCCACAATGTTCCATTTTCACCGGGAATTGGCCACGGAACTGGTGAAGGAGTGGGTGACGCTGATAAAATAATTGACATTATTTCACAACAACGCCTCTCGTGGCAGGAATGTGTTTCAACGGATAGTGTTTGCGCGTCATCTTAAATCTTGGAAGTCAAGCACCTTCTGATGGTCACTACTGTCCAGGCTTATACCTGAAGGTGGGTCCCTTGGGTGAGGTACCAGATGGTTGCTGATGCCAGCGGGACTTTACCCCAGCAAGGGGGTGAAAGGTGGGAAGGAGGGAAAACAATAAATTATTTCTTGTGTCACTTAGTTCCATTTCTACATCTCTGAGGGACTAGGCGCTCAGCCTTTTCTGGATTCCCTGACAGCCAGGCAGATTAATTCTGAAACCACATTCACTGGCATGATTCTGTGAGTTTGACTAGTCTGTGGGACAATTTTGGCACAAGTCCCCAGATGTTAGTGAGGAGGCACTTTGCATGGCCGACTGGGCTGGGTGTGTCGTTTTCGTGTCTGAAGCCGGTGCCTCGGTCGATTTATTCTTATTATTGCTTTTCATATCCTGTTTGTTACAAATGAGTGGCTTGCTAGTGGCATTTCAGAAGGTTGTTACGAGTCAACCACATTGCTGTGGGATAGGCCAGACCGGGTAAGGGCGGCAGATTTCCTTCCCTAAAGGACATTAGTGAACCAGATGGGTTTTTATTGTAATGGCCATTCGCTTAGGATAATTCTAGAATTTTCCAGGCAGCAGTCTTGCAATGTTATGAGCCGACACTGAGGACCATTTCAGCTGTGCTAGACTTGTCTCTAGGAGGAGAGGTTATGACATTTCCTGTCACCCGTCCTGTAACTCATTTCATCACACGGCACAATTCAAACTCAAAATTAAGAAATCGGAAGGAACAAGAGATCGTAGAGCTGAAAGTGCTTCAGTATTTGCTCAGTTACAACAGGCACCGACCGGGCGGCCCAGTGTCCTTTCACCTTTATGTCTGATGGGATGAAAACCTACCCTCTCTGCTCGCTGTAAGATTTGTGTTTGGGGAAATCACAGTGGGTACTGTCCTATTCAGGAGGTAACAGACGCGGTAGCTGGGGAAACACAGTGGATGTAGTGTACATGGACTTCAGAAAGTCTTTGAGAAGGTACCACACGGGAGAACAGTAAAGGGAAAGGAATTAGGGGAGGATAGCAACCTGGATTAAAAATGAGTCAGATGTGAGAAAATAGGAGGAGGAGTTAAGGGCAGTGGTTGGAAGTGGGTAACGGTGTCCCACAGGGCTCAGATCTGGAGCCACTTCTGCTCATCGAGTACATCAGTGATTTGGATATAGGCCGAGAGGGAATGGTGTTGAAATTTGCAGATGATCCCAAAATAGGAGGCGAGGGCACGATAGTGTAGTGGTTTTGTTACTGGATTAGTAATCCAGAGGCCATCACACGGCACAATTCAAACTCAAAATGATCCGGAGACGTGAGTTCAAATCCCACCACGGCAGCTGGGGAATTTAAATTCAGTTAATTAAATAGATCTGGAATAAAAAGCTCAAATCAATAATGGTAACCATCGGATTGTCGTAAAAACCCATCTGGTTCACTAATGTCCTTTAGGGAAGGAAATCTGCCGTCCTTATCTGGTCTGGCCTATCCCACAGCAATGTTGTTGACTCTTAACTACCTTCTGAAATGGCCTAGCAAGCCACTCATTTGTAACAAACAGCTATGAAAAGCAATAATAAGAATAAATTGACCTAGGCACCGGCTTCAGACACGAAAACGACACACCCAGCCCAGTCAGCCATGCAAAGTCCTCCTCACTAACATCTGGAGACTTGTGCCAAAATTGTCCCACAGACTAGTCAAACTCACAGAATCATACCTTTCAGCCACAGTCCCAGACTCCTCCATCACCATTCCTGGGTATGTCCTGTCCCACTGGCAGGACAGACCCACCAGTCGGGAGGGAGTGGCCCTGGGAGTCCTCAACATTTACTCCAGACCCATGAAGTCTCATGGCTTCAGGTCAAGCATGGGCAAGGAAACCTCCTGCTGATTACCACCTACCGCCCTCCCTCAGCTGCTGAATCAGTACTCCTCCATGTTGAACACCACTTGGAAGAAACACTGAGAGTAGCAAGGGCACAGAATGTACTCTGGGTGGGGGACTTCAATATCCATCACCAAGAGTGGCTCAGTAGCACCACTGCTGGCTGAGTCCTGAAGGACATAGCTGCCAGTCTGGGCCTGCGGCAGGTGATGAGAGAACCAACACGAGGGAAAAACATACATGACCTCGTTCTCACCAATCTACCTGTCGTAGATGCATCTGTCCATGACCGCATTGGTAGCAGTGACCACCGCACAGTCCTTGTGGAGACGAAGTCCCGTCTTCACACTGAGGACACCCTCCATCGTGTTGTGTGGCACTACCACCGTGCTAAATGGGATGGATTCAGAACAGATCTAGCAGCTCAAAACTGGGCATCCATGAGGCGCCGTGGGTCATCATCAGCAGCAGAATTGTATTCCAACACAATCTGTAACCTCATGGCCCAGCATATCCCTCACTCTACCATTACCATTAGGCTAGGGGACCAACCCTGGTTCAATGAGGAGTGCAGAAAGACATGCCGGGAGCAGCACCAGGTGTACCTAAAAATGAGGTGTCAACCTGGAGAAGCTGCAACACAGGACTACATGCATGCTAAACAGCGGAAGCAGCATGCTATAGACAGAGCTAAGCAATCCCACAATCAACAGATCAGATCAAAGCTCTGCAGTCCTGCCACATCTGTCATGAACGGCGGTGGACCATTGAACAACTAACGGGAGGAGGAGGCTCCATGAATATCCCCATCCGCAATGATGGTGGAGCCCAGCACGTGAGTGCAAAAGACAAAGCTGAAGTGTTTGCAACCGTCTTCAGCCAGAAGTGCCGAGCGGATGATCGATATCGGCCTCCCCCTGAGGTCCCCATCATCACAGAAGCCAGTCTTCAGCCAATTCGATTCACTCCACGTGATATCAAGAAACGGCTGAGCGCACTGGATACAGCAAAGGCTACAGGCCCCGACAACATCCCGGCTGTCATGCTGAAGACTTGTGCTCCAGAAATAGACACGCCTCTAGCCAAGCTGTTCCAGTACAGCTACAACACTGGCATCTACCCGACAATGTGGAAAACTGCCCAGGTATGTCCTGTCCACAAAAAGCAGGACAAATCCAATCCGGCCAATTATCACCCCATTAACCTACTCTCAATCATCAGCAAAGTGATGGAAGGTGTCGTCGATAGTGCTATCAAGAGGCACTTACTCACCAATAACCTTCTCACCGATGCTCAGTTTGGGTTCTGCCAGGATCACTCGGCTAACGTCCTCATTACAGCCTGGTCCAAATATGGACAAAAAAGTTGAATTCCAGAGGTGAGGTGAGAGTGACAGCCCTTGACAACAAGGCAGCATTTAACCAAGTGTTGCATCAAGGAGCCCTAGTAAAATTGAAGTCAATGGGAATCAGGGGAAAAACTCTCCACTGGCTTGAGTCATACCAAGCACAAAGGAAGATGGTTGTGGTGGTTGGAGGTCAATCATCTCAGCTCCAGGACATCGCTGCAGGAGTTCCTCAGGGTAGTGTCCTAGGCCCAACCATCTTCAGCTGCTTCATCAATGACCTTCCCTCCATCATCAGGTCAGAAGTGGGGATGTTCGCTGCTAATTGCACAGTGTTCAGTTCTATTTGCAACTCCTCAGATAATGAAGCAGTCCATGCCCGCATGCAGCAAGGCCTGGACGACATTCAGGCTTGGGCTGATAAGTGGCAAGTAACATTCATGCCACACAAGAGCCAGGCAATGACAGTCTCCAACAAGTGAGAGTCTAACCACCGCTACTTGACATTCAATGGCATTACCAATGCCGAATCCCCCACCATCAACATCCTGGGGGTAACCATTGACCAGAAACTTAACTGGACCAGCCACATAAATACTGTAGCAACAAGAGCAGGTCAGAGGTTGGGTATTCTGCGGCGAGTGTCTCACCTCCTTACTCCCCAAAGCCTTTCCACCATCTACAAGGCACTACAGGAGTGTGGTGGAATACTCTCTACTTGCGTGGATGAGTGCAGCTCCAACTCAAGAAGTTCGACACCAACCAGGACAAAGCAACCCACTTGACTGGCACCTCATCCACCACCTTAAACATTCACTCCCTCCACCACCGGCGTACCATGGCTGCAGTGTGTACCATCTACAAAATGCACAGCAGCAACTCACCAAGGCTTCTTCGGCAGCACCTCCCAAACCCGCGACCTCTACCACTTAGAAAGACAAGGGCAGCAGGCACATGAGAACACCATCACCTGCAAGTTTCCCTTCAAGTTACACACCAATGACTTGGAAATATATCGGCCGTTCCTTCATTGTCGCTGGTAAAAATCCTGGAACTCCCTCCCTAACTGCACTGTGAGAGTAACTTCACCACACGGACTGCAGCGGTTCAAGAAGGTGGCTCATCACCACCTATTCAAGGGCAATTAGGGATGGGCAATAAATGCTGGTCTTGCCAGCGACGCCCACATCCCATGAACAATTTTTTAAAAAGCTGCAAAGGGATATTGATAAGGTGGGGGAATGGACTAAAAAGTGGAATATGTTAGTAAGTGTGAGTTGATACAATTTTGGTATGACAATAACAGCAGTCATTATATTCTGAATGGAAGTAGGCTCGGTACTGGTGAAGAGCAGAGGGATTGTGGGTACAAGTTCACAGGACATTAAAGGCTGTAAAAAAAAGCCAATAGAATTCTAGGTTTTATCACAAGGTATAGAATATAAAAGCCAAGAGGTAATGATGAGCCTAAATAAAACCTTAATATGACTTCGGTTAGAGTACTGTGTGCAGTATTGGGCTCCACATTGTAGGAAAGATATTGAGGCTTTAGAGAGGTTACAACACAGATTGACTACGATACTGTCTGGTAGGAGGAAATACAAATACAAAGAAAAAATTCAAAACTGGGGGCTTTTTTTGATAGAAGAACAAGATTATAGGACAGTGTGTCAGAAGTGTTTAAAATAATGAAAGGATGGGACAGGGTAGATAGAAACAGACTCTTTCCAGAGGTTAAGGGGCCTAGAATGAGGGACCACAGATACAAGATTAAGGCCACGAAATTTCATGTAATAGCACCGGCTGTTAAGGCCGGTTTTCTTGAAAAAATGGTGGCCACCTCGCTTCCGGCGCGGGACACAGCGGCCGCCATTTTGAAGAGTCAGCAGCGCTGCCATTGCCTGCGCTCGCCTCTCCAATGTAAATATGCAGATTGTGAGGTCAATAGGCGTGCAACGCCTGATTTGACACACGACAGCGATTTTCGATGTTGCCACTCATAAAGGCCTCTACTAACCATGCACGGAAGAACAGGTGTGCAGCAGTTGTAGGGACGGTCTCAGCAAACACACACATCTTTCAGATTTTGATATCAGTTTTTGGAGTGTTTTTAAAAATATTTTATTGGAGTAGTGGCTTGGTGCAATACATTAAAAAAAGTTGTTAAAGTGTGCAGGGAGTGCTGTTGGACGCTTGCAAGGCTTTGTATCTTAAAGGAAGGCCTCTGAGAAGACCACTTGCTCCCAATCCCGAGGGCTCTAGTTGCAGTCCCCCTTGGGCCGCAACATCACATGGAGATGAAGCAGAGGCAGCAAAGGGGACAAGCTGCTCACAGAAGGAAGAGGAAGAAGCAGAAGAGGAGGAAGCAGAAGAGGAAGAATCAGAAGAGGAGGAAGCAGAAGAGGGGAAAGCAGAAGAGGAGGAAGCGGAAGAGGAGGAAGCAGAAGAGGAGGAAGCGGAAGAGGAGGAAGCAGAAGAGGGGAAAGCAGAAGGAAGGAGGCAACTCAGACAGCCCCTTTCTGGCCGGGATATCCAGGATCAAATCATCTGCCTACGGTACCAGTGACCACAACCCCAATTCCCCTTTCAACATTTGTCCCACACCTTACATTCCCTCTGTTACTGACCATCACACCATCCTCTTGGCCACGATGCTGAAATAAAAGCCACCACAAAGCAAACTTTCCAATCCAACTTTATCCATATAAGCATCCAATATTACATCAAAAAATCAACTAATCACCCTTGTGCATTCCCTTAGTGAGAGCCTTGCGTCTGCCTTTGCCTATCCTAGTGATGTCACGCAGTGCTACCCCAGTGGCTGCAGCATGGCCGGTGGAAGGCTGCTGACCTTCAGTGGGGGACACTGCAGGTGACCTTACAGGACGACCTCAAGGAGCTGGTGGCTGGGAGTGTCAAATCGAGTGATGGTGTTTCTTCTTCTTCACTCTCCTCTCCCTCTTCTTGGTCAACCACTGGCTGGGCCGGCTGGATTTCTTGGGTGTCTGAAATGAGGAAGGCACAAAGGTAGGGTTGTGGTGAGGGGAGGGAGGGAAAGTAAGAGGTGCATGCTACACCATGTGCAGCTTGTACATCAGAAGAGATTGTGGGATGAGGGGGATGTGGGATGTGAGAAGAAGGTTAACGTATGAGGATACTGGCATCTTGTATTCTTTCAGCCCCACTGCTGACCAAGGGCTCAGCCATGCCCCTGCCAAGAATGGCCAACACCATCTCCTCCAAGGGAGTGAGGTGAAGCTGGGAATGTGAGGTGTTTGGCAGAGATTGTTGGTAGGTAAATGATGGGGTGGGGGAGGGTGCGGTTGTGCATTGAGCAGTGTGTGAGGCTAGTGGTGCAGTTGGTAGGAGATGTCTTTTGAAGATGCATTCACTGACCTTGACCACTCGTCTGAGGTCATGAAACTTCTTTGGGCACTGGAGCCAAGTCCTTGGGGGAGGGGGGGGGGGGGCGCGCAACACTGCTGGCAGTGACGGCCTCGGCGATCTGGTCCCACATCCTTCTTTCTGGAGGGCTTCCTGTGGGTAGAGCACCTCTCTTCCACTCTTGACCCCTTGCACAAAGCTGGAGTGCTGCAGATGGGACCCTGGGTGCCCTTTCCCTGGCCTGTTGAGCCACTTGTGTTAATGCTGAAGCACTTTTACCATTTTTTACATGCAGAAGGAAGTTCAGCTTTAAGAGCTGAAGACTGCCTAGTTTGGAATGATTTTTAATTTTTTTTTTCAGAAGGCAGTTGAGCTTTAAGGGCTAGAGACTGCCTATTTTTGAATAATTTTTAATTTTTTTCAGAAGGCAGTTCACCTTTAAGGGCTTGAGACTGCTTTCTAAAATGAAAGCCTTGCTTTAAGGGAATGCAGCCTTGTTCCAGGGACGCTATGATGACGCAACATTGGGCCTCCTGCTGAGGGCACAGCCTGAAGCAGCGCGTTCATCACTGGGCTGTGCGTTCAAATCAGCAGGCACCAAAATAACGTGCTGCTTGCGATTTTTAAATGGGCGCGAGCAAATCTCGCCCTGCAGTGCCACCACCCGTTTTCGGGCCTTATCGAATTTCTAGGTCCAAATATCAGAGATTTAGAACAGAGGGCAGGAGAAACCTCTTCACACAGAGTTGTGAAATTCACTTCTGGGGTTAGTGAGAGAGAAACTATATAAACATTCAAGATTAGATTAGATAGGTGGATTTTTTAAATTTTATTTATTCATTCATGGGTTGTAGGTATTTCTGGCAAGGTCGGCATTTATTGCCCATCCTTAATTGCCCTTAAGAAGCAGCTTTCTTGAACCGCTGCAGTCTGTGTGGTAAAGGTACTCCCACAGTGTTGTTAGGGAGGGAGTTCCAGGATTTTGACCCAGCGACGATGAAGGATCGGCGATATATTTCAAAGTCAGGATGGTGTGTGACTTGGAGGGGAACTTGGAGGTGGTGGTGTTCCCATGTGCCTGCTGCCCTTGTCCTTCTAGGTGGAAGAGGTCGCGGGTTTGGGAGGTGCTGCCGAAGAAGCCTTGGCGAGTTGCTGGAGTACATCTTGTAGATGGTACACACTGCAGCCACGGTACGCCGGTGAATGTTTAAAGTGGTGGTTGGAGTGCTGATCAACTGGACTGCTTTGTCCTGGATGGTTTCGAGCTTCTTGAGTGTTGTTGGAGCTGCACTCATCCAGGCAAGTAGAGAGTATTCCATCACACTCCTTACTTGTGCCTTGTAGGTGGTGGAAAGGCTTTGGTGAGTCACTCGCTGCAGAATACCTAGCCTCTGACCTGCTCTTGTAGCCACAGTATTTATGTGGCTGGTCCAGTTAAGTTTCTGGTCAATGGTGAACCCCAGGATGTTGATGGTGGGGGATTCGGCGATGGTAATGCCATTGAATGTCAAGGGGAGGTTGTTAGACTTTTTCTTGTTAGAGATGGTCATTGACTGGCACTTGTGTGGTGTGAAAGTCACTTGCCACTTATCAGCCCAAGCCTGGATGTTGTCAAGGTCTTGCTGCATGCGGGCACGGACTAACTCATTATTTGAGGAATTGCGAATGGAACTGAACACTGTGCAATCATCAGCGAACATCCCCAATTCTGACCTGATGATGGAGGGAAGGTCATTGATGAAGCAGCTAAAGATGGTTGGGCCTAGGACACTGCCCTGAGGAACTCCTGCAGCGATGTCCTGGGGCTGAGATGGTTGGCCTCCAACAACCACAACCATCTTCCTTTATGCTAGGTATGACTCCAGCCAGTGGAGAGTTTTCCCCCTGATTCCCATTGACTTCAACTTTACCAGGGCTCCTTGATGCCACACTCAGTCAAATGCTGCATTGATGTCAAGAGCAGTCACTGTCACCTCACCTCTGGAATTCAGCTCTTTTGGAGGGAGGAGAGGGTGTGCCCTCTGCTAGCCCCACCCCTGTCCACCCTGCCCGCTGTACATCCCATCCCATGGGCGCCCTGACCTCCCGTCTCTGCATGCCCGCTTTCGGGCACAACCGAATTTCTAGGCCGCTGAGTCTTATTGGGGTACGTTCACACAAACGCCTTCCAACAGAAGCCACTAGATGGCGACAAGGAGCAGAACCATTTCTCTCATCCCCACCCCTCCCTCCTCCATAGCCCAGGGCACTGACACCAATTGTACATCCCGGGCTTGAGTTCAGCTAACACAGCACAGCCAATGATCGAACTTGGGACCTCGCCAGTCTCTATGGCTCAGTACCGTACCGCATGGGTGCATTTACCCGTTAAGGTATTGGAGAGAGGGAAGGGGGGTCCCAAAATAAACTGGATGAGACAGTAGAGAATTGAGGAGAAACCATGTGCCTTGTTTCGTTGGGAGTGTTTCTGTTTAGCTGTACACTGAGAATAGGGTTACCCACCCTCCAGGATTGGCCTGGAGTCTCCAGGAATTAAAGATTAATCTCCAGGACACCGCTGTGAGCAACTCAGGAGAAAAATCAGAGGGTCGTTAAAAAATTGTGTTTTAAAAAAAAAATTCTTTGAACACTTTTGTTTATTAGTTCTAAAAATATCGACAAGGGGAAAAAAAGACTGACTGACAGTCAAGCATTATCCAATTGGGTAATAATGAAGAGATTATTCGCTTTACAATTGGTGAGGGAAGGCGGTGCGCATCGAGGAGGGGAGTGTTGCTCGACCAATGACAGTAATGTAGGGGCGGGGCGATTGGAGGCCGGAGGTCATGTGTTGACACCTCCAGGAATATGTCCAACCAGAGGTGGCAACCCGAGCTGAAGAAGCTGCATGTAGATCAGAGTCCCAGGGTTTGTCCAGGTGCTGAATGTGGCTTGCTCTGACAGGCAAGTCCTGTGAACACTTTGCCGCGTTACATCCTGACTACTTGTGCAGCGGCTGACTGTGGTGTTATTTTGTTCTGTGCAGCTGAACCTGTTGTATGAAGAAGCCCTGTACACGTTTGTTCATCGCAGTGGTAAACCTGCGGCGTCCCACAGTGCAGACCAGAATGAGCTGCTTCACTACCTGCAGAACGTGAGTAAACTAACTCGACACATCTCTCTTCCGCAACAGATAGCGACTCAAATACATTAACGGTGTAATTCTCCATCGGTCCAGTGGGTAAAAAGAAAGACTTGTATTGCTATAGCGCCTTTCACGACCTCAGGACATCCCAAAGCGCTTTACAGCCAATTGAGTACTTTTAAAGTGTAGTCACTGTTGTAGGAAACCTGGCAGCCAATTTGCGCACAGCAAGTCCCACAAACAGCAATTAGTTAAATGGCCAGATAATCTGTTTTAGTGATGTTGGTTGGGACATCAGGGAGAACTCCCCTGCTCGTTTTCGAATAGTGCCAGGGGATCTTTTACGTCCACTTGAGAGAGCAGACGGGGCCTCAGTTTAACGTCTCATCCTAAAGACGGCACCTCCGACAGTGCAGCACTCCCTCAGTACTCTGACTCAGAGGCGAGAGTGCTACCCACTGAGCCACAGCAGTCACCTGGTGTTCATTGAACCAACACAGCAGAAGCACAGGGGCAACAGTTAGGTTTTCAACTCACATATCTGCTTGTCAGTTTCACTAGAAAGATCAGCTTTTGTTTCACAGGGATTGGAGGTTGTCAATATGAACTAATCAGATCAGTTGGAAGGCACAACTGGGGGCTGTCAGAGCCAATCAGATCAGTTGGAAGGCACAACTGGGGGCTGTCAGAGCCAATCAGATGAGATGGAAGGCACAACTGGGGGCTGTCAGAGCCAATCAGATCAGTTGGAAGGCACAACCGAAGGCTGCCAGAACCAATCAGCCTGTATAATGTGGGGAAATGTGAGGTTATTCACTTTGGTAGGAAGATTAGAAAAACAGAATATTTTTTAAATGGTGAGAAACTATTAAAATTCATTTTCAGAGAGATTTAGGTGTCCTCGTTCAGGAAACACAGAAAGTTAGCATACAGGTACAGCAAGCAATTAGGAAGGCAAATGGCATGTTGGTCTTTATTGCGAAGAGTTTGGAGTACAATAGGAAGGAAGTCTTGCTGTAATTGTCATGGCTTTGGTGAGACCACACCTGGAATACTGTGCACGGTTTTGGTCTCCTTATGTGAGGAAGGACATACTTACCTTAGAGGTGGTGCAATGAAGGTTCATTAGATTGATTCCTGGGATGAGAGGGTTGTCCTATGAGGAGAGATTGAGTAGAATGGGCCTATACGCTCTGGAGTTTAGAAGAATGAGAGGTGATCTCATTGAAACATAAAATTCTGAGGGGGATTGACAGGGTAGATGCTGAGAGGTTGTTTCCCCTGGCTGGAGAGTCTAGAACTAGGGGTCATAGTCTCAGGATAAGGGGTAGGCCATTTAAGACTGAGATAAGGAGGAATTTCTTCACTCAGAGGGTTGTGAATCTTTGGAATTCTCTACCCCAAAGGGCTGTGGATGCTGAATCATTGAGTATATTCAAGGCTGAGATCGATAGATTTTTGGACTCTCGGGGAATCAATGGATATGAGATCGGGCAGAAAGTGGAGTTGAGGTCGAAGATCAGTCATGATCTTATTGAATGGCGGAGCAGGCTCGAGGGGCTGTATGGCCGACTCCTAATTCTTATGTTCAATAAGACCTCAGTGCTGCATGCAGTGTTGGGCTCCACACTATAGGAAGGTTAGTGAGGCTTTAGAGAGCGTTCAGCACAAATTCACTAGGATGCTGCTGGTATGAAGAAATATAAATATGAAGAAAGGCTTGAAAAAATGTTCCAGTAGTTGAGGGGTCAAGAACGAGGAGGCACAGAAACAAGATTAAATGTCAGAGATTTAGAACAGATGGCAGGAGAGACATAAGAACCTAAGACAGAGAGTCGTGAGGCGGTGGGATTCACTGCCGGGGTTAGTGGTTGAGGTAGAAACTATGTCAACATTCAAGATTAGATTGGAGAGGTGGATGAAGGAAAAGGGAATGCCCTCTGTCCCCCGCCCACTCCGTCCCCTGTGCGCAGGGCGGGTAAATGTGATTAGAACTATGTGCTCGTGTGGAGGGTGAACGCCGGCATGGACTTGTTGGACCAAATGGCCTGTTTCCAGTTTTAACGCCGATGTATTTCTATGCAGATCAGTTGGAAGGAGAACTGAAGGCTGAAGAGTGTTTGTCCCCAAATAAATTATGTTCAACATAGACAACAAATAAGCTGTGAAAATGCACCTTTTAAAAACATTTAATTTTCCTCAAAGGAACTTTCTGGGGCGTGCCTGGCTCTTGTCTTAGATGAAGGTTTATTTTCTTCAAGACTGGTTGCAACTTCTTTTTTGAGATGAGGAGAATGCTCCCTAACAGTGAGCATTGCTGTCACTGCAGTGTCAGCTGTGGCTCAGTGGGTAGCACCCTCGCCTCTGGGTCAGAAGGTCGTGGGTTCAAGTCACCCACTCCAGAGACCTGAGCACAAAAATCTAGGCTGACACTCCCAGTGCAGTGCTGAGGGAGTGCCGCACTGTCGGGGGTGCCGTCTTTCAAATGAGACGTTAAACCGAGGCCCCCTCTGCTCTCTCAGGTGGATGTAAAAGAAGGCACTATTTCGAAGAAGAGCAGGGGAGTTGTCCTGGCCAATCCTGACAAATGTTGGCGGAGTACGGCTAGACTGCATATGCCGACTCAACCGAGACAAGACACTGATGGATTTGCCGGTGTTTGAAAATAAAAAGGCCACTTTTCCTGGTGCCCAGGGAACTAAACGCTCCAGGAACAAGAGGTGTAGACCCAGATCGTGCCTTTAATGCTGCCCCAAGATTTCCTAACCTGAGGGGGGAGGGGGTAAGAGAAGAGAGCCCTGACCTGCCAGCAATGATACAGGCCAGTCAGAGCCAATTAAATGAGATGTGAGGGAGTGGCCATTGCCATGAGGAAACCCATGGCATGGGACTCGCCACACCACCTATTACATCGCTGACCTTATGTGAGGCAGATGGAGGCTCCGCCCCTTAATAAGGATCCATGGAACCTGCCGAGGAAGGCAAAGATTTAGCATATCTGGGACCCAGCCTAATTCATAGCCCTCTGCTGCACTCTCCATGGTCTCCAGAACCCCATAGAAAATCAGAGTATTCCATTCCCCAGAATGAAAAGCCTGCCCCTTAATGAGCAAACAATCAGTAAGAAAACACAAAATAATTTCAGTTATAAAAACAGAGAATGCTGGAGATACTCAGCAGGTCTGGCAGCATCTGTGAAGAAAGAAACAGAGTTAACGTTTCAGGTCGATGACCTTTCGTCAGAACTGGAAAAAAAGCAGGAAATGGAACAGATTTTTAAGCCAATGCAGGGGCTGGGAAAGGGGGGAGGGGATGAAAGAACAAAAGGGAAGGTCTGTGATAGGATAGAAGGCAGGAGAGTTAAGAGATATTCAAGGCAAAAGGAGGTGGTAATAGGACAGGTTAAGAAACAAAGGATGGCTCGAGATGAAGTGTGAATTGCGCTGGCAGAATGAAAGACAGCTGCCATGTGGGAGAGAAGAAAAGAAAACACTAACAAAAAGTGTGGATAAAAAATATATATAAATTATCTAGTTCAGGGTGAGAGCAGGAAACGGCACCGATACAGTCATCAATGTACCGGAAAAAGAGGTGAGGGAGGGGACCTGAGTAGGACTGGAACAAAGAGTGTTCCACATATCCCACGAAAAGGCAGGCATAGCTGGGACCCATGCGGGTTCCCACAGCAACACCTTTGATTTGGAGGAAGTGAGTGGAGTCAAAGGAGAAGTTGTTCAAGGTGATAATTTCTGTTGTCTCATTCTGGCTCTTGAACTGTGAACATTGACAGATCGAGCTTTGGTCCCACAATAATCTCTGACATTTTCTCATCTCTTTTTTTCTAGGCTTTCCAAATGGACAAGGCAGAACACAAAGTTATTCTGGAGCAGGTCAGACAGCTGAAGGTGAGCTGAACAGAGTCAAATGTTATTTTTTTTATGGGCATGATTAAAATTTAGGGTTTTACTGGAAGTTTGTTTGCTGTAACGTTCATCACTGCTTCCCAAAAGGGGACCTTGTAATGTGTGTGAAATACAGGGTAGGGAAGATTCGAGAAAGTTATAGTGAGACCTGCATGGTATATCAGACTGGTAGGGCTGGATTTTTCCAACCTCGGCGGGTTTGTGGCGGGCGACGCCCGTGGCATGTGGGGACCTCGCATCTGTCTCGATTCCGGCCTCCAAGATTTTACGTTAATAGGGCTTCTTAAGCCCGCCCTGCGAGGTTCCCGACCAATTAATAGGCAGCGGGTCTGATACATCATTTGATGTCGCGTCATCAGCTGGTTTCCTTAAAGGGGCCATGTCCAAATTCTGCTGTCAGTGTTCTGCAGCATTGAGGTGCTGCAAACACTGACAAGCACTGCACAAAGGTGCACGGCTGTACCCAGGCTCTCCCATGACTCCCTCCATATGCTTATGGAGGGAGTCACAGCACGCAGGGAGGTTCTCTTCCCTTCCAATGAGCAGAAGACACCTCCCCAGGACACCAACGCAGGCTGGTTGCACATTGCACAGGAGGACTCAAGCAGGGATGTCGTCAGGAGGACCAGGCTGCAGTGGCGCAAACCTTTCAATGATCTCAGTAGATCACGAAACGTTATTGCAAAGCCACACTCAACCTCATCCTGCTGTGCCACTCATCACATCCCCATCACTCTGACTTCCCTACCCTACTCCTGCACATCCTTACTCACACCAACTTACCTTGCACCTCCACCTATCCCTCGCTACCTACATTATCACTTCCCCATCTCACTAGCCACCCCTCACACTCACCCTTATCCTAGTCCAATCATACCAACTAACAACACACAAGGGTAGGCACTTGGGTGTTTTAGCCAATGTTCGTGTAAACTTTTTGTTAATGTGTTGTCAAGCATTGAAATCCTTACTGTCACCATTTTGCCTTCTTGGACAGATTTATGTGCACCTTTGAAAGTGTGTTAGTGAGTTCCAGTGAATGGTGAGACATAACGTTCCCCCCCACCCTCACCAATGGTGATGAGTGTGAAAGGAATGGCTTGGACATTATAGGGATGCTTTATGGTGCTGGTGTGGGGTGGTGCCAACCTGGTGCATCATGTGGCAGCTAGGGTGTTCAGTATTAAGTGAAGCAAATCTGGACATGGTGAGGCCATCGCTGGTGTCCTGGGCAGCAATGTGCACGGGTGATGATGCCCTGTGTCCAGTGCAGCATCAGTTGATTGCGGAGAAGGTTGGTGTGGATGTTGGTGCTGCTGGTGTGCCTGGTGATGCTGGTGTTGGAGCTGATCATGTTGGGATTCTGAGGACCAAGGTGAGATTTTTTCAAGGGCACCGATGCTGATGGAATAGATGGCAGGTGAGGTTGAGATGACAGAAGCGATCTGTCAATGTTGAGATAGGTTGTTCCAAGGAGGTGACAGTGGATAGAGAGATTACTCCAAGCACTTCAAAAATGCATAAAGCTCAAAAGTGGCTTCCAAATCATTAATGCTCCAGCTTCTAAGATTGGGAAGTGAACAGCTGTGAAATGGTAGGTTTTATACCACTTTTGCAGCTTTCACCTATTCACAGCAATCCACAGTCATCGAGAACCCGACACACTTACCTAACGTGATAGCCGCTCTCCGGGAACCTCGTTGAGAACCTGGTAAAATGGTAAGTACATGGGAAAATGGTTCTTAACCACCTTTTAATAAGCTGTTAACTATCTAAATTGGCTGACCCGCTGCTTGGTGTCGGGTCTGTTCAGGGATGACAGACCTGACACTTGGGAAACTGACAAGGAGGCGGGTTTACAGCGGGATACCGACCCACTGTCAATCTTTGTGATTTTGACAGCGGATCCACCTCCAAACCCGCACTCTGAGCGCCGGCAAAATTCAGCCCATAGAGTCAGAGGTGCAGAGTATATCAGAGAGTTTACACTGCAGGGGTGGTGAGGGCGGGGGCGGTGGTGAGATTATTACAGTGGGGGTGAGAGTGTTACAGTGAGAGGGTGTTGGAGTGATTTTGATGGGTGTGGGGTATTTCAGAGAATGATATAGTAATGGATATGAGGTATTGAAGACAGTGTCACAGTGATGGGTTTAGGGTATTTTAGATAGTGTTGTAATGTTGGACATGGCCTATTGTAGTTTGAGGGTTATTCTGCTATGACAACTATGCTGAAGTTCCTCTTGCTCTCTCTGTGCCTCTCCCACAGCCACCCACTGTCTTCCTGAAGGTAACAGTAAAGGAAGCCAAAGGAATTCTGGCCAAAGATGCAACTGGTGAGTATTTCTGTTCGCTTTGTGTGGGCTGCAATAGGCAGCAAGACCTCTGCTATAATCTTCAGGCTAAAGCGAATCAATTAGATAATGCATCGTTCTCCAGGGTAACTGTTCTCCTCCAAAGTAGGGCTGTCCTGTTGGTGTTTGAAATGCATCATGTTATACAGGTCAGTAAGACGTAAGGGGGCAGTAACATGAGGCAAATCCCATTAAGGCAAAGGATGGCTGGACATGCAACTGGAATAAGGGACTCAAGATTACCCTTAATGGGGTGGAGTTTCTGCTTTAGGTGCAATCGGCGATTCCGGCGCAAGTTACGCCAAAAATTGCGCCCGTTTTGAAAAAAATTCCCAAGTTTCTGTTCAAATTTATTTGAATATCACCGAATGCAAAATCTGCCATGAACCAGCGCAATCGGGCAACGTTTTAAAAAGTAATATTAAAAAAATTGCTCTAAAAAAAATCCTTGATATATTTAAGAGGGGTAACTTGGTGCAGTTTGATGAATACAGCTGAAAATGGGTTTATCACAAAATATAAGCATTTTAAATCACAGTGTCAATGCACCACCTGCGAGTCACCAGATTTTAAATGACTGAAAATTACTTTAAAAAAATATACTAAACTATTTTCTAGTTAGGTTGGGGTAGAGTAGTCAGTTCCTTAGTAAATGTAAAAAAATTAATTCAAAACCTTTCAAAACGTACCCATTAGTGTCCTTGCACCCAAAAGATCCAGCTTAATTTTCGGAGCCTCCTCGAAGGCCGCAATCGAGCTCATTTAGTGGAAGTTCCCAATGGTGATTAATTCGCCCTGGGGGCGTGGCCAGTTTTGCGGGTGGGGCCGGCTTCCAGCAGCATGTTTTTAAAACTAACGCAAAAGATCGCGGAAACTTGATTTGCATTGAACGCAATTTGCGCTTAAAATTCTGCGCTGTTTTTGGCCGGTTACGTCGATATCAGGCGAATTGCACAGAGGAAACCAGCGCAATCGAGCGGAAACTCCAGGCCAATGTGTTTTTGCTCCTGCATTTGTCCTTTGCGTGTTGCCCATGTGTCCCCACTCCAAGGTGCTCCCCTAGTTGAAGAGGTAAGTCTACCGAGTGGCAGTATAAGTAACTGACAAACTGCAAATGGTCCCTACCCATACATGTGACAAACCCTGAGTTACCTGCACCAATGTCAGGGACTCCTTTGCTGCGGTGACTGTAGCCTCATTGCTTTCAGAAGTGGTGCGTTCTATCACGTGCAGGGGCTGTGTGATGCCGCAGAACTGTCACTGGCATGAGTGCCAACCAGTTTTTCCCTCTGCCACTCCAGTCATGTCACTGCTCGAAGGGCATTTTGCCATGATGCTCTTTCTAAGGATAGAACAGTGGGCAGTCTTTGAGGACTCAGAATCCCTCCCTCATGGTGGCCTGTGACCATTCTCCAAGCAAGTTAAAGCCACTCACGACTACAAACCCTCGATAGCAGCAGTGGGAGCATTCATGAAAGGTGTGCTTTTGGCCCGTGTCACTGAGATGTCCACCGCAGATGCCACTTGTGTTGCCATGTTCTCGCACAGACAAGCAATGGTCACCATACTTTCTTCCATGTTGTGTATGGATATTAGTATCTGTTCCATAAGAGTCTCAGGTTCTAACAGCCTCCACTGTAAAGCAGGCTGTTTTGATCTATTATCAGACAGCCTAGGAGGTACACCCTTGACCTTTGTGCTCTGCTTCAAGTCACATAACTTCTCCCAGGCCTCCTGTCAAGTCTCCAAATGGAAAGGAGAATTGGGCGAGATGTATAACGGGCGGCTGATCCGATATCGCCCTGATAAAGTCAAAATTTACACTATCGCCCAAAGTCAAAATTACCCCCTTGATTTCAACACGGGATGTGTATAAGAGGATCAACATGCAGGATGTTGTATTCGGACAAACGAGAGAAACATTTAGAGGAGCGCCGATCATAGGAGCATTGATAAAATAGAGAGAGATAAGGAAGGTAGTGACAGAGAGAAGGTCACTGGCTACAGAGAAGGGGGAGAATTCTCACCTTCACGAGCTGGGCGGTACCCTGGCAGAGTGGAGTGGATTTCAATGGGGTTAAGATTGGATGGGTTTTACAATGGGTGGGCGCTCCGCTCTGACAGGGTACTGCACAGGTGGTAAAGGTGAGCATTACCCCCAAGACCACCTGCCAAATGACAAGCCTTTTCCAGTATCCTGGCCAGAGTGTGAGAGGGGCATGTATGAGATTGTAGGAGGTACTGGAATGAGATCAGAGCCTGCCCACTGGGATTGCTGTGGTAGATTTATATTGAATCAAGTTGCACTTGACCTCTTCTAATCCGGGTGTTCTCATCTCTTCTCTTCTCTAGGCTTCAGTGACCCCTACTGTTTGCTGGGGGTGATGGTTCCTGAAGAACACCAAGAAGAAGAGGCCCACAGAGCAGACAGTCCCCTGCCCAGGAGACGGCAGAAAGCTGTGGTGAAAGATTCAATCCCTCAGGATCAAATTCAGAAAACAGAAGTCAAGAAGCAGACCTTGAACCCCATTTGGAATGAAACTTTTCTCCTGTAAGTGTCAATATTGTCACTTAATGTCACTGCAACCTGCTCTAGTCTATCTCCGTGGTGTTGCACATGGGAGTTGGGAGATTTCGGTCACTCTCTTGCCTGTCTGGTTTTTTTCGTGTGGCTGTTTTTCTCTCTCCTCTTGTGCTTCTTTCTCTTTAATTCCGCTTCTCTCTTCAACTGCTTTTTATTTCTTTTTCTGTCCTCTCTGCCTTTTCTTCATTCTTTTCAGGTGGGAGCTGGTGGGTGGCATGGCATCTTTGTTCGGTATTTCTAGTGCTATCCCATTCTTTTGTCAGCAGGCAATTCGACTGCACTTGATCCTGCCCTGACTCCTATCCTCACATGCTCATTTTCCCGGGGTGTGTCACTGGACAGCGATGGGAAGCTGTAACCCTAGTTGATTTCACTCCTCTATAACATTAGGGAAGCTGAGGCCAACTATCGCATCTCTATCGCCATCCCCCCTTGAGATCAGCTAGCTCAGCGCAGACTTGGACTCAAACCTGGATGGACCCTAGCGAATATAGCAAAGGCGGCCAAATGGTGCTTCTACTCATCGCTTCATCATGGGGCAGTCACAATCACCATCATCAAATCAAACAGATAGAGCGGCTGTGGGAAGGATAGAGAGAATGGCAAGAAAATCATTCCAGGCTCTGGGTTATTGAGTCATGGACAGAGGATAAGTTAAATCCATTGCAAAGAGACAAAAGATCCATGTCTGTGGCAGTAAAATGTTTGCTGTAGCCCAGCAACGTGAGCCATCACACTGACCAAGTTGGCCATGTGGCTCCCCATGGATTGACTGGAAGATCCTCTGTCATTGGCCTCGTTGCCAAGAGCTGCCGTTAATAACTGCTGTCTCTTTTGTTGCAGGAAAGTCAAGGATTCCCATCATACTCAACTGCACATGGACATGTGGTGAGTATTCCGATCCTGGAGCCACTGTGCTAGTTGAGAGCACGTTAATGGAAGAAAGTCCTTAGGGATAATATGGTTGAAATGACATTAACCCAGCAGAGGAGAAGGCCATTCGGTCCATCGTGTCTGAGCCAGGTCTTTGCGATCCAAACTAATCCCACTGCCCCATTCTCTTCCCAGAGCCCTGTAACAATCCTAAACGAATCCCACTGCCCCAAAGTCCTGTATCAATTCCAAACTAATCCCACTGCCACATTTGATCCCCAAAGCCATGTATTAATGCAAAACGAATCCCACTACCCCATTCTCTTCTCATAGGGCTGTATCAATCCTAAACTAATCCCAGTGCCCCACAGCCCTGTATCAATCCTAAACTAATCCCACTGCCCTTCTCCCTCCCCATAGCCCTGTATCAATCCTAAACTAATCCCACTGCCCTTCTCCCTCCCCATAGCCCTGTATCAATCCTAAACTAATCCCACTGCCCTTCTCCCTCCCCATAGCCCTGTATCAATCCTAAACTAATCCCACTGCCACACTCTCTCCCCATAGCCCTGTATCAATCCAAAACCAATCCCATTGCCCAGCTCCCTCCCCACAGCCCTGTATCAATTCAAAACAAATCCCACTGCCCTGCTCTCTCCCCCATAGCCCTGTATCAATCCAAAACAAATCCCACTGCCCCGCTCTCTCCCCATAGCCCTGTATCAATCCAAAACAAATCCCACTGTCCCGCTCTCTCCCCATAGCCCTGTATCAATCCAAAACTAATCCCACTGCCCCGCTCTCTCCCCATAGCCCTGTATCAATCCAAAACTAATCCCACTGCCCCGCTCTCTCCCCATAGCCCTGTATCAATCCAAAACAAATCCCACTGCCCAGCTCTCTCCCCACAGTCCTGTATTAATCCAAAACTAATCCCACTGCCCCGCTCTCTCCCCATAGCCCTGTATCAATCCAAAACTAATCCCACTGCCCCGCTCTCTCCCCATAGCCCTGTATCAATCCAAAACTAATCCCACTGCCCCGCTCTCTCCCCATAGCCCTGTATTAATCCCAAACTAATCCCACTGCCCCGCTCTCTCCCCATAGTCCTGTATCTTCCTCTGCTTCAAATAGTTATCCAATCTTCCCTTAAAAGATGCAATGGTCTCTGCCTCAACCACTTCCTGTGACAAACCATTCTGTGCTCCAACTCTCTGCACAAAGAAATTTCTCCTACTGGTGAATCTACACTGTACACTCTCTATGGCTATAATGTCCTTCCTTAATGGGGTGCCCAAAACTGCACATCAGTTAGAAATAACATTAATGCATGGCTTTGGCCAGTTTGTTATCCTTTGAATAATCATAGACCAAGTGCATGGGATTGATTTTGGTGTTTTTTTTAAATTATTCGTTCATGGGATGTGGGCGTCACTGGCAAGCCCAGCATTTATTGCCCATCCCTAATTGCCCTTGAGAAGATGGTGGTGAGCCGCCTTCTTGAACCGCTGCAGTCCGTGTGGTGAAGGTACTCCCATAATGCTGTTAGGGAGGGAGCTCCAGGGTTTTGAGGCAGCGACGATGAAGGATCGGCGATATACTTCTAAGTCAGGATGGTGTGTGACTTGGAGGGGAACTTGGAGGTGGTGGTGTTCTCATGTGCCCCGCTCGGGCCCTGGCTGCAAATCTCAGTTGCGCTCCCTGACCTATCGCCGGACGATATGTGCGACAGGGTCAGGGTGGCGTTTTTGCAGCCGCGGCGGCGCAATTTAAAGGGCAGGTGTCAGCGGCCATTTTTTTTTGGCCGCCTGCCAGCATCTGCCCCCTTCCCTGTTTTTATTCGGGGTGCCGGCCGCGATCGCTCAGCCCAGCACCCTGTGCGCGCAGCGCCAGGCCCCTACCCTTTAATCAGGGGAGGGAAGCCTGTAATACCACGGCGCTATGTGCTGACGCGCGTTTCGCTGTTGCATGTAGCGCCGCGATATTCACTTGTAGCGCCCCAGGAAGGAGGGGGAACGCTTCCAGTAGCGCCCCGCCTCTGCTTGGGGCGCTACCACTGAATTTACGGCGCAGGGGTGCTAACTTTTTCGGGGCGCTAAAAGTAGCTGCCCCAAAGGGGGCGCCACTGAATTTTCCCCCTAAGTATTTAAGATACCCACGTTCTCTGATATATATACAGAGTGACCGCTGCCAACGAACCGGAAGCTGCGCAGAAGCATTCTGCACATAAATGTCAGGTCCCAAATTTGAAAAAGTAACCACAATAGACAGGAGCTGATAGCGAAAATAAAACTCTCAATCTGACAACATCCTAATATCATCTTCAAGTCACATTTCCTCATTAAATTGTACTAGAAGTTTTAGCAGTTCATTCTGATAAATTAATCACACTGCTGCCACTCTCTCTCTTCTCACGTTCCTTCTCCACCCTCCCTCTTGTTTTCCTCCCCAGTCTCTTTGTCTAGCGCTGCTCTATCTATCCCTCCGCAGTGTGTCTACTCTCTTTCTCAATGATCCTTTTCCCAGCTGATTAAATCCTAACATCCTGCGCCTGCATTTTGTTCACCAGCCGCGTGTTCAAACCACAACAGACAGAGGAGCTGATAGCGATAAACACACGCCGTGAGATTACAATAAAACTCAGTAGCTGACAACAGCCTAATATCACCTTCAAGTCACATTACAGACCTCACAATACCTGAAATTTCCACCCCTCACCTTTCTGTCTCACCAATCTGTGGGAAGTCCGGCGAGAACAACCAAAAAACCCACTGGAACTGCGCATGCGCAACTACTTTATGTCGTTGGCAGCAGTCGCGTCCATATATATATAGTGTGGGGTCCTCTCCATCACAGGCCGCCCACTTTCACCTCTGTAACATCACCCATCTCCGCCCTGGCCTCATCTGATCTGCTGATGGAACCTTCCTCCATGTTATTGTCACCTCCAGATTTGACTATTCCAATGCTCTCCTGGCTAGCCTCCCACTCTTCACCCTCCATAAACATCAGCCAACCCAAAATCCTGCTGCCTGTATAAGGTTCCGTTCACCCATCATCTCTGTGCTCGCTGACCTACATTGGCTCCTGGTCCCCTGATGCCTCAAATTCCTAACATGGCTCAGAAGGCTGTCCAAAGTGGGGAATAGCAGAATAGAAATGTGGTAGTGATAGGGGATTCTATAATTAGGGGGATAGATAGCGTCCTCTGCAGCCAAGAGTGAGAATTCCGAATGGTGTGTTGCCTACCCGGTGCCAAGGTAAGGGATATCTCGAGGCAGCTGGAGAGGAATTTGGAAAGGGAGGGGGTAAATCCAGTTGTTGTAGTCCATGTCGGAACAAACAACATAGGTAGGAATAGGGAGGAGGTCCTGCTGAAGGAGTTTCAGGAGTTAAGAGCTAAATTAAAAAGCAGGACCTCGAGGATAATAATCTCTGGATTATTGCCCGAGCTGCATGCAAATTGGCATAGAAGCAGACAGATCAGCAGAATTAAGACGTGGCTAAAGGGCTGGTGTGGAAAAGAGGAGTTCCTTTTCATGGGACACTGGCACCAGTACTGGGACAGGAAGGCGCTGTATCGATGG
The DNA here is from genome assembly GCA_030390025.1 of Squalus acanthias. Taxonomy (NCBI): domain Eukaryota; kingdom Metazoa; phylum Chordata; class Chondrichthyes; order Squaliformes; family Squalidae; genus Squalus; species Squalus acanthias. The sequence continues at coordinate 44,642,962 of CM059447.1, read as the reverse complement.
AACGGGCTCCACCTGAACCGGGATGGGACCCGTGTCCTAGCAGAAAGGGTAAATAGGGAGGTGGCAAAGGCTTTAAACTAGTAAGATGGGGGGGAAGGATCTACAAGAAATGAAACCAGCCTAAATATAAACAAAACAGGAAAGGAGAGCATAGGAAAGAGTAAAGTAAGAGAGGATATTGATGGCCAGGGAATAAATGGAGTTATAGAACAGGAGTGTAAAAAGATTGTTAAAAATAAAGTGAAAGGAACTGCTATTAAAAATGAGTTAAACTGTCTGTACCGCAATGCACACAGTGTCCGTAATAAAACAGGGGAGCTGGAGGCAATCATGCGTTGCGAGGAACCAGACATAGTAGGGATTACTGAGACATGCTACAGAAAAATCAGGACTGGGAATTAAACATTGCAGAGTATAACATACTTAGAAAAGATAGAGAGGGAAAAAGGGGAGGTGGAGTAACTGTACTTATTAGGGATAACATAATGGCAGTAGAAAAAAGTGACGCAGCTATCAGCAAGACAGAAATAGAATCCATGAGGGTAGAGATAAAAGATAATAAAGGATCAATCCCACTAATAGGGATAGTCTACAGGTAACCTAATAGTGGAAGGGAGGTGGAGGAAGAAATATGCAAACAAATTAGGGAAATGAGTAAAAAGCATAGGATAATAATCATGGGGGATTTCAACTACCCTAATATTAATTGGACAGAAGAGGTAGGTAAAGGGGATAAAGGAATGGAGTTCCTACAATGTGTACAGGACTCCTTTCTAACCCAATATGTAAAAAGCCCAACAAGGGAGGTTTCGCTATTGGATCTAGTAATGGGGAATGAACCAGAGCAGATAAGAGAAGTAAAAGTAGGGGAACATCTAGGTAATAGTGACCATAATATAATATGCTTAAAAATAATAATTGAGAAGGACATAAGTATGACGAAGACCAGGGTAATAGATTGGAGTAAAGTTGATTTTGAGGGGCTGGGAATAGAACTTGGGAAAATAAAATGGACAACAATATTGGAAACAATGACGTAGAACAATAAAGGGAAACATTTAAAACCGTGTTCAACAGAGTCCAGGAAAAATATATTCCGTTAAAAAACAAAAACAAGCTAAACACTAATGAGACACCATGGATGAATAAAGCCATAAGGGAAAAATTGAGGGTAAGGAAAGAGGCATACATTAAGTGCATGGAAAGCAGAGGAGAGTATGATAAGGGAAAATACAAAGAGATTAGGAAAGGAGTCAAAAAAGCAATTAGGAAGGCAAAGAGGAACTATGAAATTAAATTATCAAGGAACATAAAACAAAATAGTAAAATATTTTACAGGCACAGCAATAAAAAAGGAAGGTCGGGGTGGGAATAGGACCACTAAGGGGTGGACAGGATAATACCACAGGCAGAGAGATGGCAGAAATATTAAATAATTACAGTACTTTGCTTCAGTATTTACCAGGGAGCTCGAACATGTGGACATGATATTGGATCATGAGATTAGTAATGAAATAACTGCATTTAAAATAAAAAGAGGAGATATATTAAATAAATTAATCAAACTCAAAGAGGAAAAAAAACCCTGGTCCGGATGGATTACATCCGCGCATTTTAAAAGAATCTAGGGAAGAGTTAGCAGAGGCATTACTACACATATTTAATAATTCATTAGAAAAAGGTGTAGTGCCAGAGGACTGGTGGATAGCTAACGTAATAGCTATATTTAAGAAGGTAGACAGAACATATCCAAGGAATTATAGACCAGTCAGCTTAACATCGATGGTAGGAAAAATAATGGAATCCCTACTAAAGGAGAAAATAGAAGAACATCTAGAAGCCAAAAATATAACAATAGCATGGATTTCAAAAGGGAAAGTCTTGCTTGACCAACCTCATTGAATTTTTTGAAGAGGTAACAGAGAGAATAGAAAAGGGTAATGTAGTAGATGTAATTTATCTAGATTTTCAAAAGGCCTTCGATAATGAATAAGGTCAGAGAATAAGACTAATGAATAAGGTCAGAGTACGTGGAGTCAGAGGACAAGTAGCAGAATGGATAGCTAGCTGGCTTCAAGACAGGAAGCAGAGAGTGGGGTAAAGGGTAGCTATTCACAGTGGCAGAAGGTGGGTAGTGGTGTTCCAGAAGGATCAGTGCTGGGACCACTGTTGTTCACAGTTTATATTAACGATTTAGATTTTGGAATCAAAAACACAATTTCTAAATTTGCGGATGACACCAAATTGGGGGGGATAGTCAATACTGAGGAGGACTGCAACAAATTACAGGAGGACATTAATAAACTTGCAGAATGGGCAAATAATTGGCAAATGAAATTCAACACAGATAAATGTGAGGTATTACATTTTGGTAGGAAGAATAGGGAGGTCACTTATTACTTGGAGGGTGCGAGTCTGGGTGGGGTAGAGGAGCAAAGGAGTACAAATACACAAATCACTAAACGTAGCAACACAGGTTAACAAGGCCATAAAAAAAGCAAACCAGGCATTAGGGTTTATTTCTGGAGGGGTAGTATTGAAAAGTAGTGAAGTTATGCTAAACTTGTATCGAACTTTGGTTAGACCACAATTGGAGTACTGCGTACAATTCTGGTCGCCATATTATTAAAAGGATATAGAGGCACTGGAGAGGGTGCGGAGAAGATTTACAAGGATGATACCAGAAATGCGAGGGTATAACTATCAGGAAAGGATGAACAGACTGGGTCTCTATTCGCTTGAAAAAAGAATTCCCTCCCTAAACCTGTCCGCCTCTCCACCTCCCTCTCCTCCTTTAAAATGCTCCTTAAATCCCACCTCTTGACCAAGCTTTTGCTCACCCTTCCTAATATTTCCATCTTTGGCTCGGCCTCTATTTTTGTCTGATTATGCTTCTGTGAGGGGGCACAGGATGATTTTGTACAGGAAGGGTGCAATATAAATACAAGTTGCTGTTGTAAATTTTACTTCAATGGCCTCCCAGAAATATTCTTTTATGCCTAAGAGTTTGATTGTTTTCAGGGACCTGGATGACGTTGAGTCTGTGACACACCGACTGGGTGAGATCCATGGGATCCATGGACTGAAGAGGTGAGGGGAGTTACTCATTGGTTTGTGCGTGAATCGCGGTGACTTGAGGGCCTCGTGTGATGGCGACGGATACTGATGGAAGCGGCACACGAACATCCAGCGCCTGAAACTTCCGTTATTTTAGCTGTACAGTTAGAGCGAACACGTAAAAATAAGAAGACTTCATTGATCATAGAAAGTTACAGCACGGAAGGAGGCCATTTCGGCCCATCGTGATCATCAACTCAAGAGGGTAGATGCGTCTTAGGTTGAGGCACTTTACAGACTTCCTGCCTCCACATTGAGTTCAACAACTTTAGATTATGACAGCAGGTGCTGGTGATGGTTCTGCTGTAACCATTTGCACCTCCTCTGGACCCATGTTTTGTTTCTTCATTGTCCATTACCATCCCCTTTTGCCTTGCACCATCATCCCTTTTTATCATTTAACCACTCCTGCCCTTCACCCAATCACAGACCTTCCTTTTTGTCCTCTCCCCCCCCCCCCCCCACACCCGCTTTCCCTGTCTCTATACTTGCTTATAAATTGATAAATCTCTAACATCTTCCAGTTTGATGAAAGGTCATTGACCTGAAACTTTGACTCTGTTTCTCTCTCCACGGATGCTGCCTGATCTGCTCAGTGTTTCCTGCATTTTCTGTTTTTACTTCTGGTAGATTCTGTGAGTTTTCTCTCTGAACACAGACCTTCACCTCGAGAAGTGCACAGGAATAGGGGGGCGGGTAGGGGGGGGTCGGTTTGCAAGAATCTTCTGTCCATTAAAAGGTAACCTGCTTACCTCCTTGCGTGAAATCCGGATACGCTCTACCAGCAGGCGAAGCTCTATACCTGGAGAGCAACTTCATAAAACCTACTCCATAAGAACCTTAGAAATAGGAGCAGGAGTAGGCCATACGACCCCTCGAGCCTGCTCCGCCATTCAATAAGATCATGGCAGAACTTCTACATCAACTGCACTTTCCCGCCTGATCCCTACATTCCTTGATTCCCTTAGTGTCCAAAAATCTATCGATCTCAGTCTAGAATATACTCACCGACTGAGCATCCACAGCCCTCTGGGTTAGAGAGTTCCAAAGATTCACAACCCTCGTGAGTGAAGAAATTTCTCCTCATCTCAGTCCTAAATGGCTGACCCCTTATCCTGAGACTATGCCCCCTAGTTCTAGACTTTCCAGCCAGGGGAAACAGCCTCTCAGCATCTACCCTGTCAAGTCCTGTAAGAATTTTATGTTTCAATGAGATCACCTCTCATTCTTCTAAACTCCAGAGAATGTAGGCCCATTCTACTCAATCACTCCTCATAGGACAGCCTTCTCATCCCAGAAATCAATCTAGTGAACCTTCGTTGCACCGCCTCTAAGGCAAGTATATCCTTCCTTCGGTAAGGAGACCAAAACTGTACACAGTACACCAGGTGTAGTCTCACCAAAGCCCTCTATAATTGTAGCAAGACTTCCTTACTCTTATACTCCTATCCCCTTGCAATAAAGGCTAACATCCCATTTGCCTTCCTAATTGTTTGCTGTACCTGCAAGTTATTTTTCTGTGTTTCGTGTAGAAGGACCCTAAATCTCTCTGAATACCAACATTTACTAGTCTCTGACCTTTTAAAAAATATTCTGCTTGTCCATTCTTCCTACCAAAGTGGATAATTTCACTCTTCCCCACATTATATTCCATCTGCCACCTTCTTGGCCAATCACTTAACCGATCTATATCCCTTTGCAGCCTCTTTGCGTTCTCCTCACAGCTTACTTTCCCACCTAGCTTTGTATCGTCAGCAAACTTGGATATATTGCACTCAGTTCCCTCATCTAAGTCATTGATATAGATTATAAATAGCTGAACCCCAATCACTGATCCTTGCGGCACCCCACTAGTTACACCCTGCCACCCGTTTATTCCTACTCTCTGTTATCTGTCTGTTAACCAATTCTCAATCCATGCTAATATATTACCCCCAATCCCATGAGCTCTAATCTTGTGCAACAATCTCTTGGGTGGCACCTTATTGAATGCCTTCTGAAAATCCAAATATACTACATCCACTGGTTCCCCCTTATCTACCATGCTAGTTACACCCTCAAAAAATTCTTGATAAATTTGTCAAACATGATTTCCCTTTCATAAACCATGTTGACTCTGCCTAATCATATTGTGATTTTCCAAGTGCCCTGTTACCAGGTCCTTAATAATAGATTCTAGCATTTTCCCTACTACTGATGACTCCAACATGTAATAACTCATGCTCGGTCACCTAGTGGCTTTGTGTACTTTGTCCTGACCAATAGCATCTACTATAGTCATTCTGCATTTTAAACACCTAAACAAAACTGTACCGATTGTTAGTGAGAATCACATAACAAAATGTATCACAGATTAGTGAAAGTGTCTGCAAAGTATTAATGAATGTTGACAATACTGAGCCACCATTCTCCACTGAGAGAGTTCAATAAGAGGGAAATCTCAGCTGTAATTTCATGGAGTAGAAACTGATCATGTTTAATTGTCACATAGAATTAATCTCAACATATTATCAAAATAGATTCTTTTAAATTGTAAGAACCAATATGTGTTAGTGAGACACCTGTCTCTAGTACAACACTCCCTACATTTCTCATCCCCAATCCAAAACTCCTTACAATTCCCAAATTCCCCATCTGCAATCCAACACTCCCTACATTCCCCCATTTCCAATCCCAAACCCCCTACATTCCACCACCCCTAATAAAAAATCCCAACATTACCCATCCTCAATCTAATATACTTACTCCAAACTCTCCCGTCCATCATTCCCTATATTCATCCATTTCTAATCCAACACTCCTTACATTTCCCGATTTCTAATCCACCACTCTCTAATTCCTCCATCCCCAATCCAACTCTCCCCAAATTCCCCCAACTACAATCCAACACATCCATCTCCAACTCATCATTCCCTGTATTCCCCTGGCTCCAATCCAACACTCCCCTCTCATCCATCTCCAGCTCATCATTCCCTGTATTCCCCCACCTCCAATCCAACACTCCCTTTGCTTCAGTGGTCTCCAATCCGACACGCCCTCCATTTACTCCTATCAAGGAGGACTTTCTATTATCCATCACTAGCTCGACCATATCTGCCTTCACTATTCAGACTGATAATTGATGTTGTGTCTAATATCCGTGATTTGGGGTGTTTGGTGTGCCTGTAACTAACTGCTCAGTGTTTGATGGATTCTTGCTGCCAGATACCAGCTGTGATTCATGTTGCAGGATTTTCAAAGATGTGAAGAAGGCTGCTCGAAAGCATGACCAGGATGATTTTCTGGGAAATGTGGTCATTAAACTGCAGGTGAGACAATTAAAAAAAACCATTTATTTATTCACAGGATGTGGGTATCGCTGGGAAGGCCAGCATTTATTATCCATCCCTAATTGTCCTTGAGATGGTGGTGGTGAGCCGCCTTCTTGAACTACTGCAGTCTGTGTGGTAAAGGTACTCCTACAGTGCTGTTAGTAGGGAGTTCTAGGATTTTGACCCAGCGACGATGAAGGAACAGCGATATATTTCCAAGTCAGGATGGTGTGTGACTTGGAGGAGAACTTGGAGGTGGTGGTGTTCCCATGAGCCTGTGCCCTTGTCTTTCTAGGTGGTAGAGGTCATGGGTTCTGGAGGTGCTGTCGAACAAGCCTTGGCGAGTTGCTGCAGTGCATCTTGTAGATGGTACACACTGCAGCCACATTGCGCTGGTGGTGGAGGGAGAGAATGTTTAAGGTGGTGGATGGGGTGCCAATTAAGTGGGTTGCTTTGTCCTGGATGGTGTCGAGCTTCTTGAGTGCTGTGGAGAGTATTCTATCACACTCGTGACTTGTGCCATGTAGGTGGTGGAAAGGCTTTGGGGAGTCAGGAGGTGAGACACTCACTGCAGAATACCCAGCCTCTGACCTGCTCTTGTAGGCACATTATTTATGTGGCTGGTCCAGTTAAGTTTCTGGTTAATGGTGACCCCCAGGATGGTGGGGGATTCAACGATGGTAATGCCGTTGAATGTCAAGAGGAGGTGGTTTGACTCTCTCTTGTTGGAGATGGTCATTGCCTGGCACTTGTGTGGTGCGAATGTTACCTGCCACTTATCAGCCCAAGCCTGGATGTTGTCCAGGTCTTGCTGCATGCGGGCATGGACTGCTTCACTATCTGAGGAGTTGCGAATGGAACTGAACACTGTGCAGTCATCAACGAACATCCCCATTTCTGACCTTATGTTGGAGGGAAGGTCATTGATGAAGCAGCTGAAGATGGTTGGGCCTCGGACACTGCCCTGAGGAACTCCTGCAGCGATGACCTGCGGCTGAGATGATTATGGAGGGATTTTAACTGCGAGCGGGTTTCGAGCGGGTGGGGGGTTTTCAAGCACCGGACCCGTCCACTCCCGAGGGCATCAATTTCAGGGACGGACCATTGTACCTCAGGAGCCTCATTTACACTTGCCGGCCAGTTGCTCACCCGAAACGGGTGGAAAGATGCAGGTGCCCGCCCGCTGACTGGAAGTTAAGTTGCGGGGTTGGGGGGGGGTGTCGGCAGGGTGTCGCGGGTGGGAACATGTGAGGGACGAGCCCGGGGCATCAGAGGCCGTGACTTTCGTGTATGGCGAGAAAGCAGGAATGGGGTACTGAGGTAGCATGTTCAGCCATGAACGCATTAAATGGCGGTGCAGGCTCGAAGGACCGAATGGTCTACTCCTGCACCTATTTTCTATGTTTCTATGTTTCCTTATGGGTCCCGGCGGTTTAACATTTACCCCTTTATGGCTCCTTCATTCTTCAGAGCTGCTCTCACTGAGGGTGAAGGCCAGGCTAGGAGCCCCGCTGAGACTGGGCTTAATTGGCCATCGGGGTCCTAGTGACGTAACAGGACCTAGATTTACATACATGTATGAGGCCCCTGCTTGATTTAGGCGGACGCTTCATCCCAAATCTGTGCCCATCTTTCCCGGAACTCCATATTTGAATCCCTCCAATCGGTTTCCACCCCTGCCACAGTACCGAAACAGCTCTTATCAAAGTCACAAATGACATCCTATGTGACTGTGACAAAGGTAAACTCTCCCTCCTCGTCCTTCTGTGACTACAAGTGAGGCAGGTATTGGGATCCAGGAGGTAGTGATGGAGGAGCCTCAGCCCTTGGCCTTGTCCAACAGGTGCGAGATTCTTGCTCCCTATGTGGACGAGGGCAGGGACTGCAGGGAGGATGAGCAATCTGACCACAGCACCGTGGTACAGGGAGCCATTCAACTGGGGGGAGTAAAAAGAAATGTTGTAGTGATAGGGGACAGTATAGTGAGGGAGATAGATACTGTTCTCTGCAGCCGAGAGCGTGAGTCCCGAAGGCTGTGTTGCCTGCCTGGTGCCAGGGTTAAGGACATCTCCTCTGGGCTGGAGAGAAACTTGGAGTGGGAGGGGGAGGATCCAGTTGTCATGGTCCACGTAGGCACCAATGACGTAGGTAGGACAAAGAAAGAGGTTCTGCTGAGAGAGTATGAGCAGCTAGGGGCTAAATTAAAAAGCTGAACCACAAAGGTAATAATCTCTGGATTACTACCTGAGCCACGAGCGAATTTGCATAGGGTAAATAAGATCAGAGAAATTAACGAGTGGTTCAAAAATTGGTGTGGGAGAAATGGGTTTCGATTTGTGGGGCACTGGCACCAGTACTGGGATAAGAGGGAGCTGTTCTGTTTGGATGGGCTTCACTTGAACCATGCTGGGGCTAGAATCCTGGCAAATCGAATAACTGGGGCTGTAGAGAGGGTTTTAAACTAAATAGTGTGTGGGAGGGTCCAGGTGAGTGGGAATTTAAAAAGTCAATGAGAAAGTAGTAGAGCAGGATAGAGATGGGGGAAATAATAACCAGAGTGTGACAGGAAGGGACAGAATGTTTAAAAATAAGAGTGTAACAGAAAATGGGGCCAAAACAAGGAGAAATGGTAAAAAGACAAAGTTAAAAGCTCTATATCTGAATGCACGCAGCATTCGTAACAAGATAGATGAGTTGACGGCACAAATAGATACAAATGGGTATGATCTGATCGCCATTACAGAGACGTGGTTGCAAGGTGATCAGGGCTGGGAACTGAATATTCCAGGGTATATGATAATTCGGAAGGATAGACAGAAAGGAAAGGGAGGTGGGGTGGCTTTGTTGGTAAAGGATGGGATCAGTGCAGTGGTGAGAAGTGAGTATTGGCTCAGAAGATCAAGATGTAGAATTGGTTTGGGTGGAGATAAAAAATAATAAAGGGAAAAAGTCTCTGGTGGGCGTAGTCTACAGGCCCCTGAACAGTAGCAATGCTGTTGGATAGAGTATAAATCAACAAATAATGGAGGCCTGTAAAAAAGGTACGGTAATAATCATGGGTAATTTTAATCTCCATATTGATTGGACAAATCAAATTGGCCATGGTAGCCTTGAGGAGGAGTTCATAGAGTGCATCCGGGATGGTTTCAGGGAGCAGGCTATCTTGGATCTGGTACTATGTAATGAGACAGAATTAATAAATGATCTCATAGTAAAGGATCATCTAGGAAAGAGTAATCACAGCATGGTTGAATTTCAAATTCAGTTGGAGGGTGAGAAAGTTGTATCTCAAACCAGTGTCCTGATCTTAAACAAAGGCAATTACAGTGGCATGAGGGCAGAACTGGCTAAAGTGGACTGGAAAAATAAATTAAAGGGTAAGACAGTTGAAATGCAGTGGCGGACATTTAAGGAGATGTTTCATAACTCTCAACAAAAAAATATTCCTGTGAGAAATAAAGATTTTAAGAGAAGGGAGCACCATCCGTGGCTAATTAAGGAAGTAAAGGATGGTATCAAATTGAAAACGAAGGCATACAATGTTGCCAAGATTGGTGGGAGACCAGAGGATTGGGAAATGTTTAAAATCCAGCAAAGGATGACTAAAAAAATAATGGCCCAGAAATTGATCTCGCTCTGTTCCCGCGGGGGTAAGGCTTCCCCGTGATCTCTCACCTCGCTTGTGCTTTTTCAGATCCAGCTCGCACGAACTTGATGTTCCAGACATCAGCTGGGCAGTGCTTGCGTATCCCAGCGGCGTAGTGAATTTGTGCGAGCTGTGGGATCACGTGACTCAGTTAGAGCCAATGGCAGCACACCATCTTCCATTCATAAGTTTCACAGCACGGCTGTGAAATCTATGAATCTTACACCCCCCCAAAATAACAGCTAAACCTCAATTAAATAAAAAAAAAACCCATCACATTAATAAAATAAGTATAGTTAATTAAATTAACCATTTTAAATAAAAAATTAAATTTTTGAAAAAATTTAAAATCTTTTAAAAAGTTATAAAAATAAACTTACCTGTCTTTAAAGTCTCTAAAAAAGATATACCTGTTAAAAAAAAATTCAAAAAAATACTTAATTCACTACTTACCTTCTTAAAAGTGGGTCTTACTCCTCCTTTTTACATTTCCAAAATCTTCCGTACTTACCTGCGCGTCCAAAGCATGAAGTGCACAGCGTGCGCGCAGCCTGTAGCGCGCACGCGATGCACCGAGGACCCGCCCCCTTTTCAGAAGAGCAATTGCCGGTTTTCAGCGCATGCGCAGGGCATGCAGAAAACCGGCAATTGGAGTGGGAATACGCGAGAGTACGCAGTGCGTACTCTCGCGTCCCGGGATCAATTTTCGGCCCATTGAAGAGAGAGAAGATGAATTATGAGAGTAAACTGGCACGAAACATTAAAACAAATAGTAAGAGCTTCTACAGGTATATAAAAAGGAAGAGGGTAGCTAAAGTAAACATTGGTCCCTTAGAGGATGAGACTGGGGAATTAATAATGGGGAACGGGGAAATGGCAGAGACTCTGAACAAATATTTTGTATCTGTCTTCACGGTAGAAGACACTAACAACATCCCAATAATGGATAATCAAGGGGCCACAGGGAGGGGGGAACTAAAGACAATCACTATCACTAAGGAAATAGTACTTGGTAAAATAATGGGACTAAAAGATGACAAGTCCCCTGGACCAGATGGCCTGCATCCCAGGGTCTTAAAAGAAGTGGCTGCAGAGATAGTGGATGCATTGGTTGCAATATACCAAAATTCCCTGGACTCTGGAGAGGCCCCAGCGGATTGGAAAACCGTAAATGTAACACCCCTATTTAAGAAAGGAGGGAGACAGAAAGCAGGAAACTATAGACCAGTTAGCCTAACATCTGTCGTTGGGAAAATGCTAGAGTCCTTCATTAAGGAAGCAGTAGCAGGGCATTTGGAAAATCATAATGCAGTCAAGCAGAGTCAGCATGGTTTTATGAAAGGGAAATCATGTTTAACAAACTTGCTGGAGTTCTTTGAAGAGGTAACGAGCAGGGTGGACAAAGGTGAACCAGTGGATGTGGTGTATTTGGATTTCCAGAAGGCATTCGATAAGGTTCCACATAAAAGGTTACTGCATAAGATAAGAGCTCACGGAATTGGGGGTAATATATTAGAATGGATAGAGAATTGGCTAACTAACAGAAAGCAGAGAATCGGGATAAATGGGTCATTTTCGGTTGGCAAACGGTAACTAGTGGGGTGCCACAGGGATCAGTGCTGGGGCCTCAACTATTTACAATCTACATTAATGACTTGGATGAAGGGACCGAGTGTAATGTAGCCAAGTTTGCGGATGATACAAAGATGGGTGGGAAAGCTAGTTGTGCAGAGGACTCAAAGAACCTGCAAAGGGATATAGACAGGCTAAGTGAGTGGGCAAACATTTGGCAGATGGAGTATAATGTGGGAAAGTGCGAGGTTATACACTTTGGCAGGAAAAAAAAAGCAAATTATTATTTAAATGGAGAGAGATTACAAAATGCTACAGTTCAGAGGGACCTGGGGGTCCTTGTGCATGAAACACAAAAAGTTAGCATGCAGGTACAGCAAGTAATCAAAAAGGCAAATGGAATGTTGGCCTTTATTTCAAAGGGGTTGGAGTATAAAAGCAGGGAAGTCCTGCTACAACTGTACAGGGTATTGGTGAGACCACACCTTGAGTACTGCGTACAGTTTTGGTCTCCTTATTTAAGGAAGGATATACTTGCATTGGAGGCAGTTCAGAGACGATTCACTAGGTTAATTCCAGAGAAGAGGGGGTTGACTTATGAGGAAAGGTTGAGCAGGCTGGGCCTATACTCATTGGAATTTAGAAGAATGAGAGGTGATCTTATTGAAACATATAAGATACTGAGGGGGCACGACAAGGTAGATGCAGAGAGGATGTTTCCCCTCGTGGGGAAATCTAGAACGCGGGGGCACAGTTTTAGAATAAAGGGTCACCCTTTTAGAACTGAGATGAGGAGGAATTTCTTCTCTCAGAGGGTTGTAAATCTGTGGAATTCTCTGCCCCAGAGAGCTGTGGAGGCTGGGTCATTAAATACATTTAAGGTAGAGATAGACAAATTTTTGCAAGATAAGGGAGTGAAGGGTTATGGGGAGCGGGCGGGGAAGTGGCTTTGAGCCCAAGATCAGCCATGATCTTATTGAAGAGGGGCCAAGTGGCCAAGTGGCCTATTCCTGCTCCTATTTCTTATGTTCTTCTTATCTTATGTTCTTCTCGACCTGTCTGCAGCCTTTGACACAGTTGACCACTCCATCCATCTTCAACGCCTCTCCACCGTCGTCCAGCTGGGTGGGACTGCACTCGCCTGGTTCCATTCTTATCTATCTAATCGTAGCCAGAGAATCACCTGCAGTGGCTTCTCTTCCCGCTCCCGCTCCGTTACCTCTGGGGTCCCCCAAGGATCTATCCTTGGCCCCTCCTATTTCTCATCTACATGCTGCCCCTCGGCGACATCATCCGAAAACACAGTGTCAGTTTCCACATGTACGCTGATGACACCCAGCTCTGCCTCACCACCACCTCTCTCGACCCCTCCATGGTCTCTAAATTGTCCGACTGCTTGTCCGACCTCCAGTCCTGGATGAGCAGAAATTTCCTCCAAACAAATATTGGGAAGACCGAAGCCATTGCCTTCGGTCCCCGCCACAAAATCCGTTCCCTAGCCACCGACTCCATGCCTCTCCCTAGCATCTATCTGAGGCTGAACCAGACTGTTCGCAACCTGGGTGTCATATTTGACCCTGAAATGAGCTTCCGACCACATATCCGCTCCATAACTAAGACCGCCTATTTTCACCTCCGTACCATCGCCTGTCTCCGCCCCTGCCTCAGCTCATCTGCTGCTGAAACCCTCATCCATGCCTTTGTTTCCTCTTGACTTGACTATTCCAACGCACTCCTGGCTGGCCTCCCACGTTCTACCCTACAGCTCAGCTGTACAGGAGGGGAGGAGGAAGATAGGGAAAGCAATACTGGTAGGGGATTCGATAGTTAGGGGAGCAGACAGGCGTTTCTACAGCCGCAGACGTGACTCCAGGATGGTATGTTGCCTCCTGGTGCCAGGGTTAGGGAAGTCACTGAGTGGCTGCAGAACATTCTGAGGGGGGAGGGTGAACAGCAGAGGTCGTGGTCCATATCGGTACCAACGACATAGGTAGAAAGAGGGATGAGGTCCTGCAGGCAGATTTTAGGGAGCTAGGAAAGAGATTAAAAAGCAGTACCTCAAAGGTAGTAATCTCAGGATTACTCCCGGTGCCACGCACAAGTGCATATAAAAATAGGAGTATAGAGCAGATGAATGCATGGCTGGAGAGATGGTGCAGGAGGGAGGGCTTCAGATTCCTGGGGCATTGGGGCCGGTTCTGGGCAAGGTGGGACCTGTACAGGCCGGATGGGTTGCTCCTCAACAGAGCCGGTACCAATATCCTCGCGGGGAGGTTTGCTAGTGCTATTGGGGAGGGTTTAAACTAAATTGGCAGGGGGATGGGCACCAGGACGTCGCATTAGACAGGAGAAACAATGGGCACAAAGGATTGGGAGAGACGGATAGCACTAAAGTAAGAAATAGTGAGGTATTAGGTGGGGTCAGACTAAGAGAGAACACAGGATGGTCTAAGATAGGTTTACAGTGTAGGTATGTGAACGCACGAAGCATAGCAAACAAGGTTGGTGAGCTGCAGGCGCAAATAGCCATATGGGAATATGAGGTCGTGGCAATGACGGAGACCTGGCTCAAAAAAGGGCAGGATCGGGTATTAAATATTCCTGGATATAAGGTGTTCGGGAAAGATAGGGAAGGAAAGATAGGAGGTGAGGTGGCAGTATTGGTTAAGGAGAATGTTACAGTGCTGGAGAGAGAGGATGTCCTGGAGGTGTCAAGGACAGAATCTATATGGCTAGAGTTAAGAAATAATAGAGGTGCCATTACATTACTAGGTGTATTCTATAGGCCACCAACTAGTGGGAAAAATATGGAGGAGCAAATTTGCAGAGAAATTACAGAGAGATGCAAGAACTATAGAGTAGTGATAATGGGGGACTTCAACTATCCTAATATAGGTCATGATGTGGAGATGCCGGCGTTGGACTGGGGTGGACAAAAATGAGAAGTCGCACAACACCAGGTTATAGTCCAACAGATTTATTTAATTTTACAAGCTTTCGGAGCTGTCGCTCCTTCTTCAGGTAGGGTAGCTGTGAGAGAATCTCCCAGAATTCACAATATAAACACAGAAAAAATGTATTCAAATCTTTCCCTACATCAAAGACACACTAAGAGCACAGCCAAGACAATGAGATGTGTCCCAGGGGGTCCAACGTGTCAAAACACCTGCTGGCTGCATATCCTCTCCATTTGTGTTGGTTCTTGTGTTAGTTTTTTTTTTTTAAAAACCTTGAAAGACCGGCCATGATGTCAAGTCACGTTCTGTATTGTGACATGAACCTGATATCGCGATTGAGGCCATCCTCATGAGTGCGGAACTTGGCTATCAGTTTCTGCTCTATGATTTTGTGCTGTCGTGTATCCCGAAGGCCCCCCCTGGAGAACGCTTACCCGCAGATCCGAGGCTGAATACCCCTGACTGCTGAAGTGTTCCCCGACTGGGAGGCAACCCTCCTGCCTGGCGATTGTTGCGCGGTGTCCGTTCATACATTGTCTCAGTGTCTGCATGGTCTCGCCGATGTACCATGCTCTGGGGCATCCTTTACTGCAACGTATCAGGTAGACAACGTTGGCCGAGTCACATGAGTATGTACCATGTACCTGGTGGGTAGTGTCCTCACGTGTGATGATGGTATCTGTGTCCATGATCTGGCATGTCTTGCAGAGGTTGCCGTGGCAGGGTTGTGTGGTGTCGTGGTTGCTGTTCTCCTGAAAGATGGGTAATCTGCTGCGAACGTCGTACCTCTCGCACACTCCTCAACCATCTCGTACACCAGCTCTACAGCAGACGTCGCAACCTCGAAACCAAGATAGAGTCCATGCTCTCAGCCTGTGCTCAGGACACAGCAGACCAGCTACGAGACACCGCCAAACAGACGAGGCAACGGAACTACGCTGCCTACATGCGCATCAAGAACAGGAAGCTTGAGAAACTCGGCGTAACCACCAGCTGCAACCAAGCCTCCCCCGGTACCACGGTTGCAACCACAGGGAAGTCCATCGTCAACCTGTCGGACCACACCCTTCAACCAGACGAAATCGAAGTTCTCGCCCTAGGGCTCAAGTTCTGCCCCACCACCAAAATGGACCCCATCGGTCTCGCGGCGGACACAGAGGAATTCATCAGGAGAATGAGGATCCGGGAATACTACCACAAATCCCAAGATGTCAGCAACATTCCTAATGAGACAATCAATGATCCGGAACAGCAGACAGAGGGAACCGCAGTGCTACAACCGAGGAAGAAAGAGTCAAATTGGACCCCTCCGGAGGGTCGCAGCCCTAAGCTTGACATGTATGCTCAAGCTGTCAGGAAATGCATCAACGCCAGATTCATCAGCCGTACTCACAAGACAGTCCAGAATGTCACCCGAGCACAACGCAACGCCATCCACGCTCTCAAGACCAACCGCAACATCGTCATCAAACCAGCGGACAAAGGAGGAGCCATCGTCATACAGAACAGAATGGACTATTGCAAAGAAGCATACCGACAACTGGACAACCAGGAACACTACAGACAGCTACCCGCAGATCCGACCAAAGAACACACCCGCCAACTCAATAGACTGATCAAGACCTTCGATCCAGACCTTCAAAACATCCTACGCGCTCTCATCCCACGTACTGCCCGCGTAGGAGACTTTTACTGCCTCCCAAAGATACACAAAGCCAACACACCCGGACGTCCTATCATATCAGGCAACGGAACCCTGTGTGAGAACCTCTCTGGGTACGTCGAGGGCATCCTGAAACCCATCGTACAGGGAACCCCCAGCTTCTGTCGCGACACTACAGACTTTTTGCAGAAACGCAGCACCCATAGACCAGTTGAACCAGGAACACTCCTCGTCACGATGGACGTATCGGCACTCTACACCAATATCCCCCACAATGACGGCATCGCTGCGACAGCCTCAGTACTCAACACCAACAACAGCCAATCTCCGGACGCCATCCTACAACTCATCCGCTTCATCCTTGACCACAATGTCTTCACCTTCGACAACCATTTTTTTACCCAAACACACGGAACAGCCATGGGGACCAAATTCGCACCCCAATACGCCAACATCTTCATGCACAAGTTCGAGCAAGACTTCTTCACTGCACAGGACCTCCAACCAACGCTGTACACCAGATACATCGACGACATCTTCTTCCTTTGGACCCACGGCGAAGGATCACTGAAAGGACTACACGATAGCTTCAACAGGTTCCATCCCACCATCAAACTCACCATGGACTACTCCTCAGAATCGGTTTCATTCTTGGACACACGAATCTCCATCAAAGACGGACGCCTCAGCACTTCACTCTACCGCAAGCCCACGGACAACCTCACGATGCTCCACTTCTCCAGCTTCCACCCTAACCACGTTAAAGAAGCCATCCCCTATGGACAAGCCCTGCGAATACACAGGATCTGCTCAGACGAGGAGGAACGCGATGGACACCTACGGACACTGAAAGACGCCCTCGTAAGAACGGGATATGACGCTCGACTCGTCGATCGACAGTTCCGACGGGCCACAGCGAAAAACCGCATAGACCTCCTCAGAAGACGAACACGGGACACAACCAACAGAGTACCCTACATCGTCCAGTACTTCCCCGGAGCGGAAAAACTACGCCATGTTCTTCACAGCCTTCAACATGTCATCGATGATGACGAACACCTTGCTAAGGCCATCCCCACGCCTCCACTACTCGCCTTCAAGCAGCCGCCTAACCTCAAAAGTACCATCGTTCGCAGCAGATTACCCATCTTTCAGGAGAACAGCAACCACGACACCACACAACCCTGCCACGGCAACCTCTGCAAGACATGCCAGATCATGGACACAGATACCATCATCACACGTGAGGACACTACCCACCAGGTACATGGTACATACTCATGTGACTCGGCCAACGTTGTCTACCTGATACGTTGCAGTAAAGGATGCCCCAGAGCATGGTACATCGGCGAGACCATGCAGACACTGAGACAACGTATGAACGGACACCGTGCAACAATCGCCAGGCAGGAGGGTTGCCTCCCAGTCGGGGAACACTTCAGCAGTCAGGGGCATTCAGCCTCGGATCTGCGGGTAAGCGTTCTCCAGGGGGGCCTTCGGGATACACGACAGCACAAAATCATAGAGCAGAAACTGATAGCCAAGTTCCGCACTCATGAGGATGGCCTCAATCGCGATATCGGGTTCATGTCACGATACAGAACGTGACTTGACATCATGGCCGGTCTTTCCAGGTTTTTAAAAAAAAAAACTAACACAAGAACCAACACAAATGGAGAGGATATGCAGCCAGCAGGTGTTTTGACTCGTTGGACCCCCTGGGACACATCTCATTGTCTTGGCTGTGCTCTTAGTGTGTCTTTGATGTAGGGAAAGATTTGAATACATTTTTTCTGTGTTTATATTGTGAATTCTGGGAGATTCTCTCACAGCTACCCTACCTGAAGAAGGAGCGACAGCTCCGAAAGCTTGTAAATTTAAATAAATCTGTTGGACTATAACCTGGTGTTGTGCGACTTCTCATTTTTATCCTAATATAGACTGGGATAGTAAAAGGGCAGGGAGGGGAAGGAATTTCTGAAGTGTGTTCAGGAGAATTTTCTTGATCAGTACGTTTCCGGCCCAACGAGGAAGGAGGCATTGCTGGATCTGGTTCTGGGGAATGAGGTGGGTCAAGTGGAGCAAGTGTCAGTAGATGAACATTTAGGGAACAGTGATCATAGTATCATCAGGTTTAGATTAGCTATGGAATAGGACAGGGAGCAATCTAGAGTAAAAATGCTTAATTGGAGGAAGGCCAATTTCAGTGGGATGAGAATGGATCTGGCTCAGGTAAATTGGAATCAAAGATTGGCAGGCAAAACTGTAATGGAACAATGGGCTGCCTTTAAAGAGGAAATAGTTCAGGTACAGTCGAGGTACATTCCCACTAGGGGGAAAGGTAGGGCAACTAAAGTCAGAGCTCCCTGGATGACGAAAGAGATAGAGAGTAAGATAAAGCAGAAAAAGAGTGCATATGACAGATGTCAAGTCGAGAAGACATCTGAGAATCAGGCTAAATATAGAAAGATCAGAGGAGAAGTGAAAAAGAAAATAAGAGGGGCAAAGAGAGAGTATGAGAATAGAATGGCTGCTAACATAAAAGGTAATCCAAGTCTTCTATAGGCATACAAATAGTAAACGGGTAGTAAGAGGAGGGGTGGGGCCGATTAGGGACCAAAAAGGAGACCTACGCATGGAGGCAGAGGGCATGGCTGAGGTGCTAAATGAGTACTTTGCATCTGTCTTCACCAAGGAAGAAGATGCTGCCATAGACATAGTGAAGGAGGAGGTAGAGGAGATACTGGATGGGATAAAAATTGATAAAGACGAGGTATTAGAAAGGCTGGCTGTATTTAAAGTAGATAAATCACCAGGACCGGATGGGATTCATCCTAGGACACTGAGGGAAGTAAAGGTGGAAATTGCGGAGGTACTGGCCATAATCTTCCAATCCTCCTTAGAAACAGGGGTGGTACCAGAGGACTGGAGAATTGCAAATGTTACACCCTTGTTCAAAAAAGGGTGTAAAGATAAACCCAGCAACTACAGGCCAGTCAGTTTAACCTCGGTAGTGGGGAAGCTTTTAGAAACAATAATCAGGGGCAAAATTAACAGTCACTTGGACAAGTGTGGATTAATTAAGGAAAGCCAGCACGGATTTGTTAAAGGCAAATCGTGTTTAACCAACTTGATCGAGTTTTTTGATGAGGTAACAGAGAGGGTTGATGAGGGCAATGCGTTTGACGTGGTGTACATGGATTTCCAAAAGGCATTCGACAAAGTGCCACATAATAGGCTTGCCAGCAAAGTTGAAGCCCATGGAATAAAAGGGACAGTGGCTGCATGGATACGAAATTGGCTAAATGACAGGAAACAGAGAGTAGTGGTGAACGGTTGTTTTTCGGACTGGAGGAAAGTATACAGTGGTGTTCCCCAGGGGTCGGTTCTAGGACCACTGCTTTTCTTGATATATATTAATGACTTGGATGTGGATGTACATGGCACAATTTCAAAATTTGCAGATGACACAAAACTTGGAAGTATAGTGAACAGTGAGGATGATAGTGATAGACTTCAAGAGGACATAGACAGGCTGGCGGAATGAGTGGACACATGACAGATGAAATTTAACGCAGAAAAATGCGAAGTGATACATTTTGGTAGAAAGAATGAGGAGAGGAAATATAAACTAAAGGGTACAATCCTAAAGGGGGTGCATGAACAGAGAGACCTAGGGGTATATGTGCACAAATCATTGAAGGTGGCAGGGCAGGTTGAGAAAGCAGTTAAAAAAGCTTATGGGATCCTGGGCTTCATGAATATAGAGTGCAAAAGCGTGGAAATTATGATGAACCTTTATAAAACACTGGTTCGGCCTCAACTGGAGTATTGTGTCCAATTCTGGGCACCGCACTTTAGGAAGGATGTGAAGGCCTTAGAGAGGGTGCAGCAAAGATTTACGAGAATTATTCCAGGGATGAGGGACTTCAGTTACGTGGATAGACTGGAGAAAGCTGGGGTTGTTCTCCTTAGAGCACAGAAGATTGAGAGGAGATTTGATAGAGGTGTTCAAAATTATGAGGGGTCTAGACAGAGGGAAACTGTTCCCATTGGCCAAGGGGTCGAGAACCAGAGGACACAGATTTAAGGTGATTGGCAAAAGAACCAAAGGCGACATAAGAAAAAACTTTTTTACGCGGCGAGTGGTTAGGATCTGGAATGCACTGCCTGAGAGGGTGGTGGAGGCAGACTCAATCACGGCTTTCAAAAGGGAATTGGATAAGTATCTGAAAGAAAAAAATTTGTCGGGCTACGGGGAAAGGGCGGGGGAGTGGGACTAGCTGAGGTGCTCGTGCAGAGAGCCGGCACGGGCTCGACGGGCCGAATGGCCTCCTTCCGTGCTGTAACCACTCTATGATTCTATTCTATGATTCTATACGTAAACTTGAGGTCAGCCAAAACTCGGTTGCCCTTGTCCTAACTTGCACTAAGTCGCCTGTGCTGGCTGACCTACATTGGCCCCCCCGGTTAAGCAACGCCATGATTTTAAAATTTGCATCTTTGTTTTCAAATCCCTCCATGGCCTCGCCCCTCCCTATCTCTCTAATATCCTCCAGCCCCACAAGCCCCTTAGATATCTGCGCTCCTCTAATTCTGGCCTCTTGAGCATCCCTGATTTTATTCGCTGCACCATTGGTGGCCGTGCCTTCAGCTGCCTGGGCCCTAAGCTCTGGAATTCCCTCCCTAAACCTCTCCGCCTCTCTCTCCTCCTTTAAGACGCTCCTTAAAACCTACCTCTTTGACCAAGCTTTTGGTCATCTGCCCTAATTTCTCCTTTTGTGGCTTGGTGTCAAATTTTGTTTTATAACACTCTTGTGAAGCAACTTGGGACATTTTACTACATTAAAGGTGCTATATAAATGCAAGTTGTTGTGGTATGCACAGAGTGCTGTCTTTAGCCCAGTAGTGTACTGCAGGAGCCAGTGTGTGTAGAATGTTTTATACTTAGAGCAAAATGACTTTCAATGGGAAATGACTTTGAGAGTAACAGTTTCAGGCAGGAAACCTTTGGTGCATCGAGCCTCTATCCACAGTATCCCCTTGGTGCATTTCTAATAACCCTGAATCCCATTTATTGATAAGAACCTGACTAGTTCCTTCTTGAAATATATTAAGGTTTCTTGTTGCACCACCTGTGTCTGTAATAACCAGTTAATCTGTTTTTGATGCTGTTGTTTGAGGGGTTGAATGTCGGCCAGGACATCAGAACTCCCTTGCTCTTCCAATCGTACTTTAACATCCACCTGAGAGGGCAGCTGGGGCCTTGGTTTTAACGTCTCATTTGAAAGTCAGCATCTCCAACAGCGCAGCACTCCCTCAGTACTGCACTGCAGTGCCAGCCTGGATTGTGGGCTCAAGTCTCTGGAGTGGGGTAGAGTGTACGTGGGTTATGGGTAGAGCTCACGTGGGTTATGGGTAGAGCTCACGTGGGTTATGGGTAGAGCTCACGTGGGTTATGGGTAGAGCTCACGAAAGGGTAGGGTGTACAAGAGTGTGTGGAAGTTGTGGATTTGGTGCGTGGAACGGTCTTTGCTTTGTTCCATGCTCTCTTATGTTGCATTGTATATTTTGCAGGACCTGCCCTATACTCCTGAAGATGAATGGTATTCTTTGGAGCCTTGTACTGAGACCTACCCTGATCGAGGGAAGTGTCACCTACAGCTGAAACTTATCCATGAAGAGGTACAGATGGAATAGACCATGTCATATACAAACTGTGTGCTATTGAGTAGAAGGAGGCACTAGGGTAAATTCTACAGAAGCATGCTCCCAGCATGGGGCCTCACCTACACCTAATTGGAGCACGCTTCTCAGGGTTCACTCTCCATTTTAATGGGCCGAAGGAAGTGCTTTCTTATGGGGGGTGAGGCTCGATCTGGGCATGCAATTTACTCTAGTGTTTAACATTCGGTGTGATACGAGCAGGATTTACGCTTTATCTTTCTGTTCACAGAGGGATACCACTCTAAGCAAACGAGAGCCAGTGTTTCGAAACCATCGCGGTCTGCTGCAGCAGTTTGTGCAGTTCGATAGGCTGCAGAAGCAGGTACGAACATTTGGGATTGTGGGTCAGATGTGGGTGACTGGTAATGGAGGAGTAGGAGTAAGTGGGAATTATCGAACAGTGTGTGGGATGGGGAAGTGGGTACTATCGGAGAGTGCTGGATGGGTAAGTGGTGCAGTGCTGGAGAAACCTCAGCCTTTGCCCTTGTCCAACAGGTATGAGGTTCTTGCTGCCTGTGTGGATGAGGGAAAAGCCTGCAGGATGGATGAGCAAGCTGACCATGGCACCATGGTGCAGGAGACCGTTCAAGTGAGGGGAGTGAAAGGGAATGTAGCTGTGGTAGAGGACAGTATAGTCAGGTGGATAGATACTGTTCTCTGCAGCCACGACCGAGAGTTCCGAAGGTTGTGTTGCCTGCCCGGTGCCAGGGTTAAAGACATCTCCTCGCAGCTGGAGAAGAACTTGGAGTGGGAGGGGAGGATCCAGTTGTCGTGGTCCATGTAGGAACCAACTACATAGGTAGAACTAGGAATGAGGTTCTGCTGAGGGAGTTTGAGAAGCTAGGATCCAATTTAAAAAGCAGAACCTCAAAGTAATAATCTCTGGATTGTTACCTGAGCCACGCGCAAATTGGCATAGGAACAAACAGATTAGAGGTTTAAATGCGTAACTCAAAGAGTGATGTGGGAGGAAGGGGTTTCAGTTCATGGGGCACTGGCACCAGTACTGGGGAAAGAGTGAGCTGTTCCGTTGGGATGGGCTCCACTTAAACTGGGCTGGGACCAGTGTCCTGGCGAACTGAATAGCTAGGGCAATAGACAGGGCTTTAAATTAATGAAGGTGGGGTGGGAGGATTCAGGAAAGAGTAAATTTAAAAGCAGTGAGAGAAATGTCAAGGCTCTAGAGCAGAGTGGAGTTTTGGATAAAAATAAGCAGTGGATCAGGAAGGGATAGAGAGAGTAACAAAGGTAATAAGGCATCAGTGACTAAGGTGACATCAGGGAAAAATAGAAATAAGTCAAAGCTAAAGGCACTATATCTGAATGTGCGAAGCATTCGCAACAAAATAGATGAATTAATAGTGCAGATAGAAATTAATAGGTTTGGTCTAATAGCCATTACGGAGACATGGTTGCAATGTGGCCAAGGTTGGGAATTAAATATTCCAGGATACTTAACTTTTAGAAGAGATAGGTAAGATGGAAAAGGAGGAGGGGTAGCCCTGATAATAAAGGATGGGATAAAGACAGTAGAGAGAAAGGGGGAAAAATTCAGTTGCTTTGCGCCTCCCGTTAGCGCAGCACCCCGCTCGCACCCTGGCCGCGATCTTCGGTAGCGCCCCCTGACTTACCGCCGGATGCTGTGTCCGATGGGGTCAGGGGGGCCTACCTGCGGCCGGGGCGGTGCTATTTAAAGTTGAGGTGCCAGGCGCCTGCCAGCACCTGCCTCCGCTGCCGTCCCCGGCCTCCTGACCCGCCCCCCCCGCGGAGTGCCGGCTACGCTCCATGAGCCCGGCACTTCTCTTGAGTGCCGGGCTCTTTTGCTGGCACTCTGATCCCCGGTGGCCCAGCTGGGCCCCGGGCCACGTGCGCAAGGCCCCTCCCCTTTAAGAAGGGGAGGAAGGCCTGCAATACCGCGGCGCGACGTGCCGCAGCGCCGCGATATTCCCTCGCAGCGCCCCAAGAGGGAGGCGGGGCGCTTCCAGTAGCACCCCACTTCTCTCTTGGGGCACTACCACTCAATTTCGGCCGCGGGGGTGCTAATTTTTCCGGGGCGCTCAAAGTAGCGCCCTGGCGGAGTTAGCATCCCAAAGGGGGCATGACTCAATTTCTCCCCCAAAGGATCTTAGCTCCGAAAATCAAGAAGTAGAATCAGTTTGGGTGGAGCTAAGAAACAGCAAGAGGCAGAAAACATTGGTGGGAGTTGTTTATAGGCCCCCAAACAGTAGTTGTAATGTAGGGCAGAGTATAAATCAGGAAATTAGAGGCGCATGTAACAAGGGTAATACAGTAATCATGGGGGACTTTAATCTACATATAGACTGGGCAAACCAAATTTTCAGTAATAGTGTGAAGAACGAATTCATGGAATGTATGCAAGATAGTTTTCTAGATCAGTATGTTGAGAAACCAACTAGGGAACAGGCTATTTTAGATCTAGTATTGTGCAACGAGAAAGGGTTAATTACTAACCTTTTAGTAAAGGGGCTTTTAGGGAAGAGTGACCATAATATGATAGAATTTTATATTGAGTTTGAAAGTGATTTAGTTAAATACAAAACTAGGGTCTTAAATCTAAACAAAGCAAACTACGTAGGTGTGAGGGGCGAGTTGGTTAAGGTAGATTGGGAAACTACATTAAAAGGTATGACGGTAGAGAAGCAATGGCTAGCATTTAAAGAATTAATACATAATTTACAACAAATATACATTCCTTTAAGACACAAAGGGGGAAAAATTCAGTATCGCCCCGTTTGGGGCGCAATTATCGGCCGGGCGCAAAGATTAGCACCTGGCGCTAATTATCGCCTCCGACTGCAAACTTGACTTTTATTGCCCCTGGAGGTGATTGGAGTGCTAAATCAGGCGCTACACATCTGTCTTAAGGCGCAAAGGCTGAGGAGCGAGGCGCTAACTCAGAGCACTGGCGAAGCTCATGTGATGTCAGTCAGCAATGGAACACAGACACAATGGCGCTGGCCAGTTCTTAAAGGGGAGGGTTGATCTTGCTTTCCATTCACATCCTGCTCATTGCAGCCTTGAATCTCGGCCTGGAGAGACCTGTACATTAAATCTGCTGGAAAGAACAATGGAGAGAACCAGGGAAAGAGCTCAGAGTGCAGCCCCCACAGTCTCTTCTAAATTGATACAAGGAAGGGCAAATCAAAATGAACCTGCAAAGTGCTGCTCAGTACCCAAAACTCCTTCACACAGCGTTGAATCTCTCCAGAAGTCTCTCTCTCTCTCTCTCAGAATGCGTGGTTCAAAAATGTCACCAACAATAAAAGGCAGGAAGCGGTCGCCTTTAAATAGCGCTCCCCCAGTCCCTTCCTGACTACAAAACGCTCCCCTCAACCTGTCGTTGCTAGCGGCAGGCAGTAAGGCAGGGGGCGCCACTCAATATCCGCTCCGGGGTGCTACCGGGGCGTTGCGCACTCGACTGACATCACGATCTGCCAGCGCAGGAGATTGTGGCGGTAGTGTTTAGCGCCGCTGCAAAATGTCTAGTTAATTTCGCGAGCGGCGCAAACATCGCCGCGCTCGGGCGCTAGTTGCTTTGCGCCCCATTAGCGCCCTCTTAAGGCGCTAACGGGAGGCGCAACCAACTGAATTTTTCCCCCAAAAACCCCACAGGAAAAGTGGTCCAACCATGGCTAACAAGAGAAGTGAAAGATAGTATTAGATCAAAGGAAGAGGCTTATAATGTTGCCAAAAAGAGTAGTAAGCCTGAGGATTGAGAGGATTTTAGAATTCAGCAAAGGAGGACCAAGAAATTGATATAGAAAGGGAAAATAGAATATGAGAATAAACTAGCGAGAGACATAAAAACAGACTGTAAAAAGGAAAAGATTAGCAAAAGTAAATGTGGGTTCCTTAGAGGCTGAGACAGGAGAAATTATAATGGGGAATAAGGAAATGGGAGAGAAATTAAACAATTGGGCTGAATTTTGCCGGCGCTTAGAGGGCGGGTTGGGAGGCATGTCCGCTGTCAAAATAGCAAAGATTGACAGCGGGTAGGGAACCCGCTGTCAACCCACCTCCACGCGAGTCTCCCAGGTGTCGGGTCTGTCGGCGCTGAACAGACCCGACACCAAGCGGCGGGGGAGGCAATTCACATCATTAAATGGGTTGTTAACATCCAATGAACTGTTATTTTAAGCCTACATTTCAATTTTAGGTGCTCCCCCACGGGTTACCTGCTGCTCGGGGAACACGTCAGCTCAGCATGTCATGAGTGGATTCAGCATTGAATTATCTCACGACCTGACAGCTGCCAAAGTTGTATGAAAGATCCCATGTTACAGCTGTTCACTTTCAAAGCTCAGAAACTGTTGGTTACTGCATTTGGGAGACATATTGAGCTTTCTGCAGCTTGCAAGTGTTTGGTGCCAACTGTCACCTCATTGGAACAACCTTTCTCACCACTGACAGATCGCTTCTGTCATCTCAACCTCACCTGTCATCTATTCCATCAGCATCGTTGCCCTTGAAAATATCTCACCTTGGTCATCAGAATCCCACCAAGATCAGCCTCAACAACAGCAGCAACAATTACACTAGCAGCACCAACAACAACACCAACCTTCTCCGAAATCAACTGATGCTGCACAGGACATAGGGCATCAGCTCCCGATCACATTGCTGTCCGGGACGCCAGGGATGGCCTTACCATGGCCAGATTTACTTCACTTGACGCTGTACACCCTGGATGCCAAATGATGCGCCAGGTTGACACCAACACCATAAAGCATCCCTATAATGCCCAAGCCATTCCTTTCACACTCATCACCATTGCGGGGGGGTGGGGTACCCTTATGTGTCACCATTCACTACAACTCACTAAGCCACTTTCAAAAGTGCACACAAATCTGTCCAAGAATGCAAAGTGCTGAAAATAAATGTTTCAATGTTTGACAGCACATTACCAGAAACTTCACATGAACATTGGCTAAACCACCCAAGTGCCTACCCTTGTGTGTTGTTAGTTGGTATGATTGCACTCGGATGAGGGTGAGTGTGAGGGGTGGCTAGTGAAATGGGGAAGTGATAATGTAGATAGAGAGAGATAGGTGGAGGTGCAAGGTAAGTTGGTGTGAGTAAAGATGTGCAGGAGTAGGGTAGGGAAGGCAGAGTGATGTGGATGTGATGAGTGGCACAGCAGGATGAGGTTGAGTGTGGCTTGGCAGTAACGTTTCGTGATCTACTGGAATCATTGAAAGGTTTGCACCACTGCAGCCTGGTCCTCCTGATGACATCCCTGCTTGTGTCCTCCTGTGCAATGTGCAACCAGGCTGCGTTGATCTTCTGGGGAGGTCTCTTCCGCCCATTGGAAGGAAAGAGAACCTCCCTGCGTGCTGTGACTCCCTCCATAAGCATATGGAGGAAGTCATAGGAGAGCCTGGGTGCAGCCGTGTACCTTTGTGCAGTGCTTGTCAGTGTTTGCAGCACCTCAATGCTGTAGAACACTGACAACAGAACTGTCAAAATCAATTTGGACATGGTCCCTTTAAGGAAACCGGCTGATGACGTGTCATCAAATGATGTCATCAGACCCGCTTCCTTTTAATTGTCTGGGAACCTCGCAGGGCGGGCTTAACAAGCCCAATCAACGTAAAATCACTTGAAGTAGGCAGCGGGCTGGGACTGCGACACCGACCCCGGTCGCCCTGCACCCGCCTCGGTCGGCGAAATCGCGGCCTTCATGTCTGTCTTCACGGAAGAAGACGCAAAAAACTTCCTGGAAATAGTGGAGAACCAAGGGTCTAGCGAGAATGAGGAACTGAAAGAAATTAGTATTAGTAAAAAAATAGTACTGGAGAAATTAATGGGACTGAAAGACGATAAATCCCCTGGATCTGATGGCCAACATCCTAGGGTTTTGAAAGAGTTGGCTATAGAGATAGTGGATGCATTGGTTGTCATTTTCCAAAATTCCATTGATTCTAGATCGGTTCCCGCGGATTGGAAGGTAGCAAATGTAACCCCACTATTTAAGAAAAGAGGGAGAGAGAAAACGGGAAACTGCAGACCAGTTAGCCTGTCATCAGTAGTAGGGAAAATGCTAGAATCTATTATTAAGGACTCAAACTCAAAGAGGATAACACCCCTGGTCTGGATGGATTGCATTGACGCATTTTAAAAGAATCTAGGGAAGAGATAGCAGAGGCATTACTACACATATTTAATAATTCGTTAGGAAAAGGTGTAGTGCCAGAGGACTGGTAGATACCTAACGTAATACTTATATTTAAGAAGGGGGATAGAACATGTCCAGGGAATTATAGACCAGTCAGCTTAACATCGGTGGTAGGAAAAATAATGGAATCCCTACTAAAGGAGAAAATAGAAGAACATCTAGAAACCAAAAACATAGTAATGAATAGTCAGCGTGGATTTCAAAAGGGAAAGTCTTGCTTGACCAACCTCATTGAATTTTTTGAAGAGGTAACAGAGAGAGTAGACAATGGTAATGCAGTAGATGTAATTTATCTCGATTTCCAAAAGGCCTTCGATAAGGTACCCCATAATAGACTGACGAACAAGGTCAGAGAATGCGGAGTCAGGGGACAAGTAGCAGAATGGATAGCTGGCTGGCTTCAGGACAGAAAGCAGAGAGTAGGAGTAAAGGGTAGCTATTCACAGTGGCAGAAGGTGGGTAGTGGTGTTCCACAAGGATCAGTGCTGGGACCACTGCTGTTCACAATTTATATTAACGATTTAGACTTAGGAATCAAAAACACAATTTCTAAATTTGCGGATGACACCAAATTGGGGGGATAGTCAATACTGAGGAGGACTGCAACAAATTACAGGAGGACATTAATAAACTTGCAGAATGGGCATATAATTGGCAAATGAAGTTCAACACAAATAAATGTGAGGTATTACATTTTGGTAGGAAGAATAGGGAGGTCACTTATTACTTGGAGGGTGCGAGTCTGGGTGGGGTAGAGGAGCAAAGGGATCTCAGAGTGCAAATACACAAATCACTAAAAGTTGCGACACAAGTTAGCAAGGCCATAAAAAAAGCAAACCAAGCACTGGGGTTTATTTCTAGAGGTATAGAATTGAAAAGTAGGGAGGTTATGCTAAACCGGTATCGAACTTTGGTTAGACCACACTTAGAGTACTGCGTACAGTTCTGGTCACCATATTATAAAAAGGATGAACAGGATGAGTCTCTTCTCTCTTGAAAAAAAATGAGAAGTCGCACAACACCAGGTTATAGTCCAACAGTTTTATTTGAAATCACAAGCTTTCGGAGCTTACACCCCTTCCTCAGGTGACTTCACCTGAGGAAGGGGTGTAAGCTCCGAAAGCTTGTGATTTCAAATAAAACTGTTGGACTATAACCTGGTGTTGTGCGACTTCTCATTTTTGTCCACCCCAGTCCAACACCGGCATCTCCGCCTCTTGAAAAAAGGCTGAGGGGTGACCTAATAGAGGTCTTTAAAATTATGAAAGGTTTTGCTAGAGTGGATACAGAGAGAATGTTTCCACTTGTGGGGAAGAGCATAACTAGAGGCCATCAATATAAGATAGTCACCAAGAACTCCAATAGGGAATTCAGAAGAAACTTCTTTACCCAGAGAGTGGTGAGAATGTGGAACTCGCTACGACACGGAGTGGTTGAAGCGAATAGTATAGATGCATTTAAGGGGAGGCTAGACAAGCATATGAGGGAGAAGGGAATAGAGGAGTTATGCTGATAGATTTAGATGAGGAAAGACGGGAGGAGGCGCAAGTGGAGCATAAACGCTGGCATGGACTGGTTGGGCCGAATGGCCTGTTTATGTGCAGTGTAGCCTATGTAATCCTATGTAAAGACGTGGTAACTGGGCACTTAGAAAATAATAATAGGATTGGGCAGAGTCAACACGGATTTATGAAAGAGAAATCGTGTTTGACAAATCTATTAGAGTTTTTTGAGGTTGTAACTAGCAAAATAGATAAGGGGAAACCAGTGGATGTGGTGTATTTGGATTTTCAGAAGGCATTCGATAAGGTGCCACACAAGAGATTATTAAACAAAATTAGGGCTCATGGGATTGGGGGTAATATACTAGCATGGATTGAGGATTGGTTAACGGACAGAAAACAGAGAGTAGGAATAAACGGGTGATTTTCGGGTTGGCAGGCTGTAACTAGTCGGGTACCGCAAGGATCAGTGCTTGGGCCTCAGCTATTCACAATCTACATCAATGATTTGGATGAGTGGACCAAATGTAATATATCCAAGTTTGCTGATGATACAAAGCTGGGTGGGAATATAAGTTGTGAGAAGGATGCAAAGAGGCTTCAAGGGGATATAGAGAAGCTAAGTGAGTGGGCAAGAACATGGCAAATTGAATATAATGTGGAGAAATGTGAAATTATCTACTTTGGTAGGAAAAATAGAAAAGCAGAGTATTTTTTAAATGGTGAGAGATTGGGAAATGTTGGTGTTCAGAGGAACCTGGGTGTCCTTGAACACGAATCACTGAAAGTTAACATGCAGGTACAGCAAGCAATTAGGAAAGCAAATGGAATGTTGGCCTTTATTACAAGAGGATTTGAGTATAAGAGGAAAGACATCTTACTGCAATTATATAGGGCCCTGGTGAGACTACACCTGGAGTATTGTGTACAGTTTCCTTACCTAAGGAAGGATATACTTGCCATAGAGGGAGTGCAACGAAGGTTCACCAGACTGATTTCTGGGATGGGGGGATTGTCCTATGAGGAGAGATTGAGTAGACTAGGCCTATATTCTCTAGAGTTTAGAAGATTGAGAGGTGCTCAAATTGAAACATACAAAATTCTTACAGGGCTTGACAGGGTAGATGCAGGGAGGATGTTTCCCCTGGCTGGGGAGTCTAGAACCAGGGGTCACAGTCTCAGAATAAGGGGTCGACCATTTAGAGACCATGAGATGAGGAGAAATTTCTTCATTCAGAGGGTGGTGAATCTTTGGAATTCTCTACCCAGAGGGCTGTGTAGGCTCAGTCGTTGAGTATATTCAAGACAGAGATCGATAGATTTTTGAATATTAAGGTAATCAAGGGATATGGGGATCGGGCGGGAAAGTGGAGTTGAGGTCGAAGATCAGCCATGATCTTATTGAATGGTGGAGCAGGCTCGAGGGGCCAAATAGCCTACTCCTGCTCCTAATTCTTATGTTCTTATGTCAATAAGGGTGTGGGATGGGTAAGTGGGCAATATCAGAGAGTGTGGGATGGGTAGGTGGGCAATATCGGAGAGTGTGGGATGGGTAGGTGGGCAATATCAGAGAGTGTGGGATGGGTAGGTGGGCAATATCGGAGAGTATGCGATGGGTAGGTGGGCAATATCGGACAAGGTGTGGGATGGGGAGGTGGGCAATATCAGAAAGGGTGTGGGATGGGTAGGTGGGCAATATCGGACAAGGTGTGGGATGGGGAGGTGGGCAATATCAGAAAGAGAGTGTGATGGCTAGACGGGTGTGGAGTTAGGTTAGCAGGTGGTATGTATTTAGGGTGGTTTGTGTAGACAGATGGAATCTTGCACAGTAGATGATGGATAGGTAAGTGTTTTGAGAGACAGTGTGTTTGGGTGGTGAGGTGTTATCAGAGGGTCTATGATTGGCTAGCGAGGTGTTATCAGAGGGTCTGTGATTAGGTAGGGAAATGTTTACTAGAGTGGGTGTGATTGGGTAGAGAGATGGAATGCGGAAAGTCAGTCGGTGGTATCAGAGAGTTAAATGTTGGACCCAACGCTCGGTTGAGTGGTGGAGTTAGGGCACAGATCTCTTTGTCAGAATGAGCAATATCTGGGGACTGAGTTTCAGTCAGATCTTTAACCCTGAGAGATTTCTATTAATTAATTAATGTTTATCTTATGTGTGAATATATTGAGATTAATTTCCTCATTGGTTACACTTCACTTACGCCCCCTCCCCAAATAAGCACCATTTCCCACTCCTAATGTAAGAGGGTAAGAGAACAATGCAGAAATCCAATCACAGAGAATGATCGCTGGTGAGGCTGCAGGAAGATCAAAAAAATTGGTTTAATTAAAATTCATCGTATTTCTAAGAATGTAACTCACCGCAGCAAGTAGCTCTGTGTGACTGTTCTCTGGTTACTTTGCAGGCTGAGGCCGTCCATGGGGAAGTGGAGCTTAGCACACCGGCCACCACTATACTGTCCCTTCACGCCACGCAGAATGACCTCTCACCCTTCCACCAGGATCTGGCGTGAGTATTGTGATTCCTACAAAACAGAAGGAGATGGGAGCAGGGTAGGTTCTGGTGCAAACACACTCACGACTGGGAGGGCAATCTGTTTGTCACCTAGTTTTCTTCCTTTCCCTTGCTGAGGTACAGATCTCTGGGTGCTGGTTGGCCCCGAGTACCTTTCTCAATTCTTCAAGTGTGAGACTAGAAAGGTGACCTCACAGACCCCTTGACTCTGTCCTCAGCTGACATCCAGTTGGGGAGGGGAGGGGTTGTCATGTCTCTGGACAGCAATCAGAAGCAGGAACCATGGCTGAGATAAGCTACCGCAGAACAGAGTGAGGATCAAACCAGGGACTTTCATTATGGTTCAGCATTATGGCTCAGTACTACACTGGGTGGAGACTCTACACTCTAGGCCATCTAGGAAGATGTTTCTGGTCATTTTGAAGTGGCACCAATGCCATTACCATTATTACTTAAAATGTCAGTTGTGGCTGAGTGGTAGCACGCACGCCTGAGTCAGACTGAGGCCCCGTCTGGCCCTCAGGTGGATGTAAAAGATCCCATGGCACTATTCAAAGAAGAGCAGGGGAGTTCTCGCTGGTGTCCTGGTCAATATTTATTCCTCAACCAACACCACTAAAACAGATTATCTGGTCATTATCTCATTGCTGTTTGTGGGAGCTTGCTGTGCGCAAATTGGCTGCCACGTTTCCTACATTACAACTGTGACTACACTTCAACAAGTATTTCATTGGCTGCAAAGCGCTTTAGGATGTCCTGAGGGTATGAAAGATACTATATAAATACAAGTCTTTCTTATTTCTATTTTATTATACAGAGGGCACATTATCCTGAGTGTTTACCCAACCTGGCTGGGTATTTCCTCCCAGGCACTCTGCTCTTACTTGTATCAGGCTTTTGTTGTTACCACCGATTGCCCTTTGTACCTTGACCCTGGTGTCCCGGATTGTTTATTGCAGGAAGTGGTTGGCCTACAGCAAACTCTACCGACATGTGGAAGTCAGCTTCATCTCTCTGCTCCAGCATCTCACCAGCATCGAATACCAGTGGCTACTGGCACAGGTCACACTGCAGCAACAGGCCGTATGTATGGACTGTAAACTGCGGGGGGTAGGAGCGATACATACAGAGACTGTAAACTGGGGGGGTAGAGACAGAGAATATAAACTGGGGGGGGGGGGGGTAGAGACCGAGAATATAAACTGGGGGGGGGGGGGGTAGAGACAGAGAATATAAACTGGGGGGGGGGGGTAGAGACAGAGAATATAAACTGGGGGGGGGGGGGGAGTAGAGACAGAGAATATAAACTGGGGGGGTAGAGACAGAGAATATAAACGGGGGGGTACAGCCGGAGACTTGGGAGGTGGGGACTGCAGATAGAGGGCAGGATTTAGCACTGGAGTTACTGACTCCTTGGCATAACCCCAGTGGGCGTTTAAAGAAAATTTAAACAAAAGAACACAACACCGTTTAATGCCTCTTTGATTTTTGTCTCCCGGGTTGCTCGCAGCAGTGTCCTGGAGATTCATCTTTATTTCCTGGAGACTCCAGGACAGTTCCGGAGGGTTGGTGACCGTAAGTGCAGCCCCCGAGGAACGCCTGTAGACTCCTGGCACTTGAGTTGCTGTGGCAGCGGTGGTGGGTATTTAAAATTCAAAGAGCCCCATTATCTTGTGCAAAAGATGGTGGAGCAAAGCATTGCAGAGGGCAAGGACAGACTGGGCCATGAATATAGAAGAGTTTTTCAGATGGTCCCTGAGCTGTGTCAGGGACCTGAAGCTGCTGCGTCACTTTGAAACCTTCGCCGCTGCTTCTGAAGGCTGATCAGAGCTGGGAAACTTGTCAGAATTAGAACTGGAGGTGTTTACAGCACAGAAGTAGGCCATTCGGCCCATCGTGACTATGCCACCTCTTTGCTACAGCAACCTATTTGTTGAATTACTCTGACCCAGAAAGTCTGCCACGGTTAGGGGTGGTCCGAACTCTCATTGTGCCAGGCTTTTGTGGAAGCAGAAAATCAAAGCCAGAGATTCTAAGTTGGGGGTGAGGTGGGGAGGTGAGAAGGGGTTGCGGACAGAGGCCCAGGACTTCCGGTTGAGGAGCATATCCACTGGGTTGGGACGTGCCCGTCCCCAGGTACCACCTGATCCCAGCTGCATTCTCGACCCCTGAGGTCATTTGCATGTGGGAGGTGGGCTCCCCAATCGCCAATGGGGTGTCGCACCAAACTGAGACAGGATTACAGACCCCACTCCAGAGAAAAGTCCTAATTCTCACCCCCCCCCCCGCTGACATTTAAACGCTGGAGGTTGGGGTCTACTCAGTGGCTCCTGTGTCCAGCGCTCAATGTGGGCACGTGGCGGGAAACACCAAAGACAGCCATTCCCTCATATAGTTGAATATGCATACGAATGCCCATCGATAGACAGCTGCATTTTAGGGTTCTGGGCCCACCTGCTAGTAAAGGAGAGGGGATCCAGGGGAGGGAGCCCCGTAGCACATTTCCAGCACCGTCTTCACCAGATGGGACTGGAAAGCCCGGACTTGAGATTCTAACCTGAGGGCATGGATGAAAAGTTTGAAACTGAGGAAAATATAACACTTTATTGGGACAGTGTAGAGGGAGTTTTATTCTGTATCTAACCCGTGCTGTACCTGCCCTGGGAGTGTTTGATGGGACAGTGTAGAGGGAGCTTTACTCTGTATCTAACCCGTGCTGTACCCGCCCTGGGAGTGTTTGATGGGACAGTGTAGAGGGAACTTTACTCTGTATCTAACCTGTGCTGTACCTGCCCTGGGAGTGTTTGATGGGACAGTGTAGAGGGAGCTTTACTCTGTATCTAACCCGTTCTGCAGCTGCCCTGTTGTTACTGACACTGGGTGGTTGAAATAGTGGATGTCCCATTACCCCGTGCTAGCATTGCTGAACTTGATGAGCAAAAAAAATAAATAAAGTTGCTTTACTGCTGAAGCTACAGTTTTCTATTGGACACTGGTGAGGCTGCTAGATTACTGATAAACAAAAATATCATCTGTATAATGTGTTAACGGTTCTGAACTTTGAGTATGTTGACTGTCATTGTCTTACAAATATTGGTGTGACCTTTAAATTTATTTTATGGACTATATTTTTCTCACAGCAAGATGAATTGGCAGAGTCTTTCAAGTCATTCCTGGATTATGGAATCTCCCTCATCCAGAAGTACAGAGATGTCTTTCCAATCTCTGACCCCAAGTCCGCAGAACACCAGCAATCTCTGCTCAGGTTAGCCATTTCTATAATTAGTGCTGTACTGCTGTCTCCTCTAAGTGACCAGCCCTGCCCCGCCACCCCCCCCCACCAAACCTTACACACTGCAACATTGACCCCTTTTGCACACTGTGTAACAGCACCCCCTCACACAATGTAACAGTGCCCCTGCCCCCACTACACACTGTGTAATAGTAGCCCCTGTACCGAAATGACTGAATTATGTCTTCACCCACTAGGCCTGTAGGCGAGCACTTCTGAACTCCTTAGGGTCATCGGCAGTAGCGCAATTCCATTAACTTCAATGGGAAACAAACCCGGGCAGAGTGTAAACCGGGCGGCCGATTGACCTGTTTTGCACAACCGCCCGAGACCAATTCATACCCCCATGGTGTCTATGCATGGTTTTTAACTTCTTGCGTGCCAATGCCTCCTGTAGTGTTTGGTTTTATGAGCCCCAAGTGCCCTTGGATTGTTTCACTCTGTGCATACCAGTGGCCCATGGCTGTGTTTGACCCTCTTCCAGAAACTTCCTGAAGAGATTCCGCCCAATTGCGGTCAAATAAAAAAATCGATCCTAATGCAGTTCCCTCATTAAATATCATTTTGAAAGCAAATTACTCCACACTGCATCTTGGGGTAAATGTTACCAAGACTCTGATCCTGGTGTTGACTCTTGTTTGAGGAGCATGTGGATCCCGAAATCAGACGTGGAGGACCGCACACCCGATTCATGGCGCTCACGATTTTTCAGGTCTTCTGAATTGGGAGTGCTGGCCGCCGTGCCCAATTCTCCAGTGAGACTCTGCATCGGGAGCAGGTTTGGAAAATTTACCCCATGTTTAGTGGAGGTGTGATGGTGGGTAAACGTTCTGAAGTTTTGCATAATGACATTTGCAGATCAGGGAGTATTTCTACAGAATGTTCTCTCAGGAAATTAAATGTGATAGCGTTCAGGACACGCTAGAGCGTACATGGGCTGTGAGAGCAAATTAAATGGGTGGGATAGTGTTCACGATAGTGTACATGGCCTGTAGGAGGAGATTAAATGGTGGGACAAATCCACGATAGGGTAGAGTGTACATAGGCTGTGGGAGGATATACATTTAAGTAACTGATGGAAGTAGGCTCGGTACTGGTGAAGAGCAGAGGGATTTGTTGGTATAAGTTCACTTGATTTTAAAGGCTGTAAAAAAAAAAGCCAATGGAATTCTAGGGTTTATCACAAGATATGGAATATAAAAGCCAAAGAGGTAATGATAAGAACATAAGAACATAAGAAATAGGAGCAGGAGTAGGCCAATCGGCCCCTCGAGCCTGCTCCGCCATTCAATAAGATCATGGCTGATCTGATCCTAACCGCCAATCTACTATCTATCACAGAACCATCTCCTGCATCTAACAGAATTGCACACACGAAATAGGAGCAGAATCAGGCTACACAGTCCCTGGGCCCGCTCCACTACCCACAGGGCCATGACCGATCCGAACCTAGACTCATGTCCAAATTCCTGCCCGCTCCCCGTAACCCTTAATGCCCTTTACTTCTAGGAAACTGTCTATTTCTGTTTTAAATTTAATTAATGTTGTAGCTTCTACAGCTTTTTGTGGCAGCATATTCCATGGACCTACCACCCTCTGAGTGAAGTAGTTCCTCCTCATCTCAGTTTTGAAAGAGCAGCCCCTTATTCTAAGACTATGTCCCCTAGTTCTCGTCTCACCCGTCATCGGGAACATCCTCCCCGCATCCACCCGATCCAACCCCTTCACAATCTTATATGTTTCAATAAGATCGCCTCTCATTCTTCTGAACTCCAATGAGTAGAGTCCCAATCTACCCAACCTCTCCTCATATGACCACCCCCTCATCCCCGGGATTAACCGAGTGAACCTTTTTTGCACTGCCTCGAGAGCAAGGATGTCTTTCCTTAAGTAAGGACACCAAAACTGTATGCAGTATTCCAGGTGCGGTCTCACCAATACCTTGTACAACTGAAGCAATACCTCCCTATTTTTATATTCTATCCCCCTAGCAATGAAAGCCAACATTCCATTTGCCTTCTTAATCACTTGCTGCACCTGCATACTAACCTTTTGAGTTTCGTGCACCAGGACCCCCAGATCCCTTTGCACTTCAGTACTCTCCAGTTTCTTGCCATTAAGATAATAAATTGCTCTAGGATTTTTCCTGCCAAAGTGCATCACCTCACACTTTCCAGTGTTGTATTCCATCTGCCAAATCTCTGCCCACTTACTTAGCCTGTCTATGTCCCCTTGCAGGTTTTTTATGTCCTCCTCACTCACTACTTTCCCTCCCATCTTTGTATCATCTGCAAATTTTGATATGTTACACTTGGTCCCTTCCTCCAAATCGTTAATATAGATTGTGAAGAGTTGGGGACCCAGCACTGACCCCTGTGGAACACCACTAGTTACTGATTGCCAGTCTGAGAATGAACCATTTATCCCAACTCTTTGCTTTCTGTTAGATAGCCAATCCTCTATCCATGCCAGAATATTACCCCCAATCCCGTGATTTTTTACCTTAAGCAATAATCTTTTGTGTGGCACCTTGTCAAATGCCTTTTGGAAGTCTAAATACACTACGTCCACTGGTTCCCCTTTATCCACTCTATATGTTACTTCCTCAAAGAACTCCAGCAAATTTGTCAAACATGACTTCCCCTTCGTAAAACCATGCTGACTTTGTCCTATTAAATTATGATTATCCAAATGTCCTGTTACTGTTTCCTTAATAATGGACTCCAAAATTTTACCTACCACAGATGTTAGGCTAACCGGTCTATAGTTACCAGCCTTCTGTCTACTGCCCTTTTTAAATAAGGGTGTTACATTAGCAGTTTTCCAGTCTGCCGGGACCTTAGCGGAATCCAGGGAGTTTTGAAAAATTATTACCAATGCATCTACAATCCCTACCGCCACTTCCTTCAAGACTCTAGGATGTAAGCCATCAGGTCCAGGTGATTTATCCGCCTTGAGTCCCATTATTTTACCGAGTACCACTTCCTTAGTGATTTTGATCGTGTTTAGCTCCTCTCCCCCTATAGCCCCCTGTTTGTCCAGTGTTGGGATATTCTTAGTGTCCTCTACTGTAAAGACTGATACAAAATATTCATTCAGTGTTTTTGCCATCTCCATATTTCCCACCATTAATTTCCCGGTCTCATCCTCTAAGGGACCAACATTTACTTTAGCCACCCTTTTTCTTTTTATATAACTATAAAAACTCTTACTATCTGT
This sequence comes from Squalus acanthias, assembly GCA_030390025.1. Classification (NCBI taxonomy): domain Eukaryota; kingdom Metazoa; phylum Chordata; class Chondrichthyes; order Squaliformes; family Squalidae; genus Squalus; species Squalus acanthias. Next base: position 44,604,239 of record CM059447.1, on the reverse strand, counting down.
TTTTATATTTTTTGCTAATTTACTTTCATAATCTATCTTCCCTTTCTTAATCAATCTTTTTGTTATTTTTTGCTGCCTTTTAAAGTTTTCCCAATCCTCTGTCCTCCCACTAGATTTCGCTACCTTATATGCCCTTGTTTTTAGTCGAATACTATCCTTAATTTCTTTACTTAGCCACGGATGACTGTCCTTTCTTTTACACCCTTTTCTTTTCAGTGGAATATATTTTTTTTGGAAGTTGTAAAATAACTCCTTGAATGTACACCACTGATCATGTGTCGTCTTACCCTTTAATCTATTTTCCCAATCCACTCTACTCAATTCCGCTCGCATACCTTCATAGTCTCCTTTATTCAAGCTTAGCACGCTTGTTTGAGATCCAACCTTCTCACCCTCTAATTGAATATGGAATTCAACCATGTTATGGTCACTCATTCCAAGGGGATCCTTTACTAGGACATTTTTAATTAATCCTGTCTCGTTACACAGGACCAGATCTAAGGTTGCTTGCCCCCTGGTCGGTTCAGTTACATACTGCTCAAGAAACCCATCCCTAATACACTCAATGAACTCATCCTCAAGGCAGCCCTGCCCCATTTGATTTGTCCAATTAATATGATAGTTAAAATCCCCCATAATTATAGATGTTCCCTTATTACATGCCTCAACTATTTCCTGATTGATACTCCGTCCAATAGAGTTGCAACTGTTCGGAGGCCTATAGACTACGCCCACTAATGTTTTTTTCCCCTTATTATTCCTTATCTCCACCCAAACTGTTTCATTATCATGATTTTTTGACCCAATATCATTACTCTGTATTACAGTGATTCCTTCCTTTATTAACATAGCCACCCCACCTCCCCTTCCTTCCTGCCTGTCCTTCCTGATCGTTAAATAACCTGGTATGTTTAATTCCCAGGCATTGTCACCCTGCAGCCATGTTTCTGTAATGGCCACAATATCATAACCATATGTAGTTATTTGTGCCATTAACTCGTCTATTTTGTTACGAATGCTACGTGCATTCAGATAGAGAACTTTCAAATATGCTTTGTGGCACTTAGTTCCTGCTTTTTCACTTTTTACCAGTTTACCTTTTACTCCACACACTCTGTCCCTTCCTGCCACGCTCTGATTTGTGATTCCCCTACTGCTACCTATGTCTATGACCCTCTCTGTTGTCATTTTTATTTTTTGCTCTCTTGAAACCTCCCCCCCACTAATTAGTTTAAAGCCCTCTCCACAGCCCTAGTTATTCGATTCGCCAGGACACTAGTCCCAGCACTGAGCCTAAATAAAACCTTAATATGAACGCGGTCAGAGTACTGTATACAGTGTTGGGCTCCACACTGTAGGAAGGATATTGAGGCTTTAGAGAGGGTACAGCACAGACTCACTTGTTATTTCACTAGGATGCTGCCTGTTATGAGGAAACTTAAATGCAAAGAAAGCCTTGAAAAATTAGGGCTTGCTTTGTTGGAACAACGTAGATTACAGGGCGATGTGATAGAAGTGTTTAAAATGATGAAAGGATGGGACAGGGTGGATGGAAGCAGACTGTTTCCAGTAGTCGAGGGGCCTAGAACGAGGGACCACGGATACAAGGTTAAATGTCAGAGATTTAGAACAGAGAGCAGGAGAAACTTCTTCACACAGAGAGTCGTGAGGCTGTGGGATTCACTGCCAGGGTTAGTGGTTGAGGTAGAAACTGTGTCAACAGTCAAGATTAGTTTGGAGAGGTGGATGAAGGAAAAGGGGTTGCAGGGATATAGGTAACTGTGACTATTAACACCGTTGAGCTGAATGGTTTGTTTCTATACTGTAACTTCGATGTATTTCTATAGGAGATTAAATGCATGAGGTAGAGTCCATGATACAGTGGATTGTACGTGGTCTGTGGGAGATTAAACAGGTTGTGTATGGTATATTGTAGATGGGCTGTGGGAGGAATGAGACTGACAGGAATGGTATTTCTTCTCTGCTGCCTGATGCTCCTGTTACTGTGTTATGTCCCTCTGAATCTCATTCACTGAATGTTGCCCTTCCATCACAGGGTGTTGGTCCAGATCTGTAAGATGAAGGCTTTTCAAAAACTTTGCCCTTCAGTTCCTGATCTCCATGACAGACTTGTTGATGCTATTAAGGTATAGTTCACCTCAAAAAGACAATCACTTGACTTTTGATAATGACACTGTGACATTTCTTAGTGCCAAGAGAGTACTCACTTCGGGGTAATGTTAAAATCTGTTCCAGTGGGTACAAAGCTACATCCTAAAAAAAACACTCTCAACAATTGGATTCTGTAGTAAATGGGGGTAAGGATTGTATAGTGAATGGGCTGAGGATTGGATTGTGAATATTCTTCTTTCTCCATTACAGTCTGGCACCACTGACTGGTATCAAACCCAGAAACAGCTATTGGAGCCCATGGTAAAGGTACAGTGGTTTCTGATTATTTTGTGCTCAGGGTGGAGGATGTTGGTACTGAGAGTAGAACACTTTGCACTTTACATACCCAGTATCAGTGTCAAGCAGCGGTGTGAGGGAAAATATAGCTCACTCTACACTGTCCCATCAAACACTCCCAGGGCGGGTACAGCATGGGTTAGATACAGAGTAAAGCTCCCTCTACACTGTCCCATCAAACACTCCCAGGGCGGGTACAGCATGGGTTAGATACAGAGTAAAGCTCCCTCTACACTGCCCCATCAAACACTCCCAGGGCGGGTACAGCATGGGTTAGATACAGAGTAAAGCTCCCTCTACACTGCCCCATCAAACATTCCCAGGGCGGGTACAGCATGGGTTAGATACAGAGTAAAGCTCCCTCTACACTGCCCCATCAAACATTCCCAGGGCGGGTACAGCATGGGTTAGATACAGAGTAAAGCTCCCTCGACACTGTCCCATCAAATACTCCCAGGGCAGGTACAGCATGGGTTGGATACAGAGTAAAGCTCCCTCTACACTGTCCCATCAAATACTCCCAGGGCAGGTACAGCACGGGTTAGATACAGAGTAAAGCTCCCTCCGCACTGTCCCATCAAACACTCCCAGGGCAGGTACAGCATGGGTTGGATACAGAGTAAAGCTCCCTCTACACTGTCCCATCAAACACTCCCAGGGCAGGTACAGCATGGGTTAGATACAGAGTAAAGCTCCCTCTACACTGTCCCATCAAACACTCCCAGGGCGGGTACAGCATGGGTTAGATACAGAGTAAAGCTCCCTCTACACTGCCCCATCAAACACTCCCAGGGCGGGTACAGCATGGGTTAGATACAGAGTAAAGCTCCCTCTACACTGCCCCATCAAACATTCCCAGGGCGGGTACAGCATGGGTTAGATACAGAGTAAAGCTCCCTCTACACTGCCCCATCAAACATTCCCAGGGCAGGTACAGCATGGGTTAGATACAGAGTAAAGCTCCCTCTACACTGTCCCATCAAATACTCCCAGGGCAGGTACAGCATGGGTTGGATACAGAGTAAAGCTCCCTCTACACTGTCCCATCAAATACTCCCAGGGCAGGTACAGCACGGGTTAGATACAGAGTAAAGCTCCCTCCGCACTGTCCCATCAAACACTCCCAGGGCAGGTACAGCATGGGTTGGATACAGAGTAAAGCTCCCTCTACACTGTCCCATCAAACACTCCCAGGGCAGGTACAGCACGGGTTAGATACAGAGTAAAGCTCCCTCCGCACTGTCCCATCAAATACTCCCAGGGCAGGTACAGCATGGGTTAGATACAGAGTAAAATTCCTCTACACTGTCCCATCAAATACTCCCAGGGCAAGTACAGCACGGGTTAGATACAGAGTAAAATTCCCTCTACACTGTCCCATCAAACACTCCCAGGGCAGGTACAGCATGGGTTAGATACAGAGTAAAGCTCCCTCTACACTGTCCCATCAAATACTCCCAGGGCAAGTACAGCATGGGTTAGATACAGAGTAAAATTCCCTCTACACTGTCCCATCAAATACTCCCAGGGCAAGTACAGCACGGGTTAGATACAGAGTAAAATTCCCTCTACACTGTCCCATCAAACACTCCCAGGGCAGGTACAGCACGGGTTAGATACAGAGTAAAGCTCCCTCTACACTGTCCCATCAAATACTCCCAGGGCAGGTACAGCATGGGTTAGATACAGAGTAAAGCTCCCTCTACACTGTCCCATCAAATACTCCCAGGGCAAGTACAGCATGGGTTAGATACAGAGTAAAATTCCCTCTACACTGTCCCATCAAATACTCCCAGGGCAAGTACAGCACGGGTTAGATACAGAGTAAAATTCCCTCTACAGTACACTCACACATTCCCACTCACCGTCACAGGTGTGTACACTCACATCTCTTGAGACTGTCACACCCCTCCCACTGTGATGGTGTGTAGACTCACACCTCCTCAGATCCCCAGAGACTGTCAAATTCCTTCCTACTTAGGGTCACTAACTATTGCCAAGTCCAAAATGAATGGAAAATGGCCAGTTTTCAAAAGGTCTGTGCTTCAGATCACATAGACCAACATGAAATGGGTCAGATCGCACATGGATCAACATGAAATGGATCAGATCACACATGTACCCACATAAAATGGATCAGACCGCACACGTGCCAGCATGAAATTTACAGATCAGAGATATCGCCACTCTTCTCCTCATGGAGTTGAACCTCAGGTATGGGTTTTTGAGTGCCAATTACCCATTGGCACCTCACTCAAATGGCCATTCTTCATGTATGAGGCTAGACAATGAGTGCCAGCAGGATGTTGAACTGTGCAGGACGCCTCACACGCACACTTTCCAGCAGGGATCACTAGATCATGATCAAGAGCAGGCCCTTTGGCTGGTTTTTCGTAACCCAGGGCGCTGATATCAATGTTGTACTCATACCATCATCCCAGTTGTGATCAGCTGCCTGAGCAGACTTGGTCTGGAGCTCTGTCACATTCTGTCTTTACCAGTATGTCATTGGTGATGTACACCTCCTATCCTTTCTTTTGACCTAAGATTGGTTCTATCCAAGTATGGCAAGAATCATCATTTTCTGTATATTGCACTCAAAATTTTGAACTTAATTATTTTCTCTCTTCACAGATTGCGGAAGAGAATGTGAAATTCCTGGTGATATTCATAGACCAGTTGAACACTGACCTGACGAACGACCGGAAAAAGCGGATGAAGATTTTCACAGGGTAGGGCCGTGTACACACTGTGCATTCACAATCACACAGGGTGAATCATAAAGTACTTCATTGTCTAACTCCAATTATGCTTTAGAGGGTAAGTCCGTGAGGGTCCACTGCTGACATGGACGCTCGCTGGTGGCGAGTGCTGGTTACAGAATTGGGGCTATAGTGTTACAGCTAAATATCCTCAAATGCTCTCAGTGCCGTCTTGTGTCATTAACTCATTAGTAATCTCAGTGCCATCTCGTGCAATTAACTCGTTAGTGCTCCCGTGTAATTAACCCAATAGTGCTCTCGTGTAATTAACTCGATAGTGCTCTCGTGTAATTAACTCGATAGTGCCGTCTCGTGTAATTAACTCGATAGTGCTCTCGTGTAATGAACTTGATATTGCTCTCGTGTAATTAACTCGATATTGCTCTCGTGTAATTAACTCGATAGTGCTCTCGTGTAATTTACTCGATATTGCTCTCATGTAATTTACTCCATAGTGCTCTCGTGTAATTTACTCGATATTGCTCTCGTGTAATTTACTCGATAGTGCTCTCGTGTAATTAACTCGATATTGCTCTCGTGTAATTTACTCGATAGTGCTCTCGTGTAATTAACTCGATATTGCTCTCGTGTAATTAACTCGATATTGCTCTCGTGTAATTAACTCGATAGTGCTCTCGTGTAATTTACTCGATATTGCTCTCGTGTAATTAACTCGATAGTGCTCTCGTGTAATTAACTCTGTAGTGCCGTCTCGTGTAATTAACTCGATAGTGCTCTCGTGTAATTAACTCGATATTGCTCTCGTGTAATTAACTCGATATTGCTCTCGTGTAATTAACTCGATAGTGCCGTCTCGTGTAATTAACTCAATAGTGCCGTCTTGTGTAATTAACTCAATAGTGCCGTCTCGTGTAATTAACTCGATATTGCTCTCGTGTAATTAACTTGATATTGCTATCGTGTAATTAACTCAATAGTGCTCTCGTGTAATTAACTCGATAGTGCTCTTGTGTAATTATCTCGATAGTGCTCTCGTGTAATTTACTCGATAGTGCTCTCGTGTAATTAACTCGATATTGCTCTCATGTAATTAACTCGATAGTGCTCTCGTGTAATTAACTCGATAGTGCTCTTGTGTAATTAACTCGATAGTTCCGTCTCGTGTAATTACCTCGATAGTGCTCTCGTGTAATTAACTTGATATTGCTCTCGTGTAATTAACTCGATATTGCTCTCGTGTAATTTACTCGATAGTGCTCTCGTGTAATTAACTCGATAGTGCCATCTCGTGTAATTAACTTGATAGTGCCGTCTCGTCTAATTAACTCGATAGTGCTCTCGTGTAATTAACTCGATATTGCTCTCGTGTAATTAACTCGATATTGCTCTCGTGTAATTTACTCGATAGTGCTCTCGTGTAATTAACTCAATAGTGCCGTCTCGTCTAATTAACTCGATAGTGCTCTCGTGTAATTAACTCGATATTGCTCTCATGTAATTAACTCGATATTGCTCTCGTGTAATTAACTCGATATTGCTCTCGTGTAATTTACTCGATAGTGCTCTCGTGTAATTAACTCAATAGTGCCGTCTCGTGTAATTAACTCGATAGTGCTCTCGTGTAATTAACTCGATAGTGCTCTCGTGTAATTAACTCGATATTGCTCTCGTGTAATTAACTCGATATTGCCGTCTCGTGTAATTAACTCGATAGTGCTCTCGTGTAATTAACTCGATATTGCTCTCGTGTAATTAACTCGATATTGCTCTCGTGTAATTTACTCGATAGTGCTCTCGTGTAATTAACTCGATAGTGCTCTCATGTAATTAACTCGATAGTGCTCTCGTGTAATTAACTCGATATTGCTCTCGTGTAATTAACTCGATATTGCTCTCGTGTAATTAACTCGATAGTGCCGTCTCGGGTAATTAACTCAATAGTGCCGTCTTGTGTAATTAACTCGCTAGTGCTCTCGTGTAATTAACTCGATAGTGCCGTCTTGTGTAATTAACTCGATAGTGCCGTCTCGTGTAATTAACTCGATATTGCTCTCGTGTAATTAACTCAATAGTGCCGTCTCGTGTAATTAACTCAATAGTGCCGTCTTGTGTAATTAACTCGCTAGTGCTCTCGTGTAATTAACTCGATAGTGCTCTCGTGTAATTAACTCGATAGTGCTCTCGTGTAATTAACTCGATATTTCTCTCATGTAATTAACTTGATAGTGCTCTCGTGTAATTAACTCGATAGTACCGTCTCGTGTAATTAACTCGAGATTGCTCTCGTGTAATTAACTCGATAGTGCTCTTGTGTAATTAACTCGATAGTGCTCTCGTGTAATTAACTCGATATTGCTCTCGTGTAATTAACTCGATAGTGCTCTCGTGTAATTAACTCGATATTGCTCTCGTGTAATTAACGTGATAGTGCTCTCGTGTAATTAACGTGATAGTGCTCTCATGTAATTAACTCGATAGTTCCGTCTCGTGTAATTAACTCGATATTGCTTTTGTGTAATTTACTCGATAGTTCCGTCTCGTGTAATTAACTCGATAGTGCTCTCGTGTAATTAACTCGATATTGCTCTCGTGTAATTAACTCGATAGTGCTCTCATGTAATTAACTCGATAGTGCTCTTGTGTAATTAACTCGATAGTGCTCTCGTGTAATTAACTCGATAGTGCTGTCTCGTGTAATTAACTCGATAGTGCTCTTGTGTAATTAACTCAATAGTGCTCTCGTGTAATTAACTTGATAGTGCTCTTGTGTAATTAACTCGATAGTGCCGTCTCGTGTAATTAACTCGATAGTGCTCTCGTGTAATTAACTCGATAGTGCCGTCTTGTGTAATTAACTTGATAGTGCTCTTGTGTAATTAACTCGATAGTGCCGTCTCGTGTAATTAACTCGATAGTGCCGTCTCGTGTAATTAACTCGATAGTGCTCTCGTGTAATTAACTCGATAGTGCTCTCGTGTAATTAACTCGATAGTGCTCTTGTGTAATTAACTGGATAGTGCTCTTGTGTAATTAACTCGATAGTGCTCTCGTGTAATTAACTCGATAGTGCTGTCTCGTGTAATTAACTCGATAGTGCTCTTGTGTAATTAACTCAATAGTGCTCTCGTGTAATTAACTTGATAGTGCTCTTGTGTAATTAACTCGATAGTGCCGTCTCGTGTAATTAACTCGATAGTGCTCTCGTGTAATTAACTCGATAGTGCCGTCTTGTGTAATTAACTTGATAGTGCTCTTGTGTAATTAACTCGATAGTGCCGTCTCGTGTAATTAACTCGATAGTGCTCTCGTGTAATTAACTCGATGGTGCCGTCTTGTGTAATTAACTCGATAGTGCCGTCTTGTGTAATTAACTCGATAGTGCCGTCTCGTGTAATTAACTCGATATTGCTCTCGTGTAATTAACTCGATATTGCCGTCTCGTGTAATTAACTCGATAGTGCTCTCGTGTAATTAACTCGATATTGCTCTCGTGTAATTAACTCGATATTGCTCTCGTGTAATTTACTCGATAGTGCTCTCGTGTAATTAACTCGATACTGCTCTCATGTAATTAACTCGATAGTGCTCTCGTGTAATTAACTCGATATTGCTCTCGTGTAATTAACTCGATATTGCTCTCGTGTAATTAACTCGATAGTGCCGTCTCGGGTAATTAACTCAATAGTGCCGTCTTGTGTAATTAACTCGCTAGTGCTCTCGTGTAATTAACTCGATAGTGCCGTCTTGTGTAATTAACTCGATAGTGCCGTCTCGTGTAATTAACTCGATATTGCTCTCGTGTAATTAACTCAATAGTGCCGTCTCGTGTAATTAACTCAATAGTGCCGTCTTGTGTACTTAACTCGCTAGTGCTCTCGTGTAATTAACTCGATAGTGCTCTCGTGTAATTAACTCGATAGTGCTCTCGTGTAATTAACTCGATATTTCTCTCATGTAATTAACTTGATAGTGCTCTCGTGTAATTAACTCGATAGTACCGTCTCGTGTAATTAACTCGAGATTGCTCTCGTGTAATTAACTCGATAGTGCTCTTGTGTAATTAACTCGATAGTGCTCTCGTGTAATTAACTCGATATTGCTCTCGTGTAATTAACTCGATAGTGCTCTCGTGTAATTAACTCGATATTGCTCTCGTGTAATTAACGTGATAGTGCTCTCGTGTAATTAACGTGATAGTGCTCTCATGTAATTAACTCGATAGTTCCGTCTTGTGTAATTAACTCGATATTGCTTTTGTGTAATTTACTCGATAGTTCCGTCTCGTGTAATTTACTCGATAGTGCTCTCGTGTAATTAACTCGATATTGCTCTCATGTAATTAACTCGATAGTGCTCTTGTGTAATTAACTCGATAGTGCTCTCGTGTAATTAACTCGATAGTGCTGTCTCGTGTAATTAACTCGATAGTGCTCTTGTGTAATTAACTCAATAGTGCTCTCGTGTAATTAACTTGATAGTGCTCTTGTGTAATTAACTCGATAGTGCCGTCTCGTGTAATTAACTCGATAGTGCTCTCGTGTAATTAACTCGATAGTGCCGTCTTGTGTAATTAACTTGATAGTGCTCTTGTGTAATTAACTCGATAGTGCCGTCTCGTGTAATTAACTCGATAGTGCCGTCTCGTGTAATTAACTCGATAGTGCTCTCGTGTAATTAACTCGATAGTGCTCTCGTGTAATTAACTCGATAGTGCTCTTGTGTAATTAACTCGATAGTGCTCTTGTGTAATTAACTCGATAGTGCTCTCGTGTAATTAACTCGATAGTGCTGTCTCGTGTAATTAACTCGATAGTGCTCTTGTGTAATTAACTCAATAGTGCTCTCGTGTAATTAACTTGATAGTGCTCTTGTGTAATTAACTCGATAGTGCCGTCTCGTGTAATTAACTCGATAGTGCTCTCGTGTAATTAACTCGATAGTGCCGTCTTGTGTAATTAACTTGATAGTGCTCTTGTGTAATTAACTCGATAGTGCCGTCTCGTGTAATTAACTCGATAGTGCTCTCGTGTAATTAACTCGATAGTGCCGTCTTGTGTAATTAACTCGATAGTGCCGTCTCGTGTAATTAACTCGATATTGCTCTCGTGTAATTAACTAGATAGTGCCGTCTCGTGTAATTAACTCAATAGTGCCGTCTTGTGTAATTAACTCGCTAGTGCTCTCGTGTAATTAACTCGATAGTGCTCTCGTGTAATTAACTCGATAGTGCTCTCGTGTAATTAACTCGATATTTCTCTCATGTAATTAACTTGATAGTGCTCTCGTGTAATTAACTCGATAGTGCTCTCGTGTAATTAACTCAATGGTGCCATCTCGTGTAATTAACTCGATAGTACCGTCTCGTGTAATTAACTCGAGAGTGCTCTCGTGTAATTAACTCGATAGTGCTCTCGTGTAATTAACTCGATAGTGCTCTCGTGTAATTAACTCGATAGTGCTCTCGTGTAATTAACTCGATATTGCTCTCGTGTAATTAACGTGATAGTGCTCTCGTGTAATTAACTCGATAGTTCTCTCGTGTAATTAACTCGATATTGCTCTCGTGTAATTAACGTGATAGTGCTCTCGTGTAATTAACTCGATAGTGCTCTCGTGTAATTAACTCGATAGTGCTCTCATGTAATTAACTCGATAGTTCCGTCTCGTGTAATTAACTCGATAGTGCTCTCGTGTAATTAACTCGATATTGCTCTCATGTAATTAACTCGATAGTGCTATCTCGTGTAATTTACTCGATAGTGCTCTCGTGTAATTAACTCGATATTGCTCTCATGTAATTAACTCGATAGTGCTCTCGTGTAATTAACTCGATATTGCTCTCATGTAATTAACTCGATAGTGCTCTCGTGTAATTAACTCGATAGTGCTCTCGTGTAATTAACTCGATATTGCTTTTGTGTAATTTACTCGATAGTTCCGTCTCGTGTAATTAACTCGATAGTGCTCTCATGTAATTAACTCGATAGTGCTCTCATGTAATTAACTCGATAGTGCTATCTCGTGTAATTAACTCGATAGTGCTCTCATGTAATTAACTCGATAGTGCCGTCTCGTGTAATTAACTCGATAGTGCTCTCATGTAATTAACTCGATAGTGCTATCTCGTGTAATTAACTCGATAGTGCTCTCGTGTAATTAACTCGATAGTGCCGTCTCGTGTAATTAACTCGATAGTGCTCTCGTGTAATTAACTCGATAGTGCTCTCGTGTAATTAACTCAATAGTGCCGTCTCGTGTAATTAACTCGATAGTGCTCTCGTGTAATTAACTCGATAGTGCTCTCGTGTAATTAACTCGATAGTGCCGTCTTGTGTAATTAACTCGATAGTGCCGTCTCGTGTAATTAACTCGATAGTGCTCTCGTGTAATTAACTCGATAGTGCTCTCATGTAATTAACTCGATATTGCTCTCGTGTAATTACCTCGATAGTGCTCTCGTGTAATTAACTCGATAGTTCCGTCTCGTGTAATTAACTCGATAGTGCCGTCTCGTGTAATTAACTCGATAGTGCTCTCGTGTAATTAACTCGATAGTGCTCTCGTGTAATTAACTCGATATTGCTCTCGTGTAATTAACTCGATAGTGCTCTCGTGTAATTAACTCGATATTGCTCTTGTGTAATTAACTCGATATTGCTCTCGTGTAATTTACTCGATAGTGCTCTCGTGTAATTAACTCGATAGTGCCATCTCGTGTAATTAACTCGATAGTGCCGTCTCGTGTAATTAACTCGATAGTGCCATCTCGTGTAATTAACTCGATAGTGCCGTCTCGTGTAATTAACTCGATAGTGCTCTCGTGTAATTAACTCGATAGTGCTTTCGTGTAATTAACTCGCTAGTGCTCTCGTGTAATTAACTCAATAGTGCTCTCGTGTAATTAACTTGATATTGCTCCGTGTAATTTACTCGATAGTGCTCTCGTGTAATTAACTCGATATTGCTCTCGTGTAATTAACTCGATAGTGCTCTCGTGTAATTAATTTGATATTGCTCTCGTGTAATTTACTCGATAGTGCTCTCGTGTAATTAACTCGATATTGCTCTCGTGTAATTAACTCGATAATGCCGTCTTGCGTAATTAACTCGATAGTGCTCTCGTGTAATTAACTCGATATTGCTCTCGTGTAATTAACTCGAGAGTGCTCTCGTGTAATTAACTCAATAGTGCTCTCGTGTAATTAACTCAATAGTGCCATCTTGTGTAATTAACTCGCTAGTGCTCTCGTGTAATTAACTCGATAGTGCCGTCTTGTGTAATTAACTCGATAGTGCCGTCTCATGTAATTAACTCGATATTGCTCTCGTGTAATTAACTCAATAGTGCCGTCTCGTGTAATTAACTCAATAGTGCCGTCTTGTGTACTTAACTCGCTAGTGCTCTCGTGTAATTAACTCGATAGTGCTCTCGTGTAATTAACTCGATAGTGCTCTCGTGTAATTAACTCGATATTTCTCTCATGTAATTAACTTGATAGTGCTCTCGTGTAATTAACTCGATAGTACCGTCTCGTGTAATTAACTCGAGATTGCTCTCGTGTAATTAACTCGATAGTGCTCTTGTGTAATTAACTCGATAGTGCTCTCGTGTAATTAACTCAATAGTGCTCTCGTGTAATTAACTCAATAGTGCCATCTTGTGTAATTAACTCGCTAGTGCTCTCGTGTAATTAACTCGATAGTGCCGTCTTGTGTAATTAACTCGATAGTGCCGTCTCGTGTAATTAACTCGATATTGCTCTCGTGTAATTAACTCAATAGTGCCGTCTCGTGTAATTAACTCAATAGTGCCGTCTTGTGTACTTAACTCGCTAGTGCTCTCGTGTAATTAACTCGCTAGTGCTCTCGTGTAATTAACTCGATAGTGCTCTCGTGTAATTAACTCGATATTTCTCTCATGTAATTAACTTGATAGTGCTCTCGTGTAATTAACTCGATAGTACCGTCTCGTGTAATTAACTCGAGATTGCTCTCGTGTAATTAACTCGATAGTGCTCTTGTGTAATTAACTCGATAGTGCTCTCGTGTAATTAACTCGATATTGCTCTCGTGTAATTAACTCGATAGTGCTCTCGTGTAATTAACTCGATATTGCTCTCGTGTAATTAACGTGATAGTGCTCTCGTGTAATTAACTCGATAGTTCCGTCTCGTGTAATTAACTCGATATTGCTTTTGTGTAATTTACTCGATAGTTCCGTCTCGTGTAATTAACTCGATAGTGCTCTCGTGTAATTAACTCGATATTGCTCTCGTGTAATTAACTCGATAGTGCTCTCATGTAATTAACTCGATAGTGCCGTCTCGTGTAATTAACTCGATAGTGCCGTCTCGTGTAATTAACTCGATTGTGCTCTCGTGTAATTAACTCGATAGTGCTCTCGTGTAATTAACTCGATAGTGCTCTTGTGTAATTAACTCGATAGTGCTCTTGCGTAATTAACTCGATAGTGCTCTCGTGTAATTAACTCGATAGTGCTGTCTCGTGTAATTAACTCGATAGTGCTCTTGTGTAATTAACTCAATAGTGCTCTCGTGTAATTAACTTGATAGTGCTCTTGTGTAATTAACTCGATAGTGCCGTCTCGTGTAATTAACTCGATAGTGCTCTCGTGTAATTAACTCGATAGTGCCGTCTTGTGTAATTAACTTGATAGTGCTCTTGTGTAATTAACTCGATAGTGCCGTCTCCTGTAATTAACTCGATAGTGCTCTCGTGTAATTAACTCGATAGTGCCGTCTTGTGTAATTAACTCGATAGTGCCGTCTCGTGTAATTAACTCGATATTGCTCTCGTGTAATTAACTCGATAGTGCCGTCTCGTGTAATTAACTCAATAGTGCCGTCTTGTGTAATTAACTTGCTAGTGCTCTCGTGTAATTAACTCGATAGTGCTCTCGTGTAATTAACTCGATAGTGCTCTCGTGTAATTAACTCGATATTTCTCTCATGCAATTAACTTGATAGTGCTCTCGTGTAATTAACTCGATAGTGCTCTCGTGTAATTAACTCAATGGTGCCATCTCGTGTAATTAACTCGATAGTACCGTCTCGTGTAATTAACTCGAGAGTGCTCTCGTGTAATTAACTCGATAGTGCTCTCGTGTAATTAACTCGATAGTGCTCTTGTGTAATTAACTCGATAGTGCTCTCGTGTAATTAACTCGATATTGCTCTCGTGTAATTAACGTGATAGTGCTCTCGTGTAATTAACTCGATAGTTCTCTCGTGCAATTAACTCGATATTGCTCTCGCGTAATTAACGTGATAGTGCTCTCGTGTAATTAACTCGATAGTGCTCTCGTGTAATTAACTCGATAGTGCTCTCATGTAATTAACTCGATAGTTCCGTCTCGTGTAATTAACTCGATAGTGCTCTCGTGTAATTAACTCGATATTGCTCTCATGTAATTAACTCGATAGTGCTCTCATGTAATTAACTCGATATTGCTCTCGTGTGATTAACTCGATAGTTCCGTCTCGTGTAATTAACTCGATAGTGCTCTCGTGTAATTAACTCGATAGTGCTCTCGTGTAATTAACTCGATGGTGCTCTCATGTAATTAACTCGATAGTTCCGTCTCGTGTAATTTACTCGATAGTGCTCTCATGTAATTAACTCGATATTGCTCTCGTGTAATTAACTCGATAGTGCTCTCGTGTAATTAACTCGATATTGCTCTCATGTAATTAACTCGATATTGCTCTCGTGTAATTAACTCGATATTGCTCTCATGTAATTAACTCGATAGTGCTCTCGTGTAATTAACTCGATAGTGCTCTCGTGTAATTAACTCGATATTGCTTTTGTGTAATTTACTCGATAGTTCCGTCTCGTGTAATTAACTCGATAGTGCTCTCATGTAATTAACTCGATAGTGCTCTCATGTAATTAACTCGATAGTGCTCTCATGTAATTAACTCGATAGTGCTATCTCGTGTAATTAACTCGATAGTGCTCTCATGTAATTAACTCGATAGTGCTATCTCGTGTAATTAACTCGATAGTGCTCTCATGTAATTAACTCGATAGTGCCGTCTCGTGTAATTAACTCGATAGTGCTCTCATGTAATTAACTCGATAGTGCTATCTCGTGTAATTAACTCGATAGTGCTCTCATGTAATTAACTCGATAGTGCCGTCTCGTGTAATTAACTCGAGAGTGCTCTCGTGTAATTAACTCGATAGTGCTCTCGTGTAATTAACTCAATAGTGCCGTCTCGTGTAATTAACTCGATAGTGCTCTCGTGTAATTAACTCGATAGTGCTCTCGTGTAATTAACTCGATAGTGCCGTCTTGTGTAATTAACTCGATAGTGCCGTCTCGTGTAATTAACTCGATAGTGCTCTCGTGTAATTAACTCCATAGTGCTCTCATGTAATTAACTCGATATTGCTCTCGTGTAATTACCTCGATAGTGCTCTCGTGTAATTAACTCGATAGTTCCGTCTCGTGTAATTAACTCGATAGTGCCGTCTCGTGTAATTAACTCGATAGTGCTCTCGTGTAATTAACTCGATAGTGCTCTCGTGTAATTAACTCGATATTGCTCTCGTGTAATTAACTCGATAGTGCTCTCGTGTAATTAACTCGATATTGCTCTTGTGTAATTAACTCGATATTGCTCTCGTGTAATTTACTCGATAGTGCTCTCGTGTAATTAACTCGATAGTGCCATCTCGTGTAATTAACTCGATAGTGCCGTCTCGTGTAATTAACTCGATAGTGCCATCTCGTGTAATTAACTCGATAGTGCCGTCTCGTGTAATTAACTCGATAGTGCTCTCGTGTAATTAACTCGATAGTGCTTTCGTGTAATTAACTCGCTAGTGCTCTCGTGTAATTAACTCGATAGTGCTCTCGTGTAATTAACTTGATATTGCTCCGTGTAGTTTACTCGATAGTGCTCTCGTGTAATTAACTCGATATTGCTCTCGTGTAATTAACTCGATAGTGCTCTCGTGTAATTAATTTGATATTGCTCTCGTGTAATTTACTCGATAGTGCTCTCGTGTAATTAACTCGATATTGCTCTCGTGTAATTAACTCGATAATGCCGTCTTGCGTAATTAACTCGATAGTGCTCTCGTGTAATTAACTCGATATTGCTCTCGTGTAATTAACTCGATAGTGCTCTCGTGTAATTAACTCAATAGTGCTCTCGTGTAATTAACTCAATAGTGCCATCTTGTGTAATTAACTCAATAGTGCTCTCGTGTAATTTACTTGATATTGCTCTCGTGTAATTAACTCGATATTGCTCTCCTGTAATTAACTCGATAGTGCTCTCGTGTAATTAACTCAATAGTGCTCTCGTGTAATTAACTCGATAGTGCTCTCGTGTAATTAACTCAATAGTGCTCTCGTGTAATTAACTCGATATTGCTGTTGTGTAATTAACTCGATATTGCTCTCGTGTAATTAACTCGATAGTGCCGTCTCGTGTAACTAACTCGCTAGTGCTCTCGTGTAATTAACTCGATAGTGCTCTCGTGTAATTAACTCGATATTTCTCTCATGTAATTAACTTGATAGTGCTCTCGTGTAATTAACTCGATAGTGCTCTCGTGTAATTAACTCAATAGTGCCATCTCGTGTAATTAACTCGATAGTGCCGTCTCGTGTAATTAACTCGAGAGTGCTCTCGTGTAATTAATTCAATAGTGCTCTCGTGTAATTAACTCGATTGTGCTCTTGTGTAATTAACTCGATAGTGCTCTCGTGTAATTAACTCGATAGTGCTCTCGTGTAATTAACTCGATAGTGCCGTCTCGTGTAATTACCTCGATAGTGCTCTCGTGTACTTAACTCGATAGTTCCGTCTCGTGTAATTAACTCGATAGTGCCGTCTCGTGTAATTAACTCGATATTGCCCTCGTGTAATTAACTCGATATTGCTCTCGTGTAATTAACTCGATAGTGCTCTCGTGTAATTTACTCGATATTGCTCTCGTGTAATTAACTCGATATTGCTCTCGTGTAATTAACTCAATAGTGCTCTCGTGTAATTAACTCGATAGTGCTCTAGCGTAATTAACTCAATAGTGCCATCTTGTGTAATTAACTCGATAGTGCTCTCGTGTAATTAACTCGATATTGGTCTCGTGTAATTAACTCGATATTGCTCTCGTGTAATTAACTCGATAGTGCTCTCGTGTAATTAACTCAATAGTGCCGTCTTGTGTAATGAACTCAATAGTGCCGTCTTGTGTAATTAACTCGATAGTGCTCTCGTGTAATTAACTCGATATTGCTGTCGTGTAATTAACTCGATATTGCTCTAGTGTAATTAACTCGATATTGCTCTAGTGTAATTAACTCGATATTGCTCTCGTGTAATTAACTCGATAGTGCCGTCTCGTGTAACTAACTCGCTAGTGCTCTCGTGTAATTAACTCGATAGTGCTCTCGTGTAATTTACTCGATATTGCTCTCGTGTAATTAACTCGATATTGCTCTCGTGTAATTAACTCAATAGTGCTCTCGTGTAATTAACTCGATAGTGCTCTAGTGTAATTAACTCAATAGTGCCATCTTGTGTAATTAACTCGATAGTGCTCTCGTGTAATTAACTCGATATTGCTCTCGTGTAATTAACTCGATATTGCTCTCGTGTAATTAACTCGATAGTGCTCTCGTGTAATTAACTCAATAGTGCCGTCTTGTGTAATGAACTCAATAGTGCCGTCTTGTGTAATTAACTCGATAGTGCTCTCGTGTAATTAACTCGCTAGTGCTGTCGTGTAATTAACTCGATATTGCTCTCGTGTAATTAACTCGATAGTGCTGTCGTGTAATTAACTCGATATTGCTCTCGTGTAATTAACTCGATATTGCTGTCGTGTAATTAACTCGATATTGCTCTCGTGTAATTAACTCGATAGTGCCGTCTCGTGTAACTAACTCGCTAGTGCTCTCGTGTAATTAACTCGATAGTGCTCTCGTGTAATTAACTCGATAGTGCTCTCATGTAATTAACTCGATAGTTCCGTCTCGCGTAATTAACTCGATAGTGCCGTCTCGTGTAATTAACTCGATATTGCCCTCGTGTAATTAACTCGATAGTGCTCTCGTGTAATTTACTCGATAGTGCTCTCGTGTAATTAACTCGATATTGCTCTCGTGTAATTAACTCGATAGTGCTCTCGTGTAATTAACTCGATAGTGCTCTCGTGTAATTTACTCGATAGTGCTCTCGTGTAATTTACTCGATATTGCTCTCGTGTAATTAACTCGATATTGCTCTCATGTAATTAACTCGATATTGCTCTCGTGTAATTAACTCGATAGTTCCGTCTCGTGTAATTACCTCGATATTGCTCTCCTGTAATTAACTCGATATTGCTCTCGTGTAATTAACTCGATAGTGCTCTCGTGTAATTAACTCAATAGTGCCGTCTTGTGTAATGAACTCAATAGTGCCGTCTTGTGTAATTAACTCGATAGTGCTCTCGTGTAATTACCTCGATAGTGCTCTCGTGTAATTAACTCGATAGTTCCGTCTCGTGTAATTAACTCGATAGTGCTCTCGTGTAATTAACTCGATAGTGCTCTCGTGTAATTAACTCGATAGTGCTCTCGTGTAATTAACTCGATAGTGCTCTCGTGTAATTAACTCGATAGTTCCGTCTCGTGTAATTAACTCGATATTGCCCTCGTGTAATTAACTCGATATTGCTCTCGTGTAATTAACTCGATAGTGCTCTCGTGTAATTTACTCGATAGTTCCGTCTCGTGTAATTACCTCGATATTGCTCTCGTGTAATTAACTCGATATTGCTCTCGTGTAATTAACTCAATAATGCCGTCTCGTGTAATTAACTCAATAGTGCCGTCTCGTGTAATTAACTCGATAGTGCTCTCGTGTAATTAACTCGATAGTGCTCTCGTGTAATTAACTCAATAGTGCCGTCTTGTGTAATTAACTCGATAGTGCTCTCGTGTAATTTACTCGACATTGCTCTCGTGTAATTAACTCGATATTGCTCTCATGTAATTAACTCGATAGTGCTCTCGTGTAATTAACTCAATAGTGCCGTCTCGTGTAATTAACTCGATAGTGCTCTCGTGTAATTAACTCGATATTGCTCTCGTGTAATTAACTCAATAGTGCTCTCGTGTAATTAACTCGATAGTGCTCTCGTGTAATTAACTCAATAGTGCCGTCTTGTGTAATTAACTCGATATTGCTCTCGTGTAATTAACTCGATAGTGCTCTCGTGTAATTAACTCGATAGTGCTCTCATGTAATTAACTCGGGAGTGCTCTCGTGTAATTAACTCGATAGTGCTCTCGTGTAATTAACTCGATAGTGCCGTCTCGTGTAATTAACTCGATAGTGCTCTCGTGTAATTAACTCGATAGTGCTCTCATGTAATTAACTTGATAGTGCCATCTCGTGTAATTAACTCGATAGTGCCGTCTCGTGTAATTAACTCGATAGTGCTCTCATGTAATTAACTCGATAGTACTCTCGTGTAATTAACTCGATAGTGCCGTCTCGTGTAATTAACTCGATAGTGCTCTTGTGTAATTAACTCAATAGTGCTCTCGTGTAATTAACTCGATAGTGCTCTTGTGTAATTAACTCGATAGTGCCGTCTCGTGTAATTAACTCGATAGTGCTCTCGTGTAATTAACTCGATAGTGCTCTCGTGTAATTAACTCGATATTGCTCTCGTGTAATTAACTCAATAGTGCTCTCGTGTAATTAACTCGATAGTGCTCTCGTGTAATTAACTCGATAGTGCTCTCGTGTAATTAACTCAATAGTGCCGTTTTCGTGTGATTAACTCGATAGTGCTCTCGTGTAATTAACTCGATAGTGCTCTTGTGTAATTAACTCGAGAGTGCCGTCTCGTGTAATTAACTCGATAGTGCTCTCGTGTAATTAACTCAATAGTGCCGTTTTCGTGTAATTAACTCGATAGTGCTCTCGTGTAATTAACTCAATAGTGCCGTTTTCGTGTAATTAACTCGATAGTGCTCTCGTGTAATTAACTCGATAGTGCTCTTGTGTAATTAACTCGATAGTGCCGTCTCGTGTAATTAACTAGATAGTGCTCTCGTGTAATTAACTCGATAGTGCTCTTGTGTAATTAACTCGATAGTGCCGTCTCGTGTAATTAACTCGATAGTGCTCTCGTGTAATTAACTCGATAGTGCTCTCGTGTGATTAACTCGATAGTGCTCTCGTGTAATTAACTCGATAGTGCTCTCGTGTAATTAACTCGATATTGCTCTCGTGTAATTAACTCGATAGTGCTCTCGTGTAATTAACTCAATAGTGCCGTCTCGTGTAATTAACTCGATAGTGCTCTCGTGTAATTAACTCGATAGTGCGCTCGTGTAATTAACTCGATAGTGCGCTCGTGTAATTAACTCGATAGTGCTCTCGTGTAATTAACTCGATAGTGCTCTCGTGTAATTAACTCGATAGTGCCGTCTCGTGTAATTAACTCGATAGTGCCGTCTCGTGTAATTAACTCGATAGTGCTCTCGTGTAATTAACTAGATAGTGCTCTCGTGTAATTAACTCGATATTGCTCTTGTGTAATTAACTCGATAGTGCCGTCTTGTGTAATTAACTCGATAGTGCTCTCGTGTAATTAACTCGATAGTGCTCTCGTGTAATTAACTCGATATTGCTCTCGTGTAATTAACTCGATAGTGCTCTCGTGTAATTTACTCGATATTGCTCTCGTGTAATTAACTCGATAGTGCTCTCGTGTAATTAACTCAATAGTGCCGTCTTGTGTAATGAACTCAATAGTGCCGTCTTGTGTAATTAACTCGATAGTGCTCTCGTGTAATTAACTCGATAGTGCCGTCTCGTGTAATTAACTCGATAGTGCTCTCGTGTAATTAACTCGATAGTGCTCTCGTGTAATTAACTCGATATTGCTCTCGTGTAATTAACTCGATAGTGCTCTCGTGTAATTAACTCGATAGTTCCGTCTCGTGTAATTAACTCGATAGTGCTCTCGTGTAATTAACTCGATAGTGCTCTCGTGTAATTAACTCGATAGTGCTCTCGTGTAATTAACTCGATAGTGCCTCGTGTAATTAACTCGATAGTGCTCTCGTGTAATTAACTCGATAGTGCTCTCGTGTAATTAACTCGATAGTGCTCTCGTGTAATTAACTCGATAGTGCTCTCGTGTAATTAACTCGATAGTGCTCTCGTGTAATTAACTCGATAGTGCTCTCGTGTAATTAACTCGATAGTGCCGTCTCGTGTAATTAACTCGATAGTGCTCTCGTGTAATTAACTCGATAGTGCTCTCGTGTAATTAACTCGATAGTGCTCTCGTGTAATTAACTCGATAGTGCTCTCGTGTAATTAACTCGATAGTGCCGTCTCGTGTAATTAACTCGATAGTGCTCTCGTGTAATTAACTCGATAGTGCTCTCGTGTAATTTACTCGATAGTGCTCTCGTGTAATTAACTCGATATTGCTCTCGTGTAATTAACTCGATAGTGCTCTCGTGTAATTAACTCGATAGTGCTCTCGTGTAATTAACTCGATAGTGCTCTCGTGTAATTAACTCGATAGTGCTCTCGTGTAATTAACTCGATAGTGCTCTCGTGTAATTAACTCGATAGTGCCGTCTCGTGTAATTAACTCGATAGTGCTCTCGTGTAATTAACTCGATAGTGCTCTCGTGTAATTAACTCGATAGTGCTCTCGTGTAATTAACTCGATAGTGCTCTCGTGTAATTAACTCGATAGTGCTCTCGTGTAATTAACTCGATAGTGCTCTCGTGTAATTAACTCGATAGTGCTCTCGTGTAATTAACTCGATAGTGCTCTCGTGTAATTAACTCGATAGTGCTCTCGTGTAATTAACTCGATAGTGCTCTCGTGTAATTAACTCGATAGTGCTCTCGTGTAATTAACTCGATAGTGCTCTCGTGTAATTAACTCGATAGTGCGTCTCGTGTAATTAACTCGATAGTGCTCTCGTGTAATTAACTCGATAGTGCTCTCGTGTAATTAACTCGATAGTGCCGTCTCGTGTAATTAACTCGATAGTGCTCTTGTGTAATTAACTCGATAGTGCTCTCGTGTAATTAACTCGATAGTGCTCTCGTGTAATTAACTCGATAGTTGCGTCTCGTGTAATTAACTCGATAGTGCTCTCGTGTAATTAACTCGATAGTGCTCTCGTGTAATTAACTCGATAGTGCTCTCGTGTAATTAACTCGATAGTGCTCTCGTGTAATTAACTCGATAGTGCGTCTCGTGTAATTAACTCGATAGTGCCTCGTGTAATTAACTCGATAGTGCTCTCGTGTAATTAACTCGATAGTGCTCTCGTGTAATTAACTCGATAGTGCCGTCTCGTGTAATTAACTCGATAGTGCTCTCGTGTAATTAACTCGATAGTGCTCTCGTGTAATTAACTCGATAGTGCCGTCTCGTGTAATTAACTCGATAGTGCTCTCGTGTAATTAACTCGATAGTGCTCTCGTGTAATTAACTCGATAGTGCTCTCGTGTAATTAACTCGATAGTGCCGTCTTGTGTAATTAACTCGATAGTGCTCTCGTGTAATTAACTCGATAGTGCTCTCGTGTAATTAACTCGATAGTGCTCTCGTGTAATTAACTCGATAGTGCTCTCGTGTAATTAACTCGATAGTGCTCTCGTGTAATTAACTCGATAGTGCTCTCGTGTAATTAACTCGATAGTGCTCTCGTGTAATTAACTCGATAGTGCTCTCGTGTAATTAACTCGATAGTGCTCTCGTGTAATTAACTCGATAGTGCGTCTTCGTGTAATTAACTCGATAGTGCTCTCGTGTAATTAACTCGATAGTGCTCTCTGTGTAATTAACTCGATAGTGCTCTCGTGTAATTAACTCGATAGTGCCGTCTCGTGTAATTAACTCGATATTGCTCTCGTGTAATTAACTCGATAGTGCCTTCGTGTATTAACTCGATAGTGCCGTCTCGTGTAATTAACTCGATAGTGCGTCTTGTGTAATTAACTCGATAGTGCCGTCTCGTGTAATTAACTCGTTAGTGCCGTCTCGTGTAATTAACTCGATAGTGCTCTCGTGTAATTAACTCGATAGTGCTCTCGTGTAATTAACTCGATAGTGCTCTTCTGTGTAATTAACTCGATAGTGCTCTCGTGGAATTAACACGATAGTGCTCTCGTGTAATTAACTCGATAGTGCTCTCGTTAATTAAACTCGATTAGTGCCGTCTGTGTAATTAACTCGATAGTGCGTCTCGTGTAATTAACTCGTTAGTGCTCTCGTGTAATAACTCGATAGGCTCTCGTTGTATTAACTCGATAGTGCTTCTCGTGTAATTAACTCGATAGTGCTCTCGTGTAATTAACTCGATAGTGCTCTCGTGTAATTAACTCGATAGTGCCTCGTCGTGTAATTAACTCGATAGTGCCGTCTCGTGTAATTAACTCTGATATTGCTCTCGTGTAATTAACTAGATAGTGCTCTCGTGTAATTAACTCGATAGTGCGTCTTGTGTAATTAACTCGATAGTGCTCTCGTGTAATTAACTCGATAGTGGCTCTCGTGTAATTAACTCGATAGTGCTCTCGTGTAATTAACTCGATAGTGCTCTCGTGTAATTAACTCGATAGTGCTCTCGTGTAATTAACTCGATAGTGCTCTCGTGTAATTAACTCGATAGTGCTCTCGTGTAATTAACTCGATAGTGCTCTCGTGTAATTAACTCGATAGTGCTCTCGTGTAATTAACTCGATAGTGCTCTCGTGTAATTAACTCGATAGTGCCTCTCGTGTAATTAACTCGATAGTGCTCTCGTGTAATTAACTCGATAGTGCTCTCGTGTAATTAACTCGATAGTGCTCTCGTGTAATTAACTCGATAGTGCGTCTCGTGTAATTAACTCGATAGTGCTCTCGTGTAATTAACTCGATAGTGCTCTCGTGTAATTAACTCGATAGTGCGTCTCGTGTAATTAACTCGATAGTGCTCTCGTGTAATTAACTCGATAGTGCTCTCGTGTAATTAACTCGATAGTGCCGTCTCGTGTAATTAACTCGATAGTGCTCTCGTGTAATTAACTCGATATTGCTCTCGTGTAATTAACTCGATAGTGCTCTCGTGTAATTAACTCGATAGTGCTCTCGTGTAATTAACTCGATAGTGCTCTTGTGTAATTAACTCGATAGTGCTCTCGTGTAATTAACTCGATAGTGCTCTCGTGTAATTAACTCGATAGTGCTCTCGTGTAATTAACTCGATAGTGCTCTCGTGTAATTAACTCGATAGTGCCTCTCGTGTAATTAACTCGATAGTGCTCTCGTGTAATTAACTCGATAGTGCTCTCGTGTAATTAACTCGATAGTGCTCTCGTGTAATTAACTCGATAGTGCTCTCGTGTAATTAACTCGATAGTGCTCTCGTGTAATTAACTCGATAGTGCTCTCGTGTAATTAACTCGATAGTGCTCTCGTGTAATTAACTCGATAGTGCCGTCTCGTGTAATTAACTCGATAGTGCTCTCGTGTAATTAACTCGATATTGCTCTCGTGTAATTAACTCGATAGTGCTCTCGTGTAATTAACTCGATAGTGCTCTCGTGTAATTAACTCGATATTGCTCTCGTGTAATTAACTCGATAGTGCTCTCGTGTAATTAACTCGATAGTGCGTCTCGTGTAATTAACTCGATAGTGCTCTCGTGTAATTAACTCGATAGTGCTCTCGTGTAATTAACTCGATAGTGCTCTCGTGTAATTAACTCGATAGTGCTCTCGTGTAATTAACTCGATAGTGCTCTCGTGTAATTAACTCGATAGTGCCGTCTCGTGTAATTAACTCGATAGTGCTCTCGTGTAATTAACTCGATAGTGCTCTCGTGTAATTAACTCGATAGTGCTCTCAGTGTAATTAACTCGATAGTGCCTCTCGTGTAATTAACTCGATAGTGCTCTCGTGTAATTAACTCGATAGTGCTCTCGTGTAATTAACTCGATAGTGCTCTCGTGTAATTAACTCGATAGTGCTCTCGTGTAATTAACTCGATAGTGCTCTCGTGTAATTAACTCGATAGTGCTCTCGTGTAATTAACTCGATAGTGCTCTCGTGTAATTAACTCGATAGTGCCGTCTCGTGTAATTAACTCGATAGTGCTCTCGTGTAATTAACTCGATAGTGCTCTCGTGTAATTAACTCGATAGTGCCGTCTCGTGTAATTAACTCGATAGTGCTCTCGTGTAATTAACTCGATAGTGCTCTCGTGTAATTAACTCGATAGTGCTCTCGTGTAATTAACTCGATAGTGCTCTCGTGTAATTAACTCGATAGTGCTCTCGTGTAATTAACTCGATAGTGCTCTCGTGTAATTAACTCGATAGTGCGTCTCGTGTAATTAACTCGATAGTGCTCTCGTGTAATTAACTCGATAGTGCTCTCGTGTAATTAACTCGATAGTGCTCTCGTGTAATTAACTCGATAGTGCTCTCGTGTAATTAACTCGATAGTGCTCTCGTGTAATTAACTCGATAGTGCTCTCGTGTAATTAACTCGATAGTGCTCTCGTGTAATTAACTCGATAGTGCTCTCGTGTAATTAACTCGATAGTGCTCTCGTGTAATTAACTCGATAGTGCTCTCGTGTAATTAACTCGATAGTGCTCTCGTGTAATTAACTCGATAGTGCTCTCGTGTAATTAACTCGATAGTGCTCTCGTGTAATTAACTCGATAGTGCTCTCGTGTAATTAACTCGATAGTGCTCTCGTGTAATTAACTCGATAGTGCTCTCGTGTAATTAACTCGATAGTGCTCTCGTGTAATTAACTCGATAGTGCTCTCGTGTAATTAACTCGATAGTGCCTCTCGTGTAATTAACTCGATAGTGCCGTCTGTGTAATTAACTCGATAGTGCCTCTCGTGTAATTAACTCGATAGTGCTCTCGTGTAATTAACTCGATAGTGCTCTCGTGTAATTAACTCGATAGTGCTCTCGTGTAATTAACTCGATAGTGCTCTCGTGTAATTAACTCGATAGTGCTCTCGTGTAATTAACTCGATAGTGCTCTCGTGTAATTAACTCGATAGTGCTCTCGTGTAATTAACTCGATAGTGCCGTCTCGTGTAATTAACTCGATAGTGCTCTCGTGTAATTAACTCGATAGTGCTCTCGTGTAATTAACTCGATAGTGCTCTCGTGTAATTAACTCGATAGTGCCGTCTCGTGTAATTAACTCGATAGTGCTCTCGTGTAATTAACTCGATAGTGCTCTCGTGTAATTAACTCGATAGTGCTCTCGTGTAATTAACTCGATAGTGCTCTCGTGTAATTAACTCGATAGTGCTCTCGTGTAATTAACTCGATAGTGCTCTCGTGTAATTAACTCGATAGTGCTCTCGTGTAATTAACTCGATAGTGCGTCTCGTGTAATTAACTCGATAGTGCTCTCGTGTAATTAACTCGATAGTGCTCTCGTGTAATTAACTCGATAGTGCTCTCGTGTAATTAACTCGATAGTGCTCTCGTGTAATTAACTCGATAGTGCTCTCGTGTAATTAACTCGATAGTGCTCTCGTGTAATTAACTCGATAGTGCTCTCGTGTAATTAACTCGATAGTGCCGTCTCGTGTAATTAACTCGATAGTGCTCTCGTGTAATTAACTCGATAGTGCTCTCGTGTAATTAACTCGATAGTGCTCTCGTGTAATTAACTCGATAGTGCTCTCGTGTAATTAACTCGATAGTGCGTCTCGTGTAATTAACTCGATAGTGCTCTCGTGTAATTAACTCGATAGTGCTCTCGTGTAATTAACTCGATAGTGCTCTCGTGTAATTAACTCGATAGTGCTCTCGTGTAATTAACTCGATAGTGCTCTCGTGTAATTAACTCGATAGTGCTCTCGTGTAATTAACTCGATAGTGCTCTCGTGTAATTAACTCGATAGTGCTCTCGTGTAATTAACTCGATAGTGCCGTCTCGTGTAATTAACTCGATAGTGCTCTCGTGTAATTAACTCGATAGTGCCTCTCGTGTAATTAACTCGATAGTGCGTCTCGTGTAATTAACTCGATAGTGCCTCTCGTGTAATTAACTCGATAGTGCTCTCGTGTAATTAACTCGATAGTGCTCTCGTGTAATTAACTCGATAGTGCTCTCGTGTAATTAACTCGATAGTGCTCTCGTGTAATTAACTCGATAGTGTTCTCGTGTAATTAACTCGATAGTGCTCTCGTGTAATTAACTCGATAGTGCTCTTGTGTAATTAACTCGATAGTGCCGTCTCGTGTAATTAACTCGATAGTGCTCTCGTGTAATTAACTCGATAGTGCTCTCGTGTAATTAACTCGATAGTGCTCTCGTGTAATTAACTCGATAGTGCTCTCGTGTAATTAACTCGATAGTGCTCTCGTGTAATTAACTCGATAGTGCTCTCGTGTAATTAACTCGATAGTGCCGTCTCGTGTAATTAACTCGATAGTGCTCTCGTGTAATTAACTCGATAGTGCTCTCGTGTAATTAACTCGATAGTGCTCTTCGTGTAATTAACTCGATAGTGCTCTCGTGTAATTAACTCGATAGTGCTCTCGTGTAATTAACTCGATAGTGCTCTCGTGTAATTAACTCGATAGTGCTCTCGTGTAATTAACTCGATAGTGCTCTCGTGTAATTAACTCGATAGTGCTCTCGTGTAATTAACTCGATAGTGCTCTCGTGTAATTAACTCGATAGTGCTCTCGTGTAATTAACTCGATAGTGCTCTCGTGTAATTAACTCGATAGTGCCGTCTAGTGTAATTAACTCGATAGTGCTCTCGTGTAATTAACTCGATAGTGCTCTCGTGTAATTAACTCGATAGTGCTCTCGTGTAATTAACTCGATAGTGCTCTCGTGTAATTAACTCGATAGTGCCGTCTCGTGTAATTAACTCGATAGTGCTCTCGTGTAATTAACTCGATAGTGCTCTCGTGTAATTAACTCGATAGTGCCGTCTCGTGTAATTAACTCGATAGTGCTCTCGTGTAATTAACTCGATAGTGCTCTCGTGTAATTAACTCGATAGTGCTCTCGTGTAATTAACTCGATAGTGCTCTCGTGTAATTAACTCGATAGTGCTCTCGTGTAATTAACTCGATAGTGCTCTCGTGTAATTAACTCGATAGTGCTCTCGTGTAATTAACTCGATAGTGCTCTCGTGTAATTAACTCGATAGTGCTCTCGTGTAATTAACTCGATAGTTGCGTCTCGTGTAATTAACTCGATAGTGCTCTCGTGTAATTAACTCGATATTGCTCTCGTGTAATTAACTCGATAGTGCGTCTCGTGTAATTAACTCGATAGTGCCGTCTCGTGTAATTAACTCGATAGTGCTCTCGTGTAATTAACTCGATAGTGCTCTCGTGTAATTAACTCGATAGTGCTCTCGTGTAATTAACTCGATAGTGCTCTCGTGTAATTAACTCGATAGTGCTCTCGTGTAATTAACTCGATATTGCTCTCGTGTAATTAACTCGATAGTGCTCTCGTGTAATTAACTCGATAGTGCCGTCTCGTGTAATTAACTCGATAGTGCTCTCGTGTAATTAACTCGATATTGCTCTCGTGTAATTAACTCGAATAGTGCTCTCGTGTAATTAACTCGATAGTGCTCTCGTGTAATTAACTCAATAGTGCCGTCTGTGTAATTAACTCGATAGTGCTCTCGTGTAATTAACTCGATAGTGCGTCTCGTGTAATTAACTCGATAGTGCTCTCGTGTAATTAACTCGATAGTGCTCTCGTGTAATTAACTCGATAGTGCTCTCGTGTAATTAACTCGATAGTGCCGTCTCGTGTAATTAACTCGATAGTGCTCTCGTGTAATTAACTCGATAGTGCTCTCAGTGTAATTAACTCGATAGTGCCTCTCGTGTAATTAACTCGATAGTGCCGTCTCGTGTAATTAACTCGATAGTGCTCTCAGTGTAATTAACTCGATAGTGACTCTCGTGTAATTAACTCGATAGTGCCTCTCGTGTAATTAACTCGATAGTGCTCTTGTGTAATTAACTCGATAGTGCTCTCGTGTAATTAACTCGATAGTGCTCTTGTGTAATTAACTCGATAGTGCCGTCTCGTGTAATTAACTCGATAGTGCTCTCGTGTAATTAACTCGATAGTGCTCTCGTGTAATTAACTCGATATTGCTCTCGTGTAATTAACTCGATAGTGCTCTCGTGTAATTAACTCGATAGTGCTCTCGTGTAATTAACTCGATAGTGCTCTCGTGTAATTAACTCGATAGTGCCTCTCGTGTAATTAACTCGATAGTGCTCTCGTGTAATTAACTCGATAGTGCTCTTGTGTAATTAACTCGATAGTGCCGTCTCGTGTAATTAACTCGATAGTGCTCTCGTGTAATTAACTCAATAGTGCCGTTTTTGTGTAATTAACTCGATAGTGCTCTCGTGTAATTAACTCAATAGTGCTTTCGTGTAATTAACTCGATAGTGCTCTCGTGTAATTAACTCGATAGTGCTCTTGTGTAATTAACTCGATAGTGCCGTCTCGTGTAATTAACTCGATAGTGCTCTCGTGTAATTAACTCGATAGTGCTCTTGTGTAATTAACTCGATAGTGCCGTCTCGTGTAATTAACTCGATAGTGCTCTCGTGTAATTAACTCGATAGTGCTCTCGTGTAATTAACTCGATAGTGCTCTCGTGTAATTAACTCGATAGTGCTCTCGTGTAATTAACTCGATATTGCTCTCGTGTAATTAACTCGATAGTGCTCTCGTGTAATTAACTCGATAGTGCCGTCTCGTGTAATTAACTCGATAGTGCTCTCGTGTAATTAACTCGATAGTGCGCTCGTGTAATTAACTCGATAGTGCTCTCGTGTAATTAACTCGATAGTGCTCTCGTGTAATTAACTCGATAGTGCTCTCGTGTAATTAACTCGATAGTGCCGTCTCGTGTAATTAACTCGATAGTGCCGTCTCGTGTAATTAACTCGATAGTGCTCTCGTGTAATTAACTCGATAGTGCTCTCGTGTAATTAACTCGATATTGCTCTTGTGTAATTAACTCGATAGTGCCGTCTTGTGTAATTAAACTCGATAGTGCTCTCGTGTAATTAACTCGATAGTGCTCTCGTGTAATTAACTCGATATTGCTCTCGTGTAATTAACTCGATAGTGCTCTCGTGTAATTTACTCGATATTGCTCTCGTGTAATTAACTCGATAGTGCTCTCGTGTAATTAACTCAATAGTGCCGTCTTGTGTAATTAACTCAATAGTGCCGTCTTGTGTAATTAACTCGATAGTGCTCTCGTGTAATTAACTCGATATTGCTCTCGTGTAATTAACTCGATAGTTGCGTCTCGTGTAATTAACTCGATAGTGCTCTCGTAATTAACTCGATATTGCTCTCGTGTAATTAACTCGATATTGCTCTCGTGTAATTAACTCGATAGTGCCGTCTCGTGTAATTAACTCGATAGTGCTCTCGTGTAATTAACTCGATATTGCTCTCGTGTAATAAACTCGATAGTGCTCTCGTGTAATTAACTCGATAGTGCTCTCGTGTAATTAACTCGATAGTGCTCTCGTGTAATTAACTCGATAGTGCTCTCGTGTAATTAACTCGATAGTGCCTCTCGTGTAATTAACTCGATAGTGCTCTCGTGTAATTAACTCGATAGTGCTCTCGTGTAATTAACTCGATAGTGCTCTCGTGTAATTAACTCGATAGTGCCGTCTCGTGTAATTAACTCGATATTGCTCTCGTGTAAT
>CM059447.1:44351863-44573076 GCA_030390025.1 Squalus acanthias | reverse complement strand
GTGTAATTAACTCGATAGTGCTCTCGTGTAATTAACTCGATAGTGCTCTCGTGTAATTAACTCGATAGTGCTCTTGTGTAATTAACTCGATAGTGCTCTCGTGTAATTAACTGCGATAGTGCGTCTCGTGTAATTAACTCGATAGTTGCTCTCTCGTGTAATTAACTCTATAGTGCCTCTGTGTAATAACTCGATAGTGCTCTCGTGTAATTAACTCGATAGTGCCGTCTCGTGTAATTAACTCGATATTGCTCTCTGTGTAATTAACTCGATAGTGCTCTCGTGTAATTAACTCGATAGTGCTCTTGTGTAATTAACTCGATAGTTGCCGTCTCTGTAATTAACCTCGATATTGCTCTCGTGTAATTAACTAATAGTGCTCTCGTGTAATTAACTCGATATGCGTCTCGTGTAATTACTCGATAGTGCTCTCGTGTAATTAACTCGATAGTGCAGTCTCGTGTAATTAACTCGATAGTGCCGTCTCGTGTAATTAACTCGATAGTGCCGTCTCGTGTAATTAACTCGATAGTGCTCTCTCGTGTAATTAACTCGATAGTGCTCTCGTGTAATTAACTCGATAGTGCTCTTGTGTAATTAACTCGATAGTGCTCTCGTGTAATTAACTCGATAGTGCTCTCGTGTAATTAACTCGATAGTGCTCTCGTGTAATTAACTCGATAGTGCTCTCGTGTAATTAACTCGATAGTGCCGTCTCGTGTAATTAACTCGCGTGTGCTATCAGTAATTATCGATAGTGCCGTCTCGTGTAATTAACTCGATAGTTGCCCTCGTGTAATTAACTCGATAGTGCTCTCGTGTAATTAACTCGATAGTGCTCTCGTGTAATTAACTCGATAGTGCTCTCGTGTAATTAACTCGATATTGCTCTCGTGTAATTAACTCGATAGTGCTCTCGTGTAATTAACTCGATAGTGCTCTCGTGTAATTAACTCGATAGTGCTCTCGTGTAATTAACTCGATAGTGCTCTCGTGTAATTAACTTGTCTCTGTGTAATTAACTCGATATTGCTCTCGTGTAATTAACTCGATAGTGCTCTCGTGTAATTAACTCGATAGTGCCGTCTCGTGTAATTAACTCGATAGTGCCGTCTTGTGTAATTAACTCGATAGTGCTCTCGTGTAATTAACTCTCGATAGTGCTCTCGTGTAATTAACTCGATAGTGCTCTCGTGTAATTAACTCGATATTGCTCTCGTGTAATTAACTCGATAGTGCTCTCGTGTAATTAACTCGATAGTGCTCTCGTGTAATTAACTCGATAGTGCTCTCGTGTAATTAACTCGATAGTGCTCTCGTGTAATTAACTCGATATTGCTCTCGTGTAATTAACTCGATAGTGCTCTCGTGTAATTAACTCGATAGTGCTCTCGTGTAATTAACTCGATAGTGCTTCTCGTGTAATTAACTCGATAGTGCTCTGTGTAATTAACTCGATAGTGCTCTCGTGTAATTAACTCGATATGCTCTCGTGTAATTAACTCGATAGTGCTGTCTCGTGTAATTAACTCGATAGTGCTCTCGTGTAATTAACTCGATAGTGCCGTCTTGTGTAATTAACTCGATAGTGCCGTCTTGTGTAATTAACTCGATAGTGCTCTCGTGTAATTAACTCGATATTGCTCTCGTGTAATTAACTCGATAGTGCTCTCGTGTAATTAACTCGATAGTGCTCTCGTGTAATTAACTCGATAGTGCTCTCGTGTAATTAACTCGATAGTGCTCTCGTGTAATTAACTCGATAGTGCTCTCGTGTAATTAACTCGATAGTGCTCTCGTGTAATTAACTCGATAGTGCTCTCGTGTAATTAACTCGATAGTGCTCTCGTGTAATTAACTCGATAGTGCTCTCGTGTAATTAACTCGATAGTGCCGTCTCGTGTAATTAACTCGATAGTGCCGTCTCGTGTAATTAACTCGATAGTGCCCTCGTGTAATTAACTCGATAGTGCTCTCGTGTAATTAACTCGATAGTGCCTCTCGTGTAATTAACTCGATAGTGCTCTCGTGTAATTAACTCGATAGTGCTCTCGTGTAATTAACTCGATAGTGCTCTCGTGTAATTAACTCGATAGTGCTCTCGTGTAATTAACTCGATAGTGCTCTCGTGTAATTAACTCGATAGTGCTCTCGTGTAATTAACTCGATAGTGCTCTCATGTAATTAACTCGATAGTGCCGTCTCGTGTAATTAACTCGATATTGCTCTCGTGTAATTAACTCGATAGTGCTCTCGTGTAATTAACTCGATAGTGCTCTCGTGTAATTAACTCGATAGTGCTCTTGTGTAATTAACTCGATAGTGCCGTCTCGTGTAATTAACTCGATAGTGCTCTCGTGTAATTAACTCGATAGTGCTCTCGTGTAATTAACTCGATAGTGCGTCTCGTGTAATTAACTCGATAGTGCTCTCGTGTAATTAACTCGATAGTGCCTCGTGTAATTAACTCGATAGTGCTCTCGTGTAATTAACTCGATAGTGCTCTCGTGTAATTAACTCGATAGTGCCGTCTCGTGTAATTAACTCGATAGTGCTCTCTGTGTAATTAACTCGATATTGCTCTCGTGTAATTAACTCGATAGTGCTCTCGTGTAATTAACTCGATAGTGCTCTCGTGTAATTAACTCGATAGTGCTCTCGTGTAATTAACTCGATAGTGCTCTCGTGTAATTAACTCGATAGTGCTCTCGTGTAATTAACTCGATAGTGCCGTCTCGTGTAATTAACTCGATAGTGCTCTCGTGTAATTAACTCGATAGTGCTCTCGTGTAATTAACTCGATAGTGCCGTCTTGTGTAATTAACTCTCGATAGTGCTCTCGTGTAATTAACTCGATATTGCTCTCGTGTAATTAACTCGATAGTGCTCTCGTGTAATTAACTCGATAGTGCTCTCGTGTAATTAACTCGATAGTGCTCTCGTGTAATTAACTCGATAGTGCTCTCGTGTAATTAACTCGATATTGCTCTCGTGTAATTAACTCGATAGTGCTCTCGTGTAATTAACTCGATAGTGCTCTCGTGTAATTAACTCGATAGTGCCGTCTTGTGTAATTAACTCGATATTGCTCTCGTGTAATTAACTCGATAGTGCTCTCGTGTAATTAACTCGATAGTGCTCTCGTGTAATTAACTCGATAGTGCTCTCGTGTAATTAACTCGATAGTGCTCTCGTGTAATTAACTCGATAGTGCTCTCGTGTAATTAACTCGATAGTGCTCTCGTGTAATTAACTCGATAGTGCTCTCGTGTAATTAACTCGATAGTGCTCTCGTGTAATTAACTCGATAGTGCTCTCGTGTAATTAACTCGATAGTGCTCTCGTGTAATTAACTCGATAGTGCTCTCGTGTAATTAACTCGATAGTGCTCTCGTGTAATTAACTCGATAGTGCTCTCGTGTAATTAACTCGATAGTGCTCTCGTGTAATTAACTCGATAGTGCTCTCGTGTAATTAACTCGATAGTGCCTCTCGTGTAATTAACTCGATAGTGCTCTCGTGTAATTAACTCGATAGTGTCGAACTCTCGTGTAATTAACTCGATATTGCTCTCGTGTAATTAACTCGATAGTGCTCTCGTGTAATTAACTCGATAGTGCTCTCGTGTAATTAACTCGATAGTGCTCTCGTGTAATTAACTCGATAGTGCCGTCTCGTGTAATTAACTCGATAGTGCTCTCGTGTAATTAACTCGATAGTGCTCTCGTGTAATTAACTCGATAGTGCCGTCTCGTGTAATTAACTCGATAGTGCTCTCGTGTAATTAACTCGATAGTGCCGTCTCGTGTAATTAACTCGATAGTGCCGTCTCGTGTAATTAACTCGATAGTGCTCTCGTGTAATTAACTCGATAGTGCTCTCGTGTAATTAACTCGATATGCTCTCGTGTAATTAACTCGATAGTGCCTCTCGTGTAATTAACTCGATAGTGCTCTCTGTAATTAACTCGATAGTGCTCTCGTGTAATTAACTCGATAGTGCCGTCTCGTGTAATTAACTCGATAGTGCGCTTGTGTAATTAACTCGATAGTGCTCTTGTGTAATTAACGTGATAGTGCTCTCGTGTAATTAACTCGATAGTGCTCTCGTGTA
Source organism: Squalus acanthias (assembly GCA_030390025.1). NCBI lineage: Eukaryota > Metazoa > Chordata > Chondrichthyes > Squaliformes > Squalidae > Squalus > Squalus acanthias. Next base: position 44,568,963 of record CM059447.1, on the reverse strand, counting down.
ATTAACTCGATATTGCTCTCGTGTAATTAACTCGATAGTGCTCTCGTGTAATTAACTCAATAGTGCCGTCTCGTGTAATTAACTCGATAGTGCTCTCGTGTAATTAACTCGATAGTGCTCTCGTGTAATTAACTCGATAGTGCGCTCGTGTAATTAACTCGATAGTGCTCTCGTGTAATTAACTCGATAGTGCTTCGTGTAATTAACTCGATAGTGCCTCTCGTGTAATTAACTCGATAGTGCCGTCTCGTGTAATTAACTCGATAGTGCTCTCGTGTAATTAACTCGATAGTGCTCTCGTGTAATTAACTCGATAGTGCTCTCGTGTAATTAACTCGATAGTGCCGTCTCGTGTAATTAACTCGATAGTGCTCTCGTGTAATTAACTCGATAGTGCTCTCGTGTAATTAACTCGATAGTGCCTCTCGTGTAATTAACTCGATAGTGCTCTCGTGTAATTAACTCGATATTGCTCTCGTGTAATTAACTCGATAGTGCTCTCGTGTAATTAACTCGATAGTGCCGTCTCGTGTAATTAACTCGATAGTGCCTCTCGTGTAATTAACTCGATAGTGCTCTCGTGTAATTAACTCGATAGTGCTCTCGTGTAATTAACTCGATAGTGCTCTCGTGTAATTAACTCGATAGTGCTCTCGTGTAATTAACTCGATAGTGCTCTCGTGTAATTAACTCGATAGTGCTCCGTGTAATTAACTCGATAGTGCCGTCTCGTGTAATTAACTCGATAGTGCCGTCTCGTGTAATTAACTCGATAGTGCTCTCGTGTAATTAACTCGATAGTGCTCTCGTGTAATTAACTCGATAGTGCCGTCTCGTGTAATTAACTCAATAGTGCTCTGTGTAATTAACTCGATAGTGCTCTCGTGTAATTAACTCGATAGTGCTCTCGTGTAATTAACTCGATAGTGCTCTCGTGTAATTAACTCGATAGTGCTCTCGTGTAATTAACTCGATAGTGCTCTCGTGTAATTAACTCGATAGTGCTCTCGTGTAATAACTCGATAGTGCTCTCGTGTAATTAACTCGATAGTGCTCTCGTGTAATTAACTCGATAGTGCTCTCGTGTAATTAACTCGATAGTGCCGTCTCGTGTAATTAACTCGATAGTGCCGTCTCGTGTAATTAACTCGATAGTGCTCTCGTGTAATTAACTCGATAGTGCTCTCGTGTAATTAACTCGATAGTGCTCTCGTGTAATTAACTCGATATTGCTCTCGTGTAATTAACTCGATAGTGCTCTCGTGTAATTAACTCGATAGTGCCTCGTGTAATTAACTCGATAGTGCTCTCGTGTAATTAACTCGATAGTGCTCTCGTGTAATTAACTCGATAGTGCTCTCGTGTAATTAACTCGATAGTGCCGTCTCGTGTAATTAACTCGATAGTGCTCTCGTGTAATTAACTCGATAGTGCTCTCGTGTAATTAACTCGATAGTGCTCTCGTGTAATTAACTCGATAGTGCTCTCGTGTAATTAACTCGATAGTGCTCTCGTGTAATTAACTCGATAGTGCTCTCGTGTAATTAACTCGATAGTGCTCTCGTGTAATTAACTCGATAGTGCTCTCGTGTAATTAACTCGATAGTGCTCTCGTGTAATTAACTCGATAGTGCTCTCGTGTAATTAACTCGATATTGCTCTCGTGTAATTAACTCGATAGTGCTCTCGTGTAATTAACTCGATAGTGCCGTCTCGTGTAATTAACTCGATAGTGCTCTCGTGTAATTAACTCGATAGTGCTCTCGTGTAATTAACTCGATAGTGCTCTCGTGTAATTAACTCGATAGTGCCGTCTCGTGTAATTAACTCGATAGTGCTCTCGTGTAATTAACTCGATAGTGCTCTCGTGTAATTAACTCGATAGTGCTCTCGTGTAATTAACTCGATAGTGCTCTCGTGTAATTAACTCGATATTGCTCTCATGTAATTAACTCGATAGTGCTCTCGTGTAATTAACTCGACAGTGCTCTCATGTAATTAACTCGATAGTTCCGTCTCGTGTAATTAACTCGATAGTGCTGTCTCGTGTAATTAACTCGATAGTGCTCTCGTGTAATTAACTCGACAGTGCTCTCATGTAATTAACTCGATAGTTCCGTCTCGTGTAATTAACTCGATAGTGCTGTCTCGTGTAATTAACGCAATATTGCTCTCGTGTAATTAACTCGATAGTGCCGTCTCGTGTAATTAACTCGATAGTGCCGTCTCGTGTAATTAACTCGATAGTGCTCTCGTGTAATTAACTCGATAGTGCTCTCGTGTAATTAACTCGATAGTGCCGTCTCGTGTAATTAACTCGATAGTGCTCTCGTGTAATTAACTCGATAGTGCTCTCGTGTAATTAACTCGATAGTGCTCTCGTGTAATTAACTCGATAGTGCTCTCGTGTAATTAACTCGATAGTGCCGTCTCGTGTAATTAACTCGATAGTGCTCTCGTGTAATTAACTCGATATTGCTCTCGTGTAATTAACTCGATAGTGCTCTCGTGTAATTAACTCGATAGTGCTCTCGTGTAATTAACTCGATAGTGCTCTCGTGTAATTAACTCGATATTGCTCTCGTGTAATTAACTCGATAGTGCTCTCGTGTAATTAACTCGATAGTGCTCTCGTGTAATTAACTCGATAGTGCTCTCGTGTAATTAACTCGATAGTGCTCTCGTGTAATTAACTCGATAGTGCTCTCGTGTAATTAACTCGATAGTGCTCTCGTGTAATTAACTCGATAGTGCTCTCGTGTAATTAACTCGATAGTGCTCTCGTGTAATTAACTCGATAGTGCCGTCTCGTGTAATTAACTCGATAGTGCTCTCGTGTAATTAACTCGATAGTGCTCTCGTGTAATTAACTCGATAGTGCTCTTGTGTAATTAACTCGATAGTGCTCTCGTGTAATTAACTCGATAGTGCTCTCGTGTAATTAACTCGATAGTGCTCTCGTGTAATTAACTCGATAGTGCCGTCTCGTGTAATTAACTCGATAGTGCTCTCGTGTAATTAACTCGATAGTGCGTCTCGTGTAATTAACTCAATAGTGCCTCTCGTGTAATTAACTCGATATTGCTCTCGTGTAATTAACTCGATAGTGCTCTCGTGTAATTAACTCGATAGTGCTCTCGTGTAATTAACTCGATAGTGCTCTCGTGTAATTAACTCGATAGTGCTCTCGTGTAATTAACTCGATAGTGCTCTCGTGTAATTAACTCGATATTGCTCTCGTGTAATTAACTCGATAGTGCTCTCGTGTAATTAACTCGATATTGCTCTCGTGTAATTAACTCGATATTGCTCTCGTGTAATTAACTCGATAGTGCTCTCGTGTAATTAACTCGATAGTGCTCTCGTGTAATTAACTCGATAGTGCTCTCGTGTAATTAACTCGATAGTGCTCTCGTGTAATTAACTCGATAGTGCTCTCGTGTAATTAACTCGATAGTGCTCTCGTGTAATTAACTCGATAGTGCCGTCTCGTGTAATTAACTCGATAGTGCTCTCGTGTAATTAACTCGATAGTGCTCTCGTGTAATTAACTCGATAGTGCTCTCGTGTAATTAACTCGATAGTGCTCTCGTGTAATTAACTCGATATGCTCTCGTGTAATTAACTCGATAGTGCTCTCGTGTAATTAACTCGATAGTGCCGTCTCGTGTAATTAACTCGATAGTGCTCTCGTGTAATTAACTCGATAGTGCTCTCGTGTAATTAACTCGATAGTGCTCTCGTGTAATTAACTCGATAGTGCTCTCGTGTAATTAACTCGATAGTGCTCTCGTGTAATTAACTCGATAGTGCTCTCGTGTAATTAACTCGATAGTGCCGTCTCGTGTAATTAACTCGATAGTGCTCTCGTGTAATTAACTCGATAGTGCTCTCGTGTAATTAACTCGATAGTGCTCTCGTGTAATTAACTCGATAGTGCCGTCTCGTGTAATTAACTCGATAGTGCTCTCGTGTAATTAACTCGATAGTGCTCTCGTGTAATTAACTCGATAGTGCTCTCGTGTAATTAACTCGATAGTGCTCTCGTGTAATTAGCTCGATAGAGCTCATGTGTAATTAACTCGATAGTGCTCTCGTGTAATTAACTCGATAGTGCTCTCGTGTAATTAACTCGATAGTGCCGTCTTGTGTAATTAACTCGATAGTGCTCTCGTGTAATTAACTCGATAGTGCTCTCGTGTAATTAACTCGATAGTGCTCTCGTGTAATTAACTCGATAGTGCTCTCGTGTAATTAACTCGATATTGCTCTCGTGTAATTAACTCGATAGTGCTCTCGTGTAATTAACTCGATAGTGCCGTCTCGTGTAATTAACTCGATAGTGCTCTCGTGTAATTAACTCGATAGTGCTCTCGTGTAATTAACTCGATAGTGCTCTCGTGTAATTAACTCGATAGTGCTCTCGTGTAATTAACTCGATAGTGCTCTCGTGTAATTAACTCGATATTGCTCTCGTGTAATTAACTCGATAGTGCTCTCGTGTAATTAACTCGATAGTGCTCTCGTGTAATTAACTCGATAGTGCTCTCGTGTAATTAACTCGATAGTGCTCTCGTGTAATTAACTCGATAGTGCTCTCGTGTAATTAACTCGATAGTGCTCTCGTGTAATTAACTCGATAGTGCTCTCGTGTAATTAACTCGATAGTGCTCTCGTGTAATTAACTCGATAGTGCTCTCGTGTAATTAACTCGATAGTGCTCTCGTGTAATTAACTCGATAGTGCTCTCGTGTAATTAACTCGATAGTGCTCTCGTGTAATTAACTCGATAGTGCTCTCGTGTAATTAACTCGATAGTGCTCTCGTGTAATTAACTCGATAGTGCTCTCGTGTAATTAACTCGATAGTGCTCTCGTGTAATTAACTCGATAGTGCTCTCGTGTAATTAACTCGATAGTGCCGTCTCGTGTAATTAACTCGATAGTGCTCTCGTGTAATTAACTCGATAGTGCTCTCGTGTAATTAACTCGATAGTGCCTCTCTGTAATTAACTCGATAGTGCTCTCGTGTAATTAACTCGATAGTGCTCTCGTGTAATTAACTCGATAGTGCTCTCGTGTAATTAACTCGATAGTGCTCTCGTGTAATTAACTCGATAGTGCTCTCGTGTAATTAACTCGATAGTGCGTCTCGTGTAATTAACTCGATAGTGCTCTCGTGTAATTAACTCGATAGTGCTCTCGTGTAATTAACTCGATAGTGCTCTCGTGTAATTAACTCGATAGTGCTCTCGTGTAATTAACTCGATAGTGCTCTCGTGTAATTAACTCGATAGTGCTCTCGTGTAATTAACTCGATAGTGCCGTCTCGTGTAATTAACTCGATAGTGCTCTCGTGTAATTAACTCGATAGTGCTCTCGTGTATTAACTCAATAGTGCCTCTCGTGTAATTAACTCGATAGTGCTCTCGTGTAATTAACTCGATAGTGCCGTCTCGTGTAATTAACTCGATAGTGCTCTCGTGTAATTAACTCGATAGTGCCGTTTTCTCGAGTAATTATAACTCGATAGTCGTCTCGTGTAATTAACTCGATGTGCTCTCGTGTAATTAACTCGATAGTGCTCTCGTGTAATTAACTCAATAGTGCCGTCTCGTGTAATTAACTCGATAGTGCTCTCGTGTAATTAACTCGATAGTGCTCTCGTGTAATTAACTCGATAGTGCTCTCGTGTAATTAACTCAGATAGTGCCGTCTCGTGTAATTAACTCGATAGTGCTCTCGTGTAATTAACTCGATCTTGCTCTCGTGTTAATTAACTCAATAGTGCCGTCTCGTGTAATTAACTCGATAGTGCTCTCGTGTAATTAACTCGATAGTGCCGTATGTGTTAATTAACTCGATAGTGCGCTCGTGTAATTAACTCGATAGTGCTCTCGTGTAATTAACTCGATAGTGCTCTCGTGTAATTAACTCGATAGTGCTCTCGTGTAATTAACTCGATAGTGCTCTCGTGTAATTAACTCGATATTGCTCTCGTGTAATTAACTCGATAGTGCTCTCGTGTAATTAACTCGATAGTGCTCTCGTGTAATTAACTCGATAGTGCTCTCGTGTAATTAACTCGATAGTGCTCTCGTGTAATTAACTCGATATTGCTCTCGTGTAATTAACTCGATATTGCTCTCGTGTAATTAACTCGATAGTGCTCTCGTGTAATTAACTCAATAGTGCCGTCTTGTGTAATTAACTCGATAGTGCCGTCTTGTGTAATTAACTCGATAGTGCTCTCGTGTAATTAACTCGATAGTGCTCTCGTGTAATTAACTCGATATTGCTCTCGTGTAATTAACTCGATAGTGCTCTCGTGTAATTAACTCGATATTGCTCTCGTGTAATTAACTCGATAGTGCCGTCTCGTGTAATTAACTCGATAGTGCTCTCGTGTAATTAACTCGATAGTGCTCTCGTGTAATTAACTCGATAGTGCTCTGTGTAATTAACTCGATAGTGCTCTCTGTGTAATTAACTCGATAGTGCTCTCGTGTAATTAACTCGATAGTGCTCTCGTGTAATTAACTCGATAGTGCTCTCGTGTAATTAACTCGATAGTGCTCTCGTGTAATTTACTCGATATTGCACTCGTGTAATTACTCGATAGTGCTCTCGTGTAATTAACTCAATAGTGCGTCTCGTGTAATGAACTCAATAGTGCCGTCTTGTGTAATTAACTCGATAGTGCCGTCTCGTGTAATTAACTCGATAGTGCGTCTCGTGTAATTAACTCGATAGTGCTCTCGTGTAATTAACTCGATAGTGCTCTCGTGTAATTAACTCGATATTGCTCTCGTGTAATTAACTCGATAGTGCTCTCGTGTAATTAACTCGATAGTTGCCGTCTCGTGTAATTAACTCGATAGTGCGTCTCGTGTAATTAACTCGATAGTGCTCTCGTGTAATTAACTCGATAGTGCTCTCGTGTAATTAACTCGATAGTGCCGTCTCGTGTAATTAACTCGATAGTGCCGTCTCGTGTAATTAACTCGATAGTGCTCTCGTGTAATTAACTCGATAGTGCTCTCGTGTAATTAACTCGATAGTGCTCTCGTGTAATTAACTCGATAGTGCTCTCGTGTAATTAACTCGATAGTGCTCTCGTGTAATTAACTCGATAGTGCTCTCGTGTAATTAACTCGATAGTGCTCTCGTGTAATTAACTCGATAGTGCTCTCGTAATTAACTCGATAGTGCTCTCGTGTAATTAACTCGATAGTCCGTCTCGTGTAATTAACTCGATAGTGCTCTCGTGTAATTAACTCGATATTGCTCTCGTGTAATTAACTCGATAGTGCTCTCGTGTAATTAACTCGATAGTGCCGTCTTGTGTAATTAACTCGATAGTGCTCTCGTGTAATTAACTCGATAGTGCTCTCGTGTAATTAACTCGATAGTGCTCTCGTGTAATTAACTCGATAGTGCCGTCTCGTGTAATTAACTCGATAGTGCTCTCGTGTAATTAACTCGATAGTGCTCTCGTGTAATTAACTCGATAGTGCTCTCGTGTAATTAACTCGATAGTGCTCTCATGTAATTAACTCGATAGTTCCGTCTCGTGTAATTAACTCGATAGTGCTCTCGTGTAATTAACTCGATATTGCTCTCGTGTAATTAACTCGATAGTGCTCTCGTGTAATTAACTCGATAGTGCCGTCTCGTGTAATTAACTCGATAGTGCTCTCGTGTAATTAACTCGATAGTGCTCTCGTGTAATTAACTCGATAGTGCCGTCTCGTGTAATTAACTCGATAGTGCCGTCTCGTGTAATTAACTCGATAGTGCTCTCGTGTAATTAACTCGATAGTGCTCTCGTGTAATTAACTCAATAGTGCCGTCTTGTAATTAACTCGATAGTGCTCTCGTGTAATTAACTCGATAGTGCTCTCGTGTAATTAACTCGATAGTGCTCTCATGTAATTAACTCGATAGTGCTCTCGTGTAATTAACTCGATAGTGCCGTCTCGTGTAATTAACTCGATAGTGCTCTCGTGTAATTAACTCGATATTGCTCTCGTGTAATTAACTCAATAGTGCTCTCGTGTAATTAACTCGATAGTGCTCTCGTGTAATTAACTCAATAGTGCCATCTTGTGTAATTAACTCGATATTGCTCTCGTGTAATTAACTCGATAGTGCTCTCGTGTAATTAACTCGATAGTGCTCTCATGTAATTAACTCGGGAGTGCTCTCGTGTAATTAACTCGATAGTGCTCTCGTGTAATTAACTCGATAGTGCCGTCTCGTGTAATTAACTCGATAGTGCTCTCGTGTAATTAACTCGATAGTGCTCTCATGTAATTAACTTGATAGTGCCATCTCGTGTAATTAACTCGATAGTGCCGTCTCGTGTAATTAACTCGATAGTGCTCTCGTGTAATTAACTCGATAGTGCTCTCGTGTAATTAACTCGATAGTGCCGTCTCGTGTAATTAACTCGATAGTGCTCTTGTGTAATTAACTCAATAGTGCTCTCGTGTAATTAACTCGATAGTGCTCTTGTGTAATTAACTCGATAGTGCCGTCTCGTGTAATTAACTCGATAGTGCTCTCGTGTAATTAACTCGATAGTGCTCTCGTGTAATTAACTCGATATTGCTCTCGTGTAATTAACTCGATAGTGCTCTCGTGTAATTAACTCGATAGTGCTCTCGTGTAATTAACTCGATAGTGCTCTCGTGTAATTAACTCGATAGTGCCGTTTCGTGTAATTAACTCGATAGTGCTCTCGTGTAATTAACTCGATAGTGCTCTCGTGTAATTAACTCGATAGTGCCGTCTCGTGTAATTAACTCGATAGTGCTCTCGTGTAATTAACTCAATAGTGCGTCTCGTGTAATTAACTCGATAGTGCCGTCTCGTGTAATTAACTCGATAGTGCCGTTTCGTGTAATTAACTCGATAGTGCTCTCGTGTAATTAACTCGATAGTGCTCTCGTGTAATTAACTCGATAGTGCTCTCGTGTAATTAACTCGATAGTGCTCTCGTGTAATTAACTCGATAGTGCTCTTGTGTAATTAACTCGATAGTGCCGTCTCGTGTAATTAACTCGATAGTGCTCTCGTGTAATTAACTCGATAGTGCTCTCGTGTAATTAACTCGATAGTGCTCTCGTGTAATTAACTCGATAGTGCTCTCGTGTAATTAACTCGATATTGCTCTCGTGTAATTAACTCGATAGTGCTCTCGTGTAATTAACTCGATAGTGCCGTCTCGTGTAATTAACTCGATAGTGCTCTCGTGTAATTAACTCGATAGTGCTCTCGTGTAATTAACTCGATAGTGCTCTCGTGTAATTAACTCGATAGTGCTCTCGTGTAATTAACTCGATAGTGCTCTCGTGTAATTAACTCGATAGTGCCGTCTCGTGTAATTAACTCGATAGTGCCGTCTCGTGTAATTAACTCGATAGTGCTCTCGTGTAATTAACTCGATAGTGCTCTCGTGTAATTAACTCGATAGTGCTCTGTGTAATTAACTCGATAGTGCCGTCTTGTGTAATTAACTCGATAGTGCTCTCGTGTAATTAACTCGATAGTGCTCTCGTGTAATTAACTCGATAGTGCTCTCGTGTAATTAACTCGATAGTGCTCTCGTGTAATTAACTCGATAGTGCTCTCGTGTAATTAACTCGATAGTGCTCTCGTGTAATTAACTCAATAGTGCCGTCTGTGTAATTAACTCAATAGTGCCGTCTCGTGTAATTAACTCGATAGTGCTCTCGTGTAATTAACTCGATAGTGCTCTCGTGTAATTAACTCGATAGTGCTCTGTGTAATTAACTCGATAGTGCTCTCGTGTAATTAACTCGATAGTGCTCTCGTGTAATTAACTCGATAGTGCTCTCGTGTAATTAACTCGATAGTGCTCTCGTGTAATTAACTCGATAGTGCCGTCTCGTGTAATTAACCTCGATAGTGCGCTTGTGTAATTAACTCGATACGTGCACTCTGTGTAATTAACCTGAATCGTGCTCATCGTGTAATTAACTCGAAAGTGCACTCGTGTAATTAACTCGATATTGCTCCAGTGTAATTAACTTCGATAGTGCACTCTGTGTAATAAACTCAATAGTTGCTGTCTCTTGTAATTAAACTCGATAGTGCTCTCGTGAAATTAACTCGATAGTGCTCTCGTGTAATTAACTCGATCTTTGCTCCCTCATGTAATTAACTCGATAGTGCTCTCGTTTAATTAACTCGACAGTGCTCTCATGTAATAACTCGATAGTTCCGTCTCGTGTAATAAACTCGAAGTGCTGTCTCGTGTAATTAACGCAATATTGCTCACTGTAATGAACTCGATATGCCGTCTCGTGTAAATTAACTCGATTAGGCCGTCTCGTGTAATGATCTCGATAGTGCTCTCGTGTAATTACTCGATAGTCCTCGTGTAATTAACTCGATAGGTTTCCCGTGTAATTAACTCGATAGTGCTCTCCGTGTAATTAGCTCGATAGAGCTCATGGTTAATTTAACTCGATAAGTGCTGTCTCGATTAATTAACTCGATAGTGCTCTCGTGTAATTAACTCGATATTGCTCTTGTGTAATTAACTCGATAGTGCCGTCTTGTGTAATTAACTCGATAGTGCTCTCGTGTAATTAACTCGATATTGCTCTCGTGTAATTAACTCGATATTGCTCTCATGTAATTAACTCGATAGTGCTCTCGTGTAATTAACTCAATAGTGCCGTCTCGTGTAATTAACTCGATAGTGCTCTCGTGTAATTAACTCGATATTGCTCTCGTGTAATTAACTCGATAGTGCTCTCGTGTAATTAACTCGATAGTGCTCTCGTGTAATTAACTCGATAGTGCCGTCTCGTGTAATTAACTCGATAGTGCTCTCGTGTAATTAACTCGATAGTGCTCTCGTGTAATTAACTCGATAGTGCTCTCGTGTAATTAACTCGATAGTGCTCTCGTGTAATTAACTCGATAGTGCTCTCGTGTAATTAACTCGATAGTGCCGTCTCGTGTAATTAACTCGATAGTGCTCTCGTGTAATTAACTCGATAGTGCTCTCGTGTAATTAACTCGATAGTGCTCTCGTGTAATTAACTCGATAGTGCCGTCTCGTGTAATTAACTCGATAGTGCTCTCGTGTAATTAACTCGATAGTGCTCTCGTGTAATTAACTCGATAGTGCCGTCTCGTGTAATTAACTCGATAGTGCTCTCGTGTAATTAACTCGATAGTGCTCTCGTGTAATTAACTCGATAGTGCTCTCGTGTAATTAACTCGATAGTGCCGTCTCGTGTAATTAACTCGATAGTGCTCTCGTGTAATTAACTCGATAGTGCTCTCGTGTAATTAACTCGATAGTGCTCTCGTGTAATTAACTCGATAGTGCTCTCGTGTAATTAACTCGATAGTGCTCTCGTGTAATTAACTCGATAGTGCTCTCGTGTAATTAACTCGATAGTGCTCTCGTGTAATTAACTCGATAGTGCTCTCGTGTAATTAACTCGATAGTGCTCTTGTGTAATTAACTCGATAGTGCCGTCTCGTGTAATTAACTCGATAGTGCTCTCGTGTAATTAACTCGATAGTGCCGTCTCGTGTAATTAACTCGATAGTGCCGTCTCGTGTAATTAACTCGATAGTGCTCTCGTGTAATTAACTCGATAGTGCTCTCGTGTAATTAACTCGATAGTGCTCTCGTGTAATTAACTCGATAGTGCTCTCGTGTAATTAACTCGATAGTGCTCTCGTGTAATTAACTCGATAGTGCTCTTGTGTAATTAACTCGATAGTGCCGTCTCGTGTAATTAACTCGATAGTGCTCTCGTGTAATTAACTCGATAGTGCTCTCGTGTAATTAACTCGATAGTGCTCTCGTGTAATTAACTCGATAGTGCTCTCGTGTAATTAACTCGATAGTGCTCTCGTGTAATTAACTCGATAGTGCTCTCGTGTAATTAACTCAATAGTGCCGTCTCGTGTAATTAACTCGATAGTGCTCTCGTGTAATTAACTCGATAGTGCTCTCGTGTAATTAACTCGATAGTGCTCTCGTGTAATTAACTCGATAGTGCTCTCGTGTAATTAACTCGAATATTGCTCTCGTGTCATTAACTCGATAGTGCCGTCTCGTGTAATAACTCGATAGTGCTCTCGTGTAATTAACTCGATAGTGCCTCTCGTGTAATTAACTCGATAGTGCGTCTTGTGTAATGAACCTTCGATAGTGCCTTCGTGTTTAATTAACTCGATAGTGCCTTCGTGTAATTAACATCGATAGTGCTCTCGTGTAATTAACTCGATAGTGCGTCTCGTGTAATTAACTCGATAGTGCTCTCGTGTAATTAACTAGATAGTGCTCTCGTGTAATTAACTCGATAGTGCTCTTGTGTAATTAACTCGATAGTGCCGTCTCGTGTAATTAACTCGATAGTGCTCTCGTGTAATTAACTCGATAGTGCTCTCGTGTAATTAACTCGATATTGCTCTCGTGTATTAACTCGATAGTGCTCTCGTGTAATTTACTCGATATTGCTCTCGTGTAATTACCCTCGATAGTGCTCTCGTGTATTAACTCAATAGTGCGTCTAGTGTAATTAACTCAATAGGCCGTCTCGTGTAATTAACTCGATAGTGCGCTCGCTGTAATTAACTCGATAGTGCTCTCGTGTAATTAACCTCGATAGTGCCTCTCGTGTAATTAACTCGATAGTGCCGTCTGTGTATTAACTCGATAGTCTCTCGTGTAATTAACTCGAAATTGCTCTCGTGTAATTACTCGATATTGCTCTCGTGTAATTAACTCGATAGTTCCGTCTCGTGTAATTAACTCGATAGTGCTCTCGTGTAATTAACTCGATATTGCTCTCGTGTAATTAACTCGATATTGCTCTCGTGTAATTAACTCGATAGTGCTCTCGTGTAATTAACTCGATAGTGCTCTCGTGTAATTAACTCGATAGTGCTCTCGTGTAATTAACTCGATAGTTCCGTCTCGTGTAATTAACTCGATAGTGCTCTCGTGTAATTAACTCGATAGTGCTCTCGTGTAATTAACTCGATATTGCTCTCGTGTAATTAACTCGATAGTTCCGTCTCGTGTAATTAACTCGATAGTGCTCTCGTGTAATTAACTCGATATTGCTCTCGTGTAATTAACTCGATATTGCTCTCGTGTAATTAACTCGATAGTGCTCTCGTGTAATTAACTCGATAGTGCCGTCTCGTGTAATTAACTCGATAGTGCTCTCGTGTAATTAACTCGATAGTGCTCTCGTGTAATTAACTCGATAGTGCCGTCTTGTGTAATTAACTCGATAGTGCTCTCGTGTAATTAACTCGATATTGCTCTCGTGTAATTAACTCGATATTGCTCTCGTGTAATTAACTCGATAGTGCTCTCGTGTAATTAACTCGATAGTGCCGTCTCGTGTAATTAACTCGATAGTGCTCTCGTGTAATTAACTCGATAGTGCTCTCGTGTAATTAACTCGATAGTGCTCTCGTGTAATTAACTCGATAGTGCTCTCGTGTAATTAACTCGATAGTGCGTCTTGTGTAATTAACTCGATATTGCTCTCGTGTAATTAACTCGATAGTGCTCTCGTGTAATTAACTCGATAGTGCTCTCATGTAATTAACTCGGGAGTGCTCTCGTGTAATTAACTCGATAGTGCTCTCGTGTAATTAACTCGATAGTGCCGTCTCGTGTAATTAACTCGATAGTGCTCTCGTGTAATTAACTCGATAGTGCTCTCGTGTAATTAACTTGATAGTGCCATCTCGTGTAATTAACTCGATAGTGCCGTCTCGTGTAATTAACTCGATAGTGCTCTCATGTAATTAACTCGATAGTACTCTCGTGTAATTAACTCGATAGTGCCGTCTCGTGTAATTAACTCGATAGTGCTCTTGTGTAATTAACTCAATAGTGCTCTCGTGTAATTAACTCGATAGTGCTCTTGTGTAATTAACTCGATAGTGCCGTCTCGTGTAATTAACTCGATAGTGCTCTCGTGTAATTAACTCGATAGTGCTCTCGTGTAATTAACTCGATATTGCTCTCGTGTAATTAACTCAATAGTGCTCTCGTGTAATTAACTCGATAGTGCTCTCGTGTAATTAACTCGATAGTGCTCTCGTGTAATTAACTCAATAGTGCTCTTGTGTAATTAACTCGATAGTGCCGTCTCGTGTAATTAACTCGATAGTGCTCTTGTGTAATTAACTCGAGAGTGCCGTCTCGTGTAATTAACTCGATAGTGCTCTCGTGTAATTAACTCAATGGTGCCGTTTTCGTGTAATTAACTCGATAGTGCTCTCGTGTAATTAACTCAATAGTGCCGTTTTCGTGTAATTAACTCGATAGTGCTCTCGTGTAATTAACTCGATAGTGCTCTTGTGTAATTAACTCGATAGTGCCGTCTCGTGTAATTAACTAGATAGTGCTCTCGTGTAATTAACTCGATAGTGCTCTTGTGTAATTAACTCGATAGTGCCGTCTCGTGTAATTAACTCGATAGTGCTCTCGTGTAATTAACTCGATAGTGCTCTCGTGTGATTAACTCGATAGTGCTCTCGTGTAATTAACTCGATAGTGCTCTCGTGTAATTAACTCGATATTGCTCTCGTGTAATTAACTCGATAGTGCTCTCGTGTAATTAACTCAATAGTGCCGTCTCGTGTAATTAACTCGATAGTGCTCTCGTGTAATTAACTCGATAGTGCGCTCGTGTAATTAACTCGATAGTGCTCTCGTGTAATTAACTCGATAGTGCTCTCGTGTAATTAACTCGATAGTGCCGTCTCGTGTAATTAACTCGATAGTGCCGTCTCGTGTAATTAACTCGATAGTGCTCTCGTGTAATTAACTAGATAGTGCTCTCGTGTAATTAACTCGATATTGCTCTTGTTTAATTAACTCGATAGTGCCGTCTTGTGTAATTAACTCGATAGTGCTCTCGTGTAATTAACTCGATAGTGCTCTCGTGTAATTAACTCGATATTGCTCTCGTGTAATTAACTCGATAGTGCTCTCGTGTAATTTACTCGATATTGCTCTCGTGTAATTAACTCGATAGTGCTCTCGTGTAATTAACTCAATAGTGCCGTCTTGTGTGATGAACTCAATAGTGCCGTCTTGTGTAATTAACTCGATAGTGCTCTCGTGTAATTAACTCGATATTGCTCTCGTGTAATTAACTCGATAGTTCCGTCTCGTGTACTTACCTCGATAGTGCTCTCGTGTAATTAACTCGATATTGCTCTCGTGTAATTAACTCGATATTGCTCTCGTGTAATTAACTCGATAGTTCCGTCTCGTGTAATTACCTCGATAGTGCTCTCGTGTAATTAACTCGATATTGCTCTCGTGTAATTAACTCGATATTGCTCTCGTGTAATTACCTCGATAGTGCTCTCGTGTAATTAACTCGATAGTGCTCTCGTGTAATTAACTCGATATTGCTCTCGTGTAATTAACTCGATAGTTCCGTCTCGTGTAATTAACTTGATAGTGCTCTCATGTAATTAACTCGATAGTGCTCTCATGTAATTAACTCGAGAGTGCTCTCGTGTAATTAACTCGGTAGTGCTCTCGTGTAATTAACTCGATATTGCTCTCGTGTAATTAACTCGATAGTTCCGTCTCGTGTACTTACCTCGATAGTGCTCTCGTGTAATTAACTCGATATTGCTCTCGTGTAATTAACTCGATATTGCTCTCGTGTAACTCGATAGTTCCGTCTCGTGTAATTACCTCGATAGTGCTCTCGTGTAATTAACTCGATATTGCTCTCGTGTAATTAACTCGATATTGCTCTCGTGTAATTACCTCGATAGTGCTCTCGTGCAATTAACTCGATAGTGCTCTCGTGTAATTAACTCGATATTGCTCTCGTGTAATTAACTCGATAGTTCCGTCTCGTGTAATTAACTTGATAGTGCTCTCATGTAATTAACTCGATAGTGCTCTCATGTAATTAACTCGTTAGTGCTCTCGTGTAATTAACTCGATAGTGCTCTCGTGTAATTAACTCGATAGTGCCGTCTCGTGTAATTAACTCGATAGTGCTCTCGTGTAATTAACTCGATAGTGCTCTCATGTAATTAACTCGATAGTGCCGTCTCGTGCAATTAACTCGATAGTGCTCTCGTGTAATTAACTCGATAGTGCTCTCGTGTAATTAACTCGATAGTGCTCTTGTGTAATTAACTCGAGAGTGCCGTCTCGTGTAATTAACTCGATAGTGCTCTCGTGTAATTAACTCGATAGTGCGCTCGTGTAATTAACTCGATAGTGCGCTCGTGTAATTAACTCGATAGTGCTCTCGTGTAATTAACTCGATAGTGCTCTCGTGTAATTAACTCGATAGTGCCGTCTCGTGTAATTAACTCGATAGTGCCGTCTCGTGTAATTAACTCGATAGTGCTCTCGTGTAATTAACTAGATAGTGCTCTCGTGTAATTAACTCGATATTGCTCTTGTGTAATTAACTCGATAGTGCCGTCTTGTGTAATTAACTCGATAGTGCTCTCGTGTAATTAACTCGATAGTGCTCTCGTGTAATTAACTCGATATTGCTCTCGTGTAATTAACTCGATAGTGCTCTCGTGTAATTTACTCGATATTGCTCTCGTGTAATTAACTCGATAGTGCTCTCGTGTAATTAACTCAATAGTGCCGTCTTGTGTAATGAACTCAATAGTGCCGTCTTGTGTAATTAACTCGATAGTGCTCTCGTGTAATTAACTCGATATTGCTCTCGTGTAATTAACTCGATAGTTCCGTCTCGTGTACTTACCTCGATAGTGCTCTCGTGTAATTAACTCGATATTGCTCTCGTGTAATTAACTCGATATTGCTCTCGTGTAATTAACTCGATAGTTCCGTCTCGTGTAATTACCTCGATAGTGCTCTCGTGTAATTAACTCGATATTGCTCTCGTGTAATTAACTCGATATTGCTCTCGTGTAATTACCTCGATAGTGCTCTCGTGTAATTAACTCGATAGTGCTCTCGTGTAATTAACTCGATATTGCTCTCGTGTAATTAACTCGATAGTTCCGTCTCGTGTAATTAACTTGATAGTGCTCTCATGTAATTAACTCGATAGTGCTCTCATGTAATTAACTCGAGAGTGCTCTCGTGTAATTAACTCGGTAGTGCTCTCGTGTAATTAACTCGATATTGCTCTCGTGTAATTAACTCGATAGTTCCGTCTCGTGTACTTACCTCGATAGTGCTCTCGTGTAATTAACTCGATATTGCTCTCGTGTAATTAACTCGATATTGCTCTCGTGTAATTAACTCAATAATGCCGTCTCGTGTAATTAACTCAATAGTGCCGTCTCGTGTAATTAACTCGATAGTGCTCTCGTGTAATTAACTCGATAGTGCTCTCGTGTAATTAACTCAATAGTGCCGTCTTGTGTAATTAACTCGATAGTACTCTCGTGTAATTTACTCGACATTGCTCTCGTGTAATTAACTCGATATTGCTCTCATGTAATTAACTCGACAGTGCTCTCGTGTAATTAACTCAATAGTGCCGTCTCGTGTAATTAACTCGATAGTGCTCTCGTGTAATTAACTCGATATTGCTCTCGTGTAATTAACTCAATAGTGCTCTCGTGTAATTAACTCGATAGTGCTCTCGTGTAATTAACTCAATAGTGCCGTCTTGTGTAATTAACTCGATATTGCTCTCGTGTAATTAACTCGATAGTGCTCTCGTGTAATTAACTCGATAGTGCTCTCATGTAATTAACTCGGGAGTGCTCTCGTGTAATTAACTCGATAGTGCTCTCGTGTAATTAACTCGATAGTGCCGTCTCGTGTAATTAACTCGATAGTGCTCTCGTGTAATTAACTCGATAGTGCTCTCATGTAATTAACTTGATAGTGCCATCTCGTGTAATTAACTCGATAGTGCCGTCTCGTGTAATTAACTCGATAGTGCTCTCATGTAATTAACTCGATAGTACTCTCGTGTAATTAACTCGATAGTGCCGTCTCGTGTAATTAACTCGATAGTGCTCTTGTGTAATTAACTCAATAGTGCTCTCGTGTAATTAACTCGATAGTGCTCTTGTGTAATTAACTCGATAGTGCCGTCTCGTGTAATTAACTCGATAGTGCTCTCGTGTAATTAACTCGATAGTGCTCTCGTGTAATTAACTCGATATTGCTCTCGTGTAATTAACTCAATAGTGCTCTCGTGTAATTAACTCGATAGTGCTCTCGTGTAATTAACTCGATAGTGCTCTCGTGTAATTAACTCAATAGTGCTCTTGTGTAATTAACTCGATAGTGCCGTCTCGTGTAATTAACTCGATAGTGCTCTTGTGTAATTAACTCGAGAGTGCCGTCTCGTGTAATTAACTCGATAGTGCTCTCGTGTAATTTACTCGACATTGCTCTCGTGTAATTAACTCGATATTGCTCTCATGTAATTAACTCGATAGTGCTCTCGTGTAATTAACTCAATAGTGCCGTTTTCGTGTAATTAACTCGATAGTGCTCTCGTGTAATTAACTCGATAGTGCTCTTGTGTAATTAACTCGATAGTGCCGTCTCGTGTAATTAACTAGATAGTGCTCTCGTGTAATTAACTCGATAGTGCTCTTGTGTAATTAACTCGATAGTGCCGTCTCGTGTAATTAACTCGATAGTGCTCTCGTGTAATTAACTCGATAGTGCTCTCGTGTGATTAACTCGATAGTGCTCTCGTGTAATTAACTCGATAGTGCTCTCGTGTAATTAACTCGATATTGCTCTCGTGTAATTAACTCGATAGTGCTCTCGTGTAATTAACTCAATAGTGCCGTCTCGTGTAATTAACTCGATAGTGCTCTCGTGTAATTAACTCGATAGTGCGCTCGTGTAATTAACTCGATAGTGCTCTCGTGTAATTAACTCGATAGTGCTCTCGTGTAATTAACTCGATAGTGCCGTCTCGTGTAATTAACTCGATAGTGCCGTCTCGTGTAATTAACTCGATAGTGCTCTCGTGTAATTAACTAGATAGTGCTCTCGTGTAATTAACTCGATATTGCTCTTGTTTAATTAACTCGATAGTGCCGTCTTGTGTAATTAACTCGATAGTGCTCTCGTGTAATTAACTCGATAGTGCTCTCGTGTAATTAACTCGATATTGCTCTCGTGTAATTAACTCGATAGTGCTCTCGTGTAATTTACTCGATATTGCTCTCGTGTAATTAACTCGATAGTGCTCTCGTGTAATTAACTCAATAGTGCCGTCTTGTGTGATGAACTCAATAGTGCCGTCTTGTGTAATTAACTCGATAGTGCTCTCGTGTAATTAACTCGATATTGCTCTCGTGTAATTAACTCGATAGTTCCGTCTCGTGTACTTACCTCGATAGTGCTCTCGTGTAATTAACTCGATATTGCTCTCGTGTAATTAACTCGATATTGCTCTCGTGTAATTAACTCGATAGTTCCGTCTCGTGTAATTACCTCGATAGTGCTCTCGTGTAATTAACTCGATATTGCTCTCGTGTAATTAACTCGATATTGCTCTCGTGTAATTACCTCGATAGTGCTCTCGTGTAATTAACTCGATAGTGCTCTCGTGTAATTAACTCGATATTGCTCTCGTGTAATTAACTCGATAGTTCCGTCTCGTGTAATTAACTTGATAGTGCTCTCATGTAATTAACTCGATAGTGCTCTCATGTAATTAACTCGAGAGTGCTCTCGTGTAATTAACTCGGTAGTGCTCTCGTGTAATTAACTCGATATTGCTCTCGTGTAATTAACTCGATAGTTCCGTCTCGTGTACTTACCTCGATAGTGCTCTCGTGTAATTAACTCGATAGTGCTCTCGTGTAATTAACTCGATAGTGCTCTCGTGTAATTAACTCGATAGTGCCGTCTCGTGTAATTAACTCGATAGTGCTCTCGTGTAATTAACTCGATAGTGCTCTCGTGTAATTAACTCGATATTGCTCTCGTGTAATTAACTCGATAGTGCTCTCGTGTAATTAACTCGATAGTGCTCTCGTGTAATTAACTCGATAGTGCTCTCGTGTAATTAACTCGATAGTGCCGTCTCGTGTAATTAACTCGATAGTGCTCTCGTGTAATTAACTCGATAGTGCTCTCGTGTAATTAACTCGATAGTGCTCTCGTGTAATTAACTCGATAGTGCTCTCGTGTAATTAACTCGATAGTGCCGTCTCGTGTAATTAACTCGATAGTGCTCTCGTGTAATTAACTCGATAGTGCTCTCGTGTAATTAACTCGATAGTGCCGTCTCGTGTAATTAACTCGATAGTGCTCTCGTGTAATTAACTCGATAGTGCTCTCGTGTAATTAACTCGATAGTGCTCTCGTGTAATTAACTCGATAGTGCCGTCTCGTGTAATTAACTCGATAGTGCTCTCGTGTAATTAACTCAATAGTGCCGTCTCGTGTAATTAACTCGATAGTGCTCTCGTGTAATTAACTCGATAGTGCCGTCTCGTGTAATTAACTCGATAGTGCTCTCGTGTAATTAACTCGATAGTGCTCTCGTGTAATTAACTCGATAGTGCCGTCTCGTGTAATTAACTCGATAGTGCTCTCGTGTAATTAACTCGATAGTGCTCTCGTGTAATTAACTCGATAGTGCGTCTCGTGTAATTAACTCGATAGTGCTCTCGTGTAATTAACTCGATAGTGCTCTCGTGTAATTAACTCGATAGTGCTCTCGTGTAATTAACTCGATAGTGCTCTCGTGTAATTAACTCGATAGTGCTCTCGTGTAATTAACTCGATAGTGCTCTCGTGTAATTAACTCGATAGTGCGCTCGTGTAATTAACTCGATAGTGCTCTCGTGTAATTAACTCGATAGTGCTCTCGTGTAATTAACTCGATAGTGCCGTCTCGTGTAATTAACTCGATAGTGCCGTCTCGTGTAATTAACTCGATAGTGCTCTCGTGTAATTAACTCGATAGTGCTCTCGTGTAATTAACTCGATATTGCTCTAGTGTAATTAACTCGATAGTGCCGTCTCGTGTAATTAACTCGATAGTGCTCTCGTGTAATTAACTCGATAGTGCTCTCGTGTAATTAACTCGATAGTGCTCTCGTGTAATTAACTCGATAGTGCTCGTGTAATTAACTCGATAGTGCTCTCGTGTAATTACTCGATAGTGCTCTCTGTAATTAACTCGATAGTGCTCTCGTGTAATTAACTCGATAGTGCCGTCTCGTGTAATTAACTCGATAGTGCGCTTGTGTAATTAACTCGATAGTGCTCTCGTGTAATTAACTCGATAGTGCTCTCGTGTAATTAACTCGATAGTGCCGTCTCGTGTACTTACCTCGATAGTGCTCTCGTGTAATTAACTCGATAGTGCTCTCGTGTAATTAACTCGATATTGCTCTCGTGTAATTAACTCGATAGTGCCGTCTCGTGTAATTACCTCGATAGTGCTCTCGTGTAATTAACTCGATATTGCTCTCGTGTAATTAACTCGATATTGCTCTCGTGTAATTAACTCGATAGTGCTCTCGTGTAATTAACTCGATAGTGCTCTCGTGTAATTAACTCGATAGTGCTCTCGTGTAATTAACTCGATAGTTCCGTCTCGTGTAATTAACTCGATAGTGCTCTCGTGTAATTAACTCGATAGTGCTCTCAGTGTAATTAACTCGATAGTGCTCTCGTGTAATTAACTCGATAGTGCTCTCGTGTAATTAACTCGATAGTGCTCTCGTGTAATTAACTCGATAGTTCCGTCTCGTGTAATTAACTCGATAGTGCTCTCGTGTAATTAACTCGATAGTGCTCTCGTGTAATTAACTCGATATTGCTCTCGTGTAATTAACTCAATAATGCCGTCTCGTGTAATTAACTCAATAGTGCCGTCTCGTGTAATTAACTCGATAGTGCTCTCGTGTAATTAACTCGATAGTGCTCTCGTGTAATTAACTCAATAGTGCCGTCTTGTGTAATTAACTCGATAGTGCTCTCGTGTAATTTACTCGACATTGCTCTCGTGTAATTAACTCGATATTGCTCTCATGTAATTAACTCGATAGTGCTCTCGTGTAATTAACTCAATAGTGCCGTCTCGTGTAATTAACTCGATAGTGCTCTCGTGTAATTAACTCGATATTGCTCTCGTGTAATTAACTCAATAGTGCTCTCGTGTAATTAACTCGATAGTGCTCTCGTGTAATTAACTCAATAGTGCCGTCTTGTGTAATTAACTCGATATTGCTCTCGTGTAATTAACTCGATAGTGCTCTCGTGTAATTAACTCGATAGTGCTCTCTGTAATTAACTCGGAGTGCTAATTAACTCGATAGTGCTCTCGTGTAATTAACTCGATAGTGCCTCTCGTGTAATTAACTCGATAGTGCTCTCGTGTAATTAACTCGATAGTGCTCTCGTGTAATTAACTCGATAGTGCCTTCGTGTAATTAACTCGATAGTGCCGTCTCGTGTAATTAACTCGATAGTGCCTCTGTGTAATTAACTCGATAGTGCTCTCGTGTAATTAACTCGATTGCTCTCGTGTAATTAACTCGATAGTGCTCTCGTGTAATTAACTCAATAGTGCCGTCTCGTGTAATTAACTCGATAGTGCTCTCGTGTAATTAACTCGATAGTGCCGTCTCGTGTAATTAACTCGATAGTGCTCTCGTGTAATTAACTCGATAGTGCTCTCGTGTAATTAACTCGATAGTGCTCTCGTGTAATTAACTCGATAGTGCCGTCTCGTGTAATTAACTCGATAGTGCTCTCGTGTAATTAACTCATAGTGCTCTCGTGTAATTAACTCGATAGTGCTCTTGTGTAATTAACTCGATAGTGCCGTCTCGTGTAATTAACTCGATAGTGCGCTTGTGTAATTAACTCGATAGTGCTCTCGTGTAATTAACTCGATAGTGCTCTCGTGTAATTAACTCGATAGTGCTCTCGTGTAATTAACTCGATATTGCTCTCGTGTAATTAACTCGATAGTGCTCTCGTGTAATTAACTCAATAGTGCCGTCTCGTGTAATTAACTCGATAGTGCTCTCGTGTAATTAACTCGATAGTGCGTCTCGTGTAATTAACTCGATAGTGCTCTCGTGTAATTAACTCGATAGTGCCGTCTCGTGTAATTAACTCGATAGTGCCTCTTGTAATTAACTCGATAGTGCCGTCTCGTGTAATTAACTCGATAGTGCTCTCGTGTAATTAACTCGATAGTGCTCTCGTGTAATTAACTCGATAGTGCTCTTGTGTAATTAACTCGATAGTGCCGTCTCGTGTAATTAACTCGATAGTGCTCTCGTGTAATTAACTCGATAGTGCTCTCGTGTAATTAACTCGATAGTGCTCTCGTGTAATTAACTCGATAGTGCTCTCGTGTAATTAACTCGATAGTGCTCTCGTGTAATTAACTCATAGTGCTCTCGTGTAATTAACTCGATATTGCTCTCGTGTAATTACTCGATAGTGCTCTCGTGTAATTAACTCGATAGTGCCTCTCGTCTCGTGTAATTAACTCGATAGTGCTCTCGTGTAATTAACTCGATAGTGCTCTCGTGTAATTAACTCGATAGTGCCGTCTCGTGTAATTAACTCGATAGTGCTCTCGTGTAATTAACTCGATAGTGCTCTCGTGTAATTAACTCGATAGTGCTCTCGTGTAATTAACTCGATAGTGCTCTCGTGTAATTAACTCGATAGTGCTCTCGTGTAATTAACTCGATAGTGCTCTCGTGTAATTAACTCGATAGTGCTCTCGTGTAATTAACTCGATAGTGCTCTCGTGTAATTAACTCGATAGTGCTCTCGTGTAATTAACTCGATAGTGCTCTCGTGTAATTAACTCGATAGTGCTCTCGTGTAATTAACTCGATAGTGCTCTCGTGTAATTAACTCGATAGTGCCGTCTCGTGTAATTAACTCGATAGTGCTCTCGTGTAATTAACTCGATAGTGCTCTCGTGTAATTAACTCGATAGTGCTCTCGTGTAATTAACTCGATAGTGCTCTCGTGTAATTAACTCGATAGTGCTCTCGTGTAATTAACTCGATAGTGCAGTCTCGTGTAATTAACTCGATAGTGCTCTTGTGTAATTAACTCGATAGTGCTCTGTGAATTAACTCGATTGCTCTCGTGTAATTAACTCGATAGTGCTCTCTGTGTAATTACTCGATAGTGCTCTCGTGTAATTAACTCGATAGTGCTCTCGTGTAATTAACTCGATAGTGCTCTCGTGTAATTAACTCGATAGTGCTCTGTGTAATTAACTCGATAGTGCTCTCGTGTAATATCTGATGTGCTCTGAATTAACTCAATAGTGCTCTCGTGTAATTAACTCGATATTGCTCTCGTGTAATTAACTCGATAGTGCTCTCGTGTAATTACTCGATAGTGCCAGTCTCGTGTAATTAACTCGATAGTGCTCTCGTGTAATTAACTCGATAGTGCTCTCGTGTAATTAACTCGATAGTGCCGTCTCGTGTATTAACTCGATAGTGCGTCTCGTGTAATTAACTCGATAGTGCTTCATGTAATTAACTCGATAGTGCTCTCGTGTAATTAACTCGATAGTGCTTCTCGTGTAATTAACTCAATAGTGCTCTCGTGTAATTAACTCGATAGTGCTCTCGTGTAATTAACTCGATAGTGCTCTCGTGTAATTAACCTCGATATTGCTCTCGTGTAATTAACTCAATAGGTGCCTCAGTGTAATTAACTCGATAGTGCTCTCGTGTAATTACTCGATAGTAGCTCTCGTGTAATTAACTCGATAGTGCCTCTCGTGTAATTAACTCGATAGTGCTCTCGTGTAATTAACTCGATAGTGCTCTCGTGTAATTAACTCCGATAGTGCCGTCTCGTGTAATTAACTCGATAGTGCTCTCGTGTAATTAACTCGATAGTGCTCTCGTGTAATTAACTCGATAGTGCTCTCGAGTAATTAACTCGATAGTGCTCCTCGTGTAATTAACTCGATAGTGCTCTCGGTTAATTAAACTCGATAGTGCTCTCGTGTAATTAACTCGATAGTGCCGTCTCGTGTAATTAACTCGATAGTGCACTCTTGTGTAATTAACATCGATAGTGCTCTCGTGTAATTAACTCAATAGTGCCGTC
This sequence comes from Squalus acanthias, assembly GCA_030390025.1. Classification (NCBI taxonomy): domain Eukaryota; kingdom Metazoa; phylum Chordata; class Chondrichthyes; order Squaliformes; family Squalidae; genus Squalus; species Squalus acanthias. Next base: position 44,543,871 of record CM059447.1, on the reverse strand, counting down.
TTGTGTAATTAACTCGATAGTGCTCTGTGTAATTAACTCGATAGTGCCGTCTCGTGTAATTAACTCGATAGTGCTCTCTTGTAATTAACTCGCTAGTGCTCTTGTGTAATTAACTCGATAGTGCCGTCTCGTGTAATTAACTCGATAGTGCTCTCGTGTAATTAACTCGATATTGCTCTCGTGTAATTAACTCGATAGTGCTCTCGTGTAATTAACTCGATAGTGCTCTCGTGTAATTAACTCGATAGTGCCGTCTCGTGTAATTAACTCGATAGTGCTCTCGTGTAATTAACTCGATAGTGCCTCGTGTAATTAACTCGATAGTGCTCTCGTGTAATTAACTCGATAGTGCTCTCGTGTAATTAACTCGATAGTGCTCTCGTGTAATTAACTCGATAGTGCCGTCTCGTGTAATTAACTCGATAGTGCTCTCGTGTAATTAACTCGATAGTGCTCTCGTGTAATTAACTCGATAGTGCCTCTCGTGTAATTAACTCGATAGTGCTCTCGTGTAATTAACTCGATAGTGCTCTCGTGTAATTAACTCAATAGTGCGTCTCGTGTAATTAACTCGATAGTGCTCTCGTGTAATTAACTCGATAGTGCCTCTCGTGTAATTAACTCGATAGTGCTCTCGTGTAATTAACTCGATAGTGCTCTCGTGTAATTAACTCGATAGTGCTTCTCGTGTAATTAACTCGATAGTGCGTCTCGTGTAATTAACTCGATAGTGCTCTCATGTAATTAACTCGATAGTTCCGTCTCGTGTAATTAACTCGATAGTGCTGTCTCGTGTAATTAACTCGATAGTGCTCTCGTGTAATTAACTCGATAGTGCCGTCTCGTGTAATTAACTCGATAGTGCCGTCTCGTGTAATTAACTCGATAGTGCTCTCGTGTAATTAACTCGATAGTGCTCTCGTGTAATTAACTCGATAGTGCTCTCGTGTAATTAACTCGATAGTGCCGTCTCGTGTAATTAACTCGATAGTGCTCTCGTGTAATTAACTCGATAGTGCTCTCGTGTAATTAACTCGATAGTGCTCTCGTGTAATTAACTCGATAGTGCTCTCGTGTAATTAACTCGATAGTGCTCTCGTGTAATTAGCTCGATAGAGCTCTTGTGTAATTAACTCGATAGTGCCGTCTCGTGTAATTAACTCGATAGTGCTCTCGTGTAATTAACTCGATAGTGCTCTCGTGTAATTAACTCGATAGTGCCGTCTCGTGTAATTAACTCGATAGTGCTCTCGTGTAATTAACTCGATAGTGCTCTCGTGTAATTAACTCGATAGTGCTCTCGTGTAATAACTCAATAGTGCCTCTTGTGTAATTAACTCGATAGTGCTCTCGTGTAATTAACTCGATAGTGCTCTCGTGTAATTAACTCGATAGTCGCTCTCGTGTACTTACTCGATAGTGCTCTCGTGTAATTAACTCGATATGCTCTCGTGTAATTAACTCGTTATTGCTCTCGTGTAATTAACTCGACTAGTGCCGTCTCGTGTAATTAACTCGATAGTGCTCTCGTGTAATTAACTCGATATTGCCTCTCGTGTAATTAACTCGATAGTTCCGTCTCGTGTAATTACCTCGATAGTGCTCTCGTGTAATTAACTAGATATTGCTCTCGTGTAATTAACTCGATATTGCTCTCGTGTAATTAACTCGATATTGCTCTCGTGTAATTAACTCGATAGTGCTCTCGTGTAATTAACTCGGATATTGCCGTCTAGTGTAATTAACTCGATAGTTCCGTCTCGTGTAATTAACTCGATAGTGCTCTCGTGTAATTAACTCGTCAGTGCTCTCGTGTAATTAACTCGATAGTGCTCTCGTGTATTAAACTCGATAGTGCTCTGTGTAATTAACTCGATATTGCTCTCGTGTAATTAACTCGCTGTTCCGTCTCGTGTAACTTACCTCGATAGTGCTCTCGTGTAATTAACTCGATATTGCTCTCGTGTAATTACTCGATAGTGCCGTCTCGTGTAATTACCTCGATAGTGCTCTCGTGTAATTAACTCGATAGTGCTCTCGTGTAATTAACTCGATATTGCTCTCGTGTAATTACCTCGATAGTGCTCTCGTGTAATTAACTCGATAGTGCTCTCGTGTAATTAACTCGATAGTGCTCTCGTGTAATTAACTCGATAGTGCCGTCTCGTGTAATTAACTCGATAGTGCTCTCAGTGTAATTAACTCGATAGTGCGTCTCATGTAATTAACTCGATAGTGCTCTCGTGTAATTAACTCGATAGTGCTCTCGTGTAATTAACTCGATAGTGCCGTCTCGTGTAATTAACTCGATAGTGCTCTCGTGTAATTAACTCGATAGTGCTCTCAGTGTAATTAACTCGATAGTGCCATCTCGTGTAATTAACTCGATAGTGCCGTCTCGTGTAATTAACTCGATAGTGCTCTCGTGTAATTAACTCGATAGTGCTCTCGTGTAATTAACTCGATAGTGCCGTCTCGTGTAATTAACTCGATAGTGCTCTTGTGTAATTAACTCAATAGTGCTCTCGTGTAATTAACTCGATAGTGCTCTTGTGTAATTAACTCGATAGTGCCGTCTCGTGTAATTAACTCGATAGTGCGCTCGTGTAATTAACTCAATAGTGCTCTCGTGTAATTAACGTGATCGTGCTCTCGTGTAATTAACTCGATAGTGCTCTCGTGTAATTAACTCGATATTGCTCTCGTGTAATTAACTCAATAGTGCTCTCGTGTAATTAACTCAATAGTGCCGTCTCGTGTAATTAACTCGATAGTGCTCTCGTGTAATTAACTCGATAGTGCCGTCTCGTGTAATTAACTAGATAGTGCTCTCGTGTAATTAACTCGATATTGCTCTTGTGTAATTAACTCGATAGTGCCGTCTTGTGTAATTAACTCGATAGTGCTCTCGTGTAATTAATTCGATAGTGCTCTCATGTAATTAACTTGATAGTGCCATCTCGTGTAATTAACTCGATAGTGCCGTCTCGTGTAATTAACTCGATAGTGCTCTCGTGTAATTAACTCGATAGTGCTCTCGTGTAATTAACTCGATAGTGCCGTCTCGTGTAATTAACTCGATAGTGCTCTTGTGTAATTAACTCAATAGTGCTCTCGTGTAATTAACTCGATAGTGCTCTTGTGTAATTAACTCGATAGTGCCGTCTCGTGTAATTAACTCGATAGTGCGTCTCGTGTAATTAACTCGATAGTGCTCTCGTGTAATTAACTCGATAGTGCTCTCGTGTAATTAACTATATGACTCGGTAATTTACTCAAGTGCCGTCTCGTGTAATTAACTCGATAGTGCTCTCGTGTAATTAACTCGATAGTGCTCTCGTGTAATTAACTCGATAGTGCTGTCTCGTGTAATTAACTCGATAGTGCTCTCGTGTAATTAACTCGATAGTGCTCTCGTGTAATTAACTCGATAGTGCTCTTGTGTAATTAACTCGATAGTGCTCTCGTGTAATTAACTCGATAGTGCTCTCGTGTAATTAACTCGATAGTGCTCTCGTGTAATTAACTCGATAGTGCTCTCGTGTAATTAACTCGATAGTGCTCTCGTGTAATTAACTCAATAGTGCCGTTTTCGTGTAATTAACTCGATAGTGCTCTCGTGTAATTAACTCAATAGTGCCGTTTTCGTGTAATTAACTCGATAGTGCTCTCGTGTAATTAACTCGATAGTGCTCTTGTGTAATTAACTCGATAGTGCCGTCTCGTGTAATTAACTCGATAGTGCTCTCGTGTAATTAACTCGATAGTGCTCTTGTGTAATTAACTCGATAGTGCCGTCTCGTGTAATTAACTCGATAGTGCTCTCGTGTAATTAACTCGATAGTGCTCTCGTGTGATTAACTCGATAGTGCTCTCGTGTAATTAACTCGATAGTGCTCTCGTGTAATTAACTCGATATTGCTCTCGTGTAATTAACTCGATAGTGCTCTCGTGTAATTAACTCAATAGTGCCGTCTCGTGTAATTAACTCGATAGTGCTCTCGTGTAATTAACTCGATAGTGCGCTCGTGTAATTAACTCGATAGTGCTCTCGTGTAATTAACTCGATAGTGCTCTCGTGTAATAACCTCGATAGTGCTCTCGTGTATTAACTCGATAGTGCCGTCTCGTGTAATTAACATCGATAGTGCTCTCGTGTAATTAACTCGATAGTGCTCTCGTGTAATTAACTCGATATTGTCTCTCGTGTAATTAACTCGATAGTGCCGTCTCGTGTAATTAACTCGATAGTGCTCTCGTGTAATTAACTCGATAGTGCTCTCGTGTAATTAACTCGATAGTGCTCTCGTGTAATTTAACTCGATATTGCTCTCGTGTATAAACTACGATATTGCCTCTCGTGTAATGAACTCGATAGTGCCGTCATGTGTAATTAACTCGATAGTGCTCTTGTGTAATTTAGTGATAGTGCTCGTGTTATTAAACTACGATAGTGCTCTCGTGTAATTAACTCGATATTGCTCGCGTGTAATTAACTCGATAGTGCTCTCGTAACTAGTGGTCACGTGTAACCTCGATTAGTGCTCTCGTGTAATTAACTCGATATTGCTCTCGTGTAATTAACTCGATAGTGCCTCTCGTGTAATTAACTCGATAGTGCTCTCATGTAATTAACTCGATAGTGCTCTCGTGTAATTAACTCGATAGTGCTCTCGTGTAATTAACTCGATAGTGCCGTCTCGTGTAATTAACTCGATAGTGCTCTCGTGTAATTAACTCGATAGTGCTCTCGTGTAATTAACTCGATAGTGCCGTCTCGTGTAATTAACTCGATAGTGCGTCTCGAGTAATTAACTCGATAGTGCTCTCGTGTAATTAACTCGATAGTGCTCTCGTGTAATTAACTCGATAGTGCTCCTGTAATTAACTCGATAGTGCTCTCGTGTAATTAACTCGATAGTGCTCTCGTGTAATTAACTCGATAGTGCTCTCGTGTAATTAACTCGATAGTGCTCTCGTGTAATTAACTCGATAGTGCTCTCGTGTAATTAACTCGATAGTGCCGTCTCGTGTAATTAACTCGATAGTGCTCTTGTGTAATTAACTCGATAGTGCTCTCGTGTAATTAACTCGATAGTGCTCTCGTGTAATTAACTCGATAGTGCTCTCGTGTAATTAACTCGATAGTGCCGTCTCGTGTAATTAACTCGATAGTGCTCTCGTGTAATTAACTCGATAGTGCTCTCATGTAATTAACTCGATAGTGCCATCTCGTGTAATTAACTCGATAGTGCCGTCTCGTGTAATTAACTCGATAGTGCTCTCGTGTAATTAACTCGATAGTGCTCTCGTGTAATTAACTCGATAGTGCCGTCTCGTGTAATTAACTCGATAGTGCTCTTGTGTAATTAACTCAATAGTGCTCTCGTGTAATTAACTCGATAGTGCTCTTGTGTAATTAACTCGATAGTGCCGTCTCGTGTAATTAACTCGATAGTGCGCTCGTGTAATTAACTCGATAGTGCTCTCGTGTAATTAACGTGATCGTGCTCTCGTGTAATTAACTCGATAGTGCTCTCGTGTAATTAACTCGATATTGCTCTCGTGTAATTAACTCAATAGTGCTCTCGTGTAATTAACTCAATAGTGCCGTCTCGTGTAATTAACTCGATAGTGCTCTCGTGTAATTAACTCGATAGTGCCGTCTCGTGTAATTAACTAGATAGTGCTCTCGTGTAATTAACTCGATATTGCTCTTGTGTAATTAACTCGATAGTGCCGTCTTGTGTAATTAACTCGATAGTGCTCTCGTGTAATTAATTCGATAGTGCTCTCGTGTAATTAACTCGATATTGCTCTCGTGTAATTAACTCGATAGTGCTCTCGTGTAATTTACTCGATATTGCTCTCGCGTAATTAACTCAATAGTGCTCTCGTGTAATTAACTCGATATTCCTGTCGTGTAATTAACTCGATAGTGCACTTGTGTAATCTACTCGATAGTGCTCTCGTGTAATTAACTCGACAGTGCTCTCGTGTAATTAACTTGATAGTGCCGTCTTGTGTAATTAACTCGATAGCGCTCTCGTGTAATTAACTCGATATTGCTCTCGTGTAATTAACTCGATAGTGCTCTCGTGCAATTAACTCGACAGTGCTCTCGTGTAATTAACTCGATAGTGCGCTCGTCTAATTAACTCGATAGTGCTCTCGTGTAATTACCTCGATATTGCTCTCGTGTAATTAACTCGATAGTGCTCTCGTGTAATTACCTCGATAGTGCTCTCGTGTAATTAACTCGATATTGCTCTTGTGTAATTAACTCGATAGTGCCGTCTTGTGTAATTAACTCGATAGTGCTCTCGTGTAATTAACTCGATAGTGCTCTCGTGTAATTAACTCGATATTGCTCTCGTGTAATTAACTCGATAGTGCTCTCGTGTAATTTACTCGATAGTGCTCTCGTGTAATTTACTCGATATTGCTCTCGTGTAATTAACTCGATAGTGCTCTCGTGTAATTAACTCGATATTGCTGTCGTGTAATTAACTCGATAGTGCACTTGTGTAATCTACTCGATAGTGCTCTCGTGTAATTAACTCGACAGTGCTCTCGTGTAATTAACTTGATAGTGCCGTCTTGTGTAATTAACTCGATAGTGCTCTCGTGTAATTAACTCGATATTGCTCTCGTGTAATTAACTCGATATTGCTCTCGTGTAATTACCTCGATAGTGCTCTCGTGTAATTAACTCGATAGTGCTCTCGTGTAATTAACTCGATAGTTCCGTCTCGTGTAATTAACTTGATAGTGCTCTCATGTAATTAACTCGACAGTGCTCTCATGTAATTAACTCGAGAGTGCTCTCGTGTAATTAACTCGGTAGTGCTCTCGTGTAATTAACTCGATATTGCTCTCGTGTAATTAACTCGATAGTTCCGTCTCGTGTACTTACCTCGATAGTGCTCTCGTGTAATTAACTCGATATTGCTCTCGTGTAATTAACTCGATATTGCTCTCGTGTAACTCGATAGTTCCGTCTCGTGTAATTACCTCGATAGTGCTCTCGTGTAATTAACTCGATATTGCTCTCGTGTAATTAACTCGATATTGCTCTCGTGTAATTACCTCGATAGTGCTCTCGTGCAATTAACTCGATAGTGCTCTCGTGTAATTAACTCGATATTGCTCTCGTGTAATTAACTCGATAGTTCCGTCTCGTGTAATTAACTTGATAGTGCTCTCATGTAATTAACTCGATAGTGCTCTCATGTAATTAACTCGAGAGTGCTCTCGTGTAATTAACTCGATAGTGCTCTCGTGTAATTAACTCGATAGTGCCGTCTCGTGTAATTAACTCGATAGTGCTCTCGTGTAATTAACTCGATAGTGCTCTCATGTAATTAACTCGATAGTGCCATCTCGTGTAATTAACTCGATAGTGCCGTCTCGTGTAATTAACTCGATAGTGCTCTCGTGTAATTAACTCGATAGTGCTCTCGTGTAATTAACTCGATAGTGCCGTCTCGTGTAATTAACTCGATAGTGCTCTTGTGTAATTAACTCAATAGTGCTCTCGTGTAATTAACTCGATAGTGCTCTTGTGTAATTAACTCGATAGTGCCGTCTCGTGTAATTAACTCGATAGTGCGCTCGTGTAATTAACTCGATAGTGCTCTCGTGTAATTAACGTGATCGTGCTCTCGTGTAATTAACTCGACAGTGCTCTCGTGTAATTAACTCGATATTGCTCTCGTGTAATTAACTCAATAGTGCTCTCGTGTAATTAACTCAATAGTGCCGTCTCGTGTAATTAACTCGATAGTGCTCTCGTGTAATTAACTCGATAGTGCCGTCTCGTGTAATTAACTAGATAGTGCTCTCGTGTAATTAACTCGATATTGCTCTTGTGTAATTAACTCGATAGTGCCGTCTTGTGTAATTAACTCGATAGTGCTCTCGTGTAATTAATTCGATAGTGCTCTCGTGTAATTAACTCGATATTGCTCTCGTGTAATTAACTCGATAGTGCTCTCGTGTAATTTACTCGATATTGCTCTCGCGTAATTAACTCAATAGTGCTCTCGTGTAATTAACTCGATATTCCTGTCGTGTAATTAACTCGATAGTGCACTTGTGTAATCTACTCGATAGTGCTCTCGTGTAATTAACTCGACAGTGCTCTCGTGTAATTAACTTGATAGTGTCGTCTTGTGTAATTAACTCGATAGTGCTCTCGTGTAATTAACTCGATATTGCTCTCGTGTAATTAACTCGATAGTGCTCTCGTGCAATTAACTCGACAGTGCTCTCGTGTAATTAACTCGATAGTGCGCTCGTCTAATTAACTCGATAGTGCTCTCGTGTAATTACCTCGATATTGCTCTCGTGTAATTAACTCGATAGTGCTCTCGTGTAATTACCTCGATAGTGCTCTCGTGTAATTAACTCGATATTGCTCTTGTGTAATTAACTCGATAGTGCCGTCTTGTGTAATTAACTCGATAGTGCTCTCGTGTAATTAACTCGATAGTGCTCTCGTGTAATTAACTCGATATTGCTCTCGTGTAATTAACTCGATAGTGCTCTCGTGTAATTTACTCGATAGTGCTCTCGTGTAATTTACTCGATATTGCTCTCGTGTAATTAACTCGATAGTGCTCTCGTGTAATTAACTCGATATTGCTGTCGTGTAATTAACTCGATAGTGCACTTGTGTAATCTACTCGATAGTGCTCTCGTGTAATTAACTCGACAGTGCTCTCGTGTAATTAACTTGATAGTGCCGTCTTGTGTAATTAACTCGATAGTGCTCTCGTGTAATTAACTCGATATTGCTCTCGTGTAATTAACTCGATAGTGCTCTCGTGCAATTAACTCGAAAGTGCTCTCGTGTAATTAACTCGATAGTGCTCTCGTCTAATTAACTCGATAGTGCTCTCGTGTAATTACCTCGATATTGCTCTCGTGTAATTAACTCGATAGTGCTCTCGTGTAATTACCTCGATAGTGCTCTCATGTAATTAACTCACTAGTGCCATCTCGTGTAATTAACTCGATAGTGCTCTCGTGTAATTAACTCGATAGTGCTCTCGTGTAATTAACTCGATATTGCTCTCATGTAATTAACTCGATAGTGCTCTCGCGTAATTAACTCGACAGTGCTCTCATGTAATTAACTCGATAGTGCTCTCATGTAATTAACTCGATAGTGCGCTCGTGTAATTAACTCGATATTGCTCTCATGTAATTAACTCGATAGTGCCGTCTCGTGTAATTAACTCGATAGTGCTCTCGTGTAATTAACTCGACAGTGCTCTCATGTAATTAACTCGATAGTGCTCTCATGTAATTAACTCGATAGTGCGCTCGTGTAATTAACTCGATATTGCTCTCGTGTAATTAACTCGATAGTGCCGTCTCGTGTAATTAACTCGATAGTGCCGTCTCGTGTTATTTACTCGATATTGCTCTCGTGTAATTTACTCGATAGTGCTCTCGTGTAATTAACTCGATAGTGCTCTCGTGTAATTAACTCGATATTGCTCTCATGTAATTAACTCGATAGTGCCGTCTCGTGTAATTAACTCGATAGTGCTCTCGTGTAATTAAGTCGATAGTGTTCCCGTGTAATTAACTCGATAGTGCTCTCGTGTAATTAACTCGATAGAGCTCTTGTGTAATTAACTCGATAGTGCTCTTGTGTAATTAACTCGATAGTGCCGTCTCGTGTAATTAACTCGATAGTGCTCTCGTGTAATTAACTCGATAGTGCCGTCTTGTGTAATTAACTCGATAGTGCCGTCTTCTGTAATTAACTCTATAGTGCTCTCGTGTAATTAACTCAATCGTGCCGTCTCGTGTAATTAATTCGATAGTGCTCTTGTGTAATTAACTCGATAGTGCTCTCGTGTAATTAACTCGGTAGTGCTCTCGTGTAATGAACTCGATAGTGCCGTCTTGTGTAATTAACTCGATAGTGCCGTCTTGTGTAATTAACTCGATAGTGCTCTCGTGTAATTAACTCGACAGTGCTCTCGTGTAATTAACTCTATAGTGCTCTCGTGTAATTAACTCGATAGAGCCGTCTTGTGTAATTAACTCGATAGTGCTCTCGTGTAATTAACTCGATAGTGCTCTCGTGTAATTAACTCGATAGTGCTCTCGTGTAATTAACTCGATAGTGCTCTCGTGTAATTAACTTGATAGTGCCGTCTTGTGTAATTAACTCGATATTGCTCTCGTGTAATTACCTTGGTAGTGCTCTAGTGTAATTAGCTCGATAGTTCCATCTCGTGTAATTAACTCGATAGTGCCGTCTCGTGCAATTAACTCGATAGTGCCTTCTCGTGTAATTAACTCGATAGTGCCCTCTCGTGTAATTAACGCCTTAGTGCTCCCGTGTTATTAACTCGTTGGTGCTCTCGTGTAATTAACTCGATAGCGCTCTCCATGAAACCTAAGAAATGCAACGCTGAAAAAGTTAGAATTGTGAACAGAAATGAAATGGATTTTCTTGTGACCTCATTCCGACCTGCAGCTGTGCTTAAATTCTACTGACTGCTCTTTCTGTCTATTCATAGCACTGTGAAAGTGAATCTCTTCAACATCACCTACCTGCAGCTCCAGGAATTGGTAAGAATGAATTCAGTCAAGCCAACACCTGCCCACCCATCCCAGGTAGTAAATAAGGCCGTTTGCATCTGTGATAATGGTCTTTTTCAGGGGCCATGAGAGAATATAGGAACACTTGGATTGGTACCCTAACAAGAATATTTATCAAGGCACTAGATGAATTCTTGACCCCTCACTTAACTTTTTATCAAGGAACCATTTTGGGCTTACCACCCAATCTATGTATGAGAAATAATAATGCCTAAACTTGGTTAGGTGAACACTCTTACATCAACCAGTTCAGATTCATTTATACTTTACACTACTAACCTCCCATTAGGACCTGCACAAGCCACTGAGTGAATGATGTTTTGCCAAATCATTGATATAGTCATATAACTAACAATTGCTGATCATAATTAGTAGCGAATGAACTTAAAGAATGACTACGCAAATTGTTTAGTAGAAAGGGTTAAATTATGGAAAGACTAAAGGAGGTTACAAAGGCATTGCGGTTCTGTCACGGTCATAATCACCATTAGCGGGCTTGCCGATTATAAATTTGATAATTAAGATTATTGTCTGAGATTGATATAAATTGGTGAGATTAATTTTAGGATTAGACTCCTTAGATAGCCAGCAGATTAACTGCATCAGATAGTCAGTCTACTGACTAGATTAAGGTCTATATGCTCGTAGTTTGTAATGTTTTGAGAACTTATACGACTTCATCCTGGCATAGTTGAGCTGGTTGCCTCGGCTTCCTCTGGGACAGTGGTGGACCTTCAAGGGATGTCAGTGTGATGACCCTCTGTCTGTGGAGGTGCTATCCATTCCTGATGTATCCTCTGCTCCTGGGTATATTCACAATCCGCGCCGGTCGTTGAAAATTCTCATCCTTGTTTTCAAATCCCTCCATGGCCTCGCCCCTTCCTATCTCTGTAATCTCCTTCAGCCCCACAACCCCCCCCCCCCCTCCCCTCCCCGAGATATCTGCGCTCCTCTAATTCTGCCCTCTTGAGCATCCCTGATTATAATCGCTCAACCTTTGGTGGCCGTGCCTTCTGTTGCCTAGGCCCTAAGCTCTGGAATTCCCTGCCTAAACCTCTCCGCCTCGCTACCTCTCTTTCCTCCTTTAAGACGCTCCTTAAAACCTACCTCTTTGAGTAAGCTTTTGGTCACCTGCCCTAACTTATCCTTATGTGGATTGGTGTCAAATTTTTTGTCTTAAAAATACTCCTGTTCTGCGCCTTGGGACGTTTTACTACGTTAAAGGCGCTATATAAATACAAGTTGTTGTTGTTGTAGCTGTATCTGGACCAGCTGGCTTAACTCTCACCTCCCTCGATAACAGGGAAGCTAGGTGGCACTCTCACATCGGCCTGAATCTGGCTAGTACAGCTGTACAATTTTAGCTTCTGTAACCTTCTCTCTCTCTGTCTGTTCTGTCGAAGGATAAGGGCTGAGTTGCCTGGAGATGCCCTTTCCTCCATTTACAGAGACACCTTTCTACACACTAGACCAGTGTTGTCCAATAGAAATCACTGACCAGCCAACAGGTGTGGCTACGGCGACGCTGTTTAAGCCACTAATTTTAGTACTCATACAATACAGGTAAATTAACTTTACACGATGGGTATATTTACTTAACAAATATTTGCCACCATTCAGTAAACAAGGGACTAAAGCACAACGACCAAAAACACTCGCACACTCTGGTCTCACCATTTTATCAACAAACGCAGAAATAGTTTAAAGTTCACATCCATACGCGAAGGAGTATTGCGATCACAGACCCAACAATGGTGTCTGTTACTCAATTTACCCCACAAATGAAGTGCACAAATCTTCAAATTCAATTTGGTCCTTCTCGCTATCCACCTGCCAAATCCCCCTGCACCTGATTTACAGACATTAAAATGAGGGTAGGGCTAGGGTAGTGGCCTGCAGCCCATCATTTCCTAGTTATATGGTTGCAATTCACTGGGGGTAAAGATGAACGAGAGAGATAAAGCACACCTATTGCCAGGATCAGCTGAGACAGTAATTAGGAGTCTATCAGCCTGAGAGTTTTGAGTAGTGATTCCTGGAGCTGGGAATGACTTTTGGAGCGATTTTTTGCTTTAAGCCTTCTGTCTGCCTCTGGGGATGTGTGATCAGCGAGAGATTTTGACTTCCCACTCCCCCCCACAGTGAGAGCATCTCAGGAACAACAACTTGCAGTTGTGCAACGCCGTTAACGTAGAAAAACATCCCAAGGCGCTTCACAGAGGCGTGATTAGACAGCAATGGATGCCGAGCCAAAAAAGGCGGTATTAGGAATGGGAACTTGGTTAAAGAGGTGTATTTTAAGGAGGGTCTTAAGGAGAAGATGGAGGTGCAGAAGTGGGTGGAATTTAGGGAGGGAATTCAGAGTGTGAGATCTAGATGGTTGAAGGCACACCGCCAAGGGGTTGGGGGGGCAGGGGGTGGACAAGAGGCCAGAGTCGGACGAATGAAGAGTTAGAACACTCACATCAATTTGCAAGGGTCAACCCCCACAACAGAAAGGGCTTCCACTACCTGAATGTACAGACTGTGTGTGATGACAGTCAATGCGAGGTTTGCTGGGTTTTCATGATACATTCATCCTTTGGCATTTGCCAGTCAGTGCCTGAGCTCCTCAAAGAAGGAAATCATGTCAACGGATTGCTTCTAGGTGACAAGGCCTACCCTTTGCTTCCATGGATGATGAGTTGGGTAAACAGTAGCAGAGGAGTGCCACAACAAGGCATGTGCTTCTATCAGAGTGGTCACTGAGAGGACAATTGGGATGTTTACGGGGTGCTTTCACTGCCTTGACAGGACAAGAGAGACTCTGCAGTATGCTCCAGCTCACGTGTACTGCATAGCTATAGCCTGCTGTACCCTCACTATCTAATTCTCCCCAGTTGCAAGTATCTGAGCTGGTGCATGAGAGGGAGACAGCGAGTGATACAGGGAGTGAGATGGTGGGGGTTGTGATAGAGGAAGAAGGGGCATGATGTAGGCCCAGGCCCAGGGACTCATGGACGGGCTTGGCCTTCACATCCTCCTTGGCAATGTCATCCTCCTGGTCCACAAGGACAATTTTCCTTTTTTCATGCTCTTCTTCATCGTCATTTTCCCCCTCGTCTGCCCTCCATTGCTGTGATGGATCTGCAGGAAAGCTAACAATTGGTGAGCATAACCTCCTTGGTAGTAAGGAGGCAGAGAAGAGGGTGGGAGCTTCGAGCTCGATGCTACTCCACAGGGATGCCATGGCGACTGTGGGCATCACTAACCTGGTGCCAGCACGGTGCCACCAACCTCACCATCTCCCACTGCTGTAACAGAATGCCTCCCCAGCAACCCCACGCCTGCACCTTGTAGGAGGTTAACTTCCGAAAGTCAGGGATTCCCCCTCTGACCCCTTACCTCTCTCAGACATTATGCGCAAGTTTCAGTGAATTAGGTGAAGACTAGCAACTGAGGGATGTTGCCCAGGTGGCATCGGACAGCTGATGTTAGAGGAAAAAGGAAAGAACTTACATTTATATAGCGTCTTTCATGACCTCAAACAGCTTTACAGCCAATGAAGTACTTTTGAAATGTAGTCATTGTTGTAATGTAGGAAATGTGGCAGCCAATTTGTGCACAGCAAGGTCCCACAAACATCAACACGATAATGACCAGATAATCTGTTTTAACGATGTTGGTTGAGGGATAAATATTGGCCAGGATCATCAGGGAGAATTCCTCTGCACTTCTTCCAATAGTGCCGTAGGATGTTTTACATCCACCTGAGAGGTTTAACGTTTCATCCAAAGAACAGCACCTCCATCACCCTCTCAGTACTGCACTGAAGTGTCAGCCTGGATTTTGTGCTTAAGTCCCTGGAGTGGGACTTGAACCCACAACCTTCTGACTCAGAGGCGAGGGTGCTACCAACTGAGCCACAGCTGACACCTGGATCTGATGGTGTCACCCTGTTAAAGTGGAGCAAGGGGGTCTTAAGGTTCCAGGTCCGTGCTGTTGGAGGAGATGCGGACGCATACCGTAAGATTCTAAGTCAGTGACTCTCATAGACAGACGGTGTGAAGGGTTAGTTGTAGAGCTTTTACATTTCAAGGTTAAAATGGTGCGCCACCCTCAACGCTGAGAGAGCTGTGACTGTTCGGAAAAGTTTACTCCTGAAACTATCCGATCCTTTCTCCTCAGTAAGGGAACAAAAGCGGTGAGAGCGTGATCCAGCGATCAGCGGGAATCAGCGCTCACGGGCAGTGCTACCCTCATGATTTCCCAGCACGAGGCTCCCAGGGAATGCCACTCCCCCAGGAGTGTCAGAACTCAGGTTCATTACAAAAGTTCTTTTTAGTTAGAAACACGAGGGTAGAACTTCCAATCAGCAAAACAAACAGTTAAAGTAATTGTGCAGTATTTTTAAGTACTGTTCATTAATGGACCCAGTGTTTCTGTAGCATTATCTCCTGTATGTGATGATACCAGTTCCCCAATAGTCCATGGATTCGCAGATGCACCAGAATGATACCAGGGCTAAAGAGTTCAATTATGAGGAGAGGTTGCAGAGACTGGGCTTGTATTCATAGAATCAGAGAATGGTTACAGCACAGGAGGCCATTCGGCCCGTGCCGGCTCTCTGCAAGAGCACTTCAGCTAGTCCCACTCCCCCGCCCTTTCCCCGAAGCCCTGCAAATATTTTTCCTTCAAGTATTTATCCAATTCCCTTTTGAAAGCCACGATTGAATCTGCCTCCACCACCCTTTCAGTCAGTGCATTCCAGATCCTAACCACTCGCTGCGTAAAAAAGTTTTTCCTCATGTCGCCTTTCGTTCTTCTGCCAATCACCTTAAATCTGTGTCCTCTGGTTCTCGACCCTTCTGCCAATGGGAGCAGTTTCTCTCTATCTACTCTGTCCAGACCCCTCATGATTTTGAACATCTCTATCAAATCTCCTCTCAACCTTCTCTGCTCTAAGGAGAACAACCCCAGCTTCTCCAGTCTATCCACATAACTGAAGTCCCTCATCCCTGGAACCATTCTTGTAAATCTTATCTGCACCCTTTCTAAGGCCTTCACATCCTTCCTAAAGTGCGGTGCCCAGAATTGGACACAATACCCCAGTTGAGGCCGAAGCAGTGTTTTATAAAGATTCGTCATAACTTCCTTGCTTTTGTACTCTATGCCCCTATTTATAAAACCCAGGATCCCATATGCCTTTTTAACTGCTTTCTCAGCCTGCCCTGCCACCTTCAACGATTTGTGCACATATACCCCCAGGTCTCTCTGTTCATGCACCCCCTTTAGAATTGTACCCTTTAGTTTATATTGCCTCTCCTCGTTCTTCCTACCAAAATGTATCACTTCGCACTTTTCTGCGTTAAATTTCATCTGCCACGTGTCCGCCCATTTCACCAGCCTGTCTATGTTCTCTTGAAGTCTATCACTATCCTCCTCACTGTTCACTATACTTCCAAGTTTTGTGTCATCTGCAAATTTTGAAATCGTGCCCTGTACACCCACATCCAAGTCACTAATATATATCAAGAAAAGCAGTGGTCCTAGTACCAACCCCTGGGGAACACCACTGTATACCTTCCTCCAGTCCGAAAAACAACCGTTCACCACTTTCTCTGTTTCCTGTCACTTAGCCAATTTCGTATCCATGCTGCCATGGGCTTCAACTTTGCTGGCCAGACTATTATGTGGCACTTTATCAAACGTCTTTTGGAAGTTCATGTACACCACATCAACCGCATTGCCCTCATCAACCCTCTCCCTGTTACCTCATCAAAAAACTCAAATGAAGTTAGTTAAACACGATTTTCCTTTAACAAATCCTTGTTGGCTTTCCCTAATTAATCTACACTTGTCCAAGTGACTGTTAATTTTGTCCCGGATTATCGTTTCTAAAAGCTTCCCCACTACCGAGGTTAAACTGACTGGCCTGTAGTTGCTGGGTTTATCTTTGCATCCTTTTTTGAACAAGGGTGTAACATTTGCAATTCTCCAGTCCTCTGGCACTACCCCCTGTATCCAAGGAGGATTGGAAGATTATGGCCAGTACCTCCGCAATTTCCACCCTCAGCATCCTCGGATGCATCCCATCCGGTCCTGGTGACTTATCTACTTTAAGTACAGCCAGCCTTTCTAGTACCTCCTCTTTATCAATTTTTATCCTATTCAGTATCTCAACGACCTCCTCTTTCACTATGATTTAGGCAGCATCTTCTTCCTTGGTAAAGACAGATGCAAAGTACTCATTCAGCACCTCAGCCATGCCCTCTGCCTCCATGCTTAGGTCTCCTTTTTGATCCCTAATCAGCCCCACCCCTCCTCTTACTACCCGTTTATTATTTATATGCCTATAGAAGACTTTTGGATTCTCTTTTATGTTAGCTGCCAGTCTATTCTCATACTCTCTCTTTGCCCCTCTTACTTCCTTTTTCACTTCCCCGCTGAACTTTCTATATTCAGCCTGGTTCTCACTTGTATTCTCAACCTGACATCTGTCATACGCCCATCTTACTCTCTATCTCTTGCATCATCCAGGGAGCTCTGGCTTTGGTTGCCCTACCTTTCTCCCTCGTGGGAATGTAACTCGACTGTTCCTGAACCATCTCCTCTTTGAAAGTAGCCCATTGTTCGATTACAGTTTTGCCTGCCAATCTTTGATTCCAATTTACCCGGGTCAGATCTGTTCTCAACCCACTGAAATTGGCTCTCCTACAATTAAGTATTTTTACTCTAGATTGCTCCTTGTCCTTTTCCATAGCTAATCTAAACCTTATGATACTAAGATCACTGTTCCCTAAATGTTCCCCTACTGACACTTGCTCCACTTGACCCACCTCATTCCCCCAGAATCCAGCAATGCCTCCTTCCTCGTTGGGCCAGAAACGTACTGATCAAGAAAGTTCTCCTGAACACACTTCAGAAATTCTCCCCCCCTCTGCCCTTTACACTATTACTATCCCAGTCTATATTAGGAAAATTGAAGTCCCCCATTATCACTACTCTATAGTTCTTGCACCTCTCTGTAAGTTCCCTGCAAATTTGCTCCTCTATATCCTTCCCACTAGTTGGTGGCCTATAGAATACACCTAGTAGTGGACTGGCACCACTATTGTTTCTTACCTCTAACCAAATATTTTGTCCTTGACCCCTCCAGGTCATCCTCTCTCTCCTGCACTGCAATATCCTCCTTAATCAATACTGCCATCCCACCTCCTTTCTTTCCTTCTCTATCTTTACTGAACACCTTATATCCAGGAATATTTAGTACCCAATGCTGCCTTTTTCGAGCCAGGTCTCCGTTATCGCCACAACATCATATTCCCATGTGGCTATTTGCGCCTGCAGCTCACCAACCTTATTTACCATGCTTTGTGTGTTTACACATATGCACTGTAGACCGTCTTGTATTCTCTCTTAGTCTGACCCCACCTAATAAAGTACTATTTCTTACTCTATCTGTCTCTCCCAATCCTTTGTGCACCTTGTTTCTTCTTTCTAATACTACATCCTGGTGCCTATTCCCTTGAGTAGAGAAGTTTAAGGGATGATCTAATTGAGATGTTTAAGATGATTAAAGGAGTTAATATGGTAGATAGAGAGAAACTATTTCCTCTGGTAGGGGAATCCAGAACAAGGAGGCATAACCTTAAAATTAGAGCTAGGCCATTCAGGGGTGATGTCAGGAAGCATTTCTTCGCACAATGGGTAGTGGAAATCTGTAACTCTCTCCCTAAAAAGCTGTTGAGGCTAAGGGTCAATTGAAAATTTTAAAACTGAGATTGATAGATTTTTGTTAGGTAAGTGTATTAAGGGATACAGAATCAAGGTGGGTAAATGGAGTTGCGATATTGATCAGCCATGATCTAATTGAATGGCGGAACAGGCTCGAGGGGCTGAATGATCTACTTCTGTTCCTAGGACAAAAAAAACACTGCTTGGTGTTGCACTGAGCCATACAGACCAAAGGATTTAGGTTTTAGTTCAGGTCTGTGTTGAGTTGGCTGGTCTCAGATGAAGCAGCAGTTGAGTCCAACTGACCTCAGGACCCCGGGCTAGGGCGAAGTAACAAGATCCAGCAGGGTGCCCGCTCCTGATCACTATCTGTTGAACCCTGCATTTGTGGATGTTGAGTGAAGATAGGAATGGGCCTGTCTGTTATGACCCACGGTTGAATACTGCTGACATTTCGTCTAGGCTCGCTAGTGAGCAACGGCCACTTTAGAGGAGGTTTCGGAGGCTACTTGTGTCCATACAACTGTCCCTCAGCAAGAGTCAGCACTTCAGGAGAAGAGGGGACGAAAGGGAAGAGACTTGGCACAAAAAATGAAGCTGTGCCTCACCTTATTGTGTCTTTAATATTATCCGCTTATCTCCAGGTTGCTGAGGATCTCCGGGAACAAGTGATAAGTATTGGAGGTGGCAAGTCCAAGGCAATTGTTGAGGGTCTATTCCAGCTCTACCAGAAGCTCAAACAGCTAATGCATCAACAAATTTATCTATCACCAGAGTAAGTACAGCAGTGCATCTGCAGCACATGTATACGCACAGAGGGTACTAGTAGCGACTCACATATACTCATGCGATGTACCAGCAATTCAGATCTATCTACTCATGTAGTCTGGTACACATGTACTCATGCAATCTACCAATTCACATATACTCATGCAGTGTACTTCTGACATACATGTAATCACGTAGCCCACCTCCAACAAATGTATGTATACTCACAGTGTACTTCCAACACATATACATCACTATACCTCTGACACGCTTATCCTATACGAAGATAGTGCATCATCAACATGCATTTGCTCACAGTGTACATCTGACATGTATACTGTACTTGCACAGTGTGCTGCCAATACACAGGTACTGTGCTCAAATACATTCTTATACAGTGTATCGCCGTTGTACATGTCCTTACAGTAGTGTAATGGTTATGTTACTGGACTAGTAATCCAGAGGTCTGGACTAATAATCCAGTAGAACGAGAGCTCAAGTCCCACCGTGGCATTTAAAAGATCTGGAAATAATCTGTTGGTATCAGTAAAAGTGGCCATGAGGTTGTCAGATTGTCTTAAAATCCGTTTAGGGACGTAAACCTGCCATTCTTACCTGTTCACACCAACGTGGTTGACTCTTAACTGTCTAGCAAGCCACCCCAGGGCAATTCGAGATGGGCAATAAATGCTGGCCTTGCCAGCAACATCCACATCCCAAGAATGAATAATAAAAAAAACTCAGCTACTCTGGGGCAGTGTTATCGACATGGACAATTGTCCCTGGACTGTCACCTCTACCACTGTGAAGTTGTCCATTGACCATCCCGTCCAAAATCTATCAAACCTCCAAATTAGTGACCAAAACTGCTGTTTCTGGCATCACTGTGCTTCAGTCCACTGTGTATAAACATCACGTTGAAGGTTGATTCCCTGTGTTTTTCAGAGACAGCCCTCTTCCATTGAATGACTTCCACACATGGTTCAGTGAACCTTTACCCAAGTGGTTACAGATGGTGTACAACAATACGGTGGAGATGGTCCAGCGGGCTGTGAAGAAAGACCAGGTATTACAACCCTGGAGTAAATAACTTGGTTATTGCTTTGTGTATGTGGGTGTGTGCGTGTGGGGATGATCCAGTTAACATCAGTCAGTGTCGTTTACTTCAGAAAAACAACTAAGAAATGGTGACAGGATAGTATACCACTGGGTGGGTTATTGGGCTTTCACCTTTGAGAACTGGGTTTGACTCCAACTCAAATGGGAAGGAAGTCTGCTCTGCTTGCTGGCTATAAGGGCTTTGTGTGAGATGGGTATGGGAAGTCTCCTTGTGGGCACTGGCCCACAGAAGTACATATATAGAATCTACAGCACAGAAATAGGCCATTTGGCACAACTGGTCTGTGCTGGTGTTTATACTCCACATGTGTCTTCTCCCACTCTAATTATCTATTCTAAATGTGCCCCCCTATTCCTCTGTTCCCTCCTCCCTCATATATGCCAACCCTCTATTCTCTGGTCCCTCATGTATGCACAAAATAGCCTTTGAAATGAGGGTTGGTCCAGGTCACCTTTTCTATGGGGAGAGAAACAGAGTTAATGGCCACGATTTCGCCAGCCGTGGCGAGTCCGGTGCGGCCGGAGCAGACAGCGGCCTCAAACTCCACACCCGTCTTCATCCCACCTCCTCCAAGTGATTTTGCCCTGATTGGGCTTGTTAAGCCCTGCCCTGCAAGGTTCCCGGCCAATTAAAAGGAAGCGGGTCTGATGTCCGGTTTCCTTAAAGGTGCCATGTTCACATTCATTTTGACAGTTGTGCTGTCAGTGTTCTGAAGCATTGAGGTGCTGCAAACACTGACAAGCACTGCACAAAGGTGCACGGCTGCATCCAGGCTCTCCATGACTCCCTCCATATGCTTATGGAGGGAGCCGCAGCACGCAGGGAGGTTCTCTTCCATTCCAATGGGCAGAAGAGACCTCCCCAGGACACCAACGCAGCCTGGTTGCACATTGCACAGGAGGGCACAAGCAGGGATGTCGTCAGGAGGACCAGGCTGCAGTGGCGCAAACCTTTCAATGATCTCAGCAGATCACGAAATGTTACTGTCAAGCCACACTCAACCTCATCCTGCTGTGCCACTCATCACATCCCCATCACTCTGCCTTCCCTACCCTACTCCTGCACATCTTTACTAACACCAACTTACCTTGCACCTCCACCCATCCCTCTCTATCCCCATCTCACTAGCCACTCCTCACACTCACCCTCATCCTACTGCAAGCATACCAACTAAGAAGCCACAAGGGTAGGCACTTGGGTGGTTTAGCCAATGTTCATGTGACGTTTCTGGTAATGTGCTGTCAAACATTGAAATCTTTATTGTGAACACTCTGCCTTCTTGGACAGATTTGTGTGCACCTTTGGAAGTGGCTTAGTGAGTTGCAGTGAATGGTGAGACATAACGTTCTCCACCCCCCCGCACAATGGTGATGAGTGTGAAAGGAATGGCTTGGGCATTGTAGGGATGCTTTATGGTGTTGGTGTGGGGTGGTGCCAACCTGGCGCATTATGTGGCAGCCAGGGTGTTCAGTGTTAAGTGAAGCAAATCTGAACATGGTGAGGCCATCGCCGGCACCCGGGCAGCAATGTGCACGGGTGATGATGCCATGTGTCCAGTGCAGCATCAGTTGATTGTGGAGAAGGTTGGTGTGGATGTTGGTGCTGCTGGTGTGCCCAGTGCTGCTGGTGTTGGGGATCGCGTTGGGATTCTGAGGACCAAAGTGAGATTTTTTCAAGGGCACCAATGCTGATAGAATAGATGGCAGGTGAGGTTGAGATGACAGAAGTAATGTCAATGTTGAGATAGGTTGTTCCAAGGAGGTGACAGTGAATAGAGTGCAATTTGTCACGGAGTGCAGATCGGAACAGAGTGTTAAGCTGCGAGTTTGGTAAGTGAGGGAGTGAATCTTAAAGGTTAATAAAGGTGTATTTAATATTCTTTAATTTAAAGGAAGTAAAGGGAGTAAATTAAGGGTAGGACATGGCAGGGCAGCTCGGCAGCGTGGTGTGCTCCTCCTGTGCTATGTGGGAAGTCAGGGACACTTTCAGTGTCCAGGATGAACACATGTGCAGGAAGTGTCTCCAGCTGCAGTTATTCGAAATCCACGTTTCGGAGCTGGAGCTGCAGCTGGAGTCACTGTGGAGCATCCGCGAAGCTGAGATCTTCGTGGATAGCACGTTTAACGAGGTGGTCACACTGCAGGTAAAGAGTGCACAGGCAGACAGGAAATGGGTGACCGCCAGACAGAGTAAAAGAACTAGGAAGGTAGTGCAGGAGTCCCCTGGGTCCATCTCCCTCTCCAACAGATTTTCCGTTTTGGATACTGATGGGGGAGATGGTTTCTCAGGGGAATGCAGCAAGAGCCAAGTCCGTGGCACTACGAGTGGCTCAGCTGCACAGGAGGGGAGGAAAAAGAGTGGGAAAGCAATAGTGATAGGGGATTCTATCGTAAGGGGAACAGATAGACGTTTCTGTGGCCGCAGACGTGACTCCAGGATGGTATGTTGCCTCCCTGGTGCCAGGGTCAAGGATGTCACTGAACGGCTGCAGGGCATTCTGAAGGGGGAGGGCGAACAGTCAGAGGTCGTGGTTCACATTGGTACCAACGACATGGGTAGAAAGAGAGATGAGGTCCTGCAACAAGAATTTAGGGACCTAGGTAGCAGATTGAAAAGCAGGACCTCAAAGGTTGTAATCTCTGGATTACTCCCGGTGCCACGTGCTAGTGAGTATAGGAATAGGAGGATAGAGCAGATGAGTGCGTGGCTAAAGAGTTGGTGCAGGAGGGAGGGCTTTAGTTTCCTGGATCACTGGGTCTGCTTCTGGGGAAGGTTGGTCCTGTACAAGTCAGACGGGTTGCACCTGAACCGGAACGGGACCAACATCCTTGCAGGGAGGTTTGCTAGTACTGTTGGGGAGGGTTCAAACTAACTTGGCGGGGGATGGGATACGGAGTGGAGCTATAGTAGGGGGTGATGCACAACCAAATATAGAGGAAAAAACAAGTCAGCCTGGAAGGCAGAGCAAATATGTAACGGCACAAGGGAGTATGGCAAGGCTGGATGGCATTTATTTTAATGCAAGAAGTCTTGCGAGTAAGGCAGATGAATTGAAGGTGTTGATGAACACATGGGAGTATGATATTGTTGCTATCACAGAGACATGGTTGAGGGAGGGGCAGGACTGGCAGCTCAATATTCTGGGATATAGAATCTTCAGGTGAGTCAGAGGGGGGTGTAAAAGAGGAGGGGGTGTCGCAATATTAATCAAGGAGTCAATTACTGCTGTAAGGAGGGATGATATCTTAGCAGGTTCCGCTAATGAGGCCATATGGGTCGAACTTAAAAACAAAAAGGGGGCAAGCACTTTGCTGGGAGTGTACTATAGGCCCCCAAACAGTCAGGGGGAGATAGAGGAACAGATATGTAGGCAAATCTCAGAAGTGTAGAAATAATAGGGTAATAATAGTAGGGGATTTCAACTTCCCCAATATTAACTGGGATAGTCAGAGTGTGAAAGGCTTAGAGGGTGCGGAATTCATAAAGTGCATCCAGGAGAGCTTTTTGAGCCAGCATGTAGAAAGTCCTACAAGGGAGGGGGCGGTACTGGACCTAATGCTAGGGAATGTAGCCGGTCAAGTGGTAGAAGTGTCAGTAGGAGAGCATTTTGGTGACAGTGACCATAATTCGGTGAGATTTAAGGTAGTCATGGAAAAGGACAAAGATGGACCAGAAATAAAGGTTCTAAATTGGGGGAAGGCTGATTTTAATATGATAAGGCAGGATCTGGCCAAAGTGGACTGGGATCAGCTACTTGTAGGAAAATCCACATCAGAGCAGTGGGAGTCTTTCAGAAAGGAAATAGAGAGAGTACAACGCCAACATGTTCCCGTAAAGGTCAAGGGTGGGACCAACAAGCCCAGGGAACCCTGGATGTCAAGGGATATACAAGAATGGATTAGGAAAAAAAGGGAGGCTTTTGGCAGATACAAAGGACTAAAAACAGTGGAAGCCCGAGAGGAGTATAGAAAGTGCAGGGGAGTATTTAAAAAAGAAATTAGGAGAGCGAAGAGGGGGCATGAAAAAACACTGGCGGGCAAAATAAAGGAAAATCCAAAGGTGTTTTATAAGTATATTAAGGGCAAGAGGATAACCAGGGAAATAGTAGGGCCCATTAGGGACCAAAGTGGCAATCTGTGTGTAGAGCCGGAAGATGTAGGTGAGGTTTTAAATGAATATTTTGCACCTGTGTTCACTATGGAGAAGGACAATGTAGGCATAGAAATTAGGCAGGGGGATTGTGATATACTTGAACAAATTAGTATTGAGAGAGAGGAGGTACTAGCGGTTTTAGCGGGCTTAAAAGTGGATAAATCCCTAGGCCCAGACGAGATGTATCCCAGGCTGCTGTGTGAGGCAAGGGAGGAGATTGCAGGGGCTCTGACACAAATTTTCAGAACCTCTCTGGCCACAGCGGAGGTGCCAGAGGACTGGAGAACAGTTAACGTAGTACCATTATTTAAGAAGGGTAGTAGGGATAAACCAGGGAATTACAGGCCAGTGAGCCTAACATCAGTGGCTGGGAAATTATTGGAAAAAATTCTGAGGGACAGAATTAGTCTCCACTTGGAGAGGCAAGGATTCATCAAGGATAGTCAGCATGGCTTTGTCAGGGGGAGATCATGTCTAACCAATTTGATTGAATTTTTCGAGGGGGTGACTAGGTGTGTGGATGAGGGTAGTGCAGTTGATGGAAGCTTGTGTCCAGTAGTGTACCGCAGGGATCGGTGCTGGGTCCTTTGCTGTTTGTAGTGTACATTAATGATTTAGATATGAATGTAGGAGGTATGATCAGTAAGTTCGCAGATGACACGAAAATTGGTGGAGTGGTAAATAGCGAGGAGGGAAGCCTCAGGCTACAGGACGATATAGACGGGATGGTTAGATGGCAGAACAGTGGCAAATGGAATTTAACCCTGAAAAGTGTGAGGTGATGCATTTTGGGAGGACTAACAAGGCAAGGGAATACACAATGAATGGTAGGACCCTAGGAAGGACAGAGGATCAGAGGGACCTTGGTGTGCATGTACATAGATCCCTAAAGGCAGCAGGACAGGTAGATAAGGTGGTTAAAAAGGCATATGGGATACTTGCCTTCATTAGCCGAGGCATAGAATATAAGAGCAGGGAGGCTATGATGGAGCTGTACAAAACGCTAGTTAGGCCACAGCTGGAATACTGTGTGCAGTTCTGGTCGCCACACTATAGGAAGGATCTGATTGCATTGGAGAGGGTGCAGAGGAGATTCACCAGGATATTACCTGGGCTGGAGCGCTTCAGCTATGAAGAGAGACTAGACAGGCTGGGGTTGTTTTCCTTAGAGCAGAGAAGGCTGAGGGGGGACCTGATTGAGGTGTACAAAATTATGAGGGGCATAGATAGGGTAGATAGAAAGGAACTTTTCCCCTTAGTAGAGGGGTCAATAACCAGGGGGCATAGTTTCAAGGTAAGGGGCAGGAGGTTTAGAGGGGATTTGAGGAAAAACTTTTTCACCCAGAGGGTGGTTGGAATCTGGAACTCACTGCCTGAAAAGGTGGTAGAGGCAGGAACCCTCACAACATTCAAGAAGGATTTAGATTAGCACTTGAAACGCCATAGCATACAAGGCTACGGACCAAGTGCTGGAAAATGGGATTAGAATAGACAGGGCTTGATGGCTGGCGTGGACACGATGGGCCGAAGGGCCTCTTTCTGTGCTGGATTTTCATTGACCCGTGGAGGTGGGTTTGGAGGCGTGTGGGGGGTTAAAATTGCGAAAACTGGCGGGTGGGCATAAGCCCGCCTCCACGCAATTTTCATTAAATCGTGTCTGCTGGTCCCTACTCCGTCCCGCCTCTAAGAGGCAGGATAGGCTGTTAAGGCCCTTAACAAGCACTAAATTGCCTCTATAATGCTATTTTGAAAGGCCTTTGTGATTTTAACCCTTTTTCTACGTGAAGCACGCCTGTTCTGAACCACGAATGTGAAACCTGGCGGGAGCACATTTGGATAGCTGACTATCACTGGCTGGCTGGCTGGCTCTGTGGGGATAGAGGGATGGATGTATATATGGATGGCTATGGGGAGGGATGGATGTATATATATGGATGGGAGGAGGAGACATATCTGGGAGTGGTGGTGCACAAATATCTGGGAGCAGACTTAGGGCTGCTGCTGCTCATTTTGCATCCAGGTCCTCTCACATCAAAGGCCAGGCAGTCTTTGCAGACCTTCAATGCAGCAGCAATGATGACATCATCAGAGGCGACTTTCAGACTGAAAACACTAATTGGTTCATGGGTTCCCACATGCTGGAACTCAATTGCCCAATTAGGTGAAAATCGCATCAATCTCCCACATCCAATTGCAGTCGGGTGGATAACACGAAAAGTTGCTAACCCGCCCCAGTATCAAAATCCAGCCCTAATACTCCAAACACTTCAAAAGTTCATAAAGCTCAAAAGTGGGTACCAAATCATTAATGCTCCAGCTTCTGACATTGGAAAGTGACCAGCTGTAAAATGGCAGCTTTTATACCACTTTTGCAGCTGTCACCTATTCAAAGAAAAAAATGAGAAGTCGCACAACACCAGGTTATAGTCCAACAGTTTTATTTGAAATCACAAGCTTTCGGAGCGCTGCTCCTTCGTCAGGTAAAGCTCATGATTTCAAATAATACTGTTGGACTATAACCTGGTGTTGTGCGACTTCTCATTTTTGTCCACCCCAGTCCAACACCGGCAACTCCGCATCATATTCAAAGAAATGGAGAGTTGTTCAGAACCCGACATACTTACCTGGCGTGATCCCCGAGTGACGGGAACCTCGTGGAAAACTTGGGAAAATGCTTTGTACCTGGTAAAATGGTGATTAAATTGCTTTAAACACCCTCTTAACAAGCACAATTGTAAGACCCGCTGCTTAGTGCTGGGTCTGCAAAGCGCAGGCAGAGCCGGCACTTGGGAAACTCACAAGGAGACGGGTTTAAGAGCGGGATTTTTGATTTTGACAGCGGACCCGCCTCCGAACCCGCCCTCTGAGCGCCGGCAAAATTCAGCCCAATGTTTCAGGTCGATGACCTTTCATCAGAACCTTTTCTATGCTGCCTGACAAACAAGGCTACAGATTTCCATCACTGGCAGGATGTAGGCTCAGTGGGACACTGATTACTTTCTGGAGCACTCCCACTGTTCTATTTTCTTCTTCACGTTTACTTTAGCAACAGGGAGCTGTCACCAGAAATGGAAGTAACGTATTGGGAAATCATGAACATACATACGAACATACAAATTAGGAGTAGGAGTAGGCTACTCAGCCCTTCGAGCCTGCTCCGCCATTCAATAAGATCATGGCTGATCCGATTACTCCACATTCCCGCCTACCCCCGATAACCTTTCACCCCCTTGCTTATCAAGAATCTATCTATCTCTGCCTTAAAAATATTCAAAGACTCTGCTTCCACCGCCCTCTGAGGAAGAGAGTTCCAAAGACTCACGACCCTCTGTGAGAAAACATTTCTCCTCATCTCTGGCTTAAATGGGCGACCCCTTATTTTTAAACAGTGACCCCTAGTTCTAGATTCTCCCACAAGAGGAAACATCCTCTCCACATCCACCCTGTCAAAACCCCTCAGGATCTTATATGTTTCAATCAAGTTACCTCTTATTCTTCTAAACTCCAGCGGATACAAGCCTAGCCTGTCCAACCTTCCCTCATAAGACAACCCGCCCATTCCAGGTATTAGTCTAGTAAACCTTCTCTGAACTACTTCCAACGCATTTACATCCTTCCTTAAATAAGGAGACCAATACTGTACACAGTACTCCAGATGTGGTCTCACCAATGCCCTGTATAACTGAAGCATAACCTGCCTACTTTTGTATTCAGTTCCCCTCGCAATAAATGATAACATTCTGTTAGCTTTCCTAATTACTTGCTGTACCTGCATAGTAACCTTTTGCGATTCATGCACTAGGACACCCAGATCCTCTGCATCTCAGAGCTCTGCAATCTCTCACCATTTAGATAATATGCTTCTTTTTTATTCTTCCTGCCAAATGGACAACTTCACATTTTCCCACATTATACTCCATTTGCCAGATCTTTGCCCACTCACTTAACCTATCTATATCCCTTTGTAGCCTCCTTATGTCCTCTTCACAATTTACTTTCCTACCTATCTTTGTGTCATCAGCAAATTTAGCAACCATACCTTCGGTCCCTTCATCCAAGTCATTTATATAAATTGTAAAAAGTTGAGGCCCCAGCACTGATCCCTGTGGCACACCACTCGTTACACCTTGCCAATCAGAAAATGACCCATTTATGCCTACTCTGTTTCCTGTTAGCTAGTCAATCTTCTATCCATGCCAATATGTTACCCCCTACACCATCAGCTTTTATTTTCAGCAATAACCTTTGATGTGGCACCTTATCAAATGCCTTCTGGAAATCTAAGTACAGTACATCTACCGGTTCCCCTTTATCCACAGCACATGTTACTTCCTCAAAGGACTCCAATAAATTGGTTAAACATGATTTCCCTCGCACAAAACCATGTTGACTCTGCCTGATTACTTTGAACCTTT
Source organism: Squalus acanthias (assembly GCA_030390025.1). Taxonomy (NCBI): domain Eukaryota; kingdom Metazoa; phylum Chordata; class Chondrichthyes; order Squaliformes; family Squalidae; genus Squalus; species Squalus acanthias. The sequence goes on along the minus strand of CM059447.1, from coordinate 44,515,074 downwards.
CTAAGTGCCCTGCTATAACGTCTTTAATAATGAGAAGTCGCACAACACCAGGTTATAGTCCAACAGATTTATTTAAAATTACAAGCTTTCGGAGCTATCGCCCCTTCTTCAGGTAAAGTTACAATGATAATAGCTTTAATGATAATGACAATGATAATAGTCTTTAATAATAGCTTCTAACATCTTCCCTATGACAGATGTTAAGCTAACTGGCCTGTAGTTTCCTGCTTTCTGTCTCCCTCCCGTTTTGAATAAAGGAGTTACATTCGCTATTTTCCAATCTAATGGAACCTTCCCCGAATCTAGGGAATTTTGGCAAATTAAAACCAACGCATCAACTATCTCACTAGCCACTTCTTTTAAGACCCTAGGATGAAGTCCATCAGGACCCGGGGCCTTGTCAGCCCACAGCTCCAACAATTTGCTCAGTACCACTTCCCTGGTGATTATAATATTCTTGAGTTCCTCCCTCCCTTCCATTTCCTGATTTACAGCTATTTCTGGGATGTTACTTGTATCCTCTATAGTGAAGACCGATGCAAAATACCTGTTCAATTCAACTGTCATCTCCTTATTTTCCATTATTAATTCCCCAGGCTCACTTTTTATAGGACCAACGCTCACTTTGTTAACTCTTTTCTTTTTTAAATATCTATAGAAACTCTTACTATCTGTTTTTATATTTCTAGCTAGCTTTCTCTCGTACTCTAATTTTTCTCTCCTCATTAATCTTTTAGTCATTCTTTGCTGTTTTTTATATTCTGTCCAATATTCTGACCTGCCACCCATCTTTGCGCAATTATATGCTTTTTCTTTAAGTTTAATACTATCTTTAACTTTTTTAGTTAACCATGGATGGTGAGTCCTCCCCTTGGAATTTTTCTTTCTTGTTGGAATGTATATATTCGTGTATTTTGAAATATCCCCTTAAATGTCTGCCACTGCAACTCTATTGACCTATCCCTTAACCTAATTTGCCAGTTCACTTTAGCTAGCTCTGCTTTCATGCCCTCATAATTGCCCTTATTTAATTTTAAAATACTAGTCTTGGACCCACTCTTCTCTCTCTCAAACTGAATATAAAATTCAATCATATTATGATCGCTGCTACCTAGGGGCGCCTTCACTATGAGGTTATTAACTAATCCTATCTCGTTGCACAATACCAGGTCTAGTATAGCCTGCTCTCTGGTTGGCTCCAGAACGTGCTGTTGTAAGAAACTATCCCGAAAACATTCCATGAACTCCTCTTCTATGCTACCTTTGCCCATCTGATTTTTCCAGTCTATATGCAGATTAAAATCCCCCATGGTTATTGCCGTACCCTTCTGACAAGCTCCCATTATTTCTTCCTTTATACTCCATCCTACCATGTGGTTACTGTTAGGGGGCCTGTACACCACTCCCACAAGTGACTTCTTGCCTTTATTTCTTCTCATCTCTACCCAAACCACTTCTACATCCTGGTTTCCTGAACTTAGGTCATCCCTCTCTATTGTGCTAATACCATCATTAATTAACAGAGCCACGCCTCCACCTTTTCCCACCTTCCTGTCCTTCCTAAATGTCATGTATCCTTCAATATTCAGGTCCCAATCTGTCATCCTGCAGCCATGTTTTTGTAATGGCTATCAGATCATATTTATTTATTTCTATTTGCGCTATTAGTTCATCTGTTTTGTTTCGAATGCTATGTGCATTCAGATGCAGAGCCTTTAGTTTTGTCCTTTTATTATTTTTGTAACCTCTAGCCTTATCTGTTGATTTACTCTTAGATTTGTACTCTCTATCCCTTCCTGTCACGGTCTGTTTATCATTTCCCATATTAATACCTTTCTCTGTTGCCTTGTCCCTACTCTTTGATTTACCACATCTTCCCAAATTTGATCCCTTGCCCCCACTATTTAGTTTAAAGCACTCTCTACCGCCCTAGCTATACGACTCGCCAGAACACTGGTCCCAGCACGGTTCAGGTGAAGACCATCCCAACGATACAGATCCCATTTTCCCCAGTACTGGTGCCAGTGCCCCAGGAATTGAAACCCATTTCTCCCACACCAGTCTTTGAGCCACGCATTCATCTCTCTAATTTTATTTACCCTATGCCAATTTGCTCGTGGCTCAGGTAATAATGCAGACATTATTACCCTTGAGATTCTGCTTTTTAATTTAGCCCCTAGCTGCTCATACTCTCTCAGCAGAACCTCTTTTCCTAGTTCTACCTATGTCGTTGGTACCTACATGGACCACGACCACTGGCTCCTCCCCCTCCCACTGCAAGTTCCTCTCCAGCCCAGAGCAGATGTCCCGAACCCTGGCACCAGGCAGGCAACACAGCTGTCTGGACTCTCGCTCTTGGCCGCAGTGAACTGTATCTATCCCCCTGACTATGCTGTCCCCAATTACCACTACATTCCTATTAACTCCCCCCGCTTGAATGGCTTCCCGTACCTCAGTGCCATGGTCAGTTTGCTCATCCACCCTGCAGCCACCGCTTTCATCCATACAGGCCGCAAGAACCTCAAACCTGTTGGACAATTGCAAAGGCTGAGGCTCCTCCACCTCCTGGTTCCCCATACCTGCCTCACTCGCAGTCACATCCTCCTGTCCCTGACCACTGACCAAATCAGAAGACCCTATCCTAAGGGGTCTGACTGCCTCCTGGAATAAAGTGTCCAGGTAACTTTCCCCCTCCCTGATGCATCGCAGTGTCCGCAGCTCAGCCTCCAGCTCATCAACTCTGAGCCGAAGCTCCTCGAGCCGCAGACACTTACTGCAGACGTGTTCGTCCTGGATCACACTGACGTCCAGGAGCTCCCACATACTGCAGTCGCAACACATCACCTGCCCTGCCATCTTTATTGAGTCTTAATTAGTTTATATAAACCCTACTACACCTAATAAGATTTATTACTGCTAGTAAACTAGTACTAATGAAACATTACAATTACTAATAAATTTCCTGGGCTTTAAAAGATAAGGGAAGTGAGCAAAATACTCATCAACCAATCATTTACCCTTTTCCCTGTGATGTCGCCCTTTATTTTTCTCCAAATGCGCTTGGAGGGTGTCACAGAGCAGAACTCCCGCTGGTTCTCTGTCCCCTCTTGTGCAGCTTTTTAACTCCTGCTCTCCTGGAAGCTGATAAAGGTAGAAAAAGAAAGGAACACCTCCCTCCCCAAACTCCCTCACTCACCAAACTCGCAGCTTTACACTCTGTTCCGAGCTGCACTCCGTGACAAACTGCACTCTAGCCTCCCTTATTTATACTGTTGTGATTTAAATAAGTGAGCTCTCTGACAGTTACAGAACCAGATTAGACCAGTTAATTAATTAATTACTCTCACCTGCTCTCCAGCACAGAGCTTGCTTAGCCCTGCCCAAGCCTGGAAGAAACTTAAAACTTGAAACAGTAAATTTAAATTAAATGCTAATTGCAAGCACACAAGACTAGATTTTATTAAAAAAAAGAGATTAACCTTTAAGATTCACTCCCTCACTCACCAAACTCGCAGCTTTACACACTGTTCCGGTGGGTGTGCCACTCACAATATTTCGATCAATTAATTTTAATAGGCAGAAACCTGCCAGTGGGGACCATATCTTTTCCAGGTCCAGGTTTTGATATTTAACTTTCTTTTGCCTGATCTTCATTTGGTAGCAGCACTAACAATAATAGGTTCTTCTTTTGTGTGTACAGATTCTCAGACACTCCCTGTGATGTGACGCAGTTCTTAGTGTCCAGTTGTTTATGTTTCAGCCATGTGGCAATCAGTTTTCTAAAATTGTGGCTTAAATTCCGAGACCTGTATCACACACCAAGCAGGCCTTGTTCTGAGGCCGCATTTCAGTAATATTAAACATGCACTTTCGGAGTACACTCCTTACAGAAGTTTCTGTTTGAATGTTAACTCCCCACATACTGTTTCTACAGCTGGTATCTATGGGGGAGAAGACTAAGCACAGTACCTCTGCTGTGGATATTGCAACCTGCTTCACCAAGATCAAGCAGACTTGGACAGAGCTGAGTTGGCCAGACCCCGAGGAAGCTTTCGTCATCATGGTCAAGCTGACTGAAGTGAGTCCGAGTCTTCTGAAGTGGCCGATAAAGAACATTATACACACGCTATTCTCATCGTTGGGCTTTCCATTATAAGACTTTTTTCGTTATTCCCTCTGCTCATTAGAAAGGTCATGATCCTGATACTGTCTTCGATGTGAGACTACTGGCTCCAATTATTCCCCATGTTAACTTTTATAGCAGTTTGTAGGTTCTGCGATTCCCTTCCAATGGTCCAGAGCCTCGCTGGTCGTGGGCATGGTGCACTCCTGCATGTGATTTCCCACCAGGCAGGCATGCAGGATCCCAAATCCAACCGGCTCCCAGGAAACCTAGTGTCAGGGTTACTAGAGGTGGGCAACTAAGGTGGAGGATATTTAAAGAGTATAGAATAGTAAACAAAGTGTTATTTTAGGCCATATCTTTAAATTCTTCTTTTGCTATTTCTGCTGGCGGAATTTGGCAGGACCAGACCGCTCCACCCCCACTACTGGTGTGACTGTGGCGGGACGGGGTGGGGGGGGGAACAGCTAAGATATTCCTGACAACGCAAAATCAGGGCTCGGGGGTTAGAGATTGGTTTAGGTAATCTACCGCTGCTGTACACTCAGTGTGTGTACATTATACAGCGTACACTGTACCACACCTGTGAGCGTGACAGCAGTCAGATATACAAGTGTACATTATATTATCATCACCAATAACTGGTGTGAAGGGGTTGACAATCTGTGGCAGTTCAAGCGTACTCCCTGCTGCAACCCGAGTGGTTGTCTGCCGGAATGGCTGGAAACTAGACTGGCGCCTGTAACTGCCGGGTCCTGGTCTTGCACTCCAGTTTCCGAATGGTCTTCTGGAGGCAGAGACACTGCCCACCCCAAACAAGGCCATCATCATAATGGGGAGGGGAGGGGTCGGAATTCCCATGACCTTGGTCTTCAAAGGGACCCGGATCATCCTTGGCAGTACATTTTTTTTTAATTCGTTTATGGGATGTGGGCGTCGCTGGCAAGGCCAGCATTTATTGCCCATCCCTAATTGCCCTTGAGAAGGTGGTGGTGAGCCACCTTCTTGAACCGCTGCAGTCCGTGTGGTGAAGGTACTCCCACAGCGCTGTTAGGGAGGGGGTTCCAGGATTTTGACCCAGCGACGATGAAGGATCGGCGATATACTTCTAAGCCAGGATGGTGTGTGACTTGGAGGGGAACTTGGAGGTGGTGGTGTTCCCATGCGCCTACTGCCCTTGTCCTTCTAGGTGGAAGAGGTCACGGGTTTGGGAGGTGCTGTCGAAGAAGCCTTGGCGAGTTGTTGCAGTGAATCTTGTAGATGATACACACTGCAGCCACGGTACGCCGGTGGTGGAGGGAGTGAATGTTTAAGGTGGTGGATGGGCTGCCAATGAAACGGGCTGCTTTGTCCTGGATGGTCTGTTGAAAGCAGATATGCAGGACACCTCCATGGGGGAAGCGGGTCGCCTGAGGGTCCAGGCTTGGGCCCCTGAAGATTTAAAAGGTGCAATTTGTTTTTTGTATCACTGACTCCTTTACAAAGAGAGATGAGGGAGCTACAAATTTCTCTTTCCATGGGGTACTTGGTAGCCCATCCCCCAGCCCCCCCCCCAGATCCGGGCACTTCCACCAGAGTACATGGCTTCCCGGCAGGGAGTTGTCCCAGATGCATGGGTGTCCTCAGTGCCATTTAGAGTAAGGTAGCAGAGGTCAGGGTGCGGGGGGGGGGGGTTACATCTCGGTGCTTACACAAAGATGCACTCCCTCCACCACCCTCCGCCGAGTTTTGAAGATTGGAACAAACCCGAGGAGAAAGAATTAAATCCAAAGTTATCGTTATGGTAAAATAAAAACATGCCTGTGGTTCATGCAGAACATTGATGAGAATGAATCCAATATGCCCTCTCCGCTGTCCCATCAATTCCTATAGAACATCTGCTCCAACTTATTGACTATCAAATGCCACTCTTCAGTCCCCACTGAGTATCGGCGAGAGAAGGTGAACATGCACCAGTTTGTAGAGGTAATCTGATCAGTAGAAATTCGAGACCGTGTGGCCGTTGCTCTAAAAACTTTGAAGCCGTGCCCATTCTGTTTGATCGTATGTGTGTGCCTGTAATACTGCCAATCCTCATGGACTCTTTCTGTTACAGGACATGTGCAAGATTGCATTAATGTACTGCCGACTAATTGAAGAGAGGGCAGAGGAGCTGTCAGTCAAGGGCTATCAAGTAAACTCAAGTGATGTGAGTGCTGACTGTAACTCATCCTGATCCACACCTGATTAAACTAATTTGCATTTCATTAAAGATTCAAAAGATTTGCAACTCATCAAGGCCTCATGCCGACAAAAGTAGACTCTGATCTGCACATTATTAAGAATTCACATGAACAGAAGGATATTGATACCCAGCCCAGGTAGTTGGTGATAGAGAGAAGTGGATGTACAAGTCATTAAAAAATATATTTATCAGATGTGGGCGTCGCTGGCAAGGCCGGCATTTATTGCCCATCCCTAGTTGCCCCGAGAAGGTGGTGGTGGGCTGCAGTCCATGTGATGATCGTGCTCCCACAATGGTGTTAGATTGGGTATTCCAGGATATTGGCCCAATGACAAGAAAGAAACGGTGAATATTTGTCCAAGTAAGAATGGTGTGTGACATAGAGGAAAATCAACCCTAGAGCTCCCAGCCTCACTCAGCTCCTACTGGAAGTAGGGGGTGGGAGTGGGGGGGTGATACCAAACGACGGGTCTTATCCTTTACTCATATCAATCTTGATGGGCCTTGGCCCTTTACTGTCGATTCTCAATTAAAAAAAAAATGTTTATGGAGGCTGAAGAAATACCTAGAAACTATCAAGTGACTTGTATTCCCAATACTTTCATCCCTAGTCAGACGTGAACAGCGTGAGGTCACTACAACTATGTGTGGTTCTCAATAACATGAAGCAGCTGCTGGAGGTCATTTCCAACCTGCCAGAAGACCTAGACTGGCAAGGCCTGAAGGAAGACACGGCCAATATGATTTCAGTGGACCAGATCCAGAACACACTGCACACCCAACTTGAAACAGTCAACAGCTCAATCAACAAAAAGATCCAGGGTGTCGTCCAAACCCTTGCACAGAAGGTATGGAAGACACTTCAATGTAACCAGAATGTCCACGTTAGAGGAAAGTTTGGGGGCTGAAAACCTGGGGTGCCTGCTTCGCTGCTGGACGAGCAACGGAGTGAGGCTCCCGGCCGCTTGCAGCCACGGACGCTGACCCTGTCCCAAATCCTGGGGAACCGGGGGGGGGGGGTGGGGGGGGTCATCAGCGTATTTGGGGCATGCGCATCGGCAGTGCTCGCTCCGATCCGCTGGCAGGAAGGGGGAGCGGCACACAGCTGAATGCCATGGGGCACCCAGAGGCCATTCCCAGGCCAAAGAAAAGGTGGCTCCGAGGAATCGTATGCTCCAATGGGAGCCAGAATTGCAGTACAGTAAAGGTAACCGATCCCTCTGGGATCAATTTCCTGGCAAGATCTGGGTCTTCAGCAGGATTGATGCCAGCCCTCAGGAGACGAGAGTTCAACTGAGGCCTTTTACATGCATAAAGGGCGTAATTTCCCCGAGAACTCAATGACGTGCCGCTTCAATGCAGGAGGCAGGTGGGTGGAACATCTGCCCATGCCCCCCTCCCCGCACACCCAACCAACTGGAAAACGACTGGAGCTAAAAAATGGGTCTGAATTCGGTCGCAATCTAGTTGCACCCGTTTTCCGGTCCCTGGCACCTTGTCCAGACTGAAATTTCAGGCCCTTGATCTTTAAGAAGCTAATAAGTGGTATGTTGTTGAGTGATGATCCATTTGATGCCAGCAGTAGGTAACTACTGGATAATCAATGACCAGAGGCTGAATTTACTGGGAATAGTACATTGAATGAGAGGGTACTTACCATAGTAACAAAAAGACCAGATCCTTTGGGGTGCAAAATTTGGTTGCTTTGCAAAGCAACTAGTGCCCAGGTGCGGCGTCGCTAAAGCCTCCCGCGAAATTCAGCAGGTTAGCGGTGGCGGTAGCCGGTAGCACCGTGCCTCCAGCGATGATGTCATCGCCATGCGTAGCTCCCCGCTCGCGCACCGGCCGCAAACTTCAGTCGCGCCCCTTGATGTACCACCGGACGCTAAGTCCGACAGGGTCAGGGGGGCGTACGTGCAGCCGGGGCAGTGATATTTAAAGGGGAGTTGCCAGGTGGCCATTTTATTTGCTGGCCGCCTGCCATCCCCCGCCGTGATCGGGCTCTTTTGCCGGCACCCTGATCCCTGGTGGCCCAGCTGGGCCTCGGGTCGCGCTGCGCAAGGCCCCTCCCCTTTAATAAGGGGAGGAAGGCCTGCAGTACCTGCGGCGCGACATGGCACTGTGGCACGTAGCGCCGCCATGTTGGGCTGGAGCGCCCCAACTGGGAGGGGGAGCGCTTCCAGTAGCGCCCCGCCTCCTGCTTGGGGCACTACCATTGAATTTCGGGCGCAGGGGCGCTAACCTTTTAGCGCCCCAGCGAGGTTAGCGCCCCAAAGGGGGCGCGACCCAATTTTTGCCACTTTCTCTTAATTTGTTCTTGAAGCAACACTGGTTGCCCCAAGAAGGTGGTGGTAGATCTTCTTGAATGACGATTGTTTGTATAACTGGGACACTTGCTACGCCACATCATCAGGGCATTTAGAGTCAGCATGGAGTGGAGTCAAGTATCGGCTAGACTGGGTAGGGATGGCAGGTTCCCTTCTGTGAAGAACATTGGTGAACCGGTTGGGTTTTTATGACAATCCGGCAGGTGTCATGGCCATGTTCTCTGATTTAGCCTCTCATGGCCGACCAGTAGATGTTTTCCCCATTGCTCCGGCACAGTTCCTGGTTTGTTCCGTTGCTCGGGCACATTTCCTGGTTTTGCCCCTTTTCTTCTGGCACAGTTCCTGGTTTGTTCTGTTGCTCGGGCACAGTTCCTGGTTTGCCCCGTTACTCGGGCACAGTTCCTGGTTTGTTGTTACTCGGGCACAGTTCCTGGTTTGTTGTTACTCGGGCACAGTTCCTGGTTTGTTGTTACTCGGGCACAGTTCCTGGTTTGTTGTTACTCGGGTACAGTTCTTGGTTTGTTGTTACTCGGGCACAGTTCCTGGTTTGTTGTTGCTCGGGCACAGTTCCTGGTTTGTTGTTACTCGGGCACAGTTCCTGGTTAGTTGTTGCTCGGGCACAGTTCCTGGTTTGTTCTGTTACTCGGGCACAGTTCCTGGTTTGTTGTTGCTCGGGCACAGTTCCTGGTTTGTTCTGTTGCTCGGGCACAGTTCCTGGTTTGTTGTTGCTCGGGCACAGTTCCTGGTTTGTTGTTACTCGGGCACAGTTCCTGGTTTGTTGTTGCTCGGGCACAGTTCCTGGTTTGTTGTGTTGCTCGGGCACAGTTCCTGGTTTGTTGTTACTCGGGCACAGTTCCTGGTTTGTTGTTACTCGGGCACAGTTCCTGGTTTGTTGTTGCTCGGGCACAGTTCCTGGTTTGTTCTGTTGCTCGGGCACAGTTCCTGGTTTGTTCTGTTGCTCGGGCACAGTTCCTGGTTTGTTGTGTTGCTCGGGCACAGTTGCTGGTTTGTTGTTACTCGGGTACAGTTCCTGGTTTGTTGTTACTCGGGCACAGTTCCTGGTTTGTTGTTACTCAGGCACAGTTCTTGGTTTGTTGTTACCCGGGCACAGTTCTTGGTTTGTTGTTACCCGGGCACAGTTCCTGGTTTGTTGTTGCTCGGGCACAGTTCTTGGTTTGTTGTTACTCGGGCACAGTTCCTGGTTTGTTCTGTTGCTCGGGCACAGTTCCTGGTTTGTTGTTACTCAGGCACAGTTCTTGGTTTGTTGTTACCCGGGAACAGTTCCTGGTTTGTTGTTGCTCGGGCACAGTTCTTGGTTTGTTGTTACTCGGGCACAGTTCCTGGTTTGTTCTGTTGCTCGGGCACAGTTCCTGGTTTGTTGTTGCTCGGGCACAGTTCCTGGTTTGTTCTGTTACTCGGGCACAGTTCTTGGTTTGTTGTTGCTCGGGCACAGTTATTGGTTTGTTCTGTTATTCGGGCACAGTTCCTGGTTTGTTGTTGCTCGGGCACAGTTCCTGGTTTGTTGTTACCCGGGCACAGTTCCTGCTTTGTTGTTACTCGGGCACAGTTCCTGGTTTGTTGTTACTCGGGCACAGTTCCTGGTTTGTTGTTACTCGGGCACAGTTCCTGGTTTGTTGTTACTCGGGCACAGTTCCTGGTTTGTTCTGTTACTCGGGCACAGTTCCTGGTTTGTTGTTACTCGGGCACAGTTCTTGGTTTGTTGTTGCTCGGGCACAGTTCCTGGTTTGTTGTTACTCGGGTACAGTTCCTGGTTTGTTGTTGCTCGGGCACAGTTCCTGGTTTGTTCTGTTACTCGGGCACAGTTCCTGGTTTGTTCTGTTACTCGGGCACAGTTCCTGGTTTGTTGTTACTCGGACACAGTTCCTGGTTCGTTCTGTTACTCGGGCACAGTTCCTGGTTTGTTCTGTTACTCGGGCACAGTTCCTGGTTTGTTCTTACTAGGGCACAGTTCTTGGTTTGTTGTTACCCGGGCACAGTTCCTGGTTTGTTGTTGCTCGGGCACAGTTCCTGGTTTGTTGTTACTCGGGCACAGTTCCTGGTTTGTTCTGTTGCTCGGGCACAGTTCCTGGTTTGTTGTTGCTCGGGCACAGTTCCTGGTTTGTTCTGTTACTCGGGCACAGTTATTGGTTTGTTCTGTTACTCGGGCACAGTTCTTGGTTTGTTGTTGCTCGGGCACAGTTATTGCTTTGTTCTGTTATTCGGGCACAGTTCCTGGTTGGTTCTGTTACTCGGGCACAGTTCTTGGTTTGTTGTTACTCGGGCACAGTTCCTGGTTTGTTGTTGCTCGGGCACAGTTCCTGGTTTGTTCTGTTACTCGGGCACAGTTCCTGGTTTGTTGTTACTCGGACACAGTTCCTGGTTCGTTCTGTTACTCGGGCACAGTTCCTGGTTTGTTCTGTTACTTGGGCACAGTTCCTGGTTTGTTGTTACTCGGGCACAGTTCCTGGTTTGTTGTTACTCGGGCACAGTTCCTGGTTTGTTGTTACTCGGGCACAGTTCCTGGTTTGTTGTTACTCGGGCACAGTTCCTGGTTTGTTGTTACTCGGGCACAGTTCCTGGTTTGTTGTTGCTCGGGCACAGTTCCTGGTTTGTTCTGTTGCTCGGGCACAGTTCCTGGTTTGTTCTGTTGCTCGGGCACAGTTCCTGGTTTGTTGTTGCTCGGGCACAGTTCTGGTTTGTTGTTACTCGGGCACAGTTCTTGGTTTGTTGTTACTCGGGCACAGTTCTTGGTTTGTTGTTACTCGGGCACAGTTCCTGGTTTGTTGTTGCTCGAGCACAGTTCTTGGTTTGTTGTTACTCGGGCACAGTTCCTGGTTTGTTCTGTTGCTCGGGCACAGTTCCTGGTTTGTTGTTGCTCGGGCACAGTTCCTGGTTTGTTCTGTTACTCGGGCACAGTTATTGGTTTGTCTGTTACTCGGGCACAGTTCTTGGTTTGTTGTTGCTCGGGCACAGTTATTGGTTTGTTCTGTTACTCGGGCACAGTTCCTGGTTTGTTGTTACTCGGGCACAGTTCCTGGTTTGTTGTTGCTCGGGCACAGTTCCTGGTTTGTTGTTGCTCGGGCACAGTTCCTGGTTTGTTGTTGCTCGGGCACAGTTCTGGTTTGTTGTTACTCGGGCACAGTTCCTGGTTTGTTGTTACTCAGGCACAGTTCTTGGTTTGTTGTTACCCGGGCACAGTTCCTGGTTTGTTGTTGCTCGAGCACAGTTCTTGGTTTGTTGTTACTCGGGCACAGTTCCTGGTTTGTTCTGTTGCTCGGGCACAGTTCCTGGTTTGTTGTTGCTCGGGCACAGTTCCTGGTTTGTTCTGTTACTCGGGCACAGTTATTGGTTTGTTCTGTTACTCGGGCACAGTTCTTGGTTTGTTGTTGCTCGGGCACAGTTATTGGTTTGTTCTGTTATTCGGGTACAGTTCCTGGTTTGTTGTTACCCGGGCACAGTTCCTGGTTTGTTCTGTTGCTCGGGCACAGTTCCTGGTTTGTTCTGTTGCTCGGGCACAGTTCCTGGTTTGTTCTGTTACTCGGGCACAGTTCCTGGTTTGTTCTGTTACTCGGGCACAGTTCCTGGTTTGTTGTTACTCGGACACAGTTCCTGGTTCGTTCTGTTACTCGGGCACAGTTCCTGGTTTGTTCTGTTACTCGGGCACAGTTCCTGGTTTGTTCTTACTAGGGCACAGTTCTTGGTTTGTTGTTACCCGGGCACAGTTCCTGGTTTGTTGTTGCTCGGGCACAGTTCCTGGTTTGTTGTTACTCGGGCACAGTTCCTGGTTTGTTCTGTTGCTCGGGCACAGTTCCTGGTTTGTTGTTGCTCGGGCACAGTTCCTGGTTTGTTCTGTTACTCGGGCACAGTTATTGGTTTGTTCTGTTACTCGGGCACAGTTCTTGGTTTGTTGTTGCTCGGGCACAGTTATTGCTTTGTTCTGTTATTCGGGCACAGTTCCTGGTTGGTTCTGTTACTCGGGCACAGTTCTTGGTTTGTTGTTACTCGGGCACAGTTCCTGGTTTGTTGTTGCTCGGGCACAGTTCCTGGTTTGTTCTGTTACTCGGGCACAGTTCCTGGTTTGTTGTTACTCGGACACAGTTCCTGGTTCGTTCTGTTACTCGGGCACAGTTCCTGGTTTGTTCTGTTACTTGGGCACAGTTCCTGGTTTGTTGTTACTCGGGCACAGTTCCTGGTTTGTTGTTACTCGGGCACAGTTCCTGGTTTGTTGTTACTCGGGCACAGTTCCTGGTTTGTTGTTACTCGGGCACAGTTCCTGGTTTGTTGTTACTCGGGCACAGTTCCTGGTTTGTTGTTGCTCGGGCACAGTTCCTGGTTTGTTCTGTTGCTCGGGCACAGTTCCTGGTTTGTTCTGTTGCTCGGGCACAGTTCCTGGTTTGTTGTGTTGCTCGGGCACCGTTGCTGGTTTGTTGTTACTCGGGTACAGTTCCTGGTTTGTTGTTACTCGGGCACAGTTCCTGGTTTGTTGTTACTCAGGCACAGTTCTTGGTTTGTTGTTACCCGGGCACAGTTCCTGGTTTGTTGTTGCTCGAGCACAGTTCTTGGTTTGTTGTTACTCGGGCACAGTTCCTGGTTTGTTCTGTTGCTCGGGCACAGTTCCTGGTTTGTTGTTGCTCGGGCACAGTTCCTGGTTTGTTCTGTTACTCGGGCACAGTTATTGGTTTGTTCTGTTACTCGGGCACAGTTCTTGGTTTGTTGTTGCTCGGGCACAGTTATTGGTTTGTTCTGTTATTCGGGTACAGTTCCGGGTTTGTTGTTACCCGGGCACAGTTCCTGGTTTGTTCTGTTGCTCGGGCACAGTTCCTGGTTTGTTCTGTTGCTCGGGCACAGTTCCTGGTTTGTTCTGTTACTCGGGCACAGTTCCTGGTTTGTTCTGTTACTCGGGCACAGTTCCTGGTTTGTTGTTACTCGGACACAGTTCCTGGTTCGTTCTGTTACTCGGGCACAGTTCCTGGTTTGTTCTGTTACTCGGGCACAGTTCCTGGTTTGTTCTTACTAGGGCACAGTTCTTGGTTTGTTGTTACCCGGGCACAGTTCCTGGTTTGTTGTTGCTCGGGCACAGTTCCTGGTTTGTTGTTACTCGGGCACAGTTCCTGGTTTGTTCTGTTGCTCGGGCACAGTTCCTGGTTTGTTGTTGCTCGGGCACAGTTCCTGGTTTGTTCTGTTACTCGGGCACAGTTCTGGTTTGTTGTTGCTCGGGCACAGTTCTGGCTTTGTTCTGTTACTCGGGCACAGTTCCTGGTTTGTTCTGTTACTCGGGCACAGTTCTTGGTTTGTTGTTACTCGGGCACAGTTCCTGGTTTGTTGTTGCTCGGGCACAGTTCCTGGTTTGTTCTGTTACTCGGGCACAGTTCCTGGTTTGTTGTTACTCGGGCACAGTTCCTGGTTTGTTCTGTTACTCGGGCACAGTTCCTGGTTTGTTCTGTTACTCGGGCACAGTTCCTGGTTTGTTGTTACTCGGGCACAGTTCCTGGTTTGTTGTTACTCGGGCACAGTTCCTGGTTTGTTGTTACTCGGGCACAGTTCCTGGTTTGTTGTTACTCGGGCACAGTTCCTGGTTTGTTGTTACTCGGGCACAGTTCCTGGTTTGTTGTTGCTCGGGCACAGTTCCTGGTTTGTTCTGTTGCTCGGGCACAGTTCCTGGTTTGTTCTGTTGCTCGGGCACAGTTCCTGGTTTGTTGTGTTGCTCGGGCACCGTTGCTGGTTTGTTGTTACTCGGGTACAGTTCCTGGTTTGTTGTTGCTCGGGCACAGTTCCTGGTTTGTTGTTACTCAGGCACAGTTCTTGGTTTGTTGTTACCCGGGCACAGTTCCTGGTTTGTTGTTGCTCGAGCACAGTTGTTGGTTTGTTGTTACTCGGGCACAGTTCCTGGTTTGTTCTGTTGCTCGGGCACAGTTCCTGGTTTGTTGTTGCTCGGGCACAGTTCCTGGTTTGTTCTGTTACTCGGGCACAGTTATTGGTTTGTTCTGTTACTCGGGCACAGTTCTTGGTTTGTTGTTGCTCGGGCACAGTTATTGGTTTGTTCTGTTATTCGGGTACAGTTCCGGGTTTGTTGTTACCCGGGCACAGTTCCTGGTTTGTTCTGTTGCTCGGGCACAGTTCCTGGTTTGTTGTGTTGCTCGGGCACAGTTCCTGGTTTGTTGTTACTCGGGCACAGTTCCTGGTTTGTTGTTGCTCGGGCACAGTTCCTGGTTTGTTGTTGCTCGGGCACAGTTCCTGGTTTGTTGTTACTCGGGCACAGTTCCTGGTTTGTTGTTGCTCGGGCACAGTTCTGGTTTGTTCTGTTACTCGGGCACAGTTCCTGGTTTGTTCTGTTACTCGGGCACAGTTCCTGGTTTGTTGTTGCTCGGGCACAGTTCCTGGTTTGTTCTGTTACTCGGGCACAGTTCTTGGTTTGTTGTTACTCGGGCACAGTTCCTGGTTTGTTGTTGCTCGGACACAGTTCCTGGTTTGTTGTTACTCGGGCACAGTTCCTGGTTTGTTCTGTTACTCGGGCACAGTTCTGGTTTGTTGTTACTCGGGCACAGTTCCTGGTTTGTTCTGTTACTCGGGCACAGTTCCTGGTTTGTTCTGTTGCTCGGGCACAGTTCCTGGTTTGTTCTGTTGCTCGGGCACAGTTCCTGGTTTGTTGTTGCTCGGGCACAGTTCCTGGTTTGTTCTGTTGCTCGGGCACAGTTCCTGGTTTGTTGTTGCTCGGGCACAGTTCCTGGTTTGTTCTGTTGCTCGGGCACAGTTCCTGGTTTGTTGTTGCTCGGGCACAGTTCCTGGTTTGTTGTTACTCGGGCACAGTTCCTGGTTTGTTGTTACTCGGGCACAGTTCCTGGTTTGTTCTGTTACTCGGGCACAGTTCCTGGTTTGTTGTTACTCGGGCACAGTTCTTGGTTTGTTGTTACTCGGGCACAGTTCCTGGTTTGTTGTTGCTCGGGCACAGTTCCTGGTTTGTTCTGTTACTCGGGCACAGTTCCTGGTTTGTTCTGTTACTCGGGCACAGTTCCTGGTTTGTTGTTACTCGGGCACAGTTCCTGGTTTGTTCTGTTACTCGGGCACAGTTCTGGTTTGTTGTTGCTCGGGCACAGTTCTGGTTTGTTCTGTTACTCGGGCACAGTTCCTGGTTGTTCTGTTACTCGGGCACAGTTCTTGGTTTGTTGTTACTCGGGCACAGTTCCTGGTTTGTTGTTGCTCGGGCACAGTTCCTGGTTTGTTCTGTTACTCGGGCACAGTTCCTGGTTTGTTGTTACTCGGACACAGTTCCTGGTTCGTTCTGTTACTCGGGCACAGTTCCTGGTTTGTTCTGTTACTTGGGCACAGTTCCTGGTTTGTTGTTACTCGGGCACAGTTCCTGGTTTGTTGTTACTCGGGCACAGTTCCTGGTTTGTTGTTACTCGGGCACAGTTCCTGGTTTGTTGTTACTCGGGCACAGTTCCTGGTTTGTTGTTACTCGGGCACAGTTCCTGGTTTGTTGTTGCTCGGGCACAGTTCCTGGTTTGTTCTGTTGCTCGGGCACAGTTCCTGGTTTGTTCTGTTGCTCGGGCACAGTTCCTGGTTTGTTGTGTTGCTCGGGCACCGTTGCTGGTTTGTTGTTACTCGGGTACAGTTCCTGGTTTGTTGTTACTCGGGCACAGTTCCTGGTTTGTTGTTACTCAGGCACAGTTCTTGGTTTGTTGTTACCCGGGCACAGTTCCTGGTTTGTTGTTGCTCGAGCACAGTTCTTGGTTTGTTGTTACTCGGGCACAGTTCCTGGTTTGTTCTGTTGCTCGGGCACAGTTCCTGGTTTGTTGTTGCTCGGGCACAGTTCCTGGTTTGTTCTGTTACTCGGGCACAGTTATTGGTTTGTTCTGTTACTCGGGCACAGTTCTTGGTTTGTTGTTGCTCGGGCACAGTTATTGGTTTGTTCTGTTATCGGGTACAGTTCCGGGTTTGTTGTTACCCGGGCACAGTTCCTGGTTTGTTCTGTTGCTCGGGCACAGTTCCTGGTTTGTTCTGTTGCTCGGGCACAGTTTCTGGTTTGTTGTGTTGCTCGGGCACAGTTCCTGGTTTGTTGTGTTGCCCGGGCACAGTTCTTGGTTTGTTGTTGCTCGGGCACAGTTCCTGGTTTGTTGTTACCCGGGCACAGTTCCTGCTTTGTTGTTACTCGGGCACAGTTCCTGGTTTGTTGTTGCTCGGGCACAGTTATTGGTTTGTTCTGTTACTCGGGCACAGTTCCTGGTTTGTTCTGTTACTCGGGCACAGTTCCTGGTTTGTTGTTGCTCGGGCACAGTTCCTGGTTGGTTCTGTTACTCGGGCACAGTTCTTGGTTTGTTGTGACTCGGGCACAGTTCCTGGTTTGTTGTTGCTCGGACACAGTTCCTGGTTCGTTCTGTTACTCGGGCACAGTTCCTGGTTTGTTCTGTTACTCGGGCACAGTTCTCGGTTTGTTGTTACTCGGGCACAGTTCCGGGTTTGTTCTGTTACTCGGGCACAGTTCCTGGTTTGTTCTGTTACTCGGGCACAGTTCCTGGTTTGTTGTGTTACTCGGGCACAGTTCCTCATTTGTTGTTGCTCGGGCACAGTTCCTGGTTTGTTCTGTTGCTCAGGCACAGTTCCTGGTTTGTTGTTGCTCGAGCACAGTTCCTGGTTTGTTCTGTTGCTCGGGCACAGTTCCTGGTTTGTTGTTGCTCGGGCACAGTTCCTGGTTTGTTGTTACTCGGGCACAGTTCCTGGTTTGTTGTTACTCGGGCACAGTTCCTGGTTTGTTCTGTTACTCGGGCACAGTTCCTGGTTTGTTCGTTACTCGGGCACAGTTCTTGGTTTGTTGTTGCTCGGGCACAGTTCCTGGTTTGTTGTTACTCGGGTACAGTTCCTGGTTTGTTGTTGCTCGGGCACAGTTCCTGGTTTGTTCTGTTACTCGGGCACAGTTCCTGGTTTGTTCTGTTACTCGGGCACAGTTCCTGGTTTGTTGTTACTCGGGCACAGTTCCTGGTTTGTTCTGTTACTCGGGCACAGTTCCTGGTTTGTTCTGTTACTCGGGCACAGTTCCTGGTTTGTTGTTACTCGGGCACAGTTCTGGTTTGTTGTTACTCGGGCACAGTTCCTGGTTTGTTGTTGCTCGGGCACAGTTCCTGGTTTGTTGTTACTCGGGCACAGTTCCTGGTTTGTTCTGTTGCTCGGGCACAGTTCCTGGTTTGTTGTTGCTCGGGCACAGTTCCTGGTTTGTTCTGTTACTCGGGCACAGTTATTGGTTTGTTCTGTTACTCGGGCACAGTTCTTGGTTTGTTGTTGCTCGGGCACAGTTATTGCTTTGTTCTGTTATTCGGGCACAGTTACTGGTTTGTTGTTACCTGGGCACAGTTCCTGGTTTGTTGTTACCCGGGCACAGTTCCTGGTTTGTTGTTACTCGGGCACAGTTCCTGGTTTGTTGTTGCTCGGGCACAGTTATTGGTTTGTTCTGTTACTCGGGCACAGTTCCTGGTTGGTTCTGTTACTCGGGCACAGTTCTTGGTTTGTTGTTACTCGGGCACAGTTCCTGGTTTATTGTTGCTCGGGCACAGTTCCTGGTTTGTTCTGTTACTCGGGCACAGTTCCTGGTTTGTTGTTACTCGGACACAGTTCCTGGTTCGTTCTGTTACTCGGGCACAGGTCCTGGTTTGTTCTGTTACTCGGGCACAGTTCCTGGTTTGTTGTTACTCGGGTACAGTTCCTGGTTTGTTCTGTTACTCGGGCACAGTTCCTGGTTTGTTGTTACTCGGGCACAGTTCTTGGTTTGTTGTTTGTCGGGCACAGTTCCTGGTTTGTTGTTACTCGGGTACAGTTCCTGGTTTGTTGTTGCTCGGGCACAGTTCCTGGTTTGTTCTGTTACTCGGGCACAGTTCCTGCTTTGTTGTTGCTCGGGTACAGTTCTGGTTTGTTGTTACTCGGGCACAGTTCCTGGTTTGTTCCGTTGCTCGGGCACATTTCCTGGTTTTGCCCCTTTTCTTCTGGCACAGTTCCTGGTTTGTTGTTGCTCGGGCACAGTTCCTGGTTTGTTCTGTTGCTCGGGCACAGTTCCTGGTTTGTTGTTGCTCGGGCACAGTTCCTGGTTTGTTGTTACTCGGGCACAGTTCCTGGTTTGTTGTTGCTCGGGCACAGTTCCTGGTTTGTTGTGTTGCTCGGGCACAGTTCCTGGTTTGTTGTTACTCGGGCACAGTTCCTGGTTTGTTGTTACTCGGGCACAGTTCCTGGTTTGTTGTTGCTCGGGCACAGTTCCTGGTTTGTTCTGTTGCTCGGGCACAGTTCCTGGTTTGTTCTGTTGCTCGGGCACAGTTCCTGGTTTGTTCTGTTGCTCGGGCACAGTTCCTGGTTTGTTGTTACTCGGGCACAGTTCCTGGTTTGTTGTTACTCGGGCACAGTTCCTGGTTTGTTGTTACTCAGGCACAGTTCTTGGTTTGTTGTTACCCGGGCACAGTTCCTGGTTTGTTGTTGCTCGGGCACAGTTCTTGGTTTGTTGTTACTCGGGCACAGTTCCTGGTTTGTTCTGTTGCTCGGGCACAGTTCCTGGTTTGTTGTTACTCGGGCACAGTTCTTGGTTTGTTGTTACTCGGGCACAGTTCCTGGTTTGTTGTTGCTCGGGCACAGTTCTTGGTTTGTTGTTACTCGGGCACAGTTCCTGGTTTGTTCTGTTGCTCGGGCACAGTTCCTGGTTTGTTGTTGCTCGGGCACAGTTCTGGTTTGTTCTGTTACTCGGGCACAGTTCTTGGTTTGTTGTTGCTCGGGCACAGTTCTTGGTTTGTTCTGTTACTCGGGCACAGTTCCTGGTTTGTTGTTGCTCGGGCACAGTTCCTGGTTTGTTGTTACTCGGGCACAGTTCCTGCTTTGTTGTTACTCGGGCACAGTTCCTGGTTTGTTGTTACTCGGGCACAGTTCCTGGTTTGTTGTTACTCGGGTACAGTTCCTGGTTTGTTCTGTTACTCGGGCACAGTTCCTGGTTTGTTGTTACTCGGGCACAGTTCCTGCTTTGTTGTTACTCGGGCACAGTTCCTGGTTTGTTGTTACTCGGGCACAGTTCCTGGTTTGTTGTTACTCGGGCACAGTTCCTGGTTTGTTCTGTTACTCGGGCACAGTTCCTGCTTTGTTGTTACTCGGGCACAGTTCCTGGTTTGTTGTTACTCGGGCACAGTTCCTGGTTTGTTGTTACTCGGGTACAGTTCCTGGTTTGTTCTGTTACTCGGGCACAGTTCCTGGTTTGTTGTTACTCGGGCACAGTTCTTGGTTTGTTGTTGCTCGGGCACAGTTCCTGGTTTGTTGTTACTCGGGTACAGTTCCTGGTTTGTTGTTGCTCGGGCACAGTTCCTGGTTTGTTCTGTTACTCGGGCACAGTTCCTGCTTTGTTGTTACTCGGGCACAGTTCCTGGTTTGTTGTTACTCGGGCACAGTTCCTGGTTTGTTGTTACTCGGGTACAGTTCCTGGTTTGTTCTGTTACTCGGGCACAGTTCCTGGTTTGTTGTTACTCGGGCACAGTTCTGGTTTGTTGTTGCTCGGGCACAGTTCCTGGTTTGTTGTTACTCGGGTACAGTTCCTGGTTTGTTGTTGCTCGGGCACAGTTCCTGGTTTGTTCTGTTACTCAGGGCACAGTTCCTGGTTTGTTCTGTTACTCGGGCACAGTTCCTGGTTTGTTGTTACTCGGACACAGTTCCTGGTTCGTTCTGTTACTCGGGCACAGTTCCTGGTTTGTTCTGTTACTCGGGCACAGTTCCTGGTTTGTTGTTACTCGGACACAGTTCCTGGTTCGTTCTGTTACTCGGGCACAGTTCCTGGTTTGTTCTGTTACTCGGGCACAGTTCCTGGTTTGTTCTTACTAGGGCACAGTTCTTGGTTTGTTGTTACCCGGGCACAGTTCCTGGTTTGTTGTTGCTCGGGCACAGTTCCTGGTTTGTTGTTACTCGGGCACAGTTCCTGGTTTGTTCTGTTGCTCGGGCACAGTTGCTGGTTTGTTGTTGCTCGGGCACAGTTCCTGGTTTGTTCTGTTACTCGGGCACAGTTATTGGTTTGTTCTGTTACTCGGGCACAGTTCTTGGTTTGTTGTTGCTCGGGCACAGTTATTGCTTTGTTCTGTTATTCGGGCACAGTTCCTGGTTGGTTCTGTTACTCGGGCACAGTTCTTGGTTTGTTGTTACTCGGGCACAGTTCCTGGTTTGTTGTTGCTCGGGCACAGTTCCTGGTTTGTTCTGTTACTCGGGCACAGTTCCTGGTTTGTTGTTACTCGGACACAGTTCCTGGTTTGTTCTGTTACTCGGGCACAGTTCCTGGTTTGTTCTGTTACTTGGGCACAGTTCCTGGTTTGTTGTTACTCGGGCACAGTTCCTGGTTTGTTGTTACTCGGGCACAGTTCCTGGTTTGTTGTTACTCGGGCACAGTTCCTGGTTTGTTGTTACTCGGGCACAGTTCCTGGTTTGTTGTTGCTCGGGCACAGTTCCTGGTTTGTTCTGTTGCTCGGGCACAGTTCCTGGTTTGTTCTGTTGCTCGGGCACAGTTCCTGGTTTGTTGTGTTGCTCGGGCACAGTTGCTGGTTTGTTGTTACTCGGGTACAGTTCCTGGTTTGTTGTTACTCGGGCACAGTTCCTGGTTTGTTGTTACTCAGGCACAGTTCTTGGTTTGTTGTTACCCGGGCACAGTTCCTGGTTTGTTGTTGCTCGAGCACAGTTCTTGGTTTGTTCTGTTGCTCGGGCACAGTTCCTGGTTTGTTCTGTTACTCGGGCACAGTTCCTGGTTTGTTCTGTTACTCGGGCACAGTTCCTGGTTTGTTGTTACTCGGACACAGTTCCTGGTTCGTTCTGTTACTCGGGCACAGTTCCTGGTTTGTTCTGTTACTCGGGCACAGTTCCTGGTTTGTTCTTACTAGGGCACAGTTCTTGGTTTGTTGTTACCCGGGCACAGTTCCTGGTTTGTTGTTGCTCGGGCACAGTTCCTGGTTTGTTGTTACTCGGGCACAGTTCCTGGTTTGTTCTGTTGCTCGGGCACAGTTCCTGGTTTGTTGTTGCTCGGGCACAGTTCCTGGTTTGTTCTGTTACTCGGGCACAGTTCCTGGTTTGTTCTGTTACTCGGGCACAGTTCTTGGTTTGTTGTTGCTCGGGCACAGTTATTGCTTTGTTCTGTTATTCGGGCACAGTTCCTGGTTGGTTCTGTTACTCGGGCACAGTTCTTGGTTTGTTGTTACTCGGGCACAGTTCCTGGTTTGTTGTTGCTCGGGCACAGTTCCTGGTTTGTTCTGTTACTCGGGCACAGTTCCTGGTTTGTTGTTACTCGGACACAGTTCCTGGTTCGTTCTGTTACTCGGGCACAGTTCCTGGTTTGTTCTGTTACTTGGGCACAGTTCCTGGTTTGTTGTTACTCGGGCACAGTTCCTGGTTTGTTGTTACTCGGGCACAGTTCCTGGTTTGTTGTTACTCGGGCACAGTTCCTGGTTTGTTGTTACTCGGGCACAGTTCCTGGTTTGTTGTTACTCGGGCACAGTTCCTGGTTTGTTGTTGCTCGGGCACAGTTCCTGGTTTGTTCTGTTGCTCGGGCACAGTTCCTGGTTTGTTCTGTTGCTCGGGCACAGTTCCTGGTTTGTTGTTGCTCGGGCACAGTTGCTGGTTTGTTGTTACTCGGGTACAGTTCCTGGTTTGTTGTTGCTCGGGCACAGTTCCTGGTTTGTTGTTACTCAGGCACAGTTCTTGGTTTGTTGTTACCCGGGCACAGTTCCTGGTTTGTTGTTGCTCGAGCACAGTTCTTGGTTTGTTGTTACTCGGGCACAGTTCCTGGTTTGTTCTGTTGCTCGGGCACAGTTCCTGGTTTGTTGTTGCTCGGGCACAGTTCCTGGTTTGTTCTGTTACTCGGGCACAGTTATTGGTTTGTTCTGTTACTCGGGCACAGTTCTTGGTTTGTTGTTGCTCGGGCACAGTTCTTGGTTTGTTCTGTTATTCGGGTACAGTTCCGGGTTTGTTGTTACCCGGGCACAGTTCCTGGTTTGTTCTGTTGCTCGGGCACAGTTCCTGGTTTGTTGTGTTGCTCGGGCACAGTTCCTGGTTTGTTGTTACTCAGGCACAGTTCTTGGTTTGTTGTTGCTCGGGCACAGTTCCTGGTTTGTTGTTACCCGGGCACAGTTCCTGCTTTGTTGTTACTCGGGCACAGTTCCTGGTTTGTTGTTACTCGGGCACAGTTCCTGGTTTGTTCTGTTGCTCGGGCACAGTTCCTGGTTTGTTCTGTTGCTCGGGCACAGTTCCTGGTTTGTTGTTGCTCGGGCACAGTTCCTGGTTTGTTCTGTTACTCGGGCACAGTTCTTGGTTTGTTGTTACTCGGGCACAGTTCCTGGTTTGTTGTTGCTCGGACACAGTTCCTGGTTTGTTCTGTTACTCGGGCACAGTTCCTGGTTTGTTCTGTTACTCGGGCACAGTTCCTGGTTTGTTGTTACTCGGGCACAGTTCCTGGTTTGTTCTGTTACTCGGGCACAGTTCCTGGTTTGTTCTGTTACTCGGGCACAGTTCCTGGTTTGTTGTGTTACTCGGGCACAGTTCCTGGTTTGTTGTTGCTCGGGCACAGTTCCTGGTTTGTTCTGTTGCTCGGGCACAGTTCCTGGTTTGTTGTTGCTCGGGCACAGTTCCTGGTTTGTTCTGTTGCTCGGGCACAGTTCCTGGTTTGTTGTTGCTCGGGCACAGTTCCTGGTTTGTTGTTACTCGGGCACAGTTCCTGGTTTGTTGTTACTCGGGTACAGTTCCTGGTTTGTTCTGTTACTCGGGCACAGTTCCTGGTTTGTTGTTACTCGGGCACAGTTCTTGGTTTGTTGTTACTCGGGTACAGTTCCTGGTTTGTTGTTGCTCGGGCACATTTCCTGGTTTGTTCTGTTACTCGGGCACAGTTCCTGGTTTGTTCTGTTACTCGGGCACAGTTCCTGGTTTGTTGTTACTCGGACACAGTTCCTGGTTTGTTCTGTTACTCGGGCACAGTTCTTGGTTTGTTGTTGCTCGGGCACAGTTATTGCTTTGTTCTGTTATTCGGGCACAGTTCCTGGTTGGTTCTGTTACTCGGGCACAGTTCTTGGTTTGTTGTTACTCGGGCACAGTTCCTGGTTTGTTGTTGCTCGGGCACAGTTCCTGGTTTGTTCTGTTACTCGGGCACAGTTCCTGGTTTGTTGTTACTCGGACACAGTTCCTGGTTCGTTCTGTTACTCGGGCACAGTTCCTGGTTTGTTCTGTTACTTGGGCACAGTTCCTGGTTTGTTGTTACTCGGGCACAGTTCCTGGTTTGTTGTTACTCGGGCACAGTTCCTGGTTTGTTGTTACTCGGGCACAGTTCCTGGTTTGTTGTTACTCGGGCACAGTTCCTGGTTTGTTGTTACTCGGGCACAGTTCCTGGTTTGTTGTTGCTCGGGCACAGTTCCTGGTTTGTTCTGTTGCTCGGGCACAGTTCCTGGTTTGTTCTGTTGCTCGGGCACAGTTCCTGGTTTGTTGTGTTGCTCGGGCACCGTTGCTGGTTTGTTGTTACTCGGGTACAGTTCCTGGTTTGTTGTTACTCGGGCACAGTTCCTGGTTTGTTGTTACTCAGGCACAGTTCTTGGTTTGTTGTTACCCGGGCACAGTTCCTGGTTTGTTGTTGCTCGAGCACAGTTCTTGGTTTGTTGTTACTCGGGCACAGTTCCTGGTTTGTTCTGTTGCTCGGGCACAGTTCCTGGTTTGTTGTTGCTCGGGCACAGTTCCTGGTTTGTTCTGTTACTCGGGCACAGTTATTGGTTTGTTCTGTTACTCGGGCACAGTTCTTGGTTTGTTGTTGCTCGGGCACAGTTATTGGTTTGTTCTGTTATTCGGGTACAGTTCCGGGTTTGTTGTTACCCGGGCACAGTTCCTGGTTTGTTCTGTTGCTCGGGCACAGTTCCTGGTTTGTTCTGTTGCTCGGGCACAGTTTCTGGTTTGTTGTGTTGCTCGGGCACAGTTCCTGGTTTGTTGTGTTGCTCGGGCACAGTTCTTGGTTTGTTGTTGCTCGGGCACAGTTCCTGGTTTGTTGTTACCCGGGCACAGTTCCTGCTTTGTTGTTACTCGGGCACAGTTCCTGGTTTGTTGTTGCTCGGGCACAGTTATTGGTTTGTTCTGTTACTCGGGCACAGTTCCTGGTTTGTTCTGTTACTCGGGCACAGTTCCTGGTTTGTTGTTGCTCGGGCACAGTTCCTGGTTGGTTCTGTTACTCGGGCACAGTTCTTGGTTTGTTGTTACTCGGGCACAGTTCCTGGTTTGTTGTTGCTCGGACACAGTTCCTGGTTCGTTCTGTTACTCGGGCACAGTTCCTGGTTTGTTCTGTTACTCGGGCACAGTTCTCGGTTTGTTGTTACTCGGGCACAGTTCCGGGTTTGTTCTGTTACTCGGGCACAGTTCCTGGTTTGTTCTGTTACTCGGGCACAGTTCCTGGTTTGTTGTGTTACTCGGGCACAGTTCCTCATTTGTTGTTGCTCGGGCACAGTTCCTGGTTTGTTCTGTTGCTCAGGCACAGTTCCTGGTTTGTTGTTGCTCGAGCACAGTTCCTGGTTTGTTCTGTTGCTCGGGCACAGTTCCTGGTTTGTTGTTGCTCGGGCACAGTTCCTGGTTTGTTGTTACTCGGGCACAGTTCCTGGTTTGTTGTTACTCGGGTACAGTTCCTGGTTTGTTCTGTTACTCGGGCACAGTTCCTGGTTTGTCGTTACTCGGGCACAGTTCTTGGTTTGTTGTTGCTCGGGCACAGTTCCTGGTTTGTTGTTACTCGGGTACAGTTCCTGGTTTGTTGTTGCTCGGGCACAGTTCCTGGTTTGTTCTGTTACTCGGGCACAGTTCCTGGTTTGTTCTGTTACTCGGGCACAGTTCCTGGTTTGTTGTTACTCGGACACAGTTCCTGGTTCGTTCTGTTACTCGGGCACAGTTCCTGGTTTGTTCTGTTACTCGGGCACAGTTCCTGGTTTGTTGTTACTAGGGCACAGTTCTTGGTTTGTTGTTACCCGGGCACAGTTCCTGGTTTGTTGTTGCTCGGGCACAGTTCCTGGTTTGTTGTTACTCGGGCACAGTTCCTGGTTTGTTCTGTTGCTCGGGCACAGTTCCTGGTTTGTTGTTGCTCGGGCACAGTTCCTGGTTTGTTCTGTTACTCGGGCACAGTTATTGGTTTGTTCTGTTACTCGGGCACAGTTCCTGGTTTGTTGTTGCTCGGGCACAGTTCTTGCTTTGTTCTGTTATTCGGGCACAGTTACTGGTTTGTTGTTACCTGGGCACAGTTCCTGGTTTGTTGTTACTCGGGCACAGTTCCTGGTTTGTTGTTACTCGGGCACAGTTCCTGGTTTGTTGTTGCTCGGGCACAGTTCTGGTTTGTTCTGTTACTCGGGCACAGTTCCTGGTTGGTTCTGTTACTCGGGCACAGTTCTTGGTTTGTTGTTACTCGGGCACAGTTCCTGGTTTGTTGTTGCTCGGGCACAGTTCCTGGTTTGTTCTGTTACTCGGGCACAGTTCCTGGTTTGTTGTTACTCGGACACAGTTCCTGGTTCGTTCTGTTACTCGGGCACAGTTCCTGGTTTGTTCTGTTACTCGGGCACAGTTCCTGGTTTGTTGTTACTCGGGTACCGTTCCTGGTTTGTTCTGTTACTCGGGCACAGTTCCTGGTTTGTTGTTACTCGGGCACAGTTCTTGGTTTGTTGTTTGTCGGGCACAGTTCCTGGTTTGTTGTTACTCGGGTACAGTTCCTGGTTTGTTGTTGCTCGGGCACAGTTCCTGGTTTGTTCTGTTACTCGGGCACAGTTCCTGCTTTGTTGTTGCTCGGGTACAGTTCTTGGTTTGTTGTTACTCGGGCACAGTTCCTGGTTTGTTCCGTTGCTCGGGCACATTTCCTGGTTTTGCCCCTTTTCTTCTGGCACAGTTCCTGGTTTGTTGTTGCTCGGGCACAGTTCCTGGTTTGTTCTGTTGCTCGGGCACAGTTCCTGGTTTGTTGTTGCTCGGGCACAGTTCCTGGTTTGTTGTTACTCGGGCACAGTTCCTGGTTTGTTGTTGCTCGGGCACAGTTCCTGGTTTGTTGTGTTGCTCGGGCACAGTTCCTGGTTTGTTGTTACTCGGGCACAGTTCCTGGTTTGTTGTTACTCGGGCACAGTTCCTGGTTTGTTGTTGCTCGGGCACAGTTCCTGGTTTGTTCTGTTGCTCGGGCACAGTTCCTGGTTTGTTCTGTTGCTCGGGCACAGTTCCTGGTTTGTTGTGTTGCTCGGGCACAGTTGCTGGTTTGTTGTTACTCGGGTACAGTTCCTGGTTTGTTGTTACTCGGGCACAGTTCCTGGTTTGTTGTTACTCGGGCACAGTTCTTGGTTTGTTGTTACCCGGGCACAGTTCCTGGTTTGTTGTTGCTCGGGCACAGTTCTTGGTTTGTTGTTACTCGGGCACAGTTCCTGGTTTGTTCTGTTGCTCGGGCACAGTTCCTGGTTTGTTGTTACTCAGGCACAGTTCTTGGTTTGTTGTTACCCGGGCACAGTTCCTGGTTTGTTGTTGCTCGGGCACAGTTCTTGGTTTGTTGTTACTCGGGCACAGTTCCTGGTTTGTTCTGTTGCTCGGGCACAGTTCCTGGTTTGTTGTTGCTCGGGCACAGTTCTGGTTTGTTCTGTTACTCGGGCACAGTTCTGGTTTGTTGTTGCTCGGGCACAGTTCTTGGTTTGTTCTGTTATTCGGGCACAGTTCCTGGTTTGTTGTTGCTCGGGCACAGTTCCTGGTTTGTTGTTACCCGGGCACAGTTCCTGCTTTGTTGTTACTCGGGCACAGTTCCTGGTTTGTTGTTACTCGGGCACAGTTCCTGGTTTGTTGTTACTCGGGTACAGTTCCTGGTTTGTTCTGTTACTCGGGCACAGTTCCTGGTTTGTTGTTACTCGGGCACAGTTCCTGCTTTGTTGTTACTCGGGCACAGTTCCTGGTTTGTTGTTACTCGGGCACAGTTCCTGGTTTGTTGTTACTCGGGTACAGTTCCTGGTTTGTTCTGTTACTCGGGCACAGTTCCTGCTTTGTTGTTACTCGGGCACAGTTCCTGGTTTGTTGTTACTCGGGCACAGTTCCTGGTTTGTTGTTACTCGGGTACAGTTCCTGGTTTGTTCTGTTACTCGGGCACAGTTCCTGGTTTGTTGTTACTCGGGCACAGTTCTTGGTTTGTTGTTGCTCGGGCACAGTTCCTGGTTTGTTGTTACTCGGGTACAGTTCCTGGTTTGTTGTTGCTCGGGCACAGTTCCTGGTTTGTTCTGTTACTCGGGCACAGTTCCTGCTTTGTTGTTACTCGGGCACAGTTCCTGGTTTGTTGTTACTCGGGCACAGTTCCTGGTTTGTTGTTACTCGGGTACAGTTCCTGGTTTGTTCTGTTACTCGGGCACAGTTCCTGGTTTGTTGTTACTCGGGCACAGTTCTTGGTTTGTTGTTACTCGGGTACAGTTCCTGGTTTGTTGTTGCTCGGGCACAGTTCCTGGTTTGTTCTGTTACTCGGGCACAGTTCCTGGTTTGTTCTGTTACTCGGGCACAGTTCCTGGTTTGTTGTTACTCGGACACAGTTCCTGGTTCGTTCTGTTACTCGGGCACAGTTCCTGGTTTGTTCTGTTACTCGGGCACAGTTCCTGGTTTGTTGTTACTCGGGACACAGTTCCTGGTTCGTTCTGTTACTCGGGCACAGTTCCTGGTTTGTTCTGTTACTCGGGCACAGTTCCTGGTTTGTTCTTACTAGGGCACAGTTCTTGGTTTGTTGTTACCCGGGCACAGTTCCTGGTTTGTTGTTGCTCGGGCACAGTTCCTGGTTTGTTGTTACTCGGGCACAGTTCCTGGTTTGTTCTGTTGCTCGGGCACAGTTGCTGGTTTGTTGTTGCTCGGGCACAGTTCCTGGTTTGTTCTGTTACTCGGGCACAGTTATTGGTTTGTTCTGTTACTCGGGCACAGTTCTTGGTTTGTTGTTGCTCGGGCACAGTTATTGCTTTGTTCTGTTATTCGGGCACAGTTCCTGGTTGGTTCTGTTACTCGGGCACAGTTCTTGGTTTGTTGTTACTCGGGCACAGTTCCTGGTTTGTTGTTGCTCGGGCACAGTTCCTGGTTTGTTCTGTTACTCGGGCACAGTTCCTGGTTTGTTGTTACTCGGACACAGTTCCTGGTTTGTTCTGTTACTCGGGCACAGTTCCTGGTTTGTTCTGTTACTTGGGCACAGTTCCTGGTTTGTTGTTACTCGGGCACAGTTCCTGGTTTGTTGTTACTCGGGCACAGTTCCTGGTTTGTTGTTACTCGGGCACAGTTCCTGGTTTGTTGTTACTCGGGCACAGTTCCTGGTTTGTTGTTGCTCGGGCACGGTTCCTGGTTTGTTCTGTTGCTCGGGCACAGTTCCTGGTTTGTTCTGTTGCTCGGGCACAGTTCCTGGTTTGTTGTGTTGCTCGGGCACAGTTGCTGGTTTGTTGTTACTCGGGTACAGTTCCTGGTTTGTTGTTACTCGGGCACAGTTCCTGGTTTGTTGTTACTCAGGCACAGTTCTTGGTTTGTTGTTACCCGGGCACAGTTCCTGGTTTGTTGTTGCTCGAGCACAGTTCTTGGTTTGTTGTTACTCGGGCACAGTTCCTGGTTTGTTCTGTTGCTCGGGCACAGTTCCTGGTTTGTTGTTGCTCGGGCACAGTTCCTGGTTTGTTCTGTTACTCGGGCACAGTTCTTGGTTTGTTGTTACTCGGGCACAGTTCCTGGTTTGTTGTTGCTCGGACACAGTTCCTGGTTCGTTCTGTTACTCGGGCACAGTTCCTGGTTTGTTCTGTTACTCGGGCACAGTTCTCGGTTTGTTGTTACTCGGGCACAGTTCCGGGTTTGTTCTGTTACTCGGGCACAGTTCCTGGTTTGTTCTGTTGCTCGGGCACAGTTCCTGGTTTGTTGTGTTACTCGGGCACAGTTCCTCGTTTGTTGTTGCTCGGGCACGGTTCCTGGTTTGTTCTGTTGCTCAGGCACAGTTCCTGGTTTGTTGTTGCTCGAGCACAGTTCCTGGTTTGTTCTGTTGCTCGGGCACAGTTCCTGGTTTGTTGTTGCTCGGGCACAGTTCCTGGTTTGTTGTTACTCGGCCACAGTTCCTGGTTTGTTGTTACTCGGGTACAGTTCCTGGTTTGTTCTGTTACTCGGGCACAGTTCCTGGTTTGTTGTTACTCGGGCACAGTTCTTGGTTTGTTGTTGCTCGGGCACAGTTCCTGGTTTGTTGTTACTCGGGTACAGTTCCTGGTTTGTTGTTGCTCGGGCACAGTTCCTGGTTTGTTCTGTTACTCGGGCACAGTTCCTGGTTTGTTCTGTTACTCGGGCACAGTTCCTGGTTTGTTGTTACTCGGACACAGTTCCTGGTTCGTTCTGTTACTCGGGCACAGTTCCTGGTTTGTTCTGTTACTCGGGCACAGTTCCTGGTTTGTTGTTACTAGGGCACAGTTCTTGGTTTGTTGTTACCCGGGCACAGTTCCTGGTTTGTTGTTGCTCGGGCACAGTTCCTGGTTTGTTGTTACTCGGGCACAGTTCCTGGTTTGTTCTGTTGCTCGGGCACAGTTCCTGGTTTGTTGTTGCTCGGGCACAGTTCCTGGTTTGTTCTGTTACTCGGGCACAGTTATTGGTTTGTTCTGTTACTCGGGCACAGTTCTTGGTTTGTTGTTGCTCGGGCACAGTTATTGCTTTGTTCTGTTATTCGGGCACAGTTCCTGGTTTGTTGTTACCTGGGCACAGTTCCTGGTTTGTTGTTACCCGGGCACAGTTCCTGGTTTGTTGTTACTCGGGCACAGTTCCTGGTTTGTTGTTGCTCGGGCACAGTTATTGGTTTGTTCTGTTACTCGGGCACAGTTCCTGGTTGGTTCTGTTACTCGGGCACAGTTCTTGGTTTGTTGTTACTCGGGCACAGTTCCTGGTTTATTGTTGCTCGGGCACAGTTCCTGGTTTGTTCTGTTACTCGGGCACAGTTCCTGGTTTGTTGTTACTCGGACACAGTTCCTGGTTCGTTCTGTTACTCGGGCACAGGTCCTGGTTTGTTCTGTTACTCGGGCACAGTTCCTGGTTTGTTGTTACTCGGGTACCGTTCCTGGTTTGTTCTGTTACTCGGGCACAGTTCCTGGTTTGTTGTTACTCGGGCACAGTTCTTGGTTTGTTGTTGCTCGGGCACAGTTCCTGGTTTGTTGTTACTCGGGTACAGTTCCTGGTTTGTTGTTGCTCGGGCACAGTTCCTGGTTTGTTCTGTTACTCGGGCACAGTTCCTGCTTTGTTGTTGCTCGGGTACAGTTCTTGGTTTGTTGTTACTCGGGCACAGTTCCTGGTTTGTTCCGTTGCTCGGGCACATTTCCTGGTTTTGCCCCTTTTCTTCTGGCACAGTTCCTGGTTTGTTCTGTTGCTCGGGCACAGTTCCTGGTTTGCCCCGTTACTCGGGCACAGTTCCTGGTTTGTTGTTACTCGGGCACAGTTCCTGGTTTGTTGTTACTCGGGCACAGTTCCTGGTTTGTTGTTACTCGGGCACAGTTCCTGGTTTGTTGTTACTCGGGCACAGTTCCTGG
Organism: Squalus acanthias; assembly: GCA_030390025.1. Classification (NCBI taxonomy): domain Eukaryota; kingdom Metazoa; phylum Chordata; class Chondrichthyes; order Squaliformes; family Squalidae; genus Squalus; species Squalus acanthias. The sequence goes on along the minus strand of CM059447.1, from coordinate 44,483,892 downwards.
TTTGTTGTTACTCGGGCACAGTTCTTGGTTTGTTGTTGCTCGGGTACAGTTCTTGGTTTGTTGTTACTCGGGCACAGTTCCTGGTTTGTTGTTGCTCGGGCACAGTTCCTGGTTTGTTGTTACTCGGGCACAGTTCCTGGTTAGTTGTTGCTCGGGCACAGTTCCTGGTTTGTTCTGTTACTCGGGCACAGTTCCTGGTTTGTTGTTGCTCGGGCACAGTTCCTGGTTTGTTCTGTTGCTCGGGCACAGTTCCTGGTTTGTTGTTGCTCGGGCACAGTTCCTGGTTTGTTGTTACTCAGGCACAGTTCCTGGTTTGTTGTTGCTCGGGCACAGTTCCTGGTTTGTTGTGTTGCTCGGGCACAGTTCCTGGTTTGTTGTTACTCGGGCACAGTTCCTGGTTTGTTGTTACTCGGGCACAGTTCCTGGTTTGTTGTTGCTCGGGCACAGTTCCTGGTTTGTTCTGTTGTTCGGGCACAGTTCCTGGTTTGTTCTGTTGCTCGGGCACAGTTCCTGGTTTGTTGTGTTGCTCGGGCACAGTTGCTGGTTTGTTGTTACTCGGGTACAGTTCCTGGTTTGTTGTTACTCGGGCACAGTTCCTGGTTTGTTGTTACTCAGGCACAGTTCTTGGTTTGTTGTTACCCGGGCACAGTTCCTGGTTTGTTGTTGCTCGGGCACAGTTCTTGGTTTGTTGTTACTCGGGCACAGTTCCTGGTTTGTTCTGTTCCTCGGGCACAGTTCCTGGTTTGTTGTTGCTCGGGCACAGTTCCTGGTTTGTTCTGTTACTCGGGCACAGTTCTTGGTTTGTTGTTGCTCGGGCACAGTTATTGGTTTGTTCTGTTATTCGGGCACAGTTCCGGGTTTGTTGTTACCCGGGCACAGTTCCTGGTTTGTTGTTACCCGGGCACAGTTCCTGCTTTGTTGTTACTCGGGCACAGTTCCTGGTTTGTTGTTGCTCGGGCACAGTTATTGGTTTGTTCTGTTACTCGGGCACAGTTCCTGGTTTGTTCTGTTACTCGGGCACAGTTCCTGGTTTGTTGTTGCTCGGGCACAGTTCCTGGTTGGTTCTGTTACTCGGGCACAGTTCTTGGTTTGTTGTTACTCGGGCACAGTTCCTGGTTTGTTGTTGCTCGGGCACAGTTCCTGGTTTGTTCTGTTACTCGGGCACAGTTCCTGGTTTGTTGTTACACAGGCACAGTTCCTGGTTTGTTGTTGCTCGGGCACAGTTCCTGGTTTGTTCTGTTGCTCGGGCACAGTTCCTGGTTTGTTCTGTTGCTCGGGCACAGTTCTTGGTTTGTTGTTACTCGGGCACAGTTCCTGGTTTGTTGTTACTCGGGCACAGTTCCTGGTTTGTTCTGTTGCTCGGGCACAGTTCCTGGTTTGTTGTTGCTCGGGCACAGTTCCTGGTTTGTTCTGTTACTCGGACACAGTTCCTGGTTTGTTGTTGCTCGGGCACAGTTCCTGGTTTGTTGTTGCTCGGGCACAGTTCTTGGTTTGTTGTTACTCGGGCACAGTTCTTGGTTTGTTGTTACCCGGGCACAGTTCTTGGTTTGTTGTTACCCGGGCACAGTTCTTGGTTTGTTGTTACCCGGGCACAGTTCTTGGTTTGTTGTTACTCGGGTACAGTTCCTGGTTTGTTCTTTAGCTCGGGCACAGTTCCTGGTTTGCCCCGTTACTCGGGCACAGTTCCTGGTTCGCCCCGTTACTCGGGCACAGTTCCTGGTTCGCCCCGTTACTCGGGCACAGTTCCTGGTTTCCCCCATTACTCGGGCACAGTTCCTGGTTCGCCCCGTTACTCGGGCACAGTTCCTGGTTCGCCCCGTTACTCGGGCACAGTTCCTGGTTCGCCCCGTTACTCGGGCACAGTTCCTGGTTCGCCCCGTTACTCGGGCACAGTTCCTGGTTCGCCCCGTTACTCGGGCACAGTTCCTGGTTCGCCCCGTTACTCGGGCACAGTTCCTGGTTCGCCCCGTTACTCGGGCACAGTTCCTGGTTCGCCCCGTTACTCGGGCACAGTTCCTGGTTTCCCCCATTACTCGGGCACAGTTCCTGGTTCGCCCCGTTACTCGGGCACAGTTTCTGGTTTGCCCCGTTACTCGGGCACAGTTCCTGGTTCGCCCCGTTACTCGGGCACAGTTCCTGGTTCGCCCCGTTACTCGGGCACAGTTCCTGGTTTCCCCCATTACTCAGGCACAGTTCCTGGTTTGCCCGTTTGATCAGTTATGATTTGTTCTCCAGCTGCCCTGCTATAGCAGTTTCCATTATGTTGCCATGTTAGTCAGAGATTTGGAATTTGTGAAACCTGAGATCATTAAAGGCTGAAGGTCGCTGATTGATAAAATTCAATGATTAACATACTTACAAAATATAAATCTATTCCTGTCTTGTGTTTATCAGCTGCAAGCCGACATAAAGAAACACATACACAACCTGTCAACATCCAGCTACGCTATTCCATTGGATGATGTAAGTACTGTATCATTAACACCATCCAAAGAAGTCACAGTAACAGAATTCCAAAACTTGGGTTGTTTTACCAGGACAGTCTCTGAAAGGGAGGCAGAATTTCTTTAAAAGTAGCTCCCCAATGGCTCAGTTTTTAAACGGAGTGAGCAAACTGGATGATGCCAGTTTCGACTCCTGGTCTACAAGGAGTTGTAGTTCAGCTGTCAGCTGTGGCTCAGTATGCAGCACTCTCACCTCTGAGTCAGAAGGTCGTGGTTTCAAGTTCCGCACTTGAGACTTGAGATTCCAATGCAGTACAGAGGGAGTGCTGCACTGTCAGAGGTGCCGTCTTTCGGATGAGACGTTAAACCGAGGCCCCCTCAGGTAGACGTAAAAGATTCAATGGCACCACCTCGAAGAAGGGCAGTGGAGTTCTGCCCGGTGTCCTGGCCAATATTTATTCCTCAGCCAACATCACCAAAACAGATTATCTGGTCACAGAGAATCACAGAATCTCCACAGTGCAGATAGAGGCCATTTCGGCCCATCGAGCCTGCACCGACACATATCCCACCCTATCCCCGTAACCCCACGTATTTAATCCCTCTAACACTAAGGGTCAATTTATCATAGCCAAATCAACCTAACCCGCACATCTTTGGACTACCTCATTACTGTTTGTGGGAGCTTGCTGTGCGCAAATTGGCTGCCGTGTTTCCTATATATTTTTTTTAATTTGTTTTTATGGGATGTGGGCGTCGCTGGCAAGGCCAGCATTTATTGCCCATCCCTAATTGCCCTGGAGAAGGTGGTGGTGAACCGCTTTCTTGAACCGCTGCAGTCCATGCGGTGTGATTACAACAGTGACTACACTTCAAAAGTACTTCATTGGCTGTAAAGCGTTTGGGACGTCCTGTGGTCATGAAAGGCGCTGTATAAATGCAAGTCTTTCTTTATTTCTTTACTTGGACACTACAATGACCTTACATGCCCCTGTTATAAAGAAAGAAATCAGTCAAGGTTCCTGATTGATATCCAGTGAATCCTGCTGGAAAGTATATGTGGATCAGACAAGGACAGGATCGTGCTCAGCGAGGATGGCCCCACAGCCGAATAGCCCGCTGCTATTCCTTGTCTAGGCTCACACATGAAGAATGGTCAGGTACCAGAGGGAGCTCAGTGAGTATGGAACCCTCCCTCCGAGAGAGTCAGAGCCTTTGGGAAAAGAGGGGAGAGAACGGAGGGGGGGAGGGGGGAGAAGTGTTAAAATATTAGAGAAATATGAATAAATTAAATGTAATAAAATATATTTAAAACTATTTGCTGTTAAAAAGAAATCTGTGGCGAGAGCAGATATCATTTGAGTGTCGTAACTGTTGGAGAATTTGCGGAGCATTCAAATGTCTTTCCTACATTCTCTGGACTATTAAGAAGGTCTGATCCCATGACCAGAACCCCAATAGTTCCCAATAACAGGGCAAACCAGGAACTGTACCCAATCACTGTCGGGGCCCAAGGTGAGATCCCGCCTGATCCTGGTGTCGGGCTGATTGATTGATATCCTGCTCTCCAGTGTACACCAGAATATTGTGGTCATGTGGTGCGAGGCAGAGCTGCTATTGTGGGCTGCCTGGATCCAGGAACCTGTAAAATGGGCCAGTCCTAAAAATATTCTGTTAATCTCCCGACTTTGATGGGACTAAACTTTCCAAATCTGAACTCTGTCTCGAGATTACTTTCAGCAGCATCTTGGCCTTGGCACAATAGAATAAACCAATTTCAGTTAACTATGCATGGGTGAGAGGGAGGGTGGATATTGGGCGGTGTTGACTTCCTGTCTTCTGTACACGCCATGGTCATGCTGAATATAAAGACACTTTATTACAGAGAATCGTGACCCTTACTTTCATCATAACATTTGCCATGTCACTGCCTAACCCTTTCATTCCCTTATTCCATTATATCAGCTGTCTCACTGCCGTGGAACAAGAAATCTCAGCCAACCACCACCTCCGAGTAACTCACTGGGTTGAATTTACGAACGTAGAAAAATGACAGGCAGGAAAAGACCAGCTGGTCCATCACACCTGCCCCACACTCATGATGTTCCAAGTATCCTGACTAGACACTTCCCACCCCCAAGGACCCCCTTCTCCTCCCCCGCCACAGCCATGTAATCTCCTGGGAGAGACAAAAAAAAGAGAAAAATCCAGGGCCAATAAGGGAAAAAATACTCTGGATAATTCCTCCCCGACCCCCTCACCTCAGGCGATCAAAACCAGTCCAGGAGATCACACGGACCAATCATTCGTTATCTGTTAATTCACTGACCTTCTGTGTTAGCAGCTTGCTCAGATGGGAGTGATTAGTTGTTTAATTATCATTAGATGGATGATTTAGTTAACTGCAAGTTTGTGTAATTAGGAAGAGAGGGAAGGAAGGAGGAGAGGAAAGGAGGGAGGGTGGATGGAAGGAAGAAAGGAGGGAGGTTGGAGGGAAGGACGCAGGGAGGATGGATGGATGGAAGGATGAAGGGTGGATGGAAGGAAGGAGGGAGGAAAGGAGTAAGGAAGGATTGATGGGCAAATGATGGGAGCCAACAGAAAGTTTCATCCATTATTCTAGCCTACTATTTTGAGACTAGTTTTTAGTGAGATTAATGGAGTACATTAGGCTCCATTGCATAAGAAGGAAGAACTCGGAGAACCAGGCACATCTCATGTAAGTTAGTTAAAAGCACTGCAGGCTATAGAGGACCGCAAAGTAACGTGCAATCTATGGTGGCTGATCGTTTGTGTAGTCTGTACTATTCTACCTCCTGGACAGATGAGGGAAGTATGAGAAAATATATCTGACATGTTTAAGGGTAAATTAGCTTTAAAATGTGAATCTTTTCCATCTCAGTACTGTTATACTAGCTTAAACATATTTGTTTCTATTACTTTAGATGATTGTTCCTTTAATGAGCTTTCTGGAGACCGAGTTTGCATACATGGATGCCAACCTGGTACAAGAGAATTTTCAGAGGCAAGTCACACACTCAGTAAATCATACAGTAAAAAGAAAAGAAACCATTTGCAAATCTGAAATAAACACAGAAACTGCTGGAAATACACAGCAGATCAGTCAGTATCTGGAAGGAGAAAATACTGGTTGTATCAGGTCTGTAACTTCAATAGAGCTGCAGAGTGAAAGATCATCTCAGTCTTCAGTTCTGATGAAGGGTCACACCCAATGTTCCCTCTAAGTGGTCGTACAGTAATGGGAAAAGTCCCGCGCAGGCCGCTCACCGGCTTTTCCGTTATAAGTATCGCGCATGCGTAGAAATTTAAAGGGACCGCGCAGTAAAAGAAACAGGCCACGCAGAACAAAGCGCAGCTTACAGGAAACATTGGTCACACCCCAAAACATCAATAACCTGCCTTTAACACATCAGGGTTTCAGGAGCAGGGGTCCATGCACCCAGTGTGATTTGCTGTCCATTAATGTTAGCGAACGGAAAAATTGTGCGGGGTGCTAAAAGCTAGTGTCAAAACAGTACGCAGTTGACTAACCCAACCCAACCCAACCCAAATATATGTATTTTGGGAAGCCACTGCTTATTTTGCTTGCATGGTGATTATGGGTGAAGGGGCCAGGCTGTTCACTGGGTTTTCACAGGGTAATCAATAGGTATTGGTTCGGTGGGATTGGTGCCAGTTCATTACCTGGCTCCAATCTCAACCAGAAGGACCACTAGTTAATGTCTGCACTCACCGCTGGTCCTGCTGGCTGAGTTTGGTGCCAGCTAATCCTTGTTTTCAAATCCCTCCATGGCCTCACCCCTCCCCATCTCTGCAACCTCCTCCAGCCCTACAACCCTCTGAGATCTCTGCGCTCCTCCAACTCTGGGCTCTTGCGCATCCCCGATTTCCATCACCCCACCATTGACGGCTGTGCCTTCAGCTGCCTGGGCCCTAAGCTCTGGAATTCCCTCCCTAAACCTCTCCGCCTCTCTCTCCTCCTTTAAGATGCTCCTTAAAACCTACTGCTTCGTCCAAGCTTTTGGTCAGCTGCCCTAATGTCTCTTTATGTGGCTCGGTGTCAAATTTTGTTTGATAGCACGCATTACCCTTGTGAAGTGCCGAGGGACGTTTACGATGTTAAAGATGTTATATAAATGCATGTTGTTGTTGTTGTTGGTAGTGAGCTGCTTTTGGCTAATTTCACCCTCTAGTAGTCTGGGTCTTCCTCATTGGAGGTGGTTCGAGTGGTGGGAGGATTGGGAAGGGGGACGAGGGCCCCAGACTGTCTGGTGCTCCCCCCCAATCTAGGTAGAGGCTTTGCTGCGTGCTGTAGGTAGGGGATGACATGCTCACGGGCAGAAATATTAATCAGAATATCCAACATTATGATATTCCCTAACTATTTGTTCTTTTCCTCTCAGTGTCCATTTAGTTTATCTTCTCGCTTGATTATGTGGCCTCTTTCTCCTCTCTAGTCTGCTCAAACAACACTCCTCAGTCCCAATTCAGAAGAACACCTCCTACCCACACCAGTATATGTTCTATTTCCCACACCAACCACCCTTGTGGCGTCTATGAATGAGACTGCCCAGCGCATTTCACATAGGACCCTTACAGCCAGCAGATAGGAACATAGGAACAGGCGGAGGCCATTCAGCTCCTCGAGCCTGTTCCGCCATTCAATTAGATCATGGCTGATCTGTATATCAACTCCATCCATCTGCCTTGGTTCTGTACACCCTTCATACCGTAAAAATCTATCAATTTCAGTTTTGAAATTTTCAATTGACCTAGCCTCACCAGCTTTTTGGGGGCGAGATTTCCACTACCTCAGACACTCTCATCTATTATTCTAGGTTGGATCCAAGCCCGAATCCTAGATTTGAAAGGCATATATGGCATCGTCCAGTCCCTGACTTTCTAACACTTTTCTCACAGCCTTCTAGGTTTCCTCTGGACACATATAATTGACGTCATCTACTTAACTTCACATCAGGGTGGTGTTTCTCACGAGTTTTATGCAAAACTAAACTACACTTTGAAGGTGAGTTTATGTAACTGATTTGGAGCAGGTGCAATGTGAGGAACGGTGTTCGGTGCTGCAAAGTTCTTCTCCATATAGATGAGACAGACAGTGTGCGCTTTCGCCGCATTTTATTCCATAGGTGAATTGGAGGCTCTGCCCCGCCACGAGTTTAGAGGCTGCAGGAGTAATTTTATGAGATTGCGCTCACGATGGGGAGGCTTGTCCACTGGGAGCACACACGTCAGAAACTCCAGCACGCATTACCCTTGTGAAAAATCAGAGGGAGCGCCGCTGGAATTCCCAACACGTGCTCCCGGTCGGCAAGGCTCCCCTGCCGGGAATGAGATTTAGTCGAATTACCCCTTGTAGTTTTAAAAGGTTCCTCCCCCATTTTTTTCCTGTTTCTGAAGGTGACTAACTCATCCCACAACTTTATTACCCTTTGGGTGTTAAAATTCCCCCAGACTTCCCCTCTTACTCCTAACTTTACTATTTTTAACTTGTGGCCTCTGGGATTTGAATCCTTCACCCGCTAGTGAATAATTTGCCTGGATCAGCTTTGTAAATTCTCCTCCATAATGTTATAAAGTTCAATGATGTTACCTCAACCAGAGCTTTCCATCCCCCTACACTGGGGAAAGCTGCTGGTTTCAGCTCGGTATCTTTTCTTAGTGCCTGATGATCCAGCTCAAATATTTCAAAGAAAGATCTTAAACAATCCAACTCTGGAAAATAAACAACATTTTAGATTAATGCGTTAACCATTGATTTATCAAATAATAAGCAATGTGAAGTAGCTTGCCCCATTTGTTAAATACTATGGGATTTACTCAATTCCCAGAACTTGCTGCTTAGCAACAGTCTAGATGAACAAGTTGTCTACATGAACAGGTATCAATTCCCTTGGTGTATCTGCGGCATTTTAATATGCTGGCTATCTGGGAGTGTGTAATCATTAACCAGTAACTTGTTTAATAAGCTTTCAATGGGACTTTATATGTTCCAAAGCTTGGAGACCATTACTCAGGAGTTGATTTGACTCGGGATAGGGGGTGGGGGTGTTGGACTCCGTTACTCTGGTATCACCTCAGCTCAGAGACCCTTACTCAGTTATTGACACTGTCTGAGTTGCTTTGTTTCAGCACCTGCTGCACTGTTTCCATGCCGAGGGAAATGGATTGCCACTGGATGAGCTACAGACCACCAGCTTTGAGGTGAGGTCATACGATTGCAACCCTTGTTTGCCAGATTCACAAAACATGTACACATATTGATATATATATATATATACACAAGCATATACATGTATACACAGACACATACATATGGACAGATTAATAGGTATGTAAACACATAAGATTCAAAAGTACAAAAGGATTCTCACCGTATCCCCAATCCCTCTCACCGTATCCCCATCCCTCCTCACCGTATCCCCAATCCCTTCTCACCGTATCCCCAATCCCTCTCACCGTATCCCCATCCCTCCTCACCGTATCCCCCAATCTCTTCTCACCGTATCCCCAATCCCTTCTCACCGTATCCCCAATCCCTTCTCACCGTATCCCCAATCCCTCCTCACCGTATCCCCATCCCTCCTCACCGTATCCCCCAATCCCTTCTCACCGTATCCCCAATCCCTTCTCACCGTATCCCCAATCCCTTCTCACCGTATCTCCCATCCCTTCTCACCGTATCCCCAATCCCTTCTCACCGTATCCCCCATCCCTTCTCACCGTATCCCCAATCCCTTCTCACCGTACCCCCATCCCTTCTCACCGTATCCCCAATCCCTTCTCACCGTATCCCCAATCCCTTCTCACCATATCCCCCATCCCTTCTCACCGTATCTCCAATCCCTTCTCACCGTTTCCCCCAATCCCTTCTCACCGTATCCCCAATCCCTTCTCACCGTATCCCCAATCCCTTCTCACCGTATCTCCAATCCCTTCTCACCATATCCCCAATCCCTTCTCACCGTATCCCCCAATCCCTTCTCACCGTATCTCCAATCCCTTCTCACCATATCCCCAATCCCTTCTCACCGTATCCCCAATCCCTTCTCACCGTATCCCCCAATCCCTTCTCACCGTATCCCCAATCCCTTCTCACCGTATCCCCCATCCCTTCTCACCATATCTCCCATCCCTTCTCACCGTATCCCCCATCCCTTGGGGTAAGCAGTCCTAACTTGGTTTCTCACTGCACTGCCTTCTTCTCTCTGGGATTAACCAAGGTCAGACTTTACCTTAAATTCAGGCTCAAGTTCCCTTCCCCATGTAGTACTTCTGTTCTGGCAGAGAGAGGAGATAGGACTACTCTAACAGTGCTGATTTGTTTGGGAGAGGATGGAGCTGGTTACTACAGTGATCGCTGTAAGCTGTGGTGGTGCCAAACCTTCCAAGACCCAGAGAGCCACAGTACCCATGTTAGGGTATGAAACGTTCCCTTGCTCTTGGGTGGTGGTGGCGGGGCGGGATGGGGGGGGTGTGGTGATGGGAGGAGAGGGGAAGTAACCACTGGACATTTTGGAAACCAATTTCTTTTTGGTCCTTCCCAAAAAGCTCATTGAATACCATCTACTTCCTGACTGTAGTTGATAAAGGGAAGGTGGCTTATTCATCTTACCCCACAGTTCTATTATTGCAATGTTGTCCAACACAATCCAGATGTGGCGAATTGCATTTCTGATTAGTAAATAAAAAAGGTAACAGTCATTCATCATGTGATCTCAATACTTATATTAGCATGGAGTATGCATGCAAACTTTAACCTTTTTGTGCATTTGTTGGTAAAATCGTAAGACAAAAAGCAGAGAGTGCGAGTGTTTTTTGATCGTTGTGAGTGCTTTACTTCCTTGGTTACTGAATGACTGTAGATGTTTGTTAAGCAAATATACACGTGTGAAATACATTTACCTGGAGGCATTTTCCACTAAAATTGGTGCATGTGGCTAAAACGGTGTTGCCATCACCACATCTGTGGCTAGTCATCAATTTCTATTGGACAACACTATTATTGTATTAATGGTCCATCCTTTACATACTCTACCATTTACAAAACCACATGGCTCTTTCCTTCTGCAGCAGCAGGACTTGGTCCCAATGGACTAAGTGTGGATAGCTTACATTTCCATTATTTTCTTCTTTCTTTTTCACATATAGACACCAAAAGAAGGCCATTCATTCATTTATAAACACAAATTCAATACAACACACAACTTATATTTTACATAAGAACATAAGAAATAAGAGCAGGAGTAGGCCACACGGCCCCTCGAGCCTGCTCCGCCATTCAATAAGATCATGGCTGATCATCGACCTCAAATCCACTTTCCCGCCCGATCCCCATATCGTTTGATTTCTTGAATTTTCCTACATACAGCCACACTTACATACAAATAGCCCTTTTTTCCACTCCACTTTTCTCCCCCTCACCTGATTCACTGGGGTACAGTTTGATGGGCTCCAGCCACTCTTTAGTACAGGAAACTTTTGTTTATCCGGCACCCAAATATCCGGAATTCTCGCTTAACCGGCAAAAATCATCCTCCGAAAACTCCTCTCAAATAACCGGCAATGTTGCCGAGTCGCAGTCGAGTCTCTGCGAACGCCGAGTACTCCGAAAACTCCTCTCAAATAACCGGCAATGTTGCCGATCCCGAGTCCGAGTCAGAGTCCGCGAACGCCGATTTAGTCAGTAGGGGTAGTTTTCAAAAGTGCCACTACTCGGCCTCCTGGCGCTGTCGGAAGTATACTGCACATTTCTTGATTTATTTATTTTTCTTTGCTAAAAATAGCCTCGGTAGATATAACTCTCCTTTATCCGGTACTTTCGATAAACCGGCACCACGCCGGTCCCGTCGGTGCCGGTTAATAAAGAGTTTCCTGTACCTTGCCCAAATGGCCATTTTTCATGTGTGAACCTGGACAGTCTGTGTCAACAGGCTTTTTGACCATGTGCAGCATCACAGCCCACTCCAATCATGGCTGCATACACATCCGCACACTTTCCAGCAGAGGTCACTGGACAGTGATCAGGAGCAAAACACCCTGGCTGATATTTCCCTTCCCTGGCACTATGACCAATTGTACCATCCCTCCCCTCTCTAGCTAAAGCCAGCTATTTCAGCACATACCAGGAATTCAACCATTCACAATAGAATCATAGAATAGTAGAGCACAGAAGAGGCCATTCGGCCCATCGTGCCTGTGCCAGCTCTTTCAAAGAGCAATGCAGTTAGTCCCACTCCCCGCTCTTTCCCCATATCCCTGCATTTTCTTCTTCTTCAAGTATTTATCCTATTCCCTTTTGAAGGCTACTATTGAATCTGTTTCCACCGCCCCATCAGGCAGTGCATTCCAAATCCTAACCACTCGTTGCGTAAAAAAGTTTTTCCTCATGTTGCCTCTGGCTCCCCTGCCAATCACCTCAAATCCGTGGCTCCTGGCCACCGACCCCTCAGCCACTGGAAACAGCTTCTCTCCATTCACTCTATCCAAACCCTCACGATCCCAAACACTTCCATCAAATCTCCTCCCAGCCCTCTCCGCTCCAAGGAGAACGACGCCAGCATCCCCAGTCTATCCATGCAACTGTACTCCTTCAACCTTAGAACCATTTATATCATGCTCTTCATGACCTCAAGACGTCCAAAGTGCTTTACAGCCAATTATGCACTTTCGAAGTGTAGTCACTGTTGCAGTATAGGAAATGCGCACAGCAAGGTCCCAAAAACAACAAAAAAGACCAAACAAACTGGTTCTAGCAATACTGGTTCTTCAAATAGTGCCATGGCATCTTTTACGTCCACCTGAGAGGACAGATGGGGCCTCAGTCTAAAGTGTCATTCAAATAGCATAAGATTTTTTTTTTTATAAACAGAGGAAAGATCAACTGCAACTACCCAACTTCTCACCGTACCCCTCAATCTCTTCTCACCGTACCCCTCAAACACTTCTCACCGTACCCCTCAATCTCTTCTCACCGTACCCCTCAATCTCTTCTCACCGTACCCCTCAATCTCTTCTCACCGTACCCCTCAATCTCTTCTCACCGTACCCCTCAAACACTTCTCACCGTACCCCTCAATCTCTTCTCACCATACCCCTCAATCACTTCTCACCGTACCCCTCAATCACTTCTCACCGTACCCCTCAATCACTTCTCACCGTACCCCTCAATCTCTTCTCACCGTACCCCTCAATCTCTTCTCACCGTACCCCTCAAACACTTCTCACCGTACCCCTCAAACACTTCTCACCGTACCCCTCAATCTCTTCTCACCGTACCCCTCAATCACTTCTCACCGTACCCCTCAATCTCTTCTCACCGTACCCCTCAATCACTTCTCACCGTACCCCTCAATCACTTCTCACCGTACCCCTCAATCACTTCTCACCGTACCCCTCAATCTCTTCTCACCGTACCCCTCAATCTCTTCTCACCGTACCCCTCAATCACTTCTCACCGTACCCCTCAATCTCTTCTCACCGTACCCCTCAATCACTTCTCACCGTACCCCTCAATCACTTCTCACCGTACCCCTCAATCACTTCTCACCGTACCCCTCAAACACTTCTCACCGTACCCCTCAATCTCTTCTCACCGTACCCCTCAATCTCTTCTCACCGTAAGTTCAATCTCTTTTTACCATGCGTCCCAGTCCTATCTCACCATATCATTCAGTCACTACCTACCAAATCCCCCAATCTCTTCTCACCATATCGTCCTATTCATTCTCACCATACCCGACTCCGTTCCTACTATAGCCCTGACTCCCACTTGCCATATTCATTACATCACACCGTATCACTCAGTCCCTTCTCACTATATCCCCCCAATCCCTACTCACCAGATCCCCTAATCTCCTCTCTCTCCAGAAACACATTCAATTGTTTCTTGACACCATTTGTACTCTCCCTTGTCCTTCCCCGGTAACTTATTCCACATCTCTATAACTCTTTAGGTGAATAAGCTTTCCCGTACTCCCTTTCTTACTCCTAAACTCCTCATTTTTAACTTGTGATCTTTCGGATTTGGTTGCCTGCTCACTATGTAAATGCAGCTTTTTCACTTGTTGCTACACTTTGCTGTAAATCTACTTCTTTTATTTCAGGCTCTTGAAGCTCATTTGACTCTGAATGCAGCGAGCACTCACCAGCTGATCCAGAAGTTTTGTGCAAAGAAAATCCAACAACAGGTCTGCAGTGTAGACTGTCATCTAATCCAATACTAATTAAGGTGTGAAAGTCCAACAGATATAGCAGAGGTATCATGAACTCTGAGTGAAAGCAAAGATAGTTTTACATATGTCAAAGGATTAGTAATCTGTTAACCTGTAGGGAATATGTAAGCTCACAGTGTAGGTTATAGCGATGTGCTTTGTGATTTATTTATATGTTTATAGCTCATGACATTGACTGCCATTAATCATCAATCACAACAACAATTTGTATTTACATAGCAACTTTAATGTCCCAGGGTGCTTCACAATCTAATGCGTGCTGTACCTGCCCTGGGAGTGTTTGATGGGACAGTGTAGAGGGAGCTTTACTCTGTATCTAACCCCGTGCTGTACCTGCCCTGGGAGTGTTTGATGGGACAGTGTAGAGGGAGCTTTACTCTGTATCTAACCCGTGCTGTACCTGCCCTGGGAGTGTTTTGATGGGACAGTGTAGGGGGAGCTTTACTCTGTATCTAACCCGTGCTGTACCTGCCCTGGGAGTGTTTGATGGGACAGTGTAGGGGGAGCTTTACTCTGTATCTAACCCGTGCTGTACCTGCCCTGGGAGTGTTTGATGGGACAGTGTAGGGGGAGCTTTACTCTGTATCTAACCCGTGCTGTACCTGCCCTGGGAGTGTTTTGATGGGACAGTGTAGGGGGAACTTTACTTTGTATCTAACCCGTGCTGTACCTGCCCTGGGAGTGTTTTGATGGGACAGTGTAGAGGGAGCTTTACTCTGTATCTAACCCGTGCTGTACCTGCCCTGGGAGTGTTTTGATGGGACAGTGTAGGGGGAGCTTTATTCTGCATCTATTGCTGTTTGTGGGACCTTGCTGTGCGCAAATTGGCTGCCACGCTTGCCTATATAACAGTGATTGCATTCAAAAATTAATAATTAATTCATTGTAAAGCACTTTGAATGTCCTGAGTATTTGAAAGACGCTATGTAAATACAAATTCTATCTTCCTTCTTCTTTAATATTCCTTTCCTTGAAGAACTAAAAAGATTAAATTACCTCATTTCCCTCTAACGATTCTTCCTTTTTTTTTTTAAGACTGCTGATGAGTGTTCGAAGTACGGTGCAGTGACTTTCAAAGTGTTTTACAACAATCAAGTAAAAAAGCTCCATGTTGAAATCCTAAATGCAGTTAACCTCATCCCACTGGATTCCAATGGTAAGAAAGGAGGTGGGGTTTCTGGCTGAGGGGATAAGTTGCCCGTGTCTTTACACAGTCTGAATCTCTTCCTCATTCCCATCCTAACTCTCCCTGTGCAGGTACCAGTGATCCTTTTGTGCAGCTGACTCTGGAACCCAAACACATCTTCCCACTGGTAGAGAGCAAAACAACTCAACGCAAGGATAATGACCTCAACCCGCTCTTTGACGAGGGATTCGAGTTCAGGTACAGAACAAGTTATTGTTAACAAGCACTTGTCCCTCATCCATGTCTTTGTTACCTCAAGACTCGAATATTCAAATACTCTCCTGGCCGGCCTCCCACCTTGCACCATTCAACCTCAATTCATCCAAAACTCTGCTGCCCGTGCCCTAACTCACACCAAGTCCCGTTCATCCATTACCCCTGTGCTCGCTGTCCTACATTGGCTCCCAGTCCAGCAACACCTCGATTTTAAAATTTTCATCCGTTTTCAAATCCCTCCATGGCCTCGCCCCTATCATAGAATTTAGAATAGTACAGCACAGAAGGAGGCCATTCACCACAACTCTGTTTTCTATCTCTTAGACAATTTTGTATCCATGCTGCTGCTGCCCCTTTTATCCCATGGGCTTCAATTTTGCTAACAAGCCTAATATGTGGTATTTTATCAAACGCCTTTTGAAAGTCTATATACACAACATCAACTGCACTGCCCTCATCCACACTCTCTGTTACCTCATCAAAATACTCAATCAAGTTATCTCTGTAACCTTCTCCATACCTACAACCCTCTTGAGATCTCTCCTTCCAATTCTGGCCTCTGGCGCATCCCCAATTTTCTTTTCTCCAACGTTGGCAGCTGTACCATCAGCTGCCTGGGCCCTAAGCTCTGGAATTCCCTCCCTAAACCTCTCCGCCTCTCTCTCCTCCTTTAAGACGCTCCTTAAAACCTACCTCTTTGACCAGGCTTTTGGTCATCTGTCCTAATATCTTCTTTTATCCTTAGTGTCAAATTTTGTTTGATAACACTCAGGTGAAGCACCATGGGACGTTATACTACGTTAAAGGCTCCGTATAAGTTGTTGTTGTTGTTGTCCCCTCCTTTAGTCCTGCCAGGGTATGGTTCCACAGGCACCAGTTTATTTCATGTCGCTTATCCATTTTTCATGGCAGGCTATTTGACCTCAGGGTATCGCAGCCAAGTCTGATTGTGTCCTCAAATTACGTCCACATATACCTTTCCAGAAAAGGTTGCTGACCGGTGATCAGCAGGAAGCCTGGCTGATTTCTGCTCTCTAACCCTGGCTGATTTCCTGCTCTCTAACCCTGGCTGATTTCCTGCTCTCTAACCCTGGCTGATTTCCTGCTCTCTAACCCTGGCTGATTTCCTGCTCTCTAACCCTGGCTGATTTTTTGCTCTCTAACCCAAGGGTGCAGCGGGCAACTGTAATGCCCCTCGAGCACAGGACAAGGACTGAACCTGCGACCTTCCTGGCCTGTACGCTTCAGCCAATGAAAATAAAAATTGGGGGGAGAGATGTAAAACAGGTTGCTGATTCGCTATCACCCATCTTACATTATCGCACAAAGTCAAAATTACCCCCAGATAGTTTGATTCTGAGGGATAGGCCAAGCTCCCAACTGATTATGGGCTGCACAAAAGGTGCAATTTACTGGCAGTGTGGTTGAGAGATTGGACTGTCAGTCCTGCAGCACAGAGCCTTTGATTGCACGCAGACAGAGATAGTTTGATGTGGTTGCAAGCTATTCTTTAGGTACTTGAGTTCATGCATTCGCGCCAATAGTGCTTCTCCGCCATGTTTTAGCGCCTCGGCGGGGATTCCATCTGCTCCCGAGGCCTTGTTGTTCTTCAGTTGTCGGATGGCCTTTTCAACCTCACGCCGGGCTGGGATTGTGCTGAGGTGGTGGCGGGTAGCATGCTGCGTGATGGAGTTGAGGACACTCGCGTCGAAGACAGAGTCCCATTTCTCTTATTTGGAAGGAGGAGAGCATGCCAGGGGATCTCAGAGACGCCGTAATCGTGACCATCTTCAAGAAAGGTGACAAGTCCGATTGCGGTAATTACAGAGGAGTCTCCCTGCTGTCTGCCACAGGGAAAGTCATCGCAAGAATCCTCCTCGATCGCCTTCTCCCAGTGGCTGAAGAGCTCCTCCCAGAGTCGCAATGCGGATTCTGCCCACTAAGGGGCACAATGGACATGATCTTCGCCGCGCATCAACTACAAGAGAAATGCAGGGAACAGCACCAACCGCTGTACATAGCCTTCTTTGACCTCACAAAGGCCTTCGACACCGTCAACCGTGAGGGATTATGGAGTGTCCTCCTCAAATTCGGCTGCCCTCAAAAGTTTGTCACCATCCTCCCCCTGCTTCACAACGACATGCAAGCCGTGATCCTGACCAACGGATACACCACAGACCCAATTCACGTACGGACCGGGGTCAAGCAAGGCTGTGTCATCGCACCAACGCTCTTCTCGATCTTCCTGGCTGCAATGCTCCATCTCACCCTCAGTAAGCTCCCCGTTGGAGTGGAGCTAATCTACAGAACAAACGGGAAACTGTTCAACCTTCGTCGCCTCCAGTCCAGATCCAAGGTCGTCCCATCCTCTGTCATCGAATTACAGTATACAGACGACGCTTGCGTCTGCGCACACTCTGAGGTCGAACTCCAAACCATCGTCAACACCTTCACCGAAGCGTACGAGAGCATGGGCCTTACACTAAACATCCGTAAGACAAAGGTCCTCTACCAACCTGTCCCCGCCACACAGTACTGCTCCCCGATTATCAAAATCCATGACGAGGCCTTGGACAACGTGGACCACTTTCCATATCTCGGGAGCTTACTGTCAACAAGGGCAGACGTCGATGACGAAGTCCAACACCGCCTTCAGTGTGCCAGTGCAGCCTTCGGTCTGAGGAAGAGAGTGTTTGAAGACCAGGACCTCAAACCCAGCACCAAGCTCATGGTCTACAGAGCAGTAGTGATACCCGCCCTCCTGTATGCTTCAGAGACATGGACCATGTACAGCAGGCACCTCAAAGCACTGGAGAGGTACCACCAACGCTGCCTCCGCAAGATCCTGCAAATCCATTGGCAGGATAGGCGCACCAATGTCAGTGTTCTCACTCAGGCCAACATCCCCAGCATCGAGGCTTTGACCACGCTCGATCAACTCCGATGGACGGGCCACATCGTCCACATGCCCGATATGAGACTCCCAAAACAAGCGCTCTACTCGGAGCTCCGACACGGCAAGAGAGCCCCAGGTGGGCAGAGGAAACGCTTCAAGGACACCCTCAAAGCCTCCTTGAAAAAGTGCAACATCCCCTCCGACACCTGGGAATCCCTGGCCCAAGACCGCACAAAGTCCGGGAAGGCGCCGAACACCTCGAGTCTCTTCGCTGGGAGCAAGCGGAAGCCAAGCGCAAACAGCAGAAGGAGCGCACGTCAACCCAAGCAGCCCACCCACCCACCCGCCCCTTCAACCACCGTCTGCCCCACCTGTGACAGAGACTGTAGGTTCTGCATTGGACTCATCAGTCACCTGAGAACTAATTTTTAGTGTGGAAGCAAGTCATCCTCGGTCCCGAGGGACTGCCTAAGAAGATGGTTCTTGGCCTAAATCAGAACATTTGCAGAATCCTAGACTTGCGCAGCTAAAAATGTTACATGTAACGTGTGAAACGTTGCATTTTTCTCTCAGTGCATGAGCAGGGGAGTAATAATTGTTTTTTGTGTGATTTGTCTTCAGTAATGTTACTCCGGAGCAGTGTCGGAGCGAGGGGGCCTGCCTACTCCTCACTGTATTTGATCATGATACACTGGTCAGTGATGATCTGGAAGGGGAGGCGTACTTCTCTCTGCAAGACATCCCTGGACTGGACAGCACTGAGGAAGCACTCAACATCAGCAAGGTTCCTCAGAGCCGATTGACTCTCGGCCATCCAAAACCAAACGGTAAGAACAAGCTACTTTATTCATCTTCCACGTTTTCTGGGCATGCATTGAGGTCAGTGGCCAATACAGAGTAACATCCCCTTGCTGCACCATTCCATCATAGGACAGCCCCTTCTGTGACCTCCACTACTTCCAATATTTTTTTGCGTGAGTTCTGTGCTCATCAAGGGGAGGGATGTCAGTGTTGTGCAATGAAACACTTTAGCAGTTCAGGCACCCAGTGTTGGCCTCAAACACTCCCAGGGCAGGTACAGCACGGGTTAGATACAGAGTAAAGCTCCCTCTACACTGTCCCATCAAACACTCCCAGGGCAGGTACAGCACGGGTTAGATACAGAGTAAAGCTCCCTCTACACTGTCCCAGCAAACATTCCCAGGGCAGGTACAGCACGGGTTAGATACAGAGTAAAGCTCCCTCTACACTGTCCCATCAAACACTCCCAGGGCAGGTACAGCGCGGGTTAGATACAGAGTAAAGCTCCCTCTACACAGTCCCATCAAACACTCCCAGGGCAGGTACAGCACGGGTTATATACAGAGTAAAGCTCCCTCTACACTGTCCCATTAAACACTCCCAGGGCAGGTACAGCGCGGGTTAGATACAGAGTAATGCTCCCTCTACACTGTCCCATCAAACACCCCCAGGGCAGGTACAGCGCGGATTAGATACAGAGTAATGCTCCCTCTACACTGTCCCATCAAACACACCCAGGGCAGGTACAGCGCGGATTAGATACAGAGTAAAGCTCCCTCTTCACTGTCCCATCAAACACACCCAGGACAGGTCACTAATACGATAGCAAAATACTGCGGATGCTGGAAATCCGAAATAACAACAGAAAACGCTGGAAAAACTCAGCAGGCCAGGCAGCATCCGTGGAGAGAGAAACAGAGTTAACGTTTCAGGTCGAAGACCTTTCGTCAGAACTGGAAAAATAGATTTAATTTCCTGCTTTTTTCCAGTTCTGACGAAAGGTCTTCGACCTGAAACGTTAACTCTGTTTCTCTCTCCACGGATGCTGCCCGGCCTGCTGAGTTTTTCCAGCGTTTTCTGTTGTTATTCAGGAC
Source organism: Squalus acanthias (assembly GCA_030390025.1). Classification (NCBI taxonomy): domain Eukaryota; kingdom Metazoa; phylum Chordata; class Chondrichthyes; order Squaliformes; family Squalidae; genus Squalus; species Squalus acanthias. The sequence goes on along the minus strand of CM059447.1, from coordinate 44,463,982 downwards.
AGGTCACTGTTGAGGATGACACATGAAAAAATGACCCCCTGGTGTAAGGCTGGAGGGAATTGTGCCCCAGCAACAGTCAGCACTTTCAGGGAAAGAGGGGCGAAACCTGGGATGAAAAAGGTTGCAAACTGCAATCGTGATCAAACTGAACTAACTCTTAACTGTGCAAGACTCGTCACTGGCTTTTATTTTCTTGACAGAAGACAATATACTGAAGTTATTAGAGGCGCGAAAAGGAGACAGAGATGCTCAGGCATTCATCAAAATACGACGGCAACGGGAAAGAAAGTCAATGGAAACATAAAGGTTGCCGCAACTCAGGGAGAAGCACCAACACTGGATGGAATCAAAAACGGAGGACTTTCAGGCACCTCATCTCTTTCAGTCGGTCACCCAGACGCACAAGTGCACGCTATTGACGTACACCGCGCCTGCCACCGTTGTATAATGGAAAATCGTGAGCAGTATGCCAGTGATTTCCCAATATGTGCGTCTGGCGGGCGGGCGTAGAGTGTTCATGAAGTCAGCTTCTGCTGTGGGAGTCTCATTGGCTGTTTCCGGGGCCTCAGGCTATGCTTTCTCTTCAGAAGGCTGACTTTCATCTGTCTTGAACTGTTCCTTTGATTTTCAGACTCATCTTGTTTCACCTCAGGATTTTCAGTGGATTCCATAGCAGAGCTCTTTCCCTTTGGATAGATCACACGGTAGTTTTTAAAATGTTCTGGGTGCTTTAAAGTCTTTAACAGCAACCAGTTACAGTTCTGTCGTACAGCGGTGGAGACACCAGTCAGATCGTGTTTAGTGTGTGTTTTTATCATTTTATTTAATGCAAGATTCGTGTTTGTGTCCAGCTTTTGTGTTTTGCAACAGCCACCTGCATCAGACTTTGTACAGTGCCAGCTTGGCCCTGAGGGAGTTCTAAACCCCACTTCAGGACTTGAGCATATAGCTTAGCCTGCCATTCCAGTGTGGTGCTGAGGAGGTGCTGCATTGCCAGAGGTGCCATCCTTTGTATGAAATGTTAAAAATCCCAAAGCACTAGCTGATGAAGAGCAGGGGAGTTCTCCCCAGTGTCCTGTCCCACATTTATCCCTCAACCAACAGCTAAAAATAGATTATCTGGTCACATTGCCGTTTGTGGGAGCTTGCTGTGCGCAGATTGGCTGCCGCGTTTCCTACATTACAACAGTGACTACGCTTCAAATGTGTTTCATTGGCTGTAGAGCGCTTTGGGACATCCTGGATCATGAAAGGAGTTATATAAATGCAAGTCTATCTATATCTCATTACTGTCTGTGGGATCTTGCTGTGCACAAAATTGTATATGAACAATAGGGACAATTCTGAGAGATGTGAGAAGGCTGTGTAAATGCACCCTCCTTATTGTGTGGGAGTTCTATTTATGTAGAAGGGCCGATTTTATGAATGTGTGCTCTCTGAGGGACCCATACCCACCAGGAATGCACATGAGGAAATTGTGGGGAACATGTTCTGATTTCTTAACAGATGCTCCCAGCAGGTGAGACTCCCTAGCGGGACTCTACATTCTTAAAATTGGCCCTATACAGGCAGCTGATAAATGGACAGGCCTGAACAGTCTGTTTGTCCAGGAGATTAGGGATGGCTTTATATTAACGTTTGTAAAAGGATTTTACTTCTCAAATAAGACACATACCTGTTAAAATCCCTCTTGAAATATTCAGTAAAACTGATTTTTTTTAGCAATTAAATATTTGCACCTCATTACCTCAGTGCTTTCTGTTGTATTTATTCTCACTCCACCCAAAAGAGCAGCTTGCGATTATTTTCCGGCTGATGTCAATCTCGCCATCTGATATATTAGAAAAGTAACAGAAAACTGGGTGGTGCAGTGGGATAGACACTGACCTTTCGTTCCAGCCCAGTCTACAATTACATAGAATCTACAGCACAGCAACAGGCCATTTGGCCCAACACGTCTATGCCGGTGTTTGCTCCACACGAGCCTCCTTCCATTCTACCCTATCAGACTGATGGGATGAGTGTCCTCGGACTGTAATGATACACATGAAATGAGGTTGGGTAAAACAGATTTATACTCATGACCAACTTTTTGCTAAATTTAGCAAACAGGCCACAGGATGGTTGGAAAATGTAATACTGCAGCAGAAGGGAATGCTCTTCTGAGTTTGGGTTATATTGGGTTGATGCTGGGCTATGGGGAGGGCAGTGAGATTATATTGGATTGATGTTGGGTTATGGAGAGGGCAGTGGGATTATATTGGGTTGATGTTGGGCTATGGAGAGGGCAGTGGGATTATATTGGGTTGATGCTGGGCTATGGGGAGGGCAGTAGGATTATATTGGGTTGATGCTGGGCTATGGGGAGGGCAGTAGGATTATATTGGGTTGATGCTGGGCTATGGGGAGGGCAGTGGGATTATATTAGGTTGATGTTGGGTTATGGGGAGGGCAGTGGGATTATATTAGGTTGATGCTGGGCTATGGGGAGGGCAGTGGGATTATATTAGGTTGATGCTGGGTTATGGGGAGGGCAGTGGGATTATATTGGGTTGATGCTGGGCTATGGAGAGGGCAGTGGGATTATATTGGGTTGATGCTGGGCTATGGGGAGGGCAGTAGGATTATATTGGGTTGATGCTGGGCTATGGGGAGGGCAGTAGGATTATATTGGGTTGATGCTGGGCTATGGGGAGGGCAGTAGGATTATATTAGGTTGATGCTGGGCTATGGGGAGTGAGGGCTACTCAGTGTCAGTGAATTGGAGCCTGACTCACATTTTGTTAAAATGCTGACTAAATGCATGTTCCTTCTTGTTATCTTTCTATGCCCTACGAAGTGTTTTGAAACCTAAAATGAGTTGCCGTCAGTTCCAATCAATTACATTTGACAGACCTGCTGTGGAAGGCGGCTCGGCCACGCGCCTCTCCATTCCCGCTCTCCGCGCGCTCCGCTCTCATTCTGACTGTCCGACCTTGGTGCCAGCCGGAGGATCGAAATGTGTGTTAAAATAAGCCAATCGGAACGCGCCGTTTTCCCGACAGGTGATTGGTTTGTTTTGAGAGAATAGACCTATAGCAATGCGATTTTAAAGACCAATCAAAAGCGGTATTTGTAACCAATCGGAGCAGGGTTTGTCCCCCGGGGAGGTGGTGTGGGCGAAGTTGACGTCAGCGCGCCGACACGTCGCAGGTATAAATGGCCTGATCGGCCGCGGCTCGCGAAGTATAGCGACTTAGAGCGAGGAGAGCGGTTACTTGGCGGAAGGTGAGTGCGGCCTCGGGAGTCGGGCCGGGGGGGGAAGGGGATGTAGGCCGCCGCTGAGTGGGTCGGTGGCTCGTGTAGTGGCGATGATTTTCGGCTGGTTACGTTAATCCGTGGCTGCGATCCGACCGGGTTCGTTTCGGCCGTCGATCGGTTCGGTTTTGGTTTTCAAAATGGGGCCGCGATCTTTAGCCTTGCGCCGGGATCAGCTGCAGTGGGGTTGGCAGCTTGGCACAAAATGGCGGCCGGGGGAGGGGAGAGGACTGAGCCTTTGTCCGGCAGGGCTCGGGACAAAGGTAACGGCAACCCCGAGAGGGGAGGGATTGTATAGGGCGAGAGAAGGGGGTTTCTTTTCCCACACCCCAATCTCCTTACCCTTTTACTTCCTTACACCCCCCACCACATTCTCCCCCCTCCCTTCTCTCTCCTCCCCTCCCTACTCCCCTCCCCCTCCCTTCGCTCTTCCCCTCCCCCAACCTCCTCCCGCCTCTCCCCCCCACCTCCTCCCGCCTCTCCCCCCTCCTCCTCCCGCCTCTCCCCCCCCTCCATCTCCCGCCTCCCCCCCTCCCTCCCTCCCTCCGCCTCCCCCCCAACCTCCTCCCGCCTCCCCCCCTCCATCTCCCTCCTCCGCCTCCCTCCTCCTCCCGCCTCTCCCCCCCTCCATCTCCCTCCGCCTCCCCCCCCCTCCTCCTCCCGCCTCTCTCTCCTCCCCTGCCCCCACCTCCTCCCTCCCCCGCTACTTTCCCTTTCCCTCCCACTGTGCCTGCTGCAGGTCTTTTCTTATTTCACCTCTTGGGCTGTTTATTTGCTGCTGTTTGTTATGCTGACAGAGGAAAGATGCTAAAATGATCTGTGCTAATATGCTGCTTGTTATCTCACCCCCAGCTTGAGGCAAGATGGCTCGAACAAAGCAAACAGCCCGTAAGTCCACAGGAGGCAAAGCACCCAGGAAACAGCTGGCAACAAAAGCAGCAAGAAAGAGTGCACCATCTACTGGTGGAGTGAAGAAACCCCATCGCTACAGGTATTGTAAAGGGTGCAATGGAAACCCTGCAGTCATTATTCTTTCCTATTGAGGTGAAGTGTAGGAGATTGGGGCTCAGGTGGTGATCTGTTGTCACCAAATGCTGGTCTGTTTTTCTATATGGCAAGCATGCTGCTTGTCTTTTCTCCTATTTGAGCATCAGCAGAGTGTTTGTCAATGTTCTTGTTTTTAGGACCATGTCTGTGTTGGAGGCACACAGTTTGCTTCCTTCATCTGTATGGTCTTGCTGATGGGAGTACTTCGTGTTAACCTCTTGACAGGATCCAGTGAGATTTTGCTTTAATGCCTAGCCTTATTTTAATATTATTTTGGGTTCTGTCTGCAGAGATAGTTTGTAAATCAAAATTGTGGTAGCCACCTATTTTTTGAATTGTGTGCTGCTTGAAGAGGTTTCAGTAGGTAGGCTGATCTGTTTGACATCTGTAAAAGAAACAGACAATGTCGGAATCACTCAGCAGTCAGGACGGTAGGGTTACTGTACCATGTCTTATGACCATTCTTCTGAATGTAGATTCATAAGACTTGGAACGTTACCTCGACTGTGCTCTCTCCACAGATGCTGCATGACCTGCTGAGTGTTTCCAGCATCTGCAATATTAGTTTCTGACATTGAATTGGAGAATTTTATCAGGGCAAATAGGTGAACATTTGTCATCGCACCATTGAATGATTCAGTAATTTAATTGTTTGGCTCTTTTTTCAGGCCTGGTACTGTTGCGCTGAGAGAAATTCGACGATATCAGAAATCCACAGAATTGCTGATTCGCAAGCTGCCCTTCCAGCGTTTGGTGCGTGAGATTGCACAAGATTTCAAGACTGATCTGAGATTCCAGAGTGCTGCGATTGGTGCACTACAGGTACAGTCAGTGTAATTGCTTCTCATGCAGCACTGGGCACAGGGTAAAGGGGTGATGTACAATGATGGGTTGCATGCAGGTGACTTCAAAATAACTTGGCTTATGGGATGTAAAGTGATCCGTATATTTTAACTGATACCGTACCAAATGATAAATATTTTATGGTCTTTATGCTAAATATTTTCTTGATTTTAAAGTCACCAGTTACTCCTGTAAGTAGACCTTGCATCTCATCGTATCAGGAGCACGCCCTTTTCTTCCTAATATTCAAATAAACCAGAGTGAGACCCAGAGATTGTAACAGTGGATTTTTACTCCACACGGGCTACTGGAAATATCAGATGCCATTACATGACAGTGAGCTAGATAAACGTTGGTTCAAAATTGATGTCAATTCACTAATAATAGCTTTCTTTACATAGAATCTGAACAACAGCTACTTGCATTTAAATATATAGAAATTACAGCACAGAAACGGGCTGTTCAGCCTAACTGGTCTATGCCAGTGTTTATGGCTCTATCGAAAAACATCCCACTTTAGCGACATTAGGGAAAATTGACAGAGGTTAGATAGGTTAGGAGTGTAAACACAAGCTTGGTCAAAGAGGTGGATTTTACAGTGGAGCGATTTAGGGATGTGATTCGAGTGTGGATCCCAAGGCTGCTGAAGGCACGGCCACAAGTAGTGAAATGAACTAATTGGGGGGGAGGGGGAATGCACCAGGTGAAAAGTTGAGCATTTGGGGAGGTTGTGGGGTTGAACAGTTGAATACATGATTAAGAATTTTAAATGAGGTTCTGGGAGCCATTGCAGGTCATGTGGGATGTTGGCAAGCAGGACTCCCTACCCGCCACCAAGTATAATACATCAATCAACAGTTCAAACCACAATGCTGTGGTCAGAACAAACGTACACTGAGGACAATCTAGTTGACCGACAAATAGTTGAAGTTGATGACTTTTTCTGTTGAAAATAATACTGTGTATAACCTTGGTAGTTAGTCCTTCCCATGCTGAATCTAACACTACAGGAATATGACAAAATTCAACACAGGCAAAATGTTATTTTGCCACGCTAAGTTAAATTTGAAGCTCATTGCCCTGTTTTGAAACGTGTGCCTTTGTTTAACAGGAGGCAAGTGAGGCATACCTGGTCGGTCTCTTTGAAGATACAAACCTGTGCGCCATCCATGCCAAGCGAGTAACCATCATGCCAAAGGATATTCAGCTGGCTCGCAGGATACGTGGCGAAAGAGCTTAATTGGAGCATGCTCGTTCTATCAGCAATGGACAGCGGGACCTTTTTTAATATTGCAGGATTTTACAGATGGGATTGTCAGGATACGGACTTTTAAGGAGTGAAAATGTGCAAATGGAATATGTGGTATTCACTGTTTTTATTCAATTTTCTAAAGTTTAATAGGGTGGGTGGTTAAACGGGGAGGGGAGCCCTTACTGTTATCGAAAAAAAATAAATCTAAACTGTAGTTAAATTGGAACAGAGCCGTGTCCACTTGTCATTCGCATGAGGTGCAAGTGGGAAATGCCCATTGCTCCTCGAGCACTTGAGTTAAGTTTTTGTTTTGTATTATACTTGGGTTTTCTATTAGACTATTTCCTAGAGCATTTTGTACTAGTCAACTGAAAGGAATGTACTGGGAAAAATGCTTCCTAATATTGTGTCATTCCGTTGGTAACTCAGGAGGAATTGATGCAGTCTTACACCAAGTAAATTGCATTGATATTTTGTACATCAAGCTGGAGTGTACAGCTTGGCAGCTATGTACCTATTTATGCATTGTTTTTCACGTTACTGATCTGTTTTTTGGGGAGGGGGGGAGTTATTAATTCATCTATTAAATTGTTTATGGACTCTCACGTGTTGCTTTTTGTTCTCGTGCAAACAAGTGGTTTTCCATTGGGATAATGCAGACGGGGGCTAGTTTGAATTCTGGGTTGAGTAGGTAGCTTGTGCAGTTCTCATAACTGAATGTTTAGCTATTAGCTTGCTGAATGGCATTCATCGTTGGAGACAGCGAAGTGCTACTCCTTTGATGTGGGCTTTTCCTGCCCAAACTGGGGGCTGGCTGTACATATGGGGATTATATTGCATGAGTTCTTTATGGTGCTCTCCCACAGGCCTTGGTTTGGTTGCAACAGTGCAACAACCTTCTGTTTTCCTGCCACAGAATCTCTTGCAGGTAGATTGCAGTAGTATGGATTTGATGCCATCATATTTAACTGCACTTGGTTGCTGACAATGCCCTTTGATGGGAGCGACCTTGGTAGCCAAGTAGCGACAATGAGTATTTGCCAATAGATTTGAGGCTGTTCCCAGAATAGTTCCAAAGGACTAAGTCCAGCACGGCAAGGTTGGTGTTATTCAGCCCTCCTGACACTGCAACTGCAGCAGCGATGCTGTTTCTCTACCTCTTAAGGGACTTTTTTCACCTTGGTGTTGGGGAGGCTGTGTAGCTAAGTATTGGGGTTCTCATTTCGTTTGCTAGAGATTGACAAGGATATATACTCCCATGTTGCAAGTTTTATCCCTGAGGGGTCTCCTCCAAGGAAGGGTATACTAATGCTACATTGATCCCTATTTGGACGATTGGCTCACTAGGATCACTGACAAATAGATGGAGTTGTAGTGCACTGCTACTCATAACTTGGCCTGGAGGATATTTGTGGCCTGCTTCATCTGTTGTCCTGGGCTGAACTGATGGATGTTGACTGCTATAGCAATCAGTGCTTTTGCCTCTTTTCCTGCTCATAGTAAAAGAAGGCAAGTGAATGCTAGGCAGTTATCCCATCCTCCACAAAGCAAAGGAAAAGAGCTATTCCATTTGTTTTTGCCTTTCATTGGAGTGCAGTAGCTTGATTGGAATCTTAACTCCATTCTGTGCAGCATTCCTAACGATGGCTCTCAGCGTGGTGTTACTGGGGCCATTGGTACTGCAGGCAGTTTCCTTGCAGGGCTTTGGGTATCTTGTTAATGACATTGGGATGCGTTCATCTGAACAAATCAGGAAAGGACCCACTCTGGCAAAAGGATCACACGCTGTACTACACTCAGTACAGGAGCTGGTGTAAAATTGTAAAAAATATTGCATTAAAATACATGAAAACCACAACCACTTGACTTGCTGTAGTACTGTATTGTCATTGTTATTACAAATTACTGTATTTTCAAATGCAATAAATGCTGTAAAATGCAAACCCTGTATAAAGCATAGCTTGGGTGGCTACTCAGTGCTCACAATGTCCAGTATCCTGATGTACAGTTACTTATACTGATGCATTAGGCATACACAGGATATGGGTTCAGTACAGACTGTTCACTGAAGTTGAGCCGCCTTGTGTTGGGCCTTGTTGCTAACACCTACAGGCAGTGTCATACAGTTGACTACTGGATGATGTCACTTGATCTGTGTTCATTATTGACGGTGAAAAACCCTGCCCTGTTCAGCAGCTGATATCCAGGATTGTCACTGAATATCACCCATGTATATTTGGACACAGGTCCATCATTGTCCAATTTCACAATCCCTGGGGTTGTCATTTGGTTCAACGACGCAAGTATTTCAACTGAATGTTTCTGTAGAACCTGCTTCTGGTTGTTTTTTATTTCATGCACTTTTTAATGAGCAGAATGTGGAATTATTACCAACTGAGTAGCAGCCTGAGGTGGTTGAGCTGATACCTCTGGTCAGGTTGCACTTTGAATATCATATTTAGTTCTGGTAACTTGGATGCAAAAGAGGCAACACTGGAAATTGTGCGCAGAATGGCAATCGGGTTGATTTGAGGAAAGGTGAGAAAAACTTCGACTTGCATTCACAGCACTTTTCAATGGTATCTTGAAATCTGTACTCATGGACAGTAAATCAAATGTGCCTCAGATTAGAGGGTGACTAGAGATTCTGAAGAATTTACAGCTACCTGAAGCAGAACAGGCAGTTAGTTCTTGTGTGTTGCACCCTTAGCAAACTGGGAGATTCCAGAACATTCTGGCAGGAATATTTGTCTTCAGGAACATCTATAAAATGTCTTTCAGAACCTCAGGATGTCACAGTGCTTTTGACGTGTAATTGCTTGTAGGGAAAGGCAGAAACCAATTTGTGCACAGCTGGTGCCAGGGGGAAGGGTGAATAACCAGAGGTCATGGTCCATGTGGGAACCAATGGCATAGGAAGGAAGAAAAAGGGTTGAGGCCCTGCAGTCAAGAGCTCAGGAGGAAATTAAGAGCAGGACCTCAAAGGTAGTACTCGATTACTCCCAGTGCCACATGCTAGTGAGTATGGGAATAAGATAGGTTAATGTGTGACTGGAGAAATGGTGCAGGATTTCAGCTTCCTGGGGCTTTGGGACCAGTTCTGGGACAGGAAGGATCTCCAAGGTGGACGTGTTGCACCTCAACAGCTGGGACTAATGTCCTCGTGGGACGGTTAACTAGTGCTGTGGGGGAGGGTTTAAACAAATTTGGCAGAGGGTGAGCACCAGGATGAGGATAAACAAGGTGCAGAGGACTGGGAGAGACAAATAGCACTAGAGTAAAGAATAAATCCCTGTAGTGGTAAATTGGGGAACTTCAATTAGCCCAACATAAATTGGGATAGTAACAGTATAAAGGGCAAAGAGCGGGAGGAATTCCTGAAATGTGTATGAGAACTTTCTTGACCAGTATCGTTCCAACCCAATGAGGACGGAAGCAGTGCTGGCTCTAGTTCTGAGGAATGAAGTAGGGCAAGTGTAGCATGTTTCAGTGGGCAGCATTTGGGGAACAGTGATCATAGCAGTGTTAGAAAAATAATGAAAAGGACAAGGAACAATCAAGCATACAAACACTTAACTGGGTCAAGGGCTAACTTCAGTGAGTTGAGAAGGGATCTGGCCCAGATGGGTTGGAATCAAAAATTGGTTGGGAAAACGGTAATTGTAACAGCCTTCAAAGAAGAAATGGTTATGGTACAGAATAGACACATTCTCACAAGGGGGAAAGGAAGGCCATCCAAAGTTAGAGCTCCTTGGATGACTAAAGATAGAGATTAAAATGACAGAAAAAGGAGGCTTATGACAAATGTATTCATAATACAGTAGAGAACCAAGCTGATTAGATAGTACAGATAATCTAAAATGGAATAAGAGGGGCAGAGAGTTACCAATGGGATGCATCCAATGTTACTGAGGGAAATATGGGTGGAAATTGGAGAGGCTCTGACCACAACCTTCCAATTCTCCTTAGGTGACAGAATACTACATAATTTGTTAGCAAAATTAAAGCCCATGGGTTTAAAGTGGCACTGGCAGCATAGATACAAAATTGGCTACGGGACAGTAAGCCGAGTAGTGGTGAATTTTTTTCAGACTGGAGGGAGGTATATTGGTCAGAACATGGGGAAGAACTTAGCTGCTCTTCCAATAGTCCCATGGGATCTTTTACATCCACCTGAGGGCAGACGAGTCCTCAGTTTAATGTTTCATCCAAAAGACGGGAGTGTTTGATGGGACAGTGTAGAGGGAACTTTACTCTGTATCTAACCCGTGCTGTACCTGCCCTGGGAGTGTTTGATGGGACAGTGTAGAGGGAGCTTTACTCTGTATCTAACCCGTGCTGTACCTGCCCTGGGAGTGTTTGATGGGACAGTGTAGAGGGAGCTTTACTCTGTATCTAACCCGTGCTGTACCTGCCCTGGGAGTGTTTGATGGGGCAGTGTAGAGGGAGCTTTACTCTGTATCTAACCCGTGCTGTACCTGCCCTGAGAGTGTTTGATGGGACAGTGTAGAGGGAGCTTTACTCTGTATCTAACCCGTGCTGTACCTGCCCTGGGAGTGTTTGATGGGACAGTGTAGAGGGTGCTTTACTCTGTACCTAACACACGGGTACAATACTGTAGGAGAGAGATGGCTTCCAGTTATGACGTACTCCCTATATTTGTTAGGGGAAGAAAGAACTGTTCCTCGGCTAGCTCCCACAATGGGTCTCAAGGCTGGAGAGTGCCTGTTGCTGTGGTGTACAGCAGCACTCAACTGCTTCCAGGTTCCAATCGGTGATCTTAATGTTTCTTCACCGGCCAGGTCTTGGCTGTCCCAACACATGCCACATCACCACTGGGGTACTGCCTATATTTTACTGTTAGCCATGGCTCAGTTGGTAGTACTCTGGCCTCTGAATCAGAAGGTCATGGGTTCAAGTCCCACGCCAGAGACTTGAGCCCATAATTTAGGCTGACACTCTAGTGCAGAGGTGCCATCTTCAGTTGAAACACTAAACCATGGCCTCCCATCGGCCCTCAGGTGGATGTAAAAGATCCCATGGCACTATTTTGAAAAGAAGCAGGGGAGCTTTCCCAGTGTCCTGGCCAATATTTATCACTGAACCAGATTATCTCATTGCTGTTTGTGGAATCTTGCTGTGTGCAAATTGGCTGCTGTGTTTAATACATTACAACAGTGACTACACTCCAAAAGTACTTCATTGGCTGTAAAGTGCTCTGGGACATGATGAAAGGCGCTATATAAATGCAAGCTCTTTATTACACACAAACACATTTCTGCCGTTTTCTACCATTTATTGAAGATCATTTCAGCTGACAGCCTATAATCACTGTAAAACCGTGTGTTAACCAAACACACCAGCTTTCCAACGCATACAGTCACTTGGGACACGCACCCACACACCCAAACCCTTCATACTTTCCATTGCCCAGTTTTTTATCAACAGAAGCACACCAGTAAACTAACTATTGCATAGAATAATCTTTAAACTAGCCCGCCCCCCTTTACAGAGAGCAGGAACAGAAATTTGTTCAGTTAGATTTGATACTCAAAAAAATTTACATACCAGTTATCACATATATGCAAAAAGGTTTATTTTGCCAACTTTCTCCACCACCCATCCAAATGTGCCAACTCGTGCTAGGGAACAGTTCCACAGACAATGGCTGCTGTCTGCTATCTCGCCCTAGGGCCCAGTGCTTCCTCTCCATTCACTTTCATCAACAGAAACACAGACTGGCAAGCACAGAAGAGGAGAACCCTGACTATTTGACCACATAATGCATCACTGCCGAGCCTGATCATATTCCCATCTTACAGACCCACAAGCCCTATCGACCCTATCAAATCCTTTAATCTTAAACACCTCGATCAGATCACCCCTTAACCACCTATACGCCAGTCAATACAAGCCTAGTCTTTGCAACCTGTCCTCATAATTTAACGCTTTTAGCCACAGTATCATTCTGGTGAATTTGTGCTGCACCCCCTCCAAGGCCAATATATCCTTCCTGAGGCGCAGTGCCCAGAACTGAACGCAGTGCTCCAGATGGGGTCTGACCAGAGCTCGGTACATAATTTCCACCCCTTTGTATGCCACTGTGTTACAGTACTGGTGGGTAACAGGTCTCTCACTGTATAACACTGGGGTACAGTACTGGTGGGTACAGATCTGTCACTGTATAACACTGGGGTACAGTACTGGTGGGTACAGATCTGTCACTGTATAACACTGGGGTACAGTACTGGTGGGTACGGGTCTGTCACTGTCTAACACTGGGGTACAGTACTGGTGGGTACGGGTCTGTCACTGTATAACACTGGGGTACAGTACTGGTGGGTACAGGTCTGTCACTATAACACTGGGGTATAGCACTGGTGGGAACAGGTAGGGGTGGCAGTAATTTGAGGAGATAGGTTAAGAGCATCACGTCGTTGGTACGAATACACTAAATAATCCTGGTAATAACAGTGCAACTGGGAATAGTGCAAATCAGCTTCCTGGCCACCATTCTGAGGTAGAGAAAGAGAACAGTGTCTCAGCCCTGGGGAGTGACTTCATTTCTGACTCCAATAATGTGCTCCACTGGCTGCAAGAAACAATTCCGATAACTTGGAACCACCTTTCTGCTTCTCCATTAGAATCTGGGGAACTCCCCTTTAAGGGGAGAATCCTGTCAAGTGAACAGGGACGACTCCATTGTATTTAGAAATGTCTACAGATGCCCCTCAGTCCTGCCCTTCTATCTGACAGTATTTACACTCGCTGCAAGGCGATGGGTCCTCCAAGGCAGCCAGCCCTTGGTTGTTGATGTCTCGGTGGTGAATTCGAGGAGGCTCCATCTTTCCAACAGGAGATTTGGGCAATCTCCACAGCATAAATCGGGTCAGGTGAGGTAACTGTGCGACAAGGTCACGTGACCAGCTGGCCACCCCCGTTATTCGGTCACACAAACCACTCAGTGTGTCGGAACCCTGCAGCTGAAAGATCAGAAGGACAAGGTTTCAATCAAGTGTGTGCAGGGTTCACAGAGATTTACAGAGAGGCTTACGTGGTGAGTTAACCTCCAACTTTCACAAACTTACGGATAACCACTTCTGTGCAGTTCACAAGCCAGTGACATTTAGAGTTTAAAAGCTGAGGGAAGTTAAGAAGTACTTTAAAAGTTTTTATCAAAAGTCTCTTTGCTGGGAGACAGTTTAACAGAATCAACTCAATTGCTTTTCCATTCTTCACGTATGACCCTGGGCAGTATCAATGGGAGGAGGAGCATGTCATAGAATCATAGAATGATACAGCACAGAAGAGGCCATTCGGCCAATCGTGCCTGTGCCGGCTCTTTGGTCGAGCTGTCCATTTAATCCCACTCCCCCGCCCTTTCCCCGTAGCCCTGTAAATTTTTCCCCTTCAAGTATTTATCCAGTTCCCTTTTGAAAGTTACGATTGAATCTGCTTCCACCGCCCTTTCAGGCAGCGCATTCCAGATCACAACAACTCACTGTGTTAAAAAAATGTTTCATGTCACCTCTTTTTTTTGCCAATCACCTTAAATCTGTGTCCTCTGGTTACCGACCCTTCTGCCACTGGAAACATTTTCTCTTTATTTACTCTATCAAAACCCTTCATGATTTTGAACACCTCTATCAAATCTCCCCTTAAGCTTTTCTGCTCTAAGGAGAACCACCCCAGTTTCTCGTCTCTCCACATAACTGAAGTCTCTCATCTTTGGTACCATTCTAGTAAATCTCTGCTACACCCTCGCCAAGCCCTTGACATCCTTCCTGAACACAATACCCCAGCTGAGGCCCTAACCAGTGTTTTATGAAGGTTTAGTATAACTTCCTTGCTTTTATACTCTATTCCTCTATTGATGAAGCCCAGGATCCCATATGCTTTTTTAACAGCCTTCTCAACTTGTCCTGCACCCTCTTTAAAATTGTATATTTTAATTCATATTGCCTCTTCTCATTCTTCCTACCAAAATGCATCACTTCACACTTCTCTGCATTAAATTTCATCTGCCCATTATACCAGTCGATGTCCTCCTGAAGTCTGTTACTATCCTCCTCACTGTTTACTACATTTCAGAGTTTTGTATCATCTGCAAACTTTGAAATGATGACCTGTATACCCAAGTCCAGGTCATTAATATATATCAAAAGGAGCAGTGGTCCTAATACCGACCCCTGGGAGCACCACTGTACACTTCCGTCCAGTCTGAAAAACAACCGTTCACCACTACTCTCTGCTTTCTGTCCTTTAGCCAATTTTGTATCCAAGCTGCCACTGTCCCTTTAATCCCATGGGCTTTAATTTTGCTAATAAGTCTATTATGTGGTACTTTGTCAAACGCCTTTTGAAAGTCCATTTACACATCAACCACACTACCCTCATCAACCCTCTCCGTTACTTCATTAAAAAACTCGATCAAGTTAGTCAAACACGATTTGCCTTTAACAAATCCATGCTGACTTTTATTTATTAGCCCATACTTTTCCAAATGTCAATTAATTTTGTTCCAGGTTATTGTCTCTAAAAATGTCCCCACCACCGATGTTAGGCTGACTGGCATGTAGTTGCCGGTTTATCCCTCTCCTCTTTTGTAAACAGGTGTAACATTTGCGATCCTCCAGTCCTCTGGCACCACCCCCATATCCAAGGAGGATTGGAAGGTTGTGGCCAGAGGCTGTGCAATTTCCACCCTAGCTTCCCTCAGTAACCAAGGCTGCATCCCATCTGGACAGGGTGACTTTTCTACTTTGAGGACTGCCAGCCTTTTAAGTACCATCTTTATCTATTTTTATCCTATCCAATATCACTACTGCCTCCTCCTTTACTGCTACATTGGCAACATCCTCTTCTCTTATTGAAGACAGATGCAAAGTACTCATTTAGTACCTCAGCCATGCCCTCTGCCTCCACAAAAAGATAGTTTTGGTCGCTAATTGCCCCACCCTTTGACTATCTTTTTACTATTTATGTGTTCATAAAAGACTTTTGGATTCCCTTTTATGTTAGCCGTTAATCTATTCTCATACTCTCTCTTTGCCCCTCTTATTCTCTTTTCTAGATCTCCTCCGTATTTTCTATTTTCAGCTTGGTTCTGTACTGTAATATTAAGCTTACATAGCACAGAAACAGCTCATTCGGCCCAACAGGTCCATGCTGGTGTTTATGCTCCACACGAGCCCCCTCCCACCCTTCTTCATCTAACCCCATCAACATATCCTTCTATTCCTTTCTCCCTCATGTGTTTATCTAGCTTCACCTTAAACGTATCTATGCTAGTCGCCTCAACTACTCCTTGTGGTAGAGAGCTCCACATTCTCACCACTCTCTGAGTAAAGAAACTTCTCCTGAATTCCCTATTGGATTTATTAGTACAGGAAACTCTTTATTAACCGGCACCGACGGGACCGGCGTGCTGCCGGTTAATCAAAAAGTCCGGATAACGGAGAGTTATATCTCCCAACGTACGAGAGCCCCGTACACATTGACATGCGCCTGCATTCGGAGCTCCGTCTCCCCGGGGACCGCCAGCTGACCATCTGTCGTGTCCGCTGCCTACCCGGGCTGCACATTCCCCTCCCAATCTACACGCTCCGATACAAGGCAAACGCCTCGGGTTTTTTTTTTAAGTTAATCTTAAACAAGAGATGAAGGAAAACCCCGGTTACCTACTCAAGAATTTTGCCGGTTAAGAGAGATTTCCGGATATTTGGGTGCCGGTTAATAAAGAGTTTCCTGTAACTATCTTATATTATTGGCCCCTAGTTCTGGTGTCCCCCGCAAGTGGAAACATCTTCTCTACGTCTATCCTATCGAACCCTTTCATAATCTTAAAGACCTCTATCAGGTCACCCCTCAGTCTTCTCGTTTCTAGGGAAAAGAGCCCCAGCCTCTTCAATCTTTCCGGATATGTGTAACGTCTCAGTTCTGGTATCATTCCAGTAAAAAAAAATTCTACCTTCTCCAGTGCCTCTATATCCTTTATATAACATGGAGACCAGAACTGTTCACAGTACTCCAAGTATGGTCTAACCAAGGTTCTATACAGGTTTAACAGAACTCCTCTGCTTTTAATTTCTATCCCTCTAGAAATGAACCCCAATGCTTTGTTCGCTTTTTTTTAAATGGCCTTATTAAACTGCGTCGCTACTTTTAGTGATTTGTGTATCTGCTACCCCAGATCCCTCTGCTCCTCTATCCTATTGAGACACTTATTTTCCAAGCAGTATGTGGCCTCCTTATTCTTCCTACCAAAATGTACCACCTCACACTGAACTACACTGAAGTTCATTTGCCAATTACACACCCATTCTGTAAGTTTATTAATGTCGTCCTGTATTTTATCACAGTCCTCCTCTGTATTTACTACATCCCCCAATTTGGTGTCGTTCGCAAGTTTTGAAATTGTACTTCCAATTCCCGAGTCCAAATCGTTTATGTAAATGGCAAACAACAGTGGCCCCAGCACCGATCCCTGTGGAACACCACCACCCACCTTCTGCCAGTCTGAGTAGCTATCTTTACCTCTGTTTTCTGTTTTGTAACCAGCTTGCTATCCATTCTGCTACTTGTCCCTTGACTCCACATGTTCTGATCTTAGTCATTAGTCTACTTTGCAGTACCTCATAGAAGGCCTTTTGCAAATCCAAATATATTACGTCTACTGCATTACCCTTATCTATCTGTTACTTCAAAGAATTCAATAAGGTTGGTCAAACACGACCTTCCCTTTTGAAATCCGTGCTGACTATTCTTTATTATATTTGTAGTTTTGAGATGTTTTTGTATTACATCTTTGAGTAAGGATTCCACTGTGGCGGATCGCCACCTAATCGGGTGCAATCCACTTTTCCGTCCGTGGACAATAAATCGGGCACCTTGCCTTTAAGGCAGGAGAAAAGGAGTGGGCGTGGCCTCAGAGTTTTCAGATCAGTTTTGTTAGCAGCCATTTTACCAGGCAGATGTAATTAAAAGCTTTGTGTTCCACACATGGACTCGGCCTTAATTCGTGTTTCGCGGCAGCCACAACATTGGTGACCCCGACGCTCAGAACGTATTCCGAGCACTGCAATGGCGGACACGAACGCAGTTTCCGTGAAACTGCCGGAGTTTTGGGAAACACGGTGGCATAGTGGTTAGCACTGTTGCCTCACAGCGCCAGGGACCCGGGTTCGAATCCGGCCTTGGGTGACTGTCTGTGTGGAGTTTGCACATTCTCCCTGTGTCTGCGTGGGTTTCCTCCGGGTGCTCCGGTTTCCTCCCACAGTCCAAAGATGTGAGAGTTAGGTTGATTTGGCTATGATAAATTGACCCTTAGTGTTAGGGAGATTAAATACGTGGGGTTACGGGGATAGGGTGGGATATGTGTCAGTGCAGGCCCAATGGGCCGAAATGGCCTCTATCTGCACTGTGGGGATTCTGTGATTCTGTGATAACCAGCCCGAAGCCTGGTTCCTCCAAGCCGAGTTGCGTTTCCGGCTGCGAAACATCACCACAGATGGGACGAAGTACGACTATCTCGTCACATCACTCGGTAACTCCACAGTTACGAAGGTCTGGACAGCGCTACAGAACCCACCAGAGGAGGGCAAGTATGCACATCTTAAGGCTGCGCTCCTTAAAAAATTTACGGCCTCGGCATACCAGCGAAACTGCCACCTCCTCGACCTTCCAGGCCTCGGTGATGCCTCGCCGTCAGACCTCCTCTCCCACATGCTCTCCCTCACCGACGAGAGCCCACCCGGATCCCTCTTCCGCACGCTGTTCATCCGCCAGCTACCTCTCAGCATCCGCCCAGCGATCATGGCGTCCGGCCTCACGGACATGGAAGCCCTGGCCGATGAGGCCGACAAGCGGCTGTCCGCTCACTCCAGCCGCGACGTCACTCCGGACCTGGCAGCCACTGCCTGGGCGCGCTCCTCACCGGCCACCACGCGGCCACAAGGCCCAGCCACCGGGCTCACGGGGCCTTCGCACCCCACTAACCTGGGCCACTGTTACCACCACGCACGGTTCGGTGCCAGGGCACAACGGTGCACACCTCCCTGCTCTTTCAAGTCCGCCCCCGTACCAGCCCCCGCGATGGCCGTGGGCCACGCGGGCTCCCTGCTGTACGTCACGGATGACAAAACCGGCCGCCGGTTCCTGTGCGACACTGGAGCTCAGCACAGCATCATCCCGGCCTCCTCCCTCGACATCCAAAAGGGCAAATGAGGATCGACGCTGGCTGCTGCTAACGGCTCGGACATCCGGACGTACGTTGGTCGCCGCTACCGATGGGAGTTCATCACTGCCAAGGTGCTCTCCCCTCTCATCGGCGCAGATTTCCTGTGCGCCCACGGCCTACTGGTAGACATCCCTTGACACCGCCTCGTGGACATGAACACCATGTCCCCCATCCTGGGTGCCATGGCCCCCCGTCAACCCGCCGACATGGCGTCACAGTGCCACGCCCGGGCCACGGATGACTACTCGGCACTCCTGGCCGAATTCCCGGCCCTCACCAATCCGACCTTCTCCGCGGAGGCCGCCAAACACGGGGTGGAACACTTCATCCCCACCACAGGCCCCCCAGTGTACGCCCACGCCCGCAGGCTGGACCCGGCCAAACTGGAGATCGCGCGGACCGAGTTTGCCACCATGGAACAGCTCGGCATCATCCGCCGCTCCAACAGTCCCTGGGCCTCCCCACTCCACATCGCCCCCCAAACCAGGCAGGGGTTGGCGCCCCTGCGGGGATTACCGCCGCCTCAACGACGCCACCACCTCTGATCGGTACCCCGTGCCGCACATCCAGGACTTCTCGGCTAGACTGGCCGGCCGCTCAGTCTTTTCCAAGGTCGACCTGGTGCGCGGCTACCACCAAGTCCCCGTCCACCCCGCGGACGTCCCCAAGACGGCCGTAATCACCCCCTTTGGCCTGTTCGAGTTCCTGCGGATGCCCTTTGGCCTCAAAAACGCGGCCCAGGCATTCCAACGGCTCATGGACTCGGTCCTTCGGGACCTGAAGTTCCTTTTCGTCTACCTGGACGACATCCTGGTAGCCAGTTCCTCCAAGCAGGAACACCTCGAACACCTTCGCATCCTGTTCGGGCGCCTCAGCGACCACGGGCTCATCCTCAGCCCAGCCAAATGCCAGTTCGGCCTGGACAAGATCGACTTCCTCGGCCACCACATCACCCATGCTGTGGCCATTCCCCTGCCCACCAAGGTGCAGGCAGTCCAACAATTTCCCCTCCCCACCACCATCAAAGGCCTCCAGGAGTTCCTCGGGATGGTGAATTTCTACAACCGCTTCATCCCCAAAGCGGCATCCCTCATGAGGCCCCTGTATGAAGCCCTCCGGGGCAGGAGCGGAAAGATGGCGGTCGAATGGACGGCAGACGCGTCAGCCGCCTTCGACTCCACCAAGACCGCGCTCGCCAACGCCACCCTGCTCGCGCACCCATGGCCCAATGCCAGGGTAGCGCTCACCACGGACGCCTCTGACCACGCGGTCGGCGCCGTGTATGAGCAGTGGGTCGATGGCGCCTGGCAACCACTTGCCTTCTTCAGCCGCCAACTACGCCCCCCGGAGGTCAAGTACAGCACCTTCGACCGCGAGCTCCTCGCACTGTTCCTGGCGGTCCGCCATTTTCGGTTTCTGCTGGAGGGCCACCCCTTCACTGCGTTTGTCGACCACAAGCCCCTGACATTCGCAATGGCAAAGACAACCGACCCCTGGTCCGCCAGGCAGCAGCGCCAGCTCGCGGCAGTGTCCGAGTTCACCACGGACATCCAACACGTCTTCGGCCGAGACAATGTGGTAGCCGACTGCCTCTCCCGCCCCGCCATCCACGCCGCACACCTGGCAGTCGACTATGCTCAACTCGCAGTAGACCAGATCACCGACCCTGATCTGCTCTCCGCACCTACCAACCTACCAGGGCTACGCCTGGCCGACGTCGCCTGTGGCCCGACCGCAGTCACGGTCAAGTGCGACATATCCCTATGTCAACCTCGGCCCGTCGTTCCAGCGTCCTGGCACCGCCGGGTATTCGAGATTCTCCACAACCTCTCCCACCCCGGCGCCCGCGCATCCATCAAATTGGTAGCCAGCCGCTTTGTCTGGCGCGGCCTTCGCAAGGATGTGCGTACTTGGGCCAACTCCTGCCTAACCTGCCAACGGGCCAAGGTGCAGCAACACACGAAAGCACCCCTCGAGGAGTTTACCGTCCCTTCGCGTAGATTCGACCACATCCACGTGGACATCGTCGGGCCCCTGCCGCCGTCGCAAGGCCGCACGCACTTGCTGACAATCGTTGACCGCACCACGCGCTGGCCCGAGGCAATTCCACTGACCTCTACCACCACCGCCGACATCGCCAGAGCCTTCGTCAGCACCTGGGTCGCACGGTTCGGCGTCCCCTCCGACATGACGTCGGACAGAGGTCCGCAATTTACCTCTGAACTCTGGACCGCCGTCGCATGCAATCTCGGGGTGACCATTCACCGCACCACAGCGTACCACCCCCAAGCCAACGGACTGTGTGAGCGGTTCCACAGATCCTTGAAGGCATCTCTTCGAGCCAGCCTCCAGGACGGCGCCTGGACCGACCGACTTCCGTGGGTCTTCCTCGGCCTGCGCACCGCGGTTAAAGAAGACCTCCACGCATCGGCAGCAGAGCTCGTGTACGGTCAGCCGCTGCGCGTACCCGGCGAGTTCCTGCCCACCGCCACGACACCCTGGTCAGCCGACCAGCAACGCCATGACTTCGCCTCACCGGCGCTACAGTTCGCCCCGGTGCCCATTGCCCGACACGGCGAATCCACCTCACACGTCCCACTAAGCCTGCACCAGGCACGGTTCGTTTTCGTCCGGCACGACGCCCACCGCGGACCCCTTCAACCCCCGTACGACGGGCCCTACAAGGTGCTACAGGCTGGGGACAAATTTTTCACCCTGCAAGTGGGTGACAGGACCGAAAAAGTGTCGGTTGATCGACTCAAGCCAGCACACTCGGAGCCCGGTGAGCAGGTCCCTGTAGCTCGTCCACCGCCACGCGGCCGACCTGCCCTCAAGCCGGTTCACCCGGCTGCTCCACGCCCGGCCGTTCCACGTCCACCGGCGTCCTACAAGAGCCGCTCCAGCCGGCCCATCAGACCGCCTGCACCGTCTCGTCCACACCTCCTAAGCGGATTCTGGGGGGAGCTGTGTGGCGGATCGCCACCTAAACGGGCGCAATCCACTTTTCCGTCCGTGGACAAAAAATCGGGCACCTTGCCTTTAAGGCAGGAGAAAAGGAGTGGGCGTGGCCTCAGAGTTTTCAGATCAGTTTTGTTAGCAGCCATTTTACCAGGCAGATGTAATAAAAGCTTTGTGTTCCACACATGGACTCGGCCTTAATTCGTGTTTCGCGGCAGCCACAACACCACTATCTTTCCTTCCACGAACGTTAAGCTAATTGGTCTATAGTTCCCTGGACTTGTTCTATCACCCTTTTTAAAGATAGGAATCACATTAGCTGTCCACTAGTCCTCTGACACTATTCCCTTTCCAAATTAATTTTTATACACATGTAATAGTGCCTCTGCTATCTCTTCCCTAACTTCTTTTAATATGCATGGATGCAATCCATCTGGACCAGGGGTTTTATCCTCTCTAAGTTTGATTAGTTTATCAATTATCGCCCTCCCCCAACCCTTTCTATCTTAAATGTCTTTATATCTTTTTTGATCTCTTCTTCTAATGTCATGTTGGTCTACCTGGTAAATACTAAGGCAAAGTAATTATTCAATATTTCTGCCAATTCACCTGTACTTTCTTTCTTAATGATTTTTAACATTCTTACATGAGCAAGAGGAAAGAAAGAACTTGCATTTGTAGAGTATCTTATCCTATTTCTTAAAATCATCTCAAAGTGCTTTACGTAGAGTGAATTAAATTGTGCATTTCAGTCAGTTTCCTTTGGGTCTCCGCACCATAGGAAATGAACGTTCAGAATGACTAAACTGCGAGAGACTCAATAACTTAGGGCTCTGCAAGTAGCCACACAATGAAAGCAATGTTTCAGTTCTAACTTGTGTAGCAACAGATAAAATGATGGGGGCAACAATTTCTTGGCCTAAATGAGACCTTAGGTAAAAACTCTGGATGAGTCCCAAGGGCTGCCAGTACATTGTCTGGGGAAGGGGACCAGATTCCGCTGTTTCTTCAAATCCTCCTCCCTAAATGGAGTCTATGGATGCCTCAACAATGAAAATGGTTTGAACTGGGGGCCACGCCTGGGCAACTAGAGCAGGGTTGGGAGTACAAAGATGGTCTTGTGTCGAGATACTTTTTTGGGTTACAGTTTGGAAGGTCTTCCAATGTCCCTGTGGGAGACATTCATACTTTATCTTTGTTCCACAAATATAAGATAGTCACCAATAAATCCAACAGGGAATTCAGAAGAAACGTCTTTACCCAGAGAGTGGTGAGAATGTGGAACTCGCTCCCACAGGGAGTGGTTGAGGCAAATAGCATAGATCATTAAAACAGATTATCTGGTCATTATTACATTGCTGTTTGTGGGATCTTACTGTGCGCAAATTGGCTGCCATGTTTCCTACATTACAAGTGACTGCACTTCAAACATACTTCATTGGCAGTAAAGCACTTTGGGACATCCTGTGGTCATGAAAGGCGCTATAGAAATGCAAGTTTTTCTTTATTGAAATGCTCGAGTGCTTGGCATCGTTTATTGCTCAAATCTGCCGATGCCCATTTAACAATGTCTGACTGGGTGTGAGGTGCAAAGAACCTTTAGCTGGTGATAAAGGAACTGGAGCAACTGCGCAGGTCCCGGGTCTTTAACCATGAGTGGGGGTCCCGTGTGCAACACCACCTGGCTGTAACTGTGGGACAACATTTCCACGTGCGTGGTCAATACACGGTTTCCCAAACCCTGTCAGACACGGCTAAACTCCAACAGTGTGTGAAGAAGGAAGAAGATTTCTTTCTCCTGCATGTGTACAGGTCCTGAAACACTTACCTATCCTTGTGATAATTTCATTAGTCTCCTTAACCGAGCTGGACTCGTACACCAAGCAGTCAAAAGACGTCGTCTGAGGCGTTTCCGGAGAGACCCTGAAATAAAGCAACCTCCTCTTAACGTACAAGATTCACACACAAGAACTTCAAATACTGCATCGTAGCCAAGTTAAAGTACAACGTAACTACTGCAAGGGGAGAATCGTTAGTTTAATACCGTTCTGGATTAAGAAATGTTCCTTGGTTCTATGTATATTTGCTAATTCTTTTTGAGATAATTGAATTATATTTACATTGGCCCAGAAATTCGGCGCTTGTCGGGTGAGTACGCGCTGTGTACTCACCCGTAAGGCCACTTGAAGTGCCGGTTTCCTGCAATGCACTGCGCATGCACGGGAAACCGGAACTTCCGGTTTCGTGAAGGGAGGGGTTCAGAGGTGAACTGCGTGCGCGGGAGAGGCTGCGCGCACGCAGCGAACTTCGGGTTTTTTTCAGGTTTCTCCGGGAAGGTAAGTATGGAAGAAGCTGCACTTTTAAAAGGGTGGCGCAAGACCCGTTTTTAACAAGGTAAGTGGTTAATTAATTACAATTTAAAAAAAATTTCAACAGGTTTATCTTTTTTAGATACTTTAAAGAAAGATAAGTTTATTTTTAGCACCGTTAAAAAGTATAATTAATTTTTTCAAAAATTTAAATTTTTGTTTAAAGTAGTTAATTTATTTAACTTAGTTATTTTAAAAATGTGATTTTTAAAACATTTATTTGAAGTTTTAGTGTGGTTTTGGGGACGATTTCAATTCATAGATTTGACAGGTCTTCCTGTCAAATCTATGAATGAAAATGCCCTGCTAGGATTGGCTCTCCATGGCCCACGTGATCCCAGGGGACGCTTCGAACTAACTGCGCCCCTGGGATACGCAAGCACTGCGCGCCGGCAGCTGGAGGAGGCCCAGGACCCGAAGTTCTCGTGGGCCCAAAACACAACGGCCGGCGCGGTAGGTAAGTACGCGCGCGATGCTTGCACCCGCAGGAAGCCGGAAAACCGAATTTCTGGCCCATTATTCTAGAGTTGTTGCCAGAAGCATATCGGGTTGGGCCCATGAGACCTGCTCCAGATCACTCTGTTGTATATCAGCGTGGATCAGCGATGCTGGGTTAAGGATGATCTCAGCATGTACCAGCCAGCCATGACCCTGAAATGTCTGCTGCCAGACCAGAACTTGACAAAACCCGTAGAGAGGGCTTTTTTCTACCCTGTACATTCTCTCTTGTCCCCACTCTCCAGGCTTCTCCCTTCCATCACAACAAAAGCAAAATACTGCAGATGCCGTAAATCTGAAATAAAAACAGAAAATGCTGGAAATACTCAGCAGGTCAGGCAGCATCTGTAGAAAGAGAAACGGAGTTAAAGACTCAGGTCGATGACCCTTCGTCAGAACTGGAAAAAGCTGGAAATGGAACAGGTTTTTAAGCAAGTGTAGGGGCAGGGAAAGAGGGGGGAGGGGAGGAAAGAACAAAAGGGACGGTCTGTGATGGGATGGAAGGCAGGAGAGATTAAGAGACATTAAGAAAGATTAAGAGATGGTGCAAGGCAAAAGGAGATGGTAATGGGACAAGTTAAGGAACAAAAGATGGCTCTAGATGAAGTATAAATGGCACTGGCAGAACAATGCGGTCTCCTCTACATTGGGGAGACCAAACGCAGATTGGGTGACCGCTTTGTGGAACACCTCCCTTCAGTCCGTAAGGGTGACCCCGAGCTCCCGGTCGCCTGTCACTTTAATTCTCCGCTCCACTCCCACTCAGACCTCACCGTCCTCGGCTTCTTACACTGTTCCAATGAAGCTCAACGTAAGCTCGAGGAGCAGCACCTCATCTATTGATTAGGCACTTTACAGTCTTCTGGACTCAACAGAGAGTTCAATAATTTCAGACCATAACTCCTGCCCCTATCCTTTTTTTCCCTGTCTCTCATGGCAGCTGTCTTTCATTCTGCCAGTGCCATTTACACTTCATCTAGAGCCATCTTTTGTTTCTTAACTTGTCCCATTACCATCTCCTTTTGCCTTGCACCATCTCTTAATCTTTCTTAATGTCTCTTAATCTCTCCTGCCTTCCATCCTATCACAGACCTTCCCTTTTATTCTTTCCTCCCCTCCCCCCTTTCCCTGCCCCTGCACTTGCTTGAAAACCTGTTCCATTTCCAGCTTTTTCCAGTTCTGACGAAGGGTCATCGACCTGAAACGTTAACTCTGTTTCTCTCTCCACAGATGCTGCCTGACCTGCTGAGTATTTCCTGCATTTTCTGTTCACCCTTCCATTGTTCTCCCTCTCAGTCAGAGTGAAGGAAAGTTGGACTAATGTGCAACACAGCCAGGCTCCCACGGCTCAGCTTTAGCTCAATGGTAGCACTCTTGCCTCTGAGTCAGAAAATCATGAGTTCATATCCCACCTCAGATACATGAGCTGACACTCCAGTGCAGTACTGAGGGAGTGCTGCACTGTCGGAGGTGCCGTATTTCGGATGAGATGTTAAACTGAGGCTCCGTCGGCCCTCTCAGGTGGATGTGAAAGATCCCATGGCACTATTCGAAGAAGAACAGGGGAGTGCTCAACAACAACAACAACAACAACTTGTATTTATCTAGCGCCTTTAATGTAGTAAAACGTCCCAAGGTGCTTCACAGGAGCGTATCAAACAAAATTTGATACCGAGCCACATAAGGAGATATTAGGCCAGAAGGTCAAAGGGGTAGGTTTTAAGGAGCGTCTTAAAGGAGGAAAGAGAGGTAGAGAGGTTTAGGGAGGGAATTCCAGAGCTTAGGGCCTTGTCAGCTGAAGGCACACCCTCCATTGGTGGAGCGATTATAATCAGGGATGCTCAAGAGGCCAGAATTAGAGGAGTGCAGATTTCTCGGTGGGTTGTGGGGCTGAAGGAGGTTACAGAGATAGGGAGGGGCGAGGCCATGGAGGGATTTGAAAACAAAGATGAGAATTTTAAAATCGAGGTGTTGCTTAAACCGGGAGCTATGTAGGTCAGCAAGCATTGGGGTGATGGGTGAACGGGACTTGGTGTGAGTTAGGATACAGGCAGCAGAGTTTTGGATGACCTCAAGTTTACGGAGGGTAGAATGTGGGAGGCTGGCCAGGAGTGCGTTGGAATGGTCAAGTCTAGAGGCAACAAAGCCATGGATGAGGGTAACCTGGATAATAGTTATATTTCAACCAACACCTAAAATAGATTATCTGGACATTATCACATTGCTGTTTGTGGGACCTTGCTGTGCGCAAATTTGCTGCTGTGTTTCCTACACTTCAAAAGTACTTCATTGGCTGTAAAGCTCTTTGAGGTCATGAAAGGTGCTATATAAATGTAAGTTCTTTTTTTCTCTTACATCAGCTCTCTGATGCCACCTGTGGATGCTGGAAATCTGAAATATAAACAGAAAATGCTGGAAAATAGGGCCCAAACACTCCTTCCAGGTGAAACAGCGATTTACTTGTATACTCTTTTAGCATACTGTAGTCGCTGCTCACGACACTGTCTTCTCTACATTGGAGAGACCAAACGGAGATTGGGCGATCGCTTTGCTGAACACCTCTGTTCAGTCTGCAAGCGTGACCCTGAGCTTCTGGATGCTTGCCATTTTAATTCACTGCCCCACTCTCACTCTGACCTCGGCCTCCTACACTGTTCCAATGAAGCTCAACGTAAGCTCGAGGAACAGCACCTCATCCTTCGATTGGGCAATTTACAGCCTTCTGGACTCAACATCGAGTTCAACAATTTCAGATCATAACCACTGCTCCCATTTTTTCCAGACAGTAGCTGCTGGTAATGGTTCTGCTGTTGCCATTTACACCTCCTCTAGACCCATCTTTTGTTTCTTTACTTGTCCCATTACCATCTCCTTTTGCCTTGCAGCATCATCCCTTTTGTCATTTAATCTCTCCTGCCTTCCACCCTATCACAGACCTTCCCTTTGGTTCTTTCCTCCCCTCCCCCTTTCCCTGCCTCTGTACTTGCTTAAAACCTGTTGTATCTCGAACTTTTCCAATGTGAGAAGTCGCACAACACCAGGTTATAGTCCAACAGGTTTATTTGAAATCACAAGCTTTCGGAGCGCTGCTCCTGACTTCACCTGACGAAGGAGCAGCGCTCCGAAAGCTTGTGATTTCAAATAAACCTGTTGGACTATAACCTGGTGTTGTGTGACTTCTCACATTTGTCCACCCCAGTCCTAACACCGGCATCTCCACATCATAACTTTTTCCAGTTCTGACGAAAGGTCACAGACCATAAACGCTAACTCTGTTTCTCTCTCGACAGATGCTGCCTGACCTGCTGAGTGTTTCCAGCATTTTCTGTTTATGCTTCAAAAGTACTTCATTCACTATAAAGCGCTTTGGGGCATCCTGAGGTGGTGAAAGGCGCTATATAAATGCAAGTCTTTCTTTTCCTTTTAATGTCACAGGAGACATGGAACTTGCATGTGCATCTACCATGGTTCACCGATGCGGAGATGATGGGAAAGCTCGGCCTCGGACAGCAGTAATTGGATAGACAGAGCGAAGCCCGGGATTGAACAACGGGCACAAGGGGATGTGACTGGTAGATTCAAACTCCAGTGTTTCTGCATTGATCTGGAGAGCAGGGATCAGGGACAATGAGGCCAGGTGCCCTCACCTTTAGGTTCAGTTTGTACTCACACAGACACACGCATCACACAGCCACGTGGCTCAGAGTCTCAGGTACGTGCATGGGGTCAGATTAACGTGCCACGTAAGTTATCAGAGCTCACCGCATAATGTGTCATATTGTGGCTTGCCTCTCACACCGCGACAGGAGAGCCAGGGCCGCAATGTCAGGTGAGAGCAAAGAAAGACAGACTTGCAATTATATAGCACCTCAGAATATCCCAAAACGCTTCACAGCCAATGAAGTACTTTTGAAGTGTAGTCACAATTGCAATGTAGGAAACGCAGCAGCCATTTTACACACAGCAAGATCCCAACAAACAGCAGTGTGATAATGACCAGATAATCTGCTTCAGTGATGTTGGTTGAGGGATAAATATTGGCCCCAGGACACAGGGGAGAACTCCCCCTGCTCTTGTTTGAAATAGCGCCACGGGATCTTTTATATCCACCTGTGATGGTGGGAGGCTGCTCCCCGTATTATCAGGCATGAGGTCTGCACCTCGTCTGAGGCACCCACACACCACAAGTGGAAGGGCGGCCGGGAATCTGCGCACAGGCTGTGCGCTCGGGTCATTAAGAGCTCCAATTGGGCAATGCTCCGTAATGTGGCTGCCGTGCATGAGCAGCGCACAGCGCCAGTTGGGATGGCGTATTGGAGGGAAGACTACCCTTAAAAAATAAGGGCATCCTTGCCCTTCAGCACTCCCGCTGTCCCTGCCCCCTTCCCGGGTGCCCCTCCTCCCATGCTGGATAATTGCCCAGCACAGCAACAGTCCTTCACTGGCAACTGGCAGCCGTGACTCAGTGGGCAGCACTCTTGCCTCTGAGTCAGAAGGTTGTGGGTTCAAGTCCCACTCCAGAGTCTTGAGCACATAATCTAGGCTGACACTGAGGGAGTGCTGCACTGTCGGAGGTGCCGTCTTTCGGATGAGATGTTAAACCGAGGCCCGGTCCCACCACTAAGGTTCAAGGTCCAAGTCTACCCTTAGCCACATGTTTGTGCCCCACTTACGCCACGCAGTAAGCAAAGAGGGTCCATCTGTTTAACCGGTGTCCAACCGAAGAGATTTCAGGGTAGTGATGATGAAAGAGCACCTGAAACAGGAACAAGAGAAACATCAGGATTCCAGAGACTGCAGTGATACAGCCATGTTGGAATAAAACAAAACAACGGCCAAATGTTACTTACGTTTGTACTGTTGGTTTGGAGAGAAACCTGACATGAAATTCCTATAGCAGTTGGGACACAATTGGAACATGCGCAGCATGGGCTAGAATGAGGAAAATCAACAAGGGTTCCCACTCATGATCACTATCCACAGACAGCGTACAGTGTCAAGGGAGCTTTACTCTGTATCTAACCCGTGCTGTACCTGCCCTGGGAGTGTTTGATGGGACAGTGTAGAGGGAGCTTTACTCTGTATCTAACCCGTGCTGTACCTGCCCTGGGAGTGTTTGATGGGACAGTGTAGAGGGAGCTTTACTCTGTATCTAACCCGTGCTGTACCTGCCCTGGGA
This sequence comes from Squalus acanthias, assembly GCA_030390025.1. Classification (NCBI taxonomy): domain Eukaryota; kingdom Metazoa; phylum Chordata; class Chondrichthyes; order Squaliformes; family Squalidae; genus Squalus; species Squalus acanthias. The sequence goes on along the minus strand of CM059447.1, from coordinate 44,434,301 downwards.
GTGTTTGATGGGACAGTGTAGAGGGAGCTTTACTCTGTATCTAACCCATGCTGTACCTGCCCTGGGAGTGTTTGATGGGACAGTGTAGAGGGAGCTTTACTCTGTATCTAACCCGTGCTGTACCTGCCCTGGGAGTGTTTGATGGGACAGTGTAGAGGGAGCTTTACTCTGTATCTAACCCGTGCTGTACCTGCCCTGGGAGTGTTTGATGGGACAGTGTAGAGGGAGCTTTACTCTGTATCTAACCCGTGCTGTACCTGCCCTGGGAGTGTTTGATGGGACAGTGTAGAGGGAGCTTTACTCTGTATCTAACCCATGCTGTACCTGCCCTGGGAGTGTTTGATGGGACAGTGTAGAGGGAGCTTTACTCTGTATCTAACCCGTGCTGTACCTGCCCTGGGAGTGTTTGATGGGACAGTGTAGAGGGAGCTTTACTCTGTATCTAACCCGTGCTGTACCTGCCCTGGGAGTGTTTGATGGGACAGTGTAGAGGGAGCTTTACTCTGTATCTAACCAGTGCTGTACCTACCCTGGGAGTGTTTGATGGGACAGTGTAGAGGTGTAGGATCGATTCCTCCCCCGCAACGGTAAAAATATTGGACTATGAAATATAAAAACCCAGAACTGCAGAGCCAGCAAAAAGGGCTCGGCAATAAAGGGTTAATTCAAACATTGCAGCCGAAACTACGAATCTAAACTCTGAAGAAGAACATCCGCATATTCATGTACCTTAAGGGGTTACATTGTCCACCTTAGACCATGGCCCCCGAATAACTAGTTTCAGTGCAGACCTAGATAATGGGCTGGGCCTTGAACTTTTGAATACGAATGCTAACAGAAACCAACAACTTTGCATATGCAGTCACTTTGGGAAGGTTGCATTGTCAGAAAGATATCTCTAATCAATGGACAATACGAGGGACAATTCACACATTTTGAAATGAATCGTATGCTCAGGAGGGGGCCAGGAAATGTGTGTCAAGATACTGCAAGTTGGTTTTGGTTTAAAGTAAGAGCACTTCGAAGACAGTGGTGTGGGAAGCCGACGGCAGAACAGCGAACAGAAAGATTCGGACCTACAATCAACTCCAAGAGACAGCCGATCGGGAGTGGTGATTGTATGTTTCAGTCAAATCATAGAGGGGACTTTTGTGATTGAGTCTGAGTAAGTTTGTGAGTTTCAGTCAGATCACAATAAGGGCTTTGTGATTGAGTCTGGGTAACTTTATATGTAACAGTCAAATCACGGACGGGTTTAACTGTGTCATATTGTGTCGATGCAAATGACCCTTGCGTAGGGGTTTGTATTATGGATTGTTAGCCTGATATAAAATCATAGGGATTTATACTGGGGAAGTAATTGTGTGTGTGTGTTCAATAAACGAACAAAGCAAAGGTTGAGCCAAAACCTTGTGCCGTGTGTATTTTGTTCTTATAAATCCTGACGTCCAAGAATTGTGTGTAACGGGGGACCAGTATCGGAGAAAACCCCCTTACAGAGGGGTATCTAACCCGTGCTGTACCTGCCCTGGAGTATTTGATGGGACAGTGTAGAGGGAGCTTTACTCTGTATCTAACCTGTGCTGTACCTGCCCTGGGAGTGTTTGATAGGACAGTGTAGAGGGAGCTTTACTCTGTATCTAACCCGCGCTGTACCTGCTCTGGGAGTGTTGGATGGGACAGTGTAGAGGGAGCTTTACTCTGTATCTAACCCATGCTGTACCTGCCCTGGGAGTGTTTGATGGGACAGTGTAGAGGGAGCTTTACTCTGTATCTAACCTGTGCTGTACCTGCCCTGGGAGTGTTTGATGGGACTGTGTAGAGGGAGCTTTACTCAGTATCTAACCAGTGCTGTACCTGCCCTGGGAGTGTTTGATGGGACAGTGTAGAGGGAGCTTTACTCTGTATCTAACCCATGCTGTACCTGCCCTGGGAGTGTTTGATGGGACTGTGTAGAGGGAGCTTTACTCAGTATCTAACCAGTGCCTGTACCTGCCTCTGGGAGTGTTTGATGGGACAGTGTAGAGGGAGCTTTACTCTGTATCTAACCCGTGCCCGACCTGCTCTGGGAGTGTTTGATGGGACAGTGTAGAGGGAGCTTTACTCTGTATCTATCCCGTGCTGTATCTGCTCTGGGAGTGTTTGATGCTGATTGTAACAACATCCCTCACCCTGATGTGCACATAATTAACATTTTATCTTAAACAATCACAGTTTTTGACTTATCTATGCTAAGACAGAGCAGCAGTTACCTCAGTTGAGTTGCTTTTTATACAGATCACTTCTGTTTCCTTTACATCGAATAACACCTCCTAACAGAGACAAACATAGTGGACAGAGTTAAAGTATTATTGGCATCAACGTAACATGCTACAAGAAGACACCATCTTTTCGGAAATTTCTAGCATTTCCCAGATTTCTGTATAGGAACATAGGAACAGGAGGAGGCCATTTAGCCCCTCAAGCCTGTTCCGCCACTCAATGAGATCATGGCTGATCTGTGATCTAACTCCATTTACTTGCCTTTGGCCCATCTCCCTTCATACCTTTGGTTAACAAAAATCTATTAATCTCAGGTTTAAAATTAACAATTAACCCAGCATCAACTGCCGTTTGCGGAAGAGAGTTCCAAACTTCGACCACCCTTTGTGTGTAGAAGTGTTTCCTAATTTCACTCCTGAAAGGTCTGGCTCTATTTTTTAGACAATGCCCCCTAGTCTTAGACTTCCCAACCAGCGGAAATAGTTTCTCTCTATCTACCCTATCTGTTCCCCTTAATATCTTGAAAACTGCGATCAGATCACCCCTTAACCTTCTAAATTCTAGGGAATACAACATAATTTGTGTAATCTCTCCTCGTAATTTAACCCTTGGAGTCCAGGTATAATTCTGGTAAACCTACGCTGCACTCCCTCCAAGGCCAATATATCCTTCCTAAGGTGTGGTGCCCAGAACAGCTCATTGTACTTCAGGTGTGGTCTAACCAGGGTTTTGTATAGCTGCAGCATAACTTCTACCCCCTTGTATCCTAGTCCTCTAGATATAAAGGCCAACATTCCATTAGCCTTTTTGATTATTTTCTGTCCATGTTCATGACATTTCAATGATCTATGTACCTGGACCCAATTGAAATGAAAGTTGAAAGAGACTACTTCTTGCTCAAAGGACTCTTCCATTGTCTTCTGTAAGAATATATACAGTTGCAGCTACTTAGAGTGGACTTATCTGTGTAGACAGGTCTTATTCAGTATGCCCAAAGGCAGCTGTAACCATGGGTTGGGTTGTGTCGAGTTGGGTTGGGTCGAGTTGGGTCGGGTCGGGTCGGGTCGAGTTGGATTGGGTTGGCTTGAGTTACGTTAGTTTAGGACAGGTTGGGTTGAGTCGGATTGGGTTAAGTTGTGTTGGGTTGAGTCGGGTCGGGTTGAGTTGGGTCGGGTCGAGTTGGATTGGGTCGGGTTGGATTGGGTCGGGTTGGATTGGGTTGGCTTGAGTTACGTTAGTTTAGGACAGGTTCGGTTGAGTCGGATTGGGTTAAGTTGTGTTAGGTTGAGTTGGGTTGGGTTGAGTTGGATCGGGTCGAGTCGGGGCGGGTTGTGTTGGGTTGAGTTGGATCGGGTCGAGTCGGGACAGGTTGTGTTGGGTTGAGTCGGGTCGGGTTGAGTCGGGACAGGTTGTGTTGGGTTGAGTCGGGTCGGGTCGAGTTGGGACAGGTTGTGTTGGGTTGAGTCGGGTCGGGTTGAGTTGGATCGGGTCGAGTCGGGACGGGTTGTGTTGGATTGAGTCGGGTCGGGTCAAGTTGGGACAGGTTGTGTTGGGTTGAGTCGGGTTGGGTTAAGTCGGGTCGAGTTGAGTCGGGTCGGGTCGAGTTGGGACAGGTTGTATTGGGTTGAGTCGGGTCGGGTTGAGTTGGGGTGGGGTGGGTTGGGACAGGTTGTGTTGGGTTGAGTCGGGTTGGGTTAAGTTGTGTTGGGTTGAGTCGGGTTGGGTTAAGTCGGGTCGAGTTGGGACAGGTTGTATTGGGTTGAGTTGGGTCGGGTTGAGTTGGGGTGGGGTGGGTTGGGACAGGTTGTGTTGGGGTGGGGTGGGGTGGGGTGGGTTGGGACAGGTTGTGTTGGGTTGAGTCGGGTTGGGTTAAGTTGTGTTGGGTTGAGTCGGGTCGAGTCGAGTTGGGACAGGTTGTATTGGGTTGAGTCGGGTCGGGTTGAGTTGGGGTGGGGTGGGTTGGGACAGGTTGTGTTGGGTTGAGTCGGGTTGGGTTAAGTTGTGTTGGGTTGAGTCGGGTTGGGTTAAGTTGTGTTGGGTTGAGTCGGGTCGAGTTGAGTCGGGTCGAGTTGGGACAGGTTGTATTGGGTTGAGTCGGGTCGGGTTGAGTTGGGGTGGGGTGGGGTGGGTTGGGACAGGTTGTGTTGGGTTGAGTCGGGTCGGGTTGAGTTGGGGTGGGGTGGGGTGGGTTGGGACAGGTTGTGTTGGGTTGAGTCGGGTTGGGTTGAGTTGGAGCAGGTTGTATTGGGTTGAGTTGGATCGGGTCGAGTTGGGACAGGTTGTGTTGCGTTGAGTCGGGTCGGGTTGAGTTGGGGTGGGGTGGGGTGGGTTGGGACAGGTTGTGTTGGGTTGGGACAGGGTATGCTGGAGAGTTAGGTGGTAGGAGGTTCCAGTTGGGTTGTTAAATTGAGTATGGCTGGGGAGGCCTGGAGAAGCTTGTTTGCACATAAGGTACCCATCATGTTAACACGTGTAGAAAATTTGTCATCCTGCCCAGATAAATCAACAAATCTTGTACGCATTTGGGCACTTTATTGAGTTTACCTGGTGCTTCAAACTGTGTCTGCTTTTTTTTTTTAAAGGACTCATTTATTGCCCATCCCGAGTTGCCCTGAAAAGGTGATAGTGGACTATCTCCTTGAAGCGTTGCAATCCTTGTGCTGAGGGTGCTCCCAGGGTGGTATTAGGGAGGGAATTCCAGGATACTGACCAAGCAACGATGAAGAGACATTGATATATGGCCAAGTCAGGGTGGTGTCTGGAGGTGATAGTATGAAGACTGCTCTGTCTGGGATGGTGTCGAGCCTCTTGAGTATTGTTGCAGCTGCACCTAACTAGGCAAGTGGTGACTTTTCCATCATACTCCTGATTTGAGCCTTGTATATGGTGGAGAAGCTTTCAGGGGTCAGGAGGTGACCACTTGCCTCTGCCCTGCTCTTGTAGCCATGGTGATGATCTGCTTGGTGCAATTAAGTTTCTGGTCAATGGTGACCCCCAAGATGCTGATGGTGGGGGACTCGGCAATTGTGGTGCCATTGAACATCAGCAGGAGATAGTTGGTCTTTCTCTTGTTCAAGATGGTCATTACCTGACCCTAATGTGGCGTGAATGTTGTAAGTAGAGTCTCTGCAGTCATCCTATCAAGCTCCACCCCACATAAACTCCAACTTGTCCAAAATCCACCTATCCCATCATGTTTTTGTTGACCCCCTTAGGCTTCTCATCTTGCAACACTATGGGGGCGATTTTCCCAGCCCCGAGGAGGCGGGTTTGGAGGCGTATCAGTTGACAAAATGGCAAAAACTGAGTGTGTGTTTGGAACCCACCTCCGTGCAATTTTGCCGAGGCGGTTTTGATGGGTGCGATTCGGTCCCGCCTCCAGCAGTCCAGTGAGGTAGTTAAGACCCTTAAATAGTAGTTAAGGGCCTCTATAATCCTATTTTGACAGGCCCTCGTTATTTTACCACATTTTCAGCGTGTTCCAGCTAAACCTGGCGGGTTGACAAGTGGGTGGCCTCCTCACAGCTGCAGCTCCACCATTAAAACGGAGCTTTCATCAGGGAGCAGTTGCAGGTGGCAGAACTTTGGTTCAAAAGGTCTTTCAGCACTTTTAGCAGGCCTACCGAAGTCGGAGGTGCTGCATCTTCTATCTCTCAACTGTGGGACCACCTTGGAAGACCCTCTCCCCGCTTGGACTGAGCGCATCCCCAACGGAGGTATCTGCCAGCAGCATGGGAAACATTTATTTCCTTTCACCATGGAGCTCAGATTCGGATGAGGAGCAGCCACGGCAGCAGCAGAACCAGGCAGCTCAGCAGCAACAGCAGCAGGAGCCCCAACCTCCTGCTCACCCACCTGATGCTGCACAGGGCAGAAGGCGCCAGTGTATCGAAGCACCTCGCCACAGGAGATACCCCCCTCTCAGGGTTTACAGACAGAGGATGAGCTACCTCAACATGAGTGAGCAGCAGTGCCAAAGGAGGCTGAGACTTTCACGAGAGGTTGTCGGAGACATCTGCGCACTGCTGCACCAACACCTGGAGCCCAGAGGAGCGGGTGGACACCCCTTACCAGTGGCTGTCAAAGTCACCACCGCACTCAACTTTTTTGCCTCAGGCTCCTTCCAGGGATCATCAGCAGACATCAGCGGCATCTCCCAGTCGGCCGTCCACAGTTGCATCACGCAGGTTACCGATGCCCTTTTCGCAAAGGCCCACAATTACATCCACTTCTCAAGGGATCAAGCAAGTGTGACGGCGCGTTCAGTTAGCTTTGCAAATATGGCAGGCTTGCCAATGGTGCAGGGCGTCATAGACTGCACACGTGGCCCTTAGGGCACCCCATCACAACCCAGCTATCATTGTCAACCACAAGGGCTTCCACTCCCTCAACATACAGCTGGTGTGTAACCACAAGAAGGAGATTTTGCATGTTTGCGCCAAGTTCTGTGGTAGTTACCATGACTCTTTCATCCTGCGGAACTCTAGTGTTCCTCTGCTCTTCAATCCGCCAAACCAACTTAACGGATGGCTCCTTGGTGACAAGAGCTACCCCCTGAAGAAGTGGCTAATGACGCCGATCAGGAGGCCAGCTAACGAGGCTGAGGAGCGCTACAACACCAGCCACACTTCGACCAGGTCCATCATTGAGCAAACCATTGGCTTGTTGAAGATGCGATTCCGATGCCTTGACAGATCAGGTATTCAGCAGCCAGGGTCTCCAGAATGGTCGTGGTCTGCTGTGCACTGCACAACATGGCACAGCGTCATGGCTTGCAGCTTCCTGATGAGCAAGTGGCTCAGTTCATAGCCTCCTCAGATGAGGAGGAGGAGGAGGAGCAGGAGGAGGATCGAGCGCCGGCCTATCAACCAGCAGCAGCGGCAGCACGCGAGCACATGGCTGCCCGTGATGCAAGGCATGCACTTATCCTGGCCAGATTTGCATAGGTTGCCCATGTTGGCACATGTCCTTGGCTCCATCTTAAGACATGATAGATCATGGACATGACTCTCTGGCCTCCTTTCACTCTGGCCACGCAAGTGTCGTGGAGCCCACAATGTGGAGCTGCCTAAGGCGAAATAACAGATGTCATCACGCCAACAGTTTGCCATCAAATAATTTTTATACTTTCCAACAGGGATGGCATTTCATCAATACACATAAACATTCACCCAAGTGGCTACCCCTGTGACTAATGGTGCTTTATTTTTCTCTTACGCGTGCTCCCCCTGTGGCTTCAGCAGAAGTGGAGGCCCCTAGCTCACTTTGATGCTGCTCCTGCTTCGACACCTTTGGCGGGCGTCCTCTGGGTTTACGAGCCTGTGAGGGCTCGCCAAACATCTGCTCCTCCTGCGGCAGTGCAGGGGCTGAGACTCCCATCTCAGTTGGGTGTGGACTCTGGTGGGGCTCTGACCGAGGGCTATGCAGTGGCATCTTGGAGAGGAGCCCCCACTTCCTTGTTGTCTGCCACCAACTTCCCTCTCATGGGTCAGGTCCACCTCAGCGCTTGCAAGTGGCTTGAGAGCACCTTGCTGCACATCAGGGGGGTCATGGGGACCCGTCTCTGCACTGGCAGTCCTCAAAAGGACTTCCATGAAGCTCTGGTTTCTCTGTTCAATAGCTGCCCATCGCTCCTCCAGAGATGTCAGTCTATTCTGAACAATCACCATGTTTTCCTCACTCCGGCGACTTATTGTCTCCATGGCTGTAGCCAGCCTTTCCACGGAGGTTGCCATCCTTTCCGTGGTGCTGCGTATATGCGCCATTGCCTCCCCAGCGGCACTGCTCAGGTGAGAGCTGGACTCCTCCATCCTCTCCACACTCGCAGTGATCCTGGAGACAAGACCTGTCAGAGACTCCTGCACCTGCTCCTGGAGTTCCAGCATTGCTCTCCTTCTGGATGGACCCAGAGGCACAGGGTCCACATGCAGCGGAGCAGAGCTAGGAGAGTCCTGCACCCTCCACCTAGGACTCTCCACTGCTGTCCCTGTCTCCACCACCTGCTGATGCTCACCTGTGAGATGTGATACACACGGAGACAACACTAATCTATGTCCCGAAGGTCCCACCGAGGTGTGCGTATCTGCGCTGGTGCTGGGTGCGCTTAATTCTGCTGACGCTGCGTCCTCAGAGGCTGCAAGCTCCCCAAGGAGTCTTGCGGCTCAGCCTCTTCCTCGTCGACAGTGCGGGGGGGCTCTGTGGATGGTCCTGTGGGGGAGTAAAGGCATGGGTTAGACATTTGACGGAAGTGTGGCATGCAGATACAATAGTGCAGATGCTCAAGTGGCATTCTAATAATGTACACTAGCAGCCATTTCAGTCACTCAAGCAGTGTAAATGAGACGGCAAAACTATTGTCACCAGCTTGCTCTGCTTCGCCCGTCTGTCCGTCCCCCACTTCCACCTCCACCTCTGCGCTGGCGATGTCCAGGGCCGCCTCTTCAGCCTGGGTGAGATGGGCTAGGGAAGGTGGCCCTCCTCCTGTCTTCACCCTTTCCCTTCTATTGTGGGCTCTCTTTTCCTGCAGTGAGGGAGACAAGTGGAGTTGGAGTGAGAATGATGGAGTGAGTGTAGAGAGTCCAGAGCATAGATGCTTAGAAGGAGACAAAGATGGAGTGAGGTTCCATGTCCAAGGGCCCTCCCTGTGCGTTGTTAGTCGTTGTCATTGCATAACATTGAAAGGGAGTGTGAGGGCAGCATAGTCGAATAGTGAAGTGATTGGGTTCATAGAGTGAGAGGGATGGTGAAGGGTGCAAGGTTGTAAGGGTAAAGTGGGATGTGTAGGAGGAGGTTGACAATGCAGAGTACTGGTGATGAGAGGAGAAGGTGGGCAGAAGGAGGGTCAAGCTGATGGTATACTCACTTTGCCTGATCTTACAAGGTCATTGAACCTTTTACGGCACTGCATCCAGGTTCTGCTGCATACCGATCTGGAGGTTATCTCCCTTGCCAGCTGTACCCACAGCACCTTGGTTTCTTTGGGAGGCCTCTTCCTCCCAGATGAGGGGAAGAGCACCTCCCTGCTGGCTCTCACCCCCTCAACCAACATTCCCAGCGCCTCATCTGAGAACCTCGGGGAGGCCCTTGCCTTGGAGTTGGCCATTGTAGAAGCTGAAAAAATGTTGGAGGCGGTGCAGCATCGACAAAAATCCAGTGGAATGAGCCAAGGCAGCAAGCAGCCCTTAAATGAGGCTGGATAAGTGACGTCAGCAGAGGCGAGTTTCAGTCCCAAAACACTAATTGGTCATGGGTAATCCACACCTCTGAAATCAACTGGCCAATTCGGGGAAAATCGCAATTTTCTCCCACCTCTCAGTGGAGGCGAGTTTAGAACCCACCCAAACCGAAACCTGCCTCCAACCCGCCCCCATAGTCATTGACGTAAGAAAACTACTAGGCACTTGGTCTAAGCGTTAAACAAAGCTTTAATCAACTGTTTTTCAACATGGAGATCTAGTTGTGTCCTTCACTAGTTCCTGTTGAGGAATGTCCTAAGCAAGCTGGGCCCATGCCCGGGCATTTATACTCTCCCTGGACAGCGCCACGAGCAGGCCGCCCAGTATTACTTCATACACAAATGACAAGATTCATGTCAGTCTTCAAGACTCTTGTCCTCATTTACAACTCCCTGCATGGCATTGCCCTACCCTAGCTCTGCAACCTTCACCCTACATACCAGCTTGCACCCCCCGCTGACTCTGGCCTACTGTGCATCCCCGTCCCTCCAATCCACTATCAGGGGCAGAGGTTCTAGCCATTTCAGCACTTCTGCTATATCTTACTATATTTCCCGCAACTTTCAAAAGCCTCTTCTAAATCCACTTCAGCCCCACCTTCAGTCACCTCCCCTAATTCTGCTCACTGTCCACTGCCCCCCTCCTTTTTTCCCTGCCGTGAACCACTTTGGGCCATTTAAAACAAAAAGGAATTCTCGGGATGTGGGCGTCGCTGGCAAGGCCAGTGTTTATTGCCCATCCCTAGTTGAACCTTGAGATGGTGGGGTGGGCCTTCATCTTGAACCGCTGCAGTCTGTGTGGTGATGGTGCTCTAACAGTGCTGTTAGGGAGGGAGTTCTCGGACTTTGACCCAGCGACGATGAAGGAATGGTGATATATGTCCAAGTCAGGATGGTGTCTGACTTGGAAGGGAATTTGGAGGTGACGGTGTTCCCATGTGCCTGCTGCCCTTGACCTTCTAATCTGCTCTGCTAAAGCTGCTATATAAATTCAAGTTATTACTGTTGGGTCTGGTGGAGGAAGATTGCGACAGCAGCCCCATCACTTCGTATCGTGGAAGCATTAGTTTGCGTGTAATCTCACCTGTGGTGCCAGGTTTTGCTGCAGGACCTTCTCGATGCCCTCATCCAGCACTTCCTTTCCACCATACTGTAAGAACAAACTACAGTCAGCTATTTCTTTCTGCACCCTGTCCCTCAGCCCTCAGGGTGCTTTATATAGAAAGACTTAACTTTAATTGCAGTCAATATACCTTTAACCCATACAGCACTGGCATAGTTTACAGTAATAACAGAGACAAGTTAAGGTGAAGTTAGATTAATACTGTTAGACCTCAGAGTGCCTACAACACCGTACAGTAATACCCTTAACACGTACAGTACTGAAAGTGGGTTACACCATTACCTCAACCAGTATTTAATGTACAGTAATGGCCCGAAAATTAGACCTAATACGCGAGAGTACGCACTGTGTACTCTCGCGTATTAGGTCCCGAATTGCCGGTTTTCTGCATGCACTGCGCATGCGCGGGAAACCGGCACTTCGTGTATTGCAAAGGGGGCGGGTCCTAAGTGAACCGCGTGCATGCTACAGGCTGCGCGCACGCAGTGCACTTAGTTTTTTTTTCAGGTTTGAACGCGCAGGTAAGTGGTGAAGATTTTACACATAAAGAAAGCAGGCGTAGGACCCCCTTTTAACAAGGTAAGTAGTTAATTAAGTGTTATTTTAAATTTTTTTCAACAGGTTTATCTTTTTTTTTAAGAGACTTTAAAGAAAGGTAAGTTTATTTTTATAACTTTTAAAAAGATTTTAAATTTTTTCAAAAATTTAATTTTTTGTTTAAAGTGGTTAATTTATTTAACTATAGTTATTTTATTAATGTGATGGCTTTTTAAAAAATTTAATTGAGGTTTAGCTGTTCTTTTGGGGGCTTGTAGTATTCATAGCTTTGACAGCCCTTGCTGTCAAAACTATGAATGAAAGATGGTGTGCTGCCATTGACTCTAACTGAATCACGTGATCCCAGAGCTCGCACGAACTAATTGCGCCTCTGGGACACGCAAGCACTGCACGCTGGCAACAGGGAGAGGCCCTGAAACTGAAGTTCGTGTGGGCCCGAAACAAAAAGGTAGGCGCGGAGTGCGATATCGCGGGGAATCCTTACCCCCGCGGGAACCATCGATGTTTAATTTCTGGGCCAATATGTTTAGCCCTCACAGTGCTTAATATACATACAGTACTACTGAGCCCATGTGGGCTTAATTTCCTGTGTGTCCTATTTTAGCAAACTGGTTAACGCTTTGCAGTAAATTTCTGTCCGTCCTATTGCACCACAGTCATTAACCCATTTAAAATAAACATTGAAATAATGCTGACACAAACCAGCTAAACAAATCGTACAGAAAGGAAAGTAAACCCCTGGCAGTAGGTGATATAGGGGTTATAATATTAACCCATGCAGCACTTAATGGCATTACGATACTGTTAACCCATCCTGTACAGATTATGGATTGCAGCAAGACCTGATAGTTTACAGGTGAGCTATATTTTGCGAAATATTATTGGTTAACACTGTGTATCTTGTCTGCTGCCATGCCATGAGCCACTTCTCCCTGTAACCTACATCAGCTGATGATGCCACTGGCAGAATGAAGAGCAGGGTTTACGATGCACTGTACCGATGCAGCGGAGATTTGTTAAGAGATAATCTCTTTACTTATTTGGTTCATAAAATGTAAGGTGAAAACCCTCAACGTTTTGCTAAATTTGTGTATTAAGGAAAACGGACAAAAGGCAATTCGAGCGTGCACTCCCAGTCCTTTACTCAGCACCATGACCACAACTTTACGAATGTGGAGCCTGGACAACTCACTACTAACTGTGTTTACCATTCCAATGTTCACCTGGCCCAAGTATCGCAGCGAATACAGCAACCTGCAGGAGAAGAAAGATCCTCAGCATTGTGTCCTCACAGCTTCAGCATTAAACTGTGTTTAGCACAAATCCTCACGTTTAAAACACTGCCTTCTGTATCATCTGATTACTGAAACTTCTCCGAGAGCCCATTATTCAGGAGCAAAAATAATAGACAAAATCAACCTAGAAAATACAGGACTGTGCTGCATGCTAATTAAATAGATTAGTTTTACAATTACACTTAGACTAGCACTCACCCGAATCACTTAGCAGCCACCCTATCCAATCGCAATCCCTTGCCACCATACCTTGCCACCATACAAGGGGGCAGCTTGGGGTGCGGAGAAAGCGGTCGAGGCAGCTGAGTGGAAGGTCTCAATCTTTGAGACAAAACACATAAGCTCCTCACATTTGGTCTTGGAGGTGAAGATGGCGGGGGGGTGGGGGAGAGCGAGAGAGGAAGGGGGGGTCGGATGTGGCATTTTGCTGCTATGCTGAGGAGCCTGGGGGTTTCTTTACCCTCCAGGATGACCCTGGAATAGTGGGAGGATTTGAATGAGCAGAGGGGGGGGTCGGTATTACTTTAGCTGATCAGGCCAGATTTGGTGGGGGGGGCGGGGGAAATCAACCAGCCGAGCTGTGCACCAGGTGTGCTGCTGCTTACAGCCGCAGCGATTAAAATTATGGCAGAGGTCAAGGACATCAACGGCAGAGGCAAGGGTGCAGGTCCCGAGTTCGCCTAGTTTCTCACCTGTCGTCCCGCAGACCGTCTTCTTGCATCACCTCATTAGATTTGTTATCATAGAGGAGTTGGAAGTTGGGGATCTCTTTTTGCATCAGTTGGAGATGAGGCAGCATGGGTCTGTACACTGTCCCATCGTGCCACTTCCAGCGAATCATGTGGAAACTTAATGGTTTTCCTCGAAGTTTCTGTAAAACGGTTTGAGCCTGGAGTCAATCACAATAAAACAGATGGGAAAGCCCATGGTGAGAAAATAGCAGGGTTTTTTTTCCCCCCTCTTCCAAGTTTCCCTCAGAATTCCTCTCCTTATCCTTTTTCTGTTAGTGGTCTCTTTTGCTCCACAGGCTATTGCAACCCTCTGGTACCTCTCCAAAGTTGACCATTCTTCACAAGTAAACCTTAGACAGTGAGCACAGGAACATAGGAACAGAAGTAGGCCATTCAGCCCCTCTGGCTTGTTCCACCATTCAATTCGATTATAGCTGATCTATATCTCAACTCCATTTACCCACGTTTGCTCCCTATCCCTTGATACCCTCACATAATAAAAATCTAGCAATCTCAGTCTTGAAAGTTCCAATTGACCCCCAGCATCCACAGCCTTTTGGGGGAGAGAGTTCCAGATTTCTACGATCCTTTGTGTGAAAAATTGCTTCCTGATTTCCCTTCTAAATGGCCGAGCTCTAATTTTAAGATTATGTCCCCTTGTTCTTGATTCCACCATCAGACTCCAACATTTTAAACACCATGATCAGATCACCACTTAATCCCCTATACTCAAGGAAATACAAGCCTAGTCTGTGCAACCTGTCCTCATAACTTAACCTCTATGCCCCGGTATCATTCTGATGAATCGGCACTGCACCCTCTCCAAGGCCAATATATCCTTCCTGAGGTTCGATGTATTGACCATTGGGGGGGCACCATAGCCGGAACCTGATCTTCTGCTCACCCAAAGTCTACCTTCTCACAGGGGTCACTGTAGTGATCAGAATTTGGGCTGATTTTCCCCAGAGGTCCATTGTAATGTCCCTACCTAACTCAACACGGACCGGGAATCAAACGTGGGGCTTTCCTGGTCCGTATGGCTCAGTATTCCACTTGGCATTTACTGACGAGCCATTATGGTTTGGCCCGGGGTGGGGGGTGGCGGAGGAGAGAGAGCGGGCTTGGATCAATTCTTGATGTTAAATGTGGCTTTTTATGATAGGTTAATAAATCGGACAGTAAATTGTAGAACAACACTAGGATTAGGTGAGAAAAGTTAATTTGCAACTTTCATAATTGGCGACGGAGCTCAGACATCACAGCCACGTGGGGCTGTGTATGAGTGCCCATAAGCAGGGCATCACACTCCTGGGCATTAATGGCAGGACTGTCAGTAAACAAACATCATGCTGTGATCACGTGTCAATCCCACAATGAACATTTCATCCCAGGCAGTAGAGAAAATAATGGGAATACTCAGTGGGTAGAGAAGCTAATGGGTGTACCCAGTGAAGTAGAGAAACTGATGAGAGTATCCTAGTGGTAGGGAAATCAATGGGAGTGAACTGTCGACAAGTGGGCCTGGGCTCTAATCCCAGTCCAGTCGGTAGCTATGATACCACAACAGTAAAGGCATTCACATGTTACATACAAGAGGTGCCTATTCTTTGGCAATGAGCACGCGGGCATTTTACATGGGGCACATACCTCCCCTCTTTGAGCATTTCTCAAGGAAATACTGTTAATTCCATCGATAATGTCTCCAGCCCGGACACACTCATCTGCTTCAGCTTGGCTTCCTGCAATCACCTCCGTTACAAAAATACGCCTGTCAGTATATCTGAAAGGAAAGGCCACCAGCTGTCAGCAAGTTTGTACAATTACTGCCTAACGTCCCATCACAGATGCCCTCAGGAAAGATCCTGATCACAAAGTAGTTTATTCACATTAACCTGTCGAGTCTCACGGACCAGAATCACCACATCGCATCTTCCAGCACTGGAACAGGAACAAGAAACCATGTGTGTGGACATTGGTGAGGGCAAATAGTCGAACAACACTCACTCTCTGTGAAGAATGACAAGAGAGAATGGAAACCCAATTAGGCTGCCTCAAAATGAGTGAGGTGCATTTCCTGTAACAGGGCAATGTCTACCCTGATGATGCCTAATTTGGTTATAGCCCTTTTGAATTGGGAAGCTTATCTCATGGATTCTACAGGAAAAGCATTTTTACGTTACTTTTTCAGCAGGGTGAGTGAGGGGTGTTAGGCTTGGGAATGTGAAGTGGGAAAAAAGTGCGATTTTGCCCTAATTGGGCACTTGATTTCCAGCGTGTGGAAACCCCTGGCCCAATGAGTTTTTTTTTATACAGAAAGTCGCCTCCGAAGACATCATCAATGCTGCTGGATTTAAGGCCTGCAAGCAGCCTTGCTTCTTCTGGAGACTTTAAACTTTATGCCCATTGTTGTGAACGCTCCATTCAGCAACTATGTCCAGCAGTAGGCCAAAGTGTGCTCCAAGGTTCGATGAGGCCTCCCTCCAAGCTCTGGTGGAGGGAGCAAGATCAAATAAGGAGGTGCTCTTCCCTTCCTCAGGGATGAAAAAGCCTCCTCAGCAGACTAAAGCTGTGTGGATGCAAGTGGCCTAGGAGGTCAACTCAATCTCTATGTGCCGCAGAACCTGGCTGCAGTGCAGGAAGAGGTTTCATGACCTTCTCCGCACAGGAAAAGTGAGTATGACTTTCCCATCACCCTCAATCTGATCCCCATCGCCTCTCCTCACCAGCACTCTGCTTTGCCAACCTCTTCCTCCACATCCCACTTGACACTTACATCCCTGCACCCTTACCCATTCCCTCTCTCTCTATGGTCACATTCACTTAACTATTTGACCATGCAGCCCTCACACTCCCCATCACTGTGCTGCAATGACAACAACTTACAACACACAGGGAGGGCCCTTTGTCTCCTTCTAAGCATCTATGCTATGGATTCTCTACACTCACTCCTTCATTCTCACTCAAACTCCACTTGTGTCCCTCATTGCAGGAAAAGAGAGCCCACAATAAGAGGGAAAGAGCGAGGACAGGAGGAGGGCCACCCTCAGTAGCCCAGCTCACCACCTCGGAGGAGGCGGCCCTGGAAATCGCCGGGATCGAGGAGGATTCCCAAGTGGGGGACGGACAGATGGGCGCATCGCAGCAAGCTGGTGACAGAATAGTTTGGCATCTCTCTCCTTGACATTGCATAAGTGACTGATAATGATTCTGATGCTCTAACAGATTGATTTATGATCATCTGCACAATTCAATGTGCATGCAACCTTTACCTCACATCTCGAACTCTTTCCTTTACTCCCCCACAGGACCATCGACAGCCCCCGTCCCCACTGTCCAGGAGGAAGAGCCTGAGCTTCCAGACTCCTCAGAGGAAGCTTCAACCTCTGAGGGTGCAGCCTCAGCAGAATTAAGCGCACCCTGCACCAGCGCAGACACTCACACCTCGGTGGAACCTTCGCAAGATAGAGTAGTGTTGTCACCTGGTGTATCACAGCTCACAAGTGCGCATCAGCAGATGGTGGAGACAGGGACAGCAGTGGAGAGGGCGCAGGACTCTCCCAGCTTGGCTCAGCTGCATGTCGACCCTGTTCCTCCGGGTCCATCCAGAGGGAGAGCGGTGCTGGAACTCCAGGAACAGGTACAGGAGTCTCTGGCAGGTTTTGTCTCCATGGTCGCTGCGAGTGTCGAGCGAATGGAGAAGTCCATCGCGAACATGAGCAGAGCCTTTGTGGAGGCATTAGCGCATGAACGCATCACCATGGAAAGGATGGCAACCTCCATGGAAAGGATAGCTACGGTAGAGGAGAGGATGGCTACGGCCATGGAGGAGCTAAGAACATGGTCATTGTTCAGAATAGACTGACATCTCTTGAGGAGCGATGGTCAGCTATTGAGCATAGAAACCAGACCTTCATGGAAGTCCTCTGGAGTAGGACTTCCAGTGCAGAAATGGGTCCTCAGGCCCCCCTGAAGTGCAGCAAGGTGCTGTCAAGCCACTTGCTAGCTCTGAAGTGGGGCTGACTCATGAGAGGGATGTTGGTGGCAGACAACAAGGAAGTGGGGGCTCCTCTCCAAGCGCTCACACGACCATGCCACTGCAAAGACCTCCGTCAGAGCCCCACCAGAGTCCTCACCCAACTGAGATGGGCGTCTCAGCCCCTGCACAGCCATAGGAGCAGCAGACTTTTGCTGAGCCCTCACAGGCTCGCAAACCCAGAGGACGCCCGCCAAAGGTGTCGAGACAGGAGCAGCAAGAAAGTGAGCAAGGGGTCTCCACATCTGCTGAAGCCACAGGGGAAGCACCACGTAAGAGCATGCGTAAGAGGAAGATAAAGCACAAGTAGTCACAAGGGTAGTCACTTGGATGTTCTGTTGTATTGTTTTTTGACAAGCCATCCTTGTAATGTGATGAAATTGTGGCCTGTGTCATCTCGCAAATGGGACTTCCACATTGAGGGCTTAGGGCGACTTGCAATTGTCAGTATGGTGGTCAGAGTGATAGGAATCCGCAGGTTCTTGTCCATTGTTGATGCTCTGGTAAGAAGGTGTGAGGCAAAAGTGTTTGATTGTGCAGGCTAAGCAAATCTGGCCAACATGAGTGCGTCCCTTGCATCCCGGGCAGCAATGTGGTCGCGTGCTGGCTCCTTTTGGCCTGTGCAGCTTCAGGTGGGTGAGCAGCAGCTTGACGCTCCTGTTGTTGCTGTTGGTGCTGCTGTTGTTCATGGTTCTGCTGCTGCTGCGGCTGGTCTTCGTCCGAATCTGATGTCCAGGAGGAAAGGAAATAAATGGTTCCCGTGCTTCTGGTATATGCCTCAGTTGAGGAAGCGCTCAGTCAAGGTGGGGAGAGGGGTTTCCCAGGAGGTCACACTGGAGATGGGTGTCAGGTTCCAAACTTCCACAACAATTTGTATGCCTGCGAAAAGTTCCCCCAGGCCCGAGACAACAAAGTTCTGCCACCTGCAAATGATCATTGGTGAAAACTCCTTTTTAATGGTGGAGCTGCAGCTGTTAGTAAGCAATCCACTTGTGAGGCTGCCAGGATTAACTGGCGTGTTCCAGAGGAGACGTGCAGGACGGGGGAAATGTGTTAAAATCAGAAAGGCCTCTCAAAATGGGATTATAGAGGCAATTAACTGGTTGTTAAGGGCCTTAAGGGCCTATCCCGCCTCTTGGAAGCGGGATGGAAACGGGGTCTTAAACCCCGATTCTGGGAAAATTGCTCGGAGGCGGGCTGGAAACGGGATCGGAGCTGACCCGCCATTTTTTGCGATTTTAATACCTCACACGCCTCCAATCTCGCCTCCTCGGGTCTGGCAAAATCGAGCCCCCAGTGTCAGCAGACAAACCCTCCCAGAGCAGGTACGGCACGGGTTAGATACAGAATAAAGCTCCCTACACTGTCCCATCAAACACTCCCAGGGCAGGTACAGCACGGGTTAGATACAGAGTAAAGCTCCCTCTACACTGTCCCATCAAACACTCCCAGGGCAGGTACAGCACGGGTTAGATACAGAGTAAAGCTCCCTCTACACTGTCCCATCAAACACTCCCAGGGCAGGTACAGCACGGGTTAGATACAGAGTAAAGCTCCCTCTACACTGTCCCATCAAATTTTTCCGGGGCAGGTACAGCACGGATGAGATACAGAGTAAAGCTCCCTCTACACTGTCCCATCAAACACACCCAGGGCAGGTACAGCACGGGTTAGATACAGAGTAAAGCTCCCTCTGCACTGTCCCATCAAACACACCCAGGGCAGGTACAGCACGGGTTAGATACAGAGTAAAGCTCCCTCTGCACTGTCCCATCAAACACACCCAGGACAGGTACAGCACGGGTTAGATACAGAGTAAAGCTCCCTCTACACAGTCCCATCAAACACTCCCAGGACAGGTACAGCACGGGGTAGATTCAGAGTAAAGCTCCCTTTACACTACATTGCATACCCGACTGCACCAGTGTGACATTTTCCCTTTCCCACACCAGCCATCCTGTGGCCTCTCTATGTGAGATTGCCAATTCGTGAGAAATTGGTTACACACTCCCAGCAGGATCCTTCACCTTCAGGAAAACAGAGGGAAAATTAGGAAGAAGATTGCTTCAGAAAAACTGGTTATTGCCTTCACTTCTGACTTAGTGCATTGAAATTCTGTCATTGTCTCCTTGCTTAATAAATATCAACCCCGCAGAGCTTCCTGGACCCACGGGCTCCTGCACTGTGGAGGGGGAGACTGAACATAAACATTCCTGCATTCCAGGAAGGTGGGTTTACTGCATGTGCAGGGTCTTGTCCTTGGATTTATTTGAAGGTGAACTCTCTCCACATTCAGTGTTCCTGATCACACATTAACAGGGTGTCTGACCTTCTCCCAGGCCTTTGCCAATGCTGGAGCTGCAGGAATGACCCAGTGATCACTCTCCCTCAGGAAAGACTGAACAGGCTGGAGCTCTTTTCTCTAGAAAAGAGAAGGCTGCGGGTTGACCTGATGGCGGTCTTTAAAATTATGAAGGGGTTTGATAGGGTAGACGTAGATAAGATGTTTCCACTTGTGGGGCAGTCCAAAACTAGAGGTCATAAAAATAAGATAGTCACTAATAAATCCAACAGGGAATTTAGAAGAAACTTTACCGAGAGAGTGGTTAGAATGTGGAACTCGCTACCACAGGGAGTGATTGAGGCGAATAGCATAGATGCATGTAAGGGGAAGCTAGATAAGTACATGAGGGAGAAAGGAATAGAAGGATATGTTGATAGGGTGAGATGAAGAGGGGTGTGAGGAGTATAAACACCAGCAGAGACCAGTTGGGCCAACTGGCCTGTTTCTGTGCTGTAAATTCGATGTAATACAGGATCCCATATATTGGCGAAGCTGGTTTACTGAGTAGACAGGTATACCAGGCATGGTGGGTTCACTGAGCATACAGGGCCCCAAACTCCCCATCCTTGCTTACAATAACCAGTTGTGTGAGGTACCAAAGGCTGACAGAGCCCATGGAAAGGTACCCCAGCAAGAATCGGCACTTGCGGGCGAAATGGGGGCAAAGGAAGAAACCACTGATATACTGACACACTAACAGTGTTTACACTGCAGGTAGTTCCCTGGAAAATATACAAGTCAACTCATTCTAATTTGTTGGCGTTGTTTCTAACGCGAGGCAGTTGGATCTTACCTGAGCATCATTCCCAGCTCCCGACAGGGGACTGTGTCGTACATCTCACACACCTGCGTAAAAACAAGCCTGTGTTAGCCGTCTCACTGTGGGAAGTACACGACAGTGCAGAGCACCCCTCACTGCGCCCAGCCGTGGGTCAGAGAGAGTTATTGAAGTTTGAGGAAGAAACTGAATAGAAGATTTGGAAGTTATTGTTTATTAGGCCTATTTTGATGGACCAATAAGAGTGACACTGGGTTGCCCAGGGTCACCAAACAAGAATTAGCACAAGTGCCCCTTTTAGGGCACCAGGAATATCAAAAAGAAAAACATATGGTCTAATCAAACTAAACAAAGCTCAACATAAAGTTATAGGAAAGATAACTACATAAAAACTTTAAGGAACAAGAAAAGGGCAATAGGTCCAACAAGCTTGTTCCCACCTCACCCTATCCCTCAATCCCTTTACCTAATTGTCTCTTTAACTGTGCAATACACACTAAAACAAGGTATGGTTAAAACAAACACATAGGACAGAGAGAGAATTGAAGGAAAAGGGACAACAGGTAGAGCAGAATTAAAACATTTTAAATGTTTGATTTTTAATTAAAATTCTATTTTAATTGCCTATTTGAGCAGTGTGGGGTTAATATTCCAGTGACAAAGCGGATCCTGACCTTTCAGTGGTTTGATTATTTAGTGTCACAGTGCGTAAGCAGAAAGCCTAGTAAAATGGTCAGCCCAGAGAGACACGGATTCCCCACGACCTCCTGGCACTCAGAGTCAATGTACAACAGAGAAATTGAGCTTGTTCTGTCTGTAAAGGCAGGGGGCCACTACAAACATGCAAACCAGAAGCTCCCAGGCTCAATTCCTGCTCAATGCAGTTAGCTGATCTTTGTTGGAATGCCACAGTTGGCCTCAGTACCCCATGGCCAATCAGCCAGGGGTCTCGCTCCTGATCATTACCCTGCGACTGCTGCTGGAAACTGCAAGGGTTTGGACGTTGGCTTAAGACAGGATCAGGCTTGGCTGCGATGCCCTCCATGGTTAGATAGCCTGCTGACACTGGCTGTCGAAGAGCCTAGATGAAGAATAGCGACTTGGGGTGCGCTGGTAACTCAGCAAGACCCAGTAACTTCAAGAGAGAAGGGCAGATTGGGAACAAAAAAAATTATACACCAGTACTGTGCACAGTTCTGGTCTCCATAATTACAAGAAGGATATAGAGGGACTGGAGAAGGTGTAAAAAGATGTACAAGGATGATACCAGAACTGAGAGGTTATACCTATCAGGAAAGACTGAACAGGCTGGGGCTCTTTTCTTTAGAAAAGAGGCTGAGGGGTGACCTGATAGAGGTCTTTAAAATTATGAAGGGGTTTGATGGGGTAGACGTAGAGAAGATGTTACACTTGTGAGGGAGACCGAAACTAGGGGCCATAAATATAAGATAGTTACGAATAAATCCAATAGGGAATTCAGGAGAAATTTCTTTACCCAGAGAGTGGTGAGAATGTGGAACTCGCTACCACAGGGAGTAGTTGAGGCAAATAGCATAGATGCATTTAAGGTGAAACTAGATAAACACATAAGGGAGAAAGGAATAGAAGGTTATGCTGGTAGGGTTGGGAGGAGGCTCGTGTGGAGCATAAACCCTCGCATAGACCAGTTGGGCCGAATGGCTTGTTCCTGTACTGTACATTATGCGTAATTCTATGTAAATAGTCTCTCCTGCAGTGAATGAGAGAAGCAAATAGCAAGTTGTTGCCACTCCCTCTAATTACATATCTGAGGCAGAAAATATCCATACTTACAGGAAGCAGCCAGCTCTCATCGAGGAAACTACTGTTCTGAAAAATAAACCAAACAGAAACATCATTGTGCGTTATTAATGCGGATCCATGCACTGCAGCAAGCATGCACTAGGCCCCTACATAAAATCAGTTTCTCAGTCTCACTCCAGTTCTTAGTTGGCACCAATTAGCACAAAACTTGCAGTCTCACTCAGAAAGGACACCGCTGCCTTAAGTTGGAAAATGGTGCGACAGTGGGAAATCTTTTGAGGTTGAGAAACATTATTGGAGTAGAATAGATTTACTTTACATCTAACCTGTGTCATAACTGACCTGGCAATACAGACGCTCAGTGCCTGAAATGGAAAGTGTTCCAATCCCCAGCACCGACACTCCTCAAGCTGATTGGTACAAAGTTCAAAGCAAATAAGCCAGTGAGATTCCCTCTGACACAGTTGGGCCTGTCCTTGTTGGTAATGAAGCTATGGGGTCAAATTTCGGTGCAACTTATCGTAACTGTTCTTTGGAATCGGTGCTTGCTGTTGCCCTCAGAGTGAGGCAGCTGAATTCATAGGGCTAGAAGCATTTAAACGCACACTCTTCTAACTTCAGGTCTTTCGAGATGACCACTGTCCCCCTCACTGACCCCAGCTCCCCCTACACTGTTCCTTCAAACACTCCCAGTGCAGGTACAGCACGGGTTAGATACAGAGTAATGCTCCCTCTACACTGTCCCATCAAACACTCCCAGGGCAGGTACAGCACGGGTTAGATACAGAGTAAAGCTCCCTCTACACTGTCCCATCAAACACTCCCAGGGCAGGTACAGCACGGGTTAGATACAGAGTAAAGCTCCCTCTACACTGTCCCATCAAACACTCCCAGGGCAGGTATAGCACGGGTTAGATACAGAGTAAAGCTCCTGACATGAATCTTGTCATTCATGTGGAAATGACTTATGACATAATACTGGGCGGCCTGCTGGTGGCGCTGTCCAGGGAGAGTATAAATACTCGGGCATGGGCCCAGCTTGCTCAGGACATTCTTTAACAGGAACTAGTGAAGGACACAACTGGATCTCCATGTTGAAAAACAGTTGATTAAAGCTTTGTTTAACGCGTAGACCAAGTGCCTAGTAGTTTTCTT
The DNA here is from genome assembly GCA_030390025.1 of Squalus acanthias. Taxonomy (NCBI): domain Eukaryota; kingdom Metazoa; phylum Chordata; class Chondrichthyes; order Squaliformes; family Squalidae; genus Squalus; species Squalus acanthias. The sequence goes on along the minus strand of CM059447.1, from coordinate 44,411,006 downwards.
ACGTCAGATCCCTCTACACTACACTGCATGCCCAACTGCACCAGTGTGACATTTTCTCATTTCCCACACCATCCAGCCTGTGGCCTCTCTGCGTGAGATTGCCAATTAGTGAGAAATTGGTTGGAGTTTTGTGCTCTGAGCCTATACTCATTAGAAGCCGAGTTGAGTCTGGCCCAACTGATTTCACATTGGACCCTTTACAGCCAGCAGACAGAGCAAGCGTTCAGCCCATCAGTCTGGGCTGGATTTGAACCCATCTCCCAAGGCACAAGTCTAACTATGCCAGCTAGTTCCCAGCCTGGTTGTTCTTACCTCAAACTCCAACATGCAGTATACCCTGAAACAACAAACACTCTCCCTCACCTCGATAATTGCAAAATTAAGTAACAAAAGAGAAACTTGAAAGCAACAAACAGCCTGATGACGGTGCCTAGTGCATTCGTTCTCTGCCCAGCACAAACCCAAACTTACACATCCTTCTTCACCACTAAAGCCACAGACATGCTGAGTTCCAGCTTTTCCCAGTCAGCATTCTGACTAGACCGCTGCAGTCGTCGGGCTTTCCCTTTCATGTCAGAGAAAGACTTGCACCTTTCACAACCTCAGTGTGTCGCAAAGGGATTCACAGCCAATGAAGAACTTTTTGAAGTGTAGTCAGCAAGATCCCACAAACAGCAACAAGATAAACAACCAGTTAATCTGTTTGGTGGTGTTGGTTGCCAGATGAAAGTTTGTAACCACCGTCATCTCCTGGCTTCACCAGGCTTCCAGCGTGTCAGCCGTGAAATATTGGGGACAGACCTTCTGTTGTCACCTCCCCCAGTGGCTCAGCTGGCAAAGCTATTGTGTAACGAAGTCACACAGGCCAGAACAGTCTCAGGTTCGATTCCTGGTCTCTGCTGAATTACAACCAAAGTGGCAGTAGAGAGAGCTGCAATTGGCTACAGTGCTCAGGAGAGGTAAAACAACCAGCGCTCCCTCTCCTGGTCAGACCCATTGACTTCTCCCTGGAAACTGCAAATGACAATATCGGCTGTGATGACCCCCCCCAGTCGGAAATTCTGCTGACATTTGGGGACTGATCTTCCACCGCCTATTGCCCAATTGTGCGTCAGTTCCCAGGGTGCTAGGGAGAGGAAATAGGAATAGAAACATAGAAACATTCGGCCCTTCGAGCCTGCTCCGCCATTCAATATGATCATGGCTGATTCTCTATCTCAATACCAGATTCCCGCTCTCTCCCCATACCCCTTGACGCCTTTTGTGTCTAGAAATCTATCTATCTCCTTCTTAAATATATTCAGTGACTTGGCCTCCACAGCCTTCTGTGGTAGAGAATTCCACAGGTTCACCACCCTCTGAGTGAAGACACTTCTCCTCATCTCAGTCCTAAATGTCCTACCCCATATCCTGAGACTGTGACCCCTCGTTCTAGACCCCCCAGCCAGGGGAAACATCCTCCCTGCATCCAGTCTGTCTAGCCCTGTCAGAATTTTATACATTTCAATGAGATCCCCAGGAGGTCCCTATTGCCTTGAAGAAGGTCTCTGCCCTATTTGCATGTCACAATTGTAGGTGGGAGCATTTAAATGGAATGCAATTGACGTATGAGTGACAACATACCGCCCTCCCCAAGTCACTTTCAGCAAGCCTGAAAGCCAACCATGCAAAATGGAAGCTGTGGTGCTGCCTTTTCAGATCACCCTGTCAGACGGTTAATCAGCCTGTGAATCCGTCCACTATGAAAACAGCAGCAAGCACAAACCGGTGATCGACCCTGGGGCCGTTGTATTTGGCTCAGTCCAAGCCCAGGCCCTGGAGGGTACTCCTGGACCAGCTTTGGATTAATTGCCTGACTGATAATGGAAGCAGCATAGAAGAATACAATCAGGCAGACCACCACTAACCTGTAAGTCAAGGGTCAAGTTCATCTGTGACAAGACCAGCAGCAGCGAGAGGAAAGGTTCTGTGCGTAAAGAAACAGAGAGAAGGGTGAAAGTTGAGCCGAAATGGATCAGACCGGGTACCGATAGGTCACTGAGCCAGGGACTGGAGGCACTTGCCATCGGGTAAGTTCCCCATGCACCTGATTTCCCGACATGTGAGCCCGGCGGGCTGCGAACAATGGGAAACCTTACCCTCCTGTGTAAGGAATGTATTATTCTCAAGCTGGGCGTTTGCAATCATTACAAACAGGGATGCCCACTAACTGCGCCGGCCCATCAGTGACGGCTCAGACCCGACGTGCAGCTCCGATCATTTAGGTTTCTAATAAAGCACCAATTGAGGTTCTGGGAAGCAGCTATTTCTTGTCCACAAATTAGGGGGTGGGGGGGGTCCTTGGACTTACATTGCCTTTGAAGGAAAATAAGGGCTGGATTTTGTCAATGAAGGCGCGCTGGGGGCGGCACTGCTGGTTTTCGAGTTTTAGTCCCACCCCCAGCGACGTCTGACCAACCCACGCTATTTTCCCTTGATTGGGCGGGCTTACTGGCCAATTAAGGGAAAGCCGGTGACAGATGACGTCAGTTTATGACGTTTCATCTGTCGAAAAATTTTTGACAGATGAATTGTCAGTGTTTGACAGCTTTGAGAAGCTGTCAAACACTGACAATCTCTGTTCTAAGGTGAGCCCTTGCACAGAAGGCTCACCAAAACCTCTCTCCTCAGCAGAAAGCAGATGGCTGCTGCATCTGAGAATGCAGCAGCCATTCTGTCATCTCTGCCGTTGAGATGAGGCACCTCCGGATCCCCAAGGGTTGAAGCCTGCAGAAAGAAACAAAGGTAAGGAAACTTTTTCCAACACTTTACACTCACCTCTCATACTTACCTCTCCACACTTGCACCCATCACTCACCTCTACAGCGTACATTTCGACCCCTCTCACCCCCGCAGACCCACTGTTCGCCTCACTGATCCTGGCGAGGTTCGCAGCCGTCGGGAAGCCCGCAATTGCAGGCGTAAAGTGGGAATAAGCCTCAAAACTGCCGGTTATGGCTCTAATCCCCTTCCCGCCTCAAGGAGACGGGTCCCTGCGCGACTCGGGGACCCGCCTCCCAGGAAGATGGCACGGAGGCGGGTTGGGAGCGGGGTCGGTACCTGCTCCCAGTTTCTGCTATTTTCCCAGCAGTCCCGCTTCCATACCCGCCTCCCAGGGCTGGGAAAATTCCCCCCTTAGAGTTATGACTGTCCTTTTAAGAGACCTTTTACCATCAACCCACCATCACCTCATCCTATAAACTCCTGGCACCAATCCTCCCTTTATAAACTCCTCATCCCATCCCATAAACTCCTCACCCCATCCCATAAACCTTTCACCTTATAAATCCCTCATCCCATCCCATAAACAAGTTATGCTATCCTATAAAACTCTCATGCCATAAACCCCTCACTCCAACCCATAAACCTTTCACCCCATCCCATAAACCCCCCACCCCAACCCAAACAGACTAAGACCCGGAGAAAATCCCGCTTCTAAAGAATGCCAAGCTGCCGGAACACTTACCCGCAAAACACTCGTTGGCCAGGACAGAGCTCTCGGGGTCATACCACTGCAAAAAGTAAAGGGCAGGGATTAACCACTGACTGGTTTAGGTCAGCCACCCACTGACCAATCCAACACAGGCCAAGGGCAGGGATTAACCAATGATTGGTTTAGGGCAGCCACCAACTGTCCAATCCAACACAGGCCAAGGGCAGGGATTAATCAATGATTGGTTTAGGTCAGCCACCCACTGACCAATCCAACACAGGCCAAGGGCAGGGATTAACCAATGATTGGTTTAGGGCAGCCACCAACTGACCAATCCAACACAGGCCAAGGGCAGAGATTAACCAATGAGTGACTTAGAGCAGCCACCCACTGACCAATCCAACGCAGGCCAAGGGCAGGGATTAGCCAATGAGTGACTTAGAGCAGCCACCCATTGACCAATCCAACGCAGGCCAAGGGCAGGGATTAGCCAATGAGTGACTTAGAGCAGCCACCCATTGACCAATCCAACGCAGGCCAAGGGCATTTCTAAAAGGTTAGTGTCTGCTCGTTCACGTGCAAGCACAAGATCACTTCGAGACTAGCCCATGGGGAGTGTGGACAGTCTCATTTTCTAAATGTGGTCATCAAAAACTTGACTTTTATTATACAGCTTTATTTCTCTCAATAGTATTGGATTGCAACATCCACATTCCCCCTGCCTTGTAATCAGAGACTCTGGTTCAAAACTGGATGTGTTAGCAGCCCCTCCCTCCATTTAGGACACAATAGGGCCAATTGAAAACCTCGGGGCCGTCATTTACATGATGTCAGTGTAGCAGCAAACTGTTCCCCCACCCCCCCTCCCCACCTGCCAATCGTGATTCCCCTCCCAACCGGCCACCATCTGCTTCCGACTGGACAGCCCAGGTTTTCCGTGAGCTGTCTGAAATTTCTAAAATAGACATTAAAAGGTCCCGATTGTAACACAGAACTCTGCTTTCATACCATGCAGCATTATTAGTTATTAGAGTTTCAGCAGCAGCAAAATAAAACCTCAGAACAAAAAACACAATCTCAATATCCAGAATAATGTGCAGGTGGGTTCAAAATGCAATTAGGTTAGGCAAGGGTTAGGAGCTGGAGACAAGCCCCAAAGACGGAGGGAAGTGTGAGGGGGACGGGGGGAAGTGTGAGGGGGACGGGGGGACGAGAGGGGGACGGGGGGAAGTGTGAGGGGGACGAGAGGGGGACGAGAGGGGGACGAGAGGGGGACGGGGGGACGAGAGGGGGACGAGAGGGGGACGAGAGGGGGACGGGGGGACGAGAGGGGGACGGGGGGACGAGAGGGGGACGGGGGGACGAGAGGGGGACGGGGGGACGAGAGGGGGACGGGGGGACGAGAGGGGGACGAGAGGGGGACGGGGGGGACGAGAGGGGGACGGGGGTACGAGAGGGGGACGGGGGGGACGATAGGGGGACGGGGGGACGAGAGGGGGACGGGGGGACGAGAGGGGGACGGGGGACGAGAGGGGGACGGGGACGAGAGGGGGACGGGGGACGAGAGGTGGGAGCGGGGGAACGAGAGGGGGACGGGGGGGACGAGAGGGGGACGGGGGACGAGAGGGGGACGGGGGGACGAGAGGGGACGGGGGGACGAGAGGGGGACGGGGGGACGGAGGGGGACGGGGGGAGAGGGGGACGGGGGGGACGGGGACGGGGGGGAGAGAGGGGGACGGGGGGGACGAGAGGGGGACGGGGGGACGAGAGGGGGACGGGGGACGAGAGGGGACGGGGGGGACGAGAGGGGGACGGGGGACCGAGAGGGGTACGGGGCGGAGGGGGACGGGGGGGACGGGGGGACGGGGGGACGGGGCGAGAGGGGCGGGGGGACCGAGAGGGGGACGGGGTGACTGGGGGACGGGGGATGAGAGGGGGTGGAGGGATGAAATAGAAACATAGAAAATAGGAGCAGGAGTCGGCCATTCAGCCCTTCGAGCCTGCTCCGCCATTCAATATGATCGTGGCTGATCCTCTATCTCAATACCAGATTCCCGCGCTCTCCCCATACCCCTTGATGCCTTTTGTGTCTAGAAATCTATCTATCTCCTTCTTAAATATATTCAGTGACTTGGCCTCCACAGCCTTCTATGGTAGAGAATTCCACAGGTTCACCACCCTCTGAGTGAAGAAATTTCTCCTCATCTCAGTCCAAAATGTCCTATCCCGTATCCTGAGACTATGACCCCTCGTTCTAGACACCCCAGCCAGGGGAAACATCCTCCCTGCATCCAGTCTGTCTAGCCCTGTCAGAATTTTATACATTTCAATGAGATCCCCTCTCATTCTTCTAAACTCTAGTGTATACAGGCCTAGTCGACCCAATCTCTCCTCATACGACAGTCCTGCCATCCCAGGAATCAGTCTGGTGAACCTTCGCTGCACACCCTCTATGGCAAGTATATCTTTTCTTAGGTAAGGAGACCAAAACTGCACACACTACTCCAGGTGTGATCTCACCAAGGCCCTGTATAACTGTAGTAAGACATCCTTGCTCCTGTACTCAAATCCTCTTGCAATGAAGGCCAACATATCAGATGAGAGGGGGATGGAGGGATGTGTGAGGGGGATGGAGGGATGTGTGAAGACAGGATGAAGGGATGTGTGAGGAAGGGGCGGAGCAATATCTGAGGAGCGGACAGAATGATGTGTGAGGAGGGGATCGAGCGATGTCTGAGCAGTGGGTGTAGAGATGTGTGAGAAGGCATGGAGTGAGGAGTAAATGGGTGCAGTTACCTCTAATAATCTTGGTGTGTGCAGTAGATGCTGGACCGTAATTGCCAGGATCTTTTGATTCAGGGCCTGTCGGATGTAGTGTCGCCCCCGACCTTGTGCTGTCAGTATCTTTTTGCAGGCGATGGTTTTCTCCAAGACCAATGAGAGCTGAGTCAGCCTGGGAAAATAGGAAGGGACCCGTGTCAATAAATCGTTGTTATTTATGCGTAAATGCTACAGCAACTTCAGGCAAGGGCAGGTGCGCGGTTAAACTCAAATATCCAAAAGTTGCTCTCCGAGTTGCACTGCTTCGCCGCAAGGTTTGCAAAAATGATATCTCGCTGTCTGGCTCACCATTGAAATGTATCGAATGGTGTGAAGCTGCTGTATTTGCATGGTAGATACGAACTAAACTCGCCACGAAAAGTTAAGTCTTGTCCATTTCAGTCGAGGTATAAGTGTGGAGTGTCATTCCTTCAGGTTTTAATTGTTGCGGGAGATTTTAAAAATGTCAAATTTAAAATTTATTTTACTTTTCCTTTCTGTCTCTTTTCTCTCGCCCTCTTAATCCAATCTTTCTTTCCCTCTCTTTCTGTACCTGATGTGACACTGAATTCACCCATTCTAATTTACACTTCCTTCTCAGTCCTTGCGCTGTTAATTTCACAGTCCTTCAATCTGACTGGTTAAGGAGATACACAGTTGCTTGCCCTGTTCACTGGCGTCCCAGATGCCCGGTTTCCCTCGCTGCGACGTTAGCGGCTCACACTTCCAGCAACTTGCCACACAAAAAATTTAAAAACCTAAACGTGCAAGAGCGAGTCCAACTAACAGCAGATGTCGTTCGATGCCCTGGTACAGCAAAATCTGGGCCAATACTGTAAAAGTAATCCACTGGCTTCAATGTGTTTGGAACATCCTGAGGACACAATAAACCGCTGTATAAATGGAAGTTGTTTATTTACTTATTTTCCGCAGACACGAAATAACCAAAATCACAGAGGCAAACGTTCCACCAACCTCCAATTAAAACGTACAACCAACCCAGCACTGCCTCCCCCTCACAGTTTGTAACTGAACAGTGCACCCTACCTCCTAGCAGCTCAGGTCCCACCCGGCTATGTTCTGCTCCTGTCCACTTTTGTACAAGGCCACAGCTACCCACCCTATGTGCGGCCTGACAAACAATGGGTTACACTACACTCTGTCCCTCCTACCCCCACCCCCCACCCCCCACCCCCGTGTTCTCATTCCCAATTGTTCCATTTTGGAGTTTCGCACTAGATACTTCCAGGGTTCAGCAGAACTGGCCCTTCCCACGAGCAGACCTTGCATCTCATAGAATTATAAAAAGTTACAGCACGGAAGGAGGCCATTTTGGCCCATCGTGTCCATGCCGGCCGACAAAGAGCTATCCAGCCTAATCCCACTTCCCAGCTCTTGGTCCGTAGCCCTGCAGGTTACAGCATCCCAAGTGCACATCCAAGTACTTTTTAAATGTGGTTAGGGTTCCTGCCTCTACCACCCTTTCAGGCAGTGAGTTCCAGACCCCCACAACCCTCTGGGTGAAGAAATTTCCCCTCAAATCCCCTCTAAACCTTCCCCCAATTACTTTAAATCTGTGCCCCCTGGTTATTGACCCCTCTGCTAAGGGAAATAGGTCCTTGCTATCCACTTTATTTATGCCCCTCATAATTTTATACACCTCAATAAGGTCTCCCCTCAGCCTCTCTGTTCCAAAGAAAACAGACCCAGCCTATCCAGTCTTTCCTCATAGCTAAGATTCTCTACTCCGGCAACATCCTTGTAAATCTCCTCTGTACCCTCTAATGCAATCACATCTTTCCTGTAATGTGGTGACCAGAACTGCACGCAGTACTCTAGCTGAGGCCTAACTAGTGTTTTATACAGTTGAAGCATAACCCCCCTGCTCTTGTATTCTATGCCATGGCTAATAAAGGCAAGCATTCCGTATGCCTTCTTAACCACCTTATCTACAAGGCCTGCTACCTTCAGGGATCTGTGGACATGCACTCCAAGGTCCCTTTGTTCCTCTACACTACTCAGTGTCCTACCATTTAATGTGTATTCCCTTTCCTTGTTAGCCCTCCCCAAATGCATTACCTCACACATCTCCGGATTGAATTCCATTTGCCACTGTTCTGCCCACCTGACCAATTTATTGATATCTTCCTGCAGTCTACAGCTTCCTTCTTCAGTATCAACCACACAGCCGATTTTAGTATCATCTGCAAACTTCTTAATCATACCCCCATATTTAAGTCTAGATCATTGATATATACCACAAAAAGCAAGGGACCTAGTACTGAGCCCTGCGGAACCCCACTGGAAACAGCCTTCCAGTCACAAAAACATCCATCAACCATTACCCTCTGCTTCCTGCCTCCGAGCCAGTTTTGAATCCAACTTGACACTTTGCCCTGGATCCCATGGACTTTTAACTTCTATGAATCAAAGTGTGCCTTTGCCTGCCCAATGTATCGAGGTAAATGGAGCGAGTCCAGGGATCAGAGAGAGAAAGAACTTACATTTATACAGCGCCTTTCACGACCTCAGGATGTCCCAAAGTGCTTCACAGCCTATGAAGTACTTGTGAAGTGTCGTCACTGTTGTAATGTGGTGGATGGGGTGCCAGCCCGTTTGATTGGCACCCCATCCACCACCTTAAACATTCACTCCCCCCACCACCAGCGTACCGTGGCTGCAGTGTGTACCATCTACAAGATACACTGCAGCAACTCGCCAAGGCTTCTTCGGCAGAACCTCCCAAACCCACGACCTCTTCCACCTAGAAGGACAAGGGCAGCAGGCGCATGGGAACACCACCACCTGCAAGTTCCCCTCCAAGTTACACACCATCCTGATTTGGAAATATATCGCTGTTCCTTCATCGTCACTGGGTCAAAATCCTGGAACTCCCTCCCTAACAGCACTGTGGGAGTAGCTTCACCACACGGACTGCAGCGGTTCAAGAAGGTGGCTCACCATCCACCTTCTCAAGGCAATTAGGGATGGGCAATAAATGCTGGCTTTGCCAGCGATGCCCACATCCCAGGAACGAATTTTTAAAAAATGTAGGAAACACGGCAGCCAATTTGTGCACAGTAAGATCCCACAAACAGCAATGTGATAATGACCAGATAATCTGTTTTAGTGATCTATGCTATTTGCCTCAACCACTCCATGTGATAGCGAGTTCCACATTCTAATGGTACCATTATGTTCAATTATACGGATGACAGCCAGTTATTTTTAAAGTGGGTAACAGATATTAAAACATGCAGGAAGTCCCAGTAACTGATTTCAGTGAAACAAAAAGGAATGGGCAGAGCCAAGATGGGAATTCAGCCGGTGAAATTGAGAGAATCAGTTTGTTATTCTCCAAAGAGTATCTAACAACAACGACAACTTATATTTATATAGCGCCTTTAACATTGTAAAACATCCCAAGATGCTTCACAGGAGCGTTATCAAGCAAAATTTGACACCGAGCCACATAAGGAGATATTAGGGCAGAGGTCAAAGAGGTAGGTTTTAAGGAGCATCTTAAAGGAGGAAAGAGAGGTGGAGAGGTGGAAAGGCTTAGGGAGGGAATTCCAGAGCTCAGAGCCTCAGCAGCTGAAGGCAAAGCCACCAATGGTGGAGTGATTAAAATCGGGGATGCGCAAGAGGCCAGAATTGGAGGAGCGCAGAGATCTCGGAGAGTTGTAGGGCTGGAGGAGGTTACAGAGATAGGGAGGGGCGAGGCCATGGAGGGATTTGAAAACAAGGATAACAATTTTAAAATCGAGGCGTTGCTTAACCGGGAGCCAATGTAGGTCAGTGAGCAAGGGGTGATGGGTGATCAGGACTTGGAGAGAGTTAGGATACAGGCAGCAGAGTTTTGGATGACCTTAAGTTTATGGAGAGTGGAAGATGGGAGGCCGGCCAGCACTGCGTTGGAATAGTCAAGTCTAGAGGTAACAAAGGCATGGCTGAGGGTTCCAGCAGCAGCTGAGCTGAGGCAGGGGTGGAGTCGGGCGATGTTACGGAGGTGGAAATAGGCGGTCTTAGTGATGGTGCAGATATGTGGTCGGAAGTTTATCTCGGGGTCAAATACAACACCAAGGCTCCGAACAGTCTGGTTCAGCCTCAGACAGATGCCAGGGAGAGGGATTTTGTGACGATGGCTTCGGTCTTCCTAATTTTTAGTTGGAGGAAATTTCTGCTCATCCAGTACTGGATGTCGGACAAGCAGTCTGACAATTTAGAGACAGTGGCGGGGTCGAGAGAGGTGGTGGTGAGGTCGAACTGGGTGTTGTCAACGTACATGTGGAGCCTGTTGCTGTGTTTTCAGATGATGTCTTATTTGTTTTATTACGTTAAAGGTGCTACATAAATATAAGTTGTTGTTGTTGCGGTCGCTGAGGGGTAGCATGTAGATGAGAAATAGGAGATGATCAAAGATAGATCCTTGAGGACACCAGAAGTAACGGTGAGTCTCTGGCTACGACTGGATAGATAAGAATGGAACCAGGCGAGTGCAGTCCCACCCAGCTGGACGATGGTGGAGAGGCGTTGGAGGAGGATGGTGTGGTCAACCGTGTCAAAGGCTGCAGATATGTCGAGAAGGACGAGGAGGTATAGTTTATCATGGTCACAGTCACGTAGGATGACTTTTGTGACTTTGATAAGGGCCGGTTCAGTACTGTGGCAGGACAGAAACCTGAGTGGAGGGATTCAAACATGGAGTTGTGGGAAAGATGGGCACGGATTTGGGAGGTGACAGCACGTTCAAGGATTAAGCCTGTATCAGCTCCCGCGGTGAGAAGTAATAAAAGAATTACTGTGTATATATAAAAGTACTACACAAAAGAATAGCCCAGCATTAGATTGCTATTACATAGGATTACGGCACAGAAACAGGCCACTCGGCCCAACCAGTCCATGCCGGCGTTAATGCTCCACTCGAGCCTCCTCCTGTCTTTCCTCATCTAACTCTATCAGCGTAACCCTCTATTCCCTTTTCCCTCATATGCTTGTCCAGCCTCCCCTTAAATGCATCTATACTATTCGCTTCAACCACTCCCTGTGGTAGCGAGTTCCACATTCTCACCACTCTTTGGGTAAAGAAGTTTCTTCTGAATTCCCTATTTGATTTCTTGGTGACTATCTTATATTGATGGCCTCTAGTTATGCTCTTCCCCACAAGTGGAAACATTCTCTCTGTCCACTCTATCAAAACATTTCATAATTTTAAAGACCTCTATTAGGTCACCCCTCAGCCTTCTTTTTTCAAGAGAAAAGAGACCCAGCCTGTTCATCCTTTCCTGATATGTATACCCTCGCATTTCTGGTATCATCCTTGTAAATCTTCTCTGCACCCTCTCCAGTGCCTCTATATCCTTTTTATAATATGGCGACCAGAACTGTACGCAGTACTCTAAGTGTGGTCTAAACAAAGTTCGATACAAGTTTAGCATAACTTCCCGACTTTTCAATTCTATACCTCTAGAAATAAACCCGTGTGCTTGGTTTGCTTTTTTTATGGCCTTGCTAACCTGTGTCTCTACATTTAGTCTGACGAAGGGTCTTCGACCTGAAATGTTAACTCTGTTTCTCTCTCCAGGGATGTTGCCTGACCTGCTGAGTTTTTCCAGCGCTTTCTGTTGTTATTTCTCTACATTTAGTGATTTGTGTATTTGTCCTCCGATTCTTTTATTCTTCTCATTTTGAGCAGATAGAAGGATTTCTACTCTAAATATATTATATATGTGTGTATTATATGGCTGCATTATTCACTTGCACATCTTTAGTAAAATAACAATATAAACTTAAAATTGTTCACCGAAGTCTGGAGAGAAATCCTACAGAAGCAATAGCATAAAAGTATAGAACAGAAAGGTTGTTCTGCTTGTTATCCTGGGCACACTACTGAAAGCTTACCTTGATACCAAGGACAGCGAAGATACTCTCAAAGGCTACAAGGAATTAGGATTCACCTATGAGAATGATCTGAGATACAAGAGCCAAAAGGGTTAGAGTAAGAAGGGTGGAAAAGATCCAAAAATGCCAGTGTCAACCAAGTAGAAATAAATAAAAAGATAAATACTCATGAACAAAAAACGTTCAATTATGCTCACCCAGGCCAATCTCTTGGAGCAGTCAAGCACTCATTTTATGTGAGGGAGGTGCACAATGTGGGCAGAGCTTTACGAAAGTCAGGAAATTCATCTTGGGACCTTATTTGAATATTTATTCCCCCAGCCCTCAACAGTCACACAACCTGCCAAGACTCGCACGTGGCCATTTAGATTGAGGACAACCAACAGCCCCAATGTACCATATCCAAGCAGGAGTCCAACAGCCCCAATGTACCATATCCAAGCAGGAGTCCAACAGCCCCAATGTACCATATCCAAGCAGGAGTCCAACAGCCCAATGTACCATATCCAAGCAGGAGTCCAACAGCCCAATGTACCATATCCAAGCAGAAGTCCAACAGCCCAATGCACCATATCCAAGCAGAAGTCCAACAGCCCAATGCACCATATCCAAGCAGGAGTCCAACAGCCCAATGTACCATATCCAAGCAGGAGTCCAACAGCCCAATGTACCATATCCAAGCAGAAGTCCAACAGCCCAATGCACCATATCCAAGCAGAAGTCCAACAGCCCAATGCACCATATCCAAGCAGAAGTCCAACAGCCCAATGTACCATATCCAAGCAGAAGTCCAACAGCCCAATGCACCATATCCAAGCAGAAGTCCAACAGCCCAATGCACCATATCCAAGCAGAAGTCCAACAGCCCAATGCACCATATCCAAGCAGGAGTCCAACAGCCCAATGTACCATATCCAAGCAGGAGTCCAACAGCCCAATGTACCATATCCAAGCAGAAGTCAACCTCAACAGGAGGGGAAGAAAAGGTAGAAAGTGGAAAAAGAAGCAGAGGGGAGATGAGGAAAAATTATTTTACGCAGCAAGTTGTTGTGATCTGGAACGCACTGCCTGAAAGGGCGGTGGAAGCAGATTCAATAATAACTTTCAAAAGGGAATTGGATAAATACTTGAAGGGAAAACATTTGCAGCACTATGGGGAAAGAGCAGGGGGAGTGGGACTAATTAGAGAGCTCTTTCAAAGAGCTGGCACAGACACAATGGGCTGAATGGCCTCCTTCTGCACAGCAAGATTCTATGATGAAAAACATATTACCTGCCACAGAGATCCTGCTGTGGAAGTTGCTCCATCCAGTGCCAGTAGTCTCTCCTCCTCAGGCCCAGGACCGGCTCTGCAACAAGACAACGGCACCATCAGAAACAGGAGCCAAGTTCACTCCTTTATTTCTCTCTCCCTCTCCTTTACTTCTGCTCCAACTTGCACAATCTTTAACTTATCCAGAACTGCAGCCCCTATCCTGTCAGCCCCTATCCTATTGATCTGTATCTTACCCCCTACATTGGTTACCTGACCCTCGGCATATTTCGTTCAAAATCCTCATCATCATCTTTGAATCGTTCCATGGCCTCACTCCAACCAACCTCTGAGAGAAAGTGAGAGAGGCACACACAGTTAGACAGTGAGAAAAAAATACATACAACTAGTTAAGAGACAGTGACAGACAGAGAATGTTTGAGAGTGTGCGAAAGAGAAAAGGAGAGAGAGAGAGCATGAGAGTCTGACAGAGACCTTCCTCTGACCCATTCCCAGGTGTCAGCCCATCCCAATGCCCCCTCCCCACCCCCGCCTGTTCCTACCCATTAAGCACCCCTCCCCCAGATGAGATCCTATGTAGTCAGCTCAGATCCTGGCCAAGAACCAGCTTTCATATGAAAATACTGTGTATGCTGACTGTATACGCTGATTGCATGCTGACTACGTTGACCATGTATGTTGACTGTATGTTGGCCAACAGTCGGCAGATAGAGTAACAGCAGATAAACCTGGCTGACAGCTGGGAACTCGTGAGGAGACAACCTTTCAGCAGGAACTGGCAAGAGTGGACAGGCCGCATCTACCTGGACCCACCATCCCCTTGATGTAGCCATTCTCCAAACCCCCTCCCCTCAGTACAACAGATCCCTGCAGCCACTCTGACCCACAGGACCTCCTCTCCAATCCTCTCAGACCCTAGCACTCTCTCTCCAGTGCTACCAGGACCAGGGAGCCACCCCACCCCACCCCACCCCCATTGCTGCCAGACTGTCACCGCCCTCCCCATGTTAACAGTCCTGTGATTTTCCCCCTCCCCACATGCTGCCACTCCCTGTGACCTTCCACCTACCAGTACAGAGGCACACTGGTACCTACCCCTCATGCTCCTAGACCCCAAGGCTCAACTCTGCAGTGCCACTATGCCCGAGGATCCCCCCCACCAACTACTGCCAGACCCCAAGAATCATCTAGTAAATAAACCCCACATTCCACCCCCAGTACTGCCAAACCGAAGGACCACCCCAATGCTACCAAAGCTCATCAGCCCCCATTAATGCTGCCATACCCGACAAACCTCCATGCTCATTACTCCTAAACCCCACATACTTACCTCTGATCTGCTGCAGGTTACCTCCCAGCTCTCTTTGCACCCTGGGCTTTGGAAAGGTGAGAGGTAACATTTGCACACACAGGTAAATGTACTTGTACTAGTAATCAAGGCCACTCATTTACGGTTTTCATGGACAAATGGACAGAGATGCAGAAACTGAAGCCGAAGACAGCGGTTAAAAACCCCACAATGGCATGTAATAAGAAGCTGGCAGCTGTCCTTCATTCTGCCAGTGCATTTCACACTTCTTTTAGCCTCAACCTGTCACATTAACACCTCCTCTTGCCTTGATCATCTCTTAATGTCTCTCAATGTCTCTTAATCTCTCCTTTTGTTCTTTCATCCCCTCCCCCTTTTCCCAGCTTTATCCTTGCTTTAAATCTATTTCATTTCCTGCTTTTTTCCAGTCCTGACGAAAGGTCTTCGACCTGAAACGTTAACTCTGTTTCTCTCTCCACGGATGCTGCCTGGCCTGCTGAGTTTTTCCAGCGTTTTCTGTTGTTATTTCGGATTTCCAGCATCCGCAGTATTTTGCTATCGTTTTGTAATAAAATGGAATTTGAACGTCGTGCTTGAGCAACAGCGACTGCGTTTCACAAGTGTTGTTGTTGTTGTGAAGCGCTTTGGGATGTCCTGAGAATGCGAGAAGTTGCTTCATAAATACAAGCTTTTTCTTTGAAGTAGTATCAGGCTCCACACGGAGATTATACCATCAAGAGCTTCCCCTTGAACTGATGAGTGCCCTTAAAACCCTCCAATTTCCCCCTCGGTCTCTACCCGCCTCTGCTGAAGGTGCGGACTTCTGCTGGGGTACAGTTCCAAAGGCTTGAAAAGTCTCTGGTACCTCACCCCAAGCAGCCATCCTTTATGTGAGTGTCACCGCACTATTCAACTGCGGAAGGATTCATGACGGAGCCCAATCCGGTCCTTATCCAGTATCCAGACGTGTGCACTTTTTGGCGGGTGCCACTGGATAGTGATCAGGAGCAGGAACTTAGGCTGACTTTTCTCCTGACAAGGGGGTGGTGTGGGGGGGGGGGGCTGGAAATTGTAGCAGCTCCACCACCGTGGCTGAAATTAACTAACTCGGCATAGGCCGGTGATCACCTGTAGGATCTTCTGCTTGTCTGTCGGAGGTGCCATCTTTCACATGAGACGTTAAACCGAGGCCCCATCTGCCCTCTCAGCTGGACATAAAAGATCCCGTGGCACTATTCAAAGAAGTGAAGGGGAGTCCTGGCCAACATTTATTACTCAACCAAACAATTTGCGCACAGCAAGCTCCCACAAACAGCAATGTGATAATGACCTGATAATCCGTTTTTTTGGTGCTGTTGCGTTTCCTACATTACAGCAGTGACTACACTTCAAAAGTACTTCATTGGCTGTAAAGCACTTTGGGACGTCCTGAGGTTGTGGAAGGCGCTATAGAAATGCAAGTCTTTCTTTCTTATGGTTCAGCTAAACCATCGGGAACAAGGGCAGAGAATTTGTCGAAGAGATGAAGCATTCTGAAATACAAAGCGCCACGCCAGAGTCTGCTGACTGTTACTCACGCCGGATTCCCTTCCGCAGGATAATCTCCAGAATATCGCACAAGGAGGCGAGATGGGGGTTACGATCTGTGATGAGATCTTTGTCTGCCTGGATGCTCAGGATGCATGCTGTAGAGGAAACAGAACGACTCCCGTTACATTGGCGCACATGGTTGCAGTGGAGAGCAAAGTCAATCTGGGCCAGAGAACAAAACGCACCACCTAAGTGCAGCACAGATGGTTCTGGGTTCAGTTGCCAGTCTTTGCTGAGTTAGCGGGGACTGCACCTCTGTGCTACCACCCTCCATAAACTTGAGCTCATCCAAAATTCTGCTGCCCATATCCTAATTCGCACCCAGTCCCGCTCACCTATCACCACAGTGCTCGCTGGCCTACATTGGCTCCTAATCCGGCAACGCCTCGATTTAAAAATCCTCATCCTTGTTTTCAAATCCTTCCGTGGCCTTGCCCCTCCCTAGCCCTGTAACCTCCTCTTAGAAACCTCTGAGGTCTCTGTGATTCGCCAATTCTGGCCTCTTGCGCATCCCCGATTTCCTTTGCTCCACCATTGGCGGCCGTGCCTCCAGCTGTCTAGACCCTAAACTCTAGAATTCCCTCCCTGAACCTCTCTGCCTCTCTCTCCTCCTTTAAGTCGCTCCTTAAAAAATACCTCTTTGACAAAGCTTTTGGTCACCTGTCCCAATATCGCCTTCGTTAGCTCAGTGTTAACGCTCCTGTGAGTGCCTTGCGATGTTTTACTATGTTAACAAATGCAAATTGTTGTTGTTGTTGTTGGGGTTGAGGAGAAAAATAATCAGAAGGAGTTTCTGCCCCCTCCTCCACCATTAATCTGTGATCGTCACTGGAAAGTACTTACGCATGGAAGCTAGTTGAGCGTAAGATTGGGCTCAGATGTGATGCCTACCGTCCCCTGGGTCTGGTAGACTGAAGACACTTGCTATCCAGGATCACGCACAAAGACTGGCATGGCACTGGAGTGTGACTGGGACTCACAGAACCGTACTCCAGTATGAGTAGGAGCCTTTAGCAGAGTCATACAATCTTACAGCACAGGAGGCCGCCATTCGGCCCATCATGCCTGTGCCAGCTCTTTGAAAGAGCTCTCCAATTAATCCCACTCCCATGCTCTTTCCACATAGCCCTGCAAATTTTTCCTTTCCAAGTATTTATCCAATTCCTTTTTGGAAAGTTACTATTGAATCTGCTTCCACCGCCCTTTCAGGCAGCGCATTCCAAATCATAACAACTCGCTGAGTAAAAGAAAATTCTCCTCATCTCTCCTCTGGTTCTTTTGCCAATTATCTAAAGGGCAGGTAAAATTGGACAATAATAATAATGCAATAAAAACCATGGGGTGAATATCAAGACTTCTCCCACTCCGCTGCTGTAACTTTGACACGCGATGCGGCAGCAAAGCCCCGAGGAAACTCACCCTCTATAATCTTTTCCACAGGGTGTACAAGAGACAATAAATATTCTGGTGGGGAAAATAAGCACTAAAGCAATTATCCATATACCCTTAAGTTATCCTTACAGGAGTGAAGGGCAGAACAGGTAGGCAAAGCAAATAACAAGGAACAACGTGCGATCAGATTCAGGATTTCAGGATTTTGAACTTTTGGGAAACTGGGCCAGCAAATGGCAAATGCAGTTCAATGTAAACAAACTTTTTTTTAAAAAACTGGTACGGCAGCAAGGAACCAGAATAGAGCGTGTGTGTTAAATGGAACAGTCATTCTGTGCACCAATCAGCAGATGGATTTGGGGATACTGCGGGAACATTATTGGAAGCATTAGCCTGGTGCAAGGCTACAGTAGGAAAAGCAAACAAAGTACTGGGTTGCATTAGCGAAGGGGCAGAGTACAAATCAAAACAGGTGAAACTAAGTTATGAGGAAAGGTTAAGGAAGAGGTGCTGAGCCTAAGAGGTCCTCTCTCCACCTCCCTCATCTGATCAGCTGTCTCATTGATAGCTCTACCAAAGAGCCAGCACAGGCATGATGGGCCGAATGGCCTCCTTCTGTGTTGTATCGTTCTATGATTCTAGGACAACAAAGTAGTGATTAGGTGACTCCAAATTCTGGATTTAGAAGTCTGAAAACTGTAGAAGGGAAGAATGAACGAGCTAAGCATTTCCACAGTTTTCAGGTCCTAAGAAAAACTGAGTTAGAGTAGGAGACTTGATTTCAACACAGCAAGGAGAACGTGTGTACAGACGACATATCTGGAGCTGATGGGGATCATGAGGAACATTCAGAGAAACAATAACCAAAGTAGAACTATAAGGGAATTTACACAAGGAAACACTAATAAGAGAATTGAACTACAGGCTCCCTCATGAGAAGTCATTGTTTGGGGTGTGAGATCTGGTTCTAAATTGTTCCTTACTGTTGTTCTTTGTACATTGTAACTAGGACCCAAGTATGTTCTTGTTCTGTCACAGATCTTTCCCATTTTTTTTCTTTTCCTGTCCCCTTTTCCCTGGCTCTGTACATGCTTGAAAGCTGTTCCTCTCTAATACCTTCCAGTTCTGATGGAAGGTCAGCGACCTGAAACGTTAACTCTGTTTCTTTCTCCACAGGTGCTGCCTGACCTGCTGAGTGTTTCCAGCATTTTCTGTTTTTGTTCTGTTGGGATGTCTGTACGTAATATTTTTCGATATATATTTTTCCAATGTGTTGGGAGCCTGAGGGATGCCAAGAAGATATTTTACTAAACATGTTCATGTCCTGATAGAACCTGTATTAGGCAGTCTTCAATATGATGATATGAGAAGTAACAAAGAAAAAAAAAATCAGTGCAGTACTCTTCTTCACCAGGAAACTTCTTGTATTGTGTCAGCTGAAGAACTGCTATCAACTTGCACAGGGTTTGGCATCAACCAGTTGGAGGCAAACTTGGAGCAAAGAACTTAGAGCAGATCAGCCAGCTATCTAATAGCGAATGGTATCTATCATCAGTTTTCTAATGACTTGTCTGTTCCAAGCTGGACACAATATGCTACCCCATGTAGTACATGGATAATTCCACTGCACCCCTGCAATATCCAGTTAGCAATGCATCCCCTGCAGTATATGGGATATTACAACATATTTATTAGGAAAACATCATTAACCCCAACAGGTCTGTCCTGTTTTCAGGGAATTTCTTCTCTCTCCAGATTGCCTCATTTTGACCCCGTCTGCTTCAATGGCTTTTTCCTACAACTCTGTTGCACTGTGGGTGAGATAAATTCCCTCATCATTAATAAAAACAGAAAATCCTGGAAATACTCAGCAGGTCAGGCAGCATCTGTGGAGAGAGAAACAGAGTTAACGTTTCAGGTCGATGACCCTTCGTCAGAACTGGAAAAAGCCGGAGATGGAACAGGTTTTTAAACAAGTGTAGGGGCAGGGAAAGGGGGGAGGGGAGGGAAGAACAAAAGGGAAGGTCTGTGATAGGATGGAAGGCAGGAGAGATTAAAAGACAAAAGGGATGATGGTGCAAGGCAAAAGGAATGGTAATGGGACAAGTTAAGCAACAAAAGATGGCTCTAGATGAAGTGTAAATGGCACTGGCAGAATAAAAGACAGCTGCCATGTGGGAGAGAGAAAAAAAAATGGGAAAAAAAGATAGGTCTGAAATTGTTGAACTCAATGTTGCGTCCAGAAGGCTGTAAAGTGCCTAATCGAAAGATGAGGTGCTGTTCCTCGAGCTTACGTTGAGCTTCATTGGAACAGTGTAAGAGGCCGAGGGTGGGGAGGTCAGAGTGGGAGTGGAGCGGAGAATTAAAGTGACAGGCGACCGGAAGCTCAGGGTCACCCTTACAGACTGAACGGAGGTGTTCCGCAAAGCGATCACCCAATCTGCGTTTGGTCTCCCCAATGTAGAGGAGACCGCATACAGTATTCGCTGCTCACGATGCGGTCTCCTCTACATTGGGGAGACCAAACGCAGATTGGGTGACCGCTTTGCGGAACACCTCCGTTCAGTCCGTAAGGGTGACCCCGAGCTTCCGGTCACCTGTCACTTTAATTCTCCGCTCCACTCCCACTCTGACCTCGCTGTCCTCGGCCTCTTACATTGTTCCAATGAAGCTCAATGTAAGCTCGAGGAACAGCACCTCATCTTTCGATTAGGCACTTTACAGTCTTCTGGACTCAACATCGAGTTTAACAATTTCAGACCATAACCTCTGCCCCTATCTTTTTTTTCTCTCTCTCTCACATGTCAGCTGTCTTTCAGTCTGCCATTGCCATTTACACTTCATCTAGAGCCATCTTTTGTTGCTTAACTTGTCCCATTACCATTTCCTTTTGCCTTGCACCATCATCCCTTTTGTCTCTTAATCTCTCCTGCCTTCCATCCTATCAGACCTTCCCTTTTGTTCTTTCCTCCCCTCCCCCCTTTCCCTGCCCCTACACTTGCTTAAAAACCTGTTCCATCTCCAGCTTTTTCCAGTTCTGACGAAGGGTCATCGACCTGAAACGTTAACTCTGTTTCTCTCTCCACAGATGCTGCCTGACCTGCTGAGTATTTCCAGCATTTTCTGTTTTTATTTCAGATTTCCAGCATCCGCAGTATTTTGCTTTTGTCCCTCATTATTAACTTACCCATTTTTCACTTGTATCCCTCTAATATTTGATCCTTTTGTCAAATTTGCTGAGATCAATTTTACCAATTCCCTTCATAATCTTGAAAATTTCAATGAAACAATCTGGAAGTTCCAAAAGGCAAAATCCAACATGCGTAACCTTTCCTCACAATCCTGACACCTGGAATCATCTTTACTGCTCTCCTCTCAAGGGCTGTAGATTGTGAGCATTGAGGATCGTGCAATCTGAAGGAAGCTGATGAATGTAGAATGGAATCATCAGCACGAGTGATGGGTGGTCATTTATATGAAGAATGAACAAGTGGGGGAAGAGGACAATGCCCCTGAGTTAATGGAAAACCAGTCACAGGATGAACCATAGCATAGTGAGGTTACAGAAAAAACTGAATAGCTATGAACACAGCTTTGTTGAGAGGCCATCTGATGGTTAGAAGCACACAATGCCAGGCTGCCAAATGCTAGGGAGATGCCCATGGCCAAGACGAATGATTTACTAAATGTTCCAGAACAGAGTTCCAGAGTTATGTAACGAAGACAACAAAATCACCAGTATATTAAATATTCAGCTGCAACATTACGTCCCTGCTGTGCATGTGTCATCAGTTACTGTACCATGTGTGCTTAAGATAGCGACATCACTACAGCACATGTACATTACCCTCATCAACAGCACTGTTCCCCCTTTTAGAACTCACCAACAGCACTGTGTCCCCTTATACAAGCAATATTCAGTGTTAACCCTGTGGCCCACACCAGTGTTATCACCAGGATTTCAAAGGGTAATGGTGATGTGAAAGTTTCACACTATATCTAGTTGAGTTGTAAAAACACCCAATGACACAATTATATATAAAATAACAACAAAAAACGCTGGAAAAACTCAGCAGGCCAGGCAGCATCCGTGGAGAGAGAAACAGAGTTAACGTTTCAGGTCGAAGACCTTTCGTCAGAACTGGAAAAAAGCAGGAAATGAAATAGATTTAAAGCAAGGATAAAGCTGGGAAAAGGGGGAGGGGATGAAAGAACAAGAGAGATTAAGAGACATTGAGAGATAATCAAGGCAAGAGGAGGTGTTGATGTGACTGGTTGAGGCTAAATGAAGTGTGAAATGCACTGGCAGAATGAAGGACAGCTGCCAGCTTCTGGGAGGAACAAAAAGGGGGGGGGGGGGCAAACAATTATATATATTGCTCTTCCAAACTGTGAGTTGTGTCTAGAAAGAGCATTTTGAGCTGTAAAACATTAGGGTGAAGAACTAATGGTGGTAGGGTATTACCCAATAAACATATTATCACAACATTCAAGTGTATTGAGTTCAATGGAATTTTCTTTAGCCTATTGGTACCAAAAGACTAAATAATCCTAGTGACAACACTGACAGTGGATGTATAGCCGGAGGTGACGTTAAACCAAGGCTCTCTCTCAGGTGGACGTAGCAGATCCCATGGCACTATTTCGAAGAAGAGCAGGGGCGTTCTCCCTGGTGTCCTGGCCAATATTTATCAACCAACATCACTAATGCAAAAACGATTATCTGGTCATTATCTCATTGCTGTTTGTGGGACCTTGCTGTGCGCAAATCGGCTACCGCATTTCCTACATTACAACAGTGACTACACTTCAAAAATGATTTCATTGGTTGTAAAATGCATTGGGACATCCTGAGGTCGTGAAAGGTGCTATAGAAATGCAAGTTTTTCTTTTTTTTTGCTGGGGAGTACAATCAGAGGAACATGAAAGGTAGATTGGCAAAGGCTGTGTTCAATGTCACTCTACCTCCAATGAGATCACTCCATGCTTCACGTGATGCAACTCAAGTTTAATCCTGACTCATGACAGGTCCCCAGATGGCACAATGGGTAAAGGTCTGACGTAGCACTAATCCATCCAGTTAGTCAAGCTGCTACAATTGGCCTCAGCGCCCCTGGGCTATTGAGTGGGACAAAAACAGCCAGCCTTGTTCTTCCTTATTCCTATCTTGTGAGTCATGGTGGAAAGTGCGTGCATGTGGATGTTGAGGAGGGCAGGGCTGAGTTCAAATCAGGAAATCCCTCCAGCCGTGTGCCATTTCTGGACAGTCCTTTCTCGACACCAAACGAGTATATAGAAACATAGAAGATAGGAGCAGGAGTAGGCCATTCGGCCCCTCGAGCCTGCTCCGCCATTCGATGAGATCATGGCTGATCATCTAAACTCAGTACCCTGTACCTGCCTTCTCCCCATATCCCTTGATACCTTTAGCTTTAAGAAATATATCTAACTCAACCTTGAATATATTTAATGACTTCGCCTCAACTACCTTCTGTGGTAGAGAATTCCACAGGTTCACCACTCTCTGGGTGAAGAAATTCTTCCTCATTTCTGTCCTAAATGGTTTACCCGTTATCCGTAGATTATGACCCCTGGTTCTGGACTCTCCGACCATCGGGAACATTCTTCCTGCATCTAGTTTGTCCAGACCTGTCAGAATTTTATATGTTTCGATGAGATCCCCTCTCATTCTTCTATACTCCAGTGAGTATAAGCCCAATCGACCCAATCTCTCCTCATATGTCATTCCTGCCATCCCAGGTATCAGCCTTGTGAATCTTCGCTGAACTCCTTCCATGGCAAGAACATCCTTCCTCAGGTAAGGCGACCAAAACTGCACACAGTACTCAAGGTGTGGTCTCACCAAGGCCCTGTACAACTGCAGCAGGACATCCCTGTTCCTATACTCAAACCCTTTCGCTATGAAAGCCAACATACCATTTGCCTTCTTCACCGCCTGCTGCACCTGCATGCTTACTTTCAGCGACTGGTGCACAAGGACACCCAGGTCTCGTTGCACTTCCCCTTCTCCCAATCTATTGCCATTCAGATAATAGTCTGCCTTTCTGTTTTTGACACCAAAGTGGATAACCTCGCACTTATCCACATTATATTGCATCTGCCACGCTTCTGCCCACTCACCCAACCTGTCCAGATCATCCTGGAGTTTCTCGGTATCCTCCTCGCAGCACACACTCCCACCCAGCTTTGTGTCATCTGCAAACTTCGAGATATTACATTTAATTCCCTTATCTAGATCATTAATGTATATTGTGAATAGCTGGGGTCCAAGGACCGATCCCTGCGGTACCCCACTAGTCACTGCTTGCCACTCGGAAAAAGACCCATTAATTCCTACTCTCTGCTTTCTGTCCGCCAACCAGTTCTCTATCCAAGTCAATACCTTGCCCCCCAATCCCATGTGCCTTAACTTTACCCGCTAATCTCTTATGCGGGACCTTATCGAAAGCCTTTTGAAAGTCCAAATACACCACATCTACTGGTTCTCCCTTATCTATTTTCCCAGTTACATCCTCAAAAAAATTCCAGTAGATTAGTCAAGCACAATTTACCTTTCGTAAATCCATGTTGACTTTGTCCGATCCTGTCACTGTTTTTCAAATGCTCAGCTATTACATCCTTTATAATGGACTCTAGCATTTTCCCCACTACCGATGTCAGGCTTACCGGTCTGTAATTCCCCGCTTTCTCTCTACCACCCTTTTTGAATAGTGGGGTAACATTAGCTACTCTCCAATCCATGGGTACAGTTCCAGATTCCATCGAATGTTGGAAGATGATCAGCAATGCATCTACTATTTCTAGGGCCACTTCCTTAAGTACCCTAGGATGTAGATTATCAGGCCCTGGGGATTTATCGGCCTTCAATCCCGTCAATTTCCCTAACACCATTTCCCTGCAAATACTGATTTCTTTCAGTTCCTCCCTTTCATCAGACCGTATGTTCTCCAACATCTCTGGGAGCTTATTTGTGTCCTCCTTTGTGAAGACAGAACCAAAATATGCATTTAATTGGGCTGCCATTTCTTTGTTCCCCATTATAACTTCCCCCGCTTCTGACTGCAAGGGACCTACACTTGATTTCACTAATCTTTTTCTCTTCACATATCTATAAAAGCTCTTACAGTCAGTTTTTATGTTCCCAGCAAGCTTACTTTCATATTCTATTTTCCCCTTCTTAATTAATCCCTTTGTCCTCCTTTGTTGAATCCTAAACTGCTCCCAATCCTCAGGGCTACCGCTTTTTCTGGCCAATTTATATGCCCTCTCCTTGGATCTTATGCTATCCCTAATTTCCCTTGTTAGCCACGGTTGAGTCACCCTTTTTGTTTTATTCTTATGCCACACTGGGATGTACAAATTCTGTAGTTCATCCATGCAGTCTTTGAATGTTTGCCATTGCCTATCCACAGTCAACCCCTTGAGTGACATTCCCCAATCAATCCTACCCAATTCGCGCCTCATACCATCGTAGTTTCCTTTATTTAAATTCAGGACCCTAGTCTCTGATTCAACTACTTCACTTTCCATCCTAATGAAGAATTCTATCATATTATGATCACTCTGACCCAAGGGGCCTCGTACAACAAGATTGCTAATTAATCCTTTCTCGTTACATAATACCCAGTCTAAGATGGCCTGATCTCTGGTTGGTTCCTCGACATATTGTTCCAGAAAACCATCTCGTAAACATTCTAGGAATTCCTCCTCCACAGTATTTTTACTAATTTGGTTAGCCCAATCTATATGTAAATTAAAGTCACCCATGATGATTGCTGTGCCCTTACTGCATGCTTCTCTAATTTCCCTTTTAATGCCGTCCCCAACCTCCGTATTACTGTTTGGAGGTCTATATACCACTCCCACTAACGTTTTCTGCCCCTTGTTATTTCTCAGTTCTACCCATACAGATTCCGCATCATCAGAGCTAATATCCTTCCTTTCAATTGTGTTAATCCCCTCTTTAACCAGCAATGCTACCCCACCTCCCTTTCTTTTTTGCCTATCTTTCCTAAATATTGAATAACCCTGGATGTTGAGTTCCCAGCCTTGGCCACCCTGGAGCCATGTTTCTGTAATCCCAATCAAATCGTATTCATTTACCTCTATTTGCACAGCTAATTCATCCACCTTGTTCCGAATGCTCCTTGCATTAAGACACAAAGCCTTCAGGCTTGTTTTTTTTAACGCTTTCAGACCTATATGAATTATTATTTACTATGACCATGTTTGATTTAAACCGTTGAGTTCTTTGCCTTCTACTTTTGTTTTTCTCCTTCCTGTCTTTAGCTTTTATCCTTATTTCCCTTTCCTCTGTCTCCCTGCTCAGGTTCCCAACCCCCTGCCACTTTAGTTTAAACCCTCCCCAACAGCACTAGCAAACACTCCGCCTAGGACATCGGTCCCGGCCCTGCCCAGGTGCAGACCGTCCCGTTTGTACTGGTCCCACCTCCCCCAGAACCGGTTCCAATGTCCAAGGAATTTGAATCCCTCCCCCTTGCACCATTCCTCTAGCCACGTATTCATTTGAAATATCCTCCTATTTCTACTCTGACTAGCACGTGGCACTGGTAGCAATTCTGAGATTACTACCTTTGAGGTCCTCTTTTTTAATTTACCTCCTAACTCCCTATATTCTGCTTTTAGGACCTCATCCCGTTTTTTACCTATATCGTTGATGCCTATGTGCACCACGACAACTGGCTGTTCGCCCTCCCCTCCAAAGTGTTCTGTAGCCGCTCCGAGACGTCCTTGACCCTTGCACCAGGGAGGCAACACACCATCCTGGAGTCTCGATTGCGGCCGCAGAAACGCCTATCTATTCCCCTTATAATTGAATCCCCTATCACTATAGCTCTTCCACACTTTTTCCTCCCAGCCTGTGCAGCAGAGCCACCCATGGTGCCAGGAAGTTGGCTGCTGCCGCCTTCCCCTGATAAGTCACCCCCCCCAACAGCATCCAAAGTGGTATATCTGTTTGAGAGGGGGATGGCCACAGGGGACCCCTGCACTACCTGCCTGCACCTACTACTCTGCCTGGTGGTCACCCATTCACTTCCTGCCTGTACACCCTTTACCTGCGGTGTGACCAACTCGCTAAACGTGTTATTCACGACGTTTATAGAGTATTTCAAAATGTGTTCTATTTCACCTCTTGCTCATCCAACTGAAGTTACTGACAGCAAGCAGCCTGGTGAGGCCAAAGAACTGCTGCACTAATTAGCACGTTGAGGAACTTATAGGAGCAGGTTTAGTGGGCACAAAAAGCACATAGACTAATCAGAGTTTTCAAAATTTTGAATCTATTTGTTGCATTTTATTCTCTCCCCAATTTCTCCCCCCCCCCCCTCTCCTGAAAGCACCAACTCTCACTGGAGCCAGCATCCTGAGTAGTCACATGCGAGCTTAGACAGTGTCAGCGTGATTCTCAACCGGCAAGCGACACACAGCCGAGCTCGATTCTGTCCTCACCTCTCTATACACACACGCACTTTTCAGCAGGGGTCACTGGACAGTGATTGTGAGTGGGGAAACCTGACCGAAATTTCTTCACCTTCCTCACTAGCCCAGAGGCAATGAAGCGAAAAATAGCATCCCTTCTCATTCCGGTTCCCAAAGCTCTCCATCACTGGGGTTTTCCTCGTCTCATGTCTGGGTCTGTTGTAGACTAATTGATAGAGATTGATCGCCATAAATACTCAACAACTCCATTATCGTCGTGTCATGTGACTACCAGGATGGTAGAAGGTGAACTAGATGAACCATAATCTTTCTTCGTCTAGCAATTCCTATGTTCTGCTACCCCAGCTGAGGTCAGCTAACTCAGCACAGAATGGGAATGAAACCTGATAATTTCTTACGTATTAATTTGGCTTAGAGGTAACACATTTGCCTCTGAGTCAGAAGGTTGTGGGTTCAAGCCCCACTCCGGAACTTGAACACAAATCTGGGCTGACACTCCCAGTGCAGTACTGAGGGAGTCCTGCACTGTCAGAGGTGCCGTCTTTCAGATGAGATGTTAAACTGAGGCTCCAGCTGTCCGTTCAGGTGGAGGTGAAAGATCCCATGGCACTATTGGAAGAGCTGGTGTCCGAGTGAACATTCCTCCCTTAACCATTACCACCAAAACAAATTAACTGATCATTTGTCTCATTGTTGTTTGTGGGATCTTGCTGTGTGCAAACTGGCTGTCACATCTGCCAACATGAGTGACGAAATGCTAAAATCTAATTCATTGGTTGTGAAATGCTTTGGAACACCTCAAGGATGTGAAAAGCAGTATATAAATGCGAGTTATTTCTTTCTTTTCTGGTGTCTTTGATTCAGTACTACTATTTACTGCATCGACTGATTTTTATTGTAAAAAATCTGCAATAAAGTATTAGAGTTCAGCAACATATAGAGAGAGTGGTGGTTAATAGATGCCTTTCACCCTGGAGGGATGCAAACAGTGGTGTCTCCCAGGGGTCAGTGTTGGGACCATTGACCTTCTCAACATCAATGACCTGGACTTGGGTATAGGAGGCACAATGTGAAAATTTGCAGGTGGTAAAAATAGGGCTCATGGTTAACGGTGAAGTGGACTGTGAGCAACTTGAGGAGGAAACAGACAGGTTAGCGGATTGCGCAGGTAGATGTCAGATGAAAATTTATGCAGAGAAAAGCGAGGTGATGGATTCTGGGAGCAAGAATAAGGAGAGGAAACAGACACTAAATAGTAGAACTGTAACAGGAGTAGCGGAGCAGTGAGGCTTGGGGGTTCAGACACACAAATCTTTAAAAGTAGGAGGTCAAATTGATATAACTTAAAGGAGAAATTTGCAGGGCTATGGGCAAAGAGCAGGGGAGTGGGACTAATTTGACAGCTCTTTCAAAAAGCCAGCACAGACACGATGGGCCGAATGGCCTCCATCTATGTTGGATGATTCTATGATCTTAGGGGTAACCAGCACAAAAAGCAAAGAGGCGATGTTAAATCTATACAAATCATTGGCTAGGCCACAGATAGGCTATTGCATTCAGTTTTGGGTGCCCTAGTTTTAGGAAAGATGTCAAGGTCATGGAGAGGGTGTAAAAGAGATTTACTAAGATGACACCAGACCAGGGCTCAGAGGCTTCAGTTATGAGGAGCGACAACAGAAACTGGTGCTTTTTGCATTAGAACATAGAAGGTTAAGAGGGGGTCTGATATAGGTGTTCAAAATTATGACGGTTTTGTTAAGGTAAATCACGAAGAACTATTGCCACCGGTCAGTACTTAGTAACTAGAGGGCATAAAATTTACGATCACCAAAAAGTGAAGGGACAGGTTAGGGGAAGTTGTGTTTTTTTTTAAAAACACAGAGGGTTGTTAGAACATGGAATGTCCGACCAGAAACAGTGGTGGAATCAGAATCCATAATAGCTTTTAGAGGGGTAGTGGAACATCATTTGAAAAATAAAAATGTAAAAGGTCTTCTCGAGAGCTGACACAGGCACAATGAGCTAAATGGCCTCCTTCTGTGCTGTAAATTTCTATGATTCTGTGAATCTATGACAATTTTCAATGATCCAAATTCCTCTCTGCAGACACGTCGACAACACGTCCATTAGCTCCAATGGGCGACACATTTGTTACAATGGCGTACTGTATCAGCGCTGTGGCTGGGGTCCCTCGTGTGGCTGGGGTCCCTCGTGTGGCTGGGGTCCCTCGTGTGGCTGGGGTCCCTCGTGTGGCTGGGGTCCCTCTGTCTCTTATGCTTTAAAGCTGCAGCTTATAGGAAACCTGGAGGGAGAAGCTCCCAAAGAGGAATGCTAGCTAATGAGCAGCACTCTCTAAACCAACAGTCGCTGTCACACTATTCCTCGTAGACAAAGAGGGAGGTGGTAATTAGCAACTCCCTCTCACAGGGGCAGTTTTAACCCACCAAGAGTCAGGTGCAGGTGTACCAGTACAATGACAAACCCAACAGGTCACTGGGCACTCTCGTAACCAGGATCGATATTACCAGAACCCATCTCCACTGAACGTTTCCGATGTGGAATTCAAGAGCAGGGACCTCACACCAAAGGTACCAATTCAGCCTCAATGTATTCCTTATTTTTCATTTTTCTGCCAATTTCCTCCTTTCCTTCTCCCCCTGAAGGTGACGACTCTGGCAGGGGGGGGGGGGGGGGGGTGTTCCCATTCCATGTGGGCCAGTTGCTCAAGTTTTCCATGTTAAATTTTAAAAAGATCAATTTCTACTTCCCAACAGTTGTTAATTGGGTTATTTTTGTGGCAATATTTTCAGGTGTCAGGCTGCACTGAGAAGTTTACCAGCTGAGCTCCATGGTGTGATACAGAGACCTGGTTGCTCCCCCCGCATTAAAAGCTTGAGTGATGAGACCCACTTGAAATTAGAGGGCACACTGCCAGCTATCATGCACAACAGGCAAATCGCGTTCGCACTAAGAGGCGGGGACTGTATACTCATTCTCGGGATGTGGGCGTCGCTGGCGAGGCCGGCATTTATTGCCCATCCCTAGCTGCCCTGAGAAGGTGGTGGTGGTGAACCTTCTCCTTGAACCGCTGGTAGTGGTTTGATACAACGGAGTGGCTTGCTAGGTCACTTCTGAGGGCAGTTTAGAGTCAACCACGCTGGTGTGGAACTGGAGTCACATATAAGCCCGACCCGCTCCCCCGCGTTAAGGTGATGAGACCCACTTGATCCGATGGCAGGTTTCCTTTCCTGAAGGACGTTAGTGAACCAGTTGGGTTTTTAGCGACAATCCGACAGCTTCACGGTCACTTTTTTTAAACATTTCCAGATTTCTTTTAAACTGAATACATGGTGGGATTTAAACTCATGTTCTCTGGATTATTAGTCAAGGCCTCTGGATTTCTAGTCCAGCAACATAACCACTACGCTACCCGTAAGCCTGCAATTATAGGAGCACAAAGAGATAAACAAAACCTACATCGCTAAGTCAGCAAAGACGTGAGTCGTGTGCCTGAGAATTAAAGGATTTTCACTGTTTGTTTAAAGCACGGACTGGTTAGGGCAACCCCACCCTTTCTTTCTTAGACCGGACAGTCTGGTTTTTAAGAACAGAACTCTACTTTTATCCACTTCCTTCTGTCTCTCTTGATGTGGAGGCACTGCTTGATTAAGGCACTGGTTAGCTATTATTTAATGGTCACAGTGAATTTTTAACATCGGAAACATAGGGACAGGGGTAGGCCATTCAGCCCCTCTAGCCGGTTCCGCCATTCAATCAGATCATGGCTGATCTGTACTTAATACATTTTTCCACCTTTGCTCCATATCCCTCGATACCCTTACCTAACAAAAATCGATCAATCTCAGTCTTGGAAATTTCAATTGTTCCCCAGCATTCCCAGCTTTTTGGGGGTGAGAGCTCCAGATTTCCACTACCCTTATCAAATCACTTTATAGATCTCGATTAGCATCAGCAAAATTTATCAGCACTGTCTTCCAAGTCCCTGAACTAAACCTCACTCGTGTCGGTTTCAAATTTAGCAAAGAGCGGCAACAGTAGAATTGAAATCAGCCTCGTACCACACGGACTGGCTGCTGAAACTGGGCTCAGTGTCAGGCCCGCGTTCGTTTCTGCTATTAGGTGGAGAGAGCAGAGGGAGGTGCAGAGAGACTGGAAGAGGGGGAATGGGAAACTGGGAAATAGGGAGGTGGAGATAGACTGTGGGAGGGGAAATGGAAAACGGGGAAAGAGAGAGGTGGAGAGAACCTGAGAGAGAGAATAGAAAAAGAGGGAAATGGAGAGGTGGAAAGGATGGGAAATAGAGGGCAACACAAAGAATAGAAAAGACTGACAGGAAGAACGGAAAACAGGGAAATGGGGAAGCATAGGGAGACGGGGAGAATGGGAAAGAAGGGAAACAGGACGAAATTGCAGAGACTCACTGACAGAGAATGGGATCAGAGTGGAATAGGGCACAAGCGGGAAAGATGAAAGATGCATGGAGACTCATGGACAAGTTGCTAGCAAAGAGGTCTTCAGTGTACAGTTCAAACATGACTCTCTCTAATTTATACCCCTGTTGCTAAATATTCTCTCCCTGCAATGATTGGAGATAAGAAATAGGAGCAGGAGTAGGCCATGCAGCCCTTCGAGCCTGCTCCGCCATTCAATAAGATCATGGCTGATCTTCGACCTCAACTCCACTTTCCCGCCCGATCTCCATATCCCTTGAAGTTCAAAAATCTATCTCTCTCAGTCTTGAATATACTCAACAACTGAGCATCCACAGCCATCTGGGGCAAAGAATTCCAAAGATTCACAACCCTTTGAAACATAAAAACATAGACAAATAGGAGCAGGAGTAGGCCATTCGGCCCTGCTCCGCCATTCAATATGATCATGGCTGATCCTCTATCTCAATACCATATTTCCGCTCTCTCCCCATACCCCTTGATGCCTTTTGTGTCTAGAAATCTATCTATCTCCTTCTTAAATATATTCAGTGACTTGGCCTCCACAGCTGTCTGTGGTAGAGAATTCCACAGGTTCACCACCCTCTGAGTGAAGACATTACTCCTCATCTCAGTCCTAAATGTCCTACCCCGCATCCTGAGACTGTGACCCCTCGTTCTCGACCCCCCAGCCAGGGGAAACATCCTCCCTGCATCCAGTCTCTCTAGCCCTGTCAGAATTTTATACGTTTCAATGAGATCCCCTCTCATTCTTCTAAACTCTAGTGAATACAGGCCTAGTCGACCCAATCTCTCCTCATAAGACAGTCCTGCCATCCCAGGAATCAGTCTGGTGAACCTTCGCTGCACTCCCTCTATGGCAAGTATATCCTTTCT
The DNA here is from genome assembly GCA_030390025.1 of Squalus acanthias. Lineage (NCBI taxonomy): Eukaryota > Metazoa > Chordata > Chondrichthyes > Squaliformes > Squalidae > Squalus > Squalus acanthias. Next base: position 44,378,418 of record CM059447.1, on the reverse strand, counting down.
TAGGTAAGGAGACCAAAACTGCACACAGTACTCCAGGTGTGATCTCACCAAGGCCCTGTATAACTGTAGTAAAAATTGAGAGGTCGCACAACACCAGGTTATAGTCCAACAGTTTTATTTGAAATCACAAGCTTTCGGAGCTATCGCTCCTTCCTCAGGTGAAGTAAATTGGATACAGAATCGCCAGAGCATATATAGATGGAAAAAAAAGCATGTGTACTTTACAATTGCAGACCAATAAATTAAATCATCCTGACTATCTGCCGAGGTGTGATAAAGTTAATTAAGTCAGCCAGGAAGGTACCACATCAAAAGACATAGCAAGATACAACTGAGACAATGAGGTGAAGTCGCAGGGGTTCTAACGTGTCAAAAGCTGCCGTCTGTATGTAAAACGAAAAGCTTTAAAAAAAAATTTACTTTTTTACTGGGAAAATTTTTACTTTTTTACTGGGAATCACATCTGTGAACAAGCTAACGACGACTCGAGTCCGGATCACGTCATGTATCGTGACATAAACCCAAGATCCCGATTGAGACCGTCTTCATGAGTGCGGAACTTGGCTATCAGTTTCTGCTCGATGATTTTGCGTTGTCGTGTGTTTCTAAGGTTGCCTTGGAGAACGCTTACCCGCAGATCCGAGGCTGAATGTCCTTGACTGCTGAAGTGTTCCCCGACTGGGAGGTAACAATCCTGCCTGGCGATTGTTGCGCGGTGCTCGTTCATACGTTGTCTCAGTGTCTGCATGGTCTCGCCGATGTACCATGCCGCGGTGCATTCTTTCCTGCAACGTATGAGGTAGACAACGTTGGCCGAGTCACATGAGTATGTACATACTCATGTGACTCGGCCAACGTTGTCTACCTCATACGTTGCAGGAAAGAATGCACCGCGGCATGGTACATCGGCGAGACCATGCAGACACTGAGACAACGTATGAACGAGCACCGCGCAACAATCGCCAGGCAGGATTGTTACCTCCCAGTCGGGGAACACTTCAGCAGTCAAGGACATTCAGCCTCGGATCTGCGGGTAAGCGTTCTCCAAGGCAACCTTAGAAACACACGACAACGCAAAATCATCGAGCAGAAACTGATAGCCAAGTTCCGCACTCATGAAGACGGTCTCAATCGGGATCTTGGGTTTATGTCACGATACATGACGTGATCCGGACTCGAGTCGTCGTTAGCTTGTTCACAGATGTGATTCCCAGTAAAAAAGTAAAAATTTTCCCAGTAAAAAAGTAAATTTTTTTTTAAAGCTTTTCGTTTTACATACAGACGGCAGCTTTTGACACGTTAGAACCCCTGCGACTTCACCTCATTGTCTCAGTTGTATCTTGCTATGTCTTTTGATGTGGTACCTTCCTGGCTGACTTAATTAACTTTATCACACCTCGGCAGATAGTCAGGATGATTTAATTTATTGGTCTGCAATTGTAAAGTACACATGCTTTTTTTTCCATCTATATATGCTCTGGCGATTCTGTATCCAATTTACTTCACCTGAGGAAGGAGCGATAGCTCCGAAAGCTTGTGATTTCAAATAAAACTGTTGGACTATAACCTGGTGTTGTGCGACCTCTCAATTTTGTCCACCCCAGTCCAACACCGGCATCTCCGCATCATAACTGTAGTAAGACATCCTTGCTCCTGTACTCAAATCCTCTTGCAATGAAGGCCAACATACCATTTGCCTTCCTAACTGCTTGCTGTACCTGCACCTGCATGTTTGCTTTCAGTGACTGGTGTACGAGGACACCCAGGTCCCTTTGTACATCAGCATTTCCCAATCTAGCACCATTTAAATAATACTCTACCTTTCTGTTTTCCTACCGAAGTGGATAACTTCACATTTATCCACGTTATACTGCATCTGCCATGTATTTGCCCACTCACTCACCTTGTCTAAATCGCCTTGAAGCCTCTTTGCATCCTCCTCACAACTCACAATCCCACCTAGTTTCGTGTCGTCAGTAAACTTGGAAATATTACATTTGGTTCCCTCATCCAAATCATTGATATATATTGTGAATAGCTGGGGCCCAAGCACTGATCCCTGCGGTACCCCACTAGTCACTGCCTGCCATCCCGAAAAAGACCCATTTATTCCTATTCTCTGTTTCCTGTCTGTTACCCAATTTTCAATCCATGCCAGTATATTACCCCAATCCCATGTGCTTTAATTTTGCACACTAATCTCTTATGTGGGACTTTATCAAAGGCCTTCTGAAAATACAAATGCACCACATCCACTGGTTCTTCCTTATCTATTCTACCAGTTACATCCTCAAAAAACTCCAGTAGGTTTGTCAAACACGATTTCCCTTTCATAAATCCATGTTGACTTTGTCTAATCCCGTTGATATTTTCTAAGTGTCCTGTTATCACATCCTTTATAATAGACTCTAGCATTTTCCCTACTACTGATGTTAGGCTAACCGGTCTGTAGTTCCCTGTTATCTCTTTCCCTCCTTTTTTAAATAGTGGGGCTACATTTGCCACCCTCCAATCTGCAGGAACTGTTCCATAATCTATAGAATTTTGGAAGATGACAACCAATGCATCCACTATTTCCATGGCTACCTCTTTTATTACTCTGGGATGCAGATTATCAGGCCCTGGGGATTTATCAGCTTTCAGTCCCATTAATTTCTCCAGCACTATTTTTTTACTAATACTAATTTCCTTTAATTCCTCCTTCTCACTAGACCCTTGGTTCCCTAGCATTTCTGGGAAGTTATTTGTATCCTCTTCCATGAAGACAGAACCAAAGTATTTGTTTAATTGCTCTGCTATTTCCTTGTTCCCCATTATAAATTCTCCCGTTTCTGACTGTAAGGGACCTACATTTGTCTTCACTAATCTTTTTCTTTTTACGAACTTGTAGAAGCTTTTACAATCTGCTTTTATGTTCCTTGCAAGTTTACTCTCATATTCTATTTTTCCCCCTCTTAATCAATCTCTTGGTCCTTTTTTGCTGGACTCTAAACTGCTCCCAATCCTCAGGCTTGCTATTTTTTCTGGCAACTTTATATGACTCCTCTTTGGATCTAATACTATCCTTAATTTCTTTTGCTAACCATGGTTGGGCTGCTTTCCCTTTTGTGTTTTTGCACCAGAAAGGAATGTATAACTGTTGCAATTCATGCATTCGTTCCTTAAATGTTAGCCATTGCCTATCCACTGTCATGCCTTTTAATGAAGCTCCCCAATCTATCATAGCCAACTCATTCCTCATACCTTCGTAGTTTCCTTTGTTTAGATTTAGGACCCTAGTTTCGGATTGGACTTCTTCACTTTCCATTTTAATGAAGAATTCTATCATGTTGTGGTCGCTGTTCCCTAAAGGACCCTCCTCATCTCAGTCCTAAATAGCCGACCCCTTATCCTGAGACTATGCCCCCTAGTTCTAGACACTCCAGCCAGGGGAAACAACCTCTCAGCATCTACCCTGTCAATCCCCTTCAGAATCTTATATGTTTCAATGAGATCACCTCTCATTCTTCTAAACTCCAGAGAGTAGGGGCCCAATCTACTCAATCTCTCCTCATAGGACAACCCTCTCATCCCAGGGATCAATCTGGTGAACCTTCGTTGCACCCCCTCCAAGACAAGTATGTCCTTCCTCAGGTACGGAGACCAAAACTGTACACAGTACTCCAGGTGCGGTCTCACCAAAGCCCTGATGTTAAGCATACTAATTAATATGGCAAAATCTCTAATCCCTCAAGTCTACTAATATCCCTAAATCAAACTTAATTTTACCCTCTGCTTTTTGACAGCATTGATTTATTGGGTAAAACAAGAACTCAATGTCGATTTTTTTTTGTAAACAGTGGTAAATTCATATACAGGAGTCCAGGGTCTGTCCTTCATCCACCTTCCCTGGACACCCATTCCAGCCTGTGTATAAAGAAATACTTCCTGGTGCCTGTCCTGAAGTTACCCTCCGCCACCCTGAACCTGAATCAGTAGTTTGGGATGTAGTTCCTCTACCCATTGAATTATCCCACTGCAAATGGAAATTCTGTGAGGTGGGCCAAAGGTCCCTGGTGCTATTGTAATGGTCAAAGAGATGACCAGGGCCCAGTGTCCACCCCCAACCCTCCAGCCCCTCCCCTCTATGCTGCAAGACCCTCCCCCAGGCCCCTCCTACTCTCCTCTCCTCCAGCTCCGCCCCATAACACCGGCCGCAGCCACACTCACCCTTCAAGGCGCCGAGCAGCGGCTCCTTGCTCGACATTTTCGTCTCCCGACAGTGGCCCGATCCACCGGAAGCGCTGCCACTGTACCCCGCCCTCTCCGCAAACACTGCCCCCGCCAGCTCAGCATAGCCGCCCCACCCCGCCGCTCCCTCATCTCACCTCACCCACCGGCCTCAGGGGGCGGGGCTTCCAGCCTCCTTCGACAGAGGACTGGGCGGGGCTAACTCAACCCACCCATCAATCAGAGGACTGGGCGGGGCTAACTCAACCCACCCATCAATCAGAGGACTGGGCGGGGCTAACTCAACCCACCCATCAATCAGAGGACTGGGCGGGGCTAACTCAACACACCCATCAATCAGAGGACTGGGCGGGGCTAACTCAACCCATCCATCAATCAGAGGACTGGGCGGGGCTAACTCAACCCATCCATCAATCAGAGGACTGGGCGGGGCTAACTGAACCCGCCCATCAATCAGAGGCCTGGGCGGGGCTAACTGAACCCATCCATCAATCAGAGGACTGGGCGGGGCTAACTGAACCCATCCATCAATCAGAGGACTGGGCGGGGCTAACTGAACCCGCCCATCAATCAGAGGACTGGGCGGGCCTAACTGAACCCGCCCATCAATCAGAGGCCTGGGCGGGGCTAACTGAACCCATCCATCAATCACAGGACTGGGCGAGGCTAACTCAACCCATCCATCAATCAGAGGACTGGGCGGGGCTAACTGAACCCATCCATCAATCAGAGGACTGGGCGGGGCTAACTGAACCCACCCATCAATCAGAGGACTGGGCGGGGCTAACTGAACCCATCCATCAATCAGAGGACTGGGCGGGGCTAACTGAACCCACCCATCAATCAGAGGACTGGGCGGGGCTAACTGAACCCACCCATCAATCAGAGGACTGGGCGGGGCTAACTCAACCCACCCATCAATCAGAGGAGTGGGCGGGGCTAACTGAACCCGCCCATCAATCAGAGGACTGGAACATTATTGATTATTTGTAAAATTAATCATTGCATTTATATTAACTATAAGGCTGTTTTTAAGGCTTTATTTTTTACTGTGATGGATGAATGTAATGGATTTACTATGTAATGGATTTACTATGTAATTGATGAGTTGTACAGGTATTATTGTTTTTCAATATTTGAACCATGAAAAAAAATCAGAGGACTGGGCGGGGCTAACTCAACCCACCCATCAATCAGAGGACTGGGCGGGGCTAACTGAACCCACCCATCAATCAGAGGACTGGGTGGGGATAACTGAACCCGCCCATCAATCAGAGGACTGGGCGGGGCTAACTGAACCCACCCATCAATCAGAGGACTGGGCGGGGCTAACTGAACCCGCCCATCAATCAGAGGACTGGGCGGGGCTAACTGAACCCGCCCATCAATCAGAGGACTGGGCGGGGCTAACTGAACCCACCCATCAATCAGAGGACTGGGCGGGGCTAACTGAACCCGCCCATCAATCAGAGGACTGGGCAGGGCTAATTGAACCCACCCATCAATCAGAGGACTGGGCAGGGCTAACTGAACCCATCCATTAATCAGGACATGGGTGGGAAGAACACTGGAGATCTGTCAATCAAGGGTGTGGCTAACTATAGACTCATCTGTCAATCAGGACATGGGCGGGACTAACTGGAGGAAGGTAGGAGCAGGAGTAGGCCATTCAGCCCCTGGAGCCTGCTCTGCCATTCAATAAGATCATGGCTGATCTTCTACCTCATCTCCACTTTCCTGCACTATCTCCATATCCCTTGATTCCCTTAATATTCAAAAATGTATCCATCTCTGTCTTGAATATATTCAACGACTGAACCTCCACAGCCCTCTGGGGTAGAGAATTCCAAAGATTCACCACACTGAGTGAAGAAATTTCTTCTCATTCAGTCCTAAATGACCAGCCCCTTATTCGGAGACTGTGACCCCTGGTTCTAGACTCTCCAGACAGGGGAAACATCCTCCCTGCATCTACCCTGTCAAGTCCTGTAAGAATTTTGGATGTTTCAATGCGATCACCTCTCATTCTTCTAAACTCTAGAGAATATAGGCCTAGTCTACTCAATCTCTCCTCATAGGACAATCCCCCCATCCCAGGAACCAGTCTGGTGAACCTTCGTTGCACTCCCTTTATGGCAACTATATCCTTCCTTAGGTAAGGAGACCAAAACTGTACACAATACTCCAGGTGTGGTCTCATATAATTGCCCTATATAATTGCAGTAAGACGTCTTTACTCTTATACTCAAACCCTCTTGTAATAAAGGCCAACATACCATTCGCTTTCCCAATTACTTGCCGTACTTGCATGTTAACTTTCAGTGATTCATGTACAAGGACACCCAGGTCCCTCTGAACACCAACATTTCCCAATCTCTCACCATTTAAAAAATACTCTGCTTTTCTATTTTTCCTACCAAAGTGGATAACTTCACATTTCTCCACATTATATTCCATTTGCCATGTTCTTGCCCACTCACTTAGCCTGTCTATATCCCCTTGAAGCCTCCTTGCATCCTCCTCACAACTTACATTCCCACCCAGCTTTGTATCATCAGCAAACTTGAATATATTACATTTGGTCCCCTCATCCAAATCATTGATGTAGATTGTGAATAGCTGAGGCCCAAGCAATGATCCTTGCGGTACTGCACTAGTTACAGCCTGCCAACCCGAAAATCACCCATTTATTCCTATACAATAGCAAAATACTGCGGATGCTGGAAATCCGAAATAACAACAGAAAACGCTGGAAAAACTCAGCAGGCCAGGCAGCATCCGTGGAGAGAGAAACAGAGTTAACGTTTCAGGTCGAAGATCTTTCATCAGAACTGGAAAAAAGCAGGAAATGGAACAGATTTTAAAGCAAGTTTAGGGACTGGGAAATGGGGGAGGGGATGAAAGAACAAAAGGGAAGGTCAGTGATAGGATGGAAGGCAGGAGAAATAAAGAGGCATTAAGAGATATTCAAGGCAAGAGGAGATGGTAATGGGACAGGTTAAGGAACAAAGGATGGCTCTAGATGAAGTGTGAATTGTGCTGGCAGAATGAAGGACAGCTGCCATGTGGGAGGGAAGAAAAAAAGGCACAAACAAAAAGTGTGGATAAAAAATATATATATATGTGATAGGGGCCGAGGTTATGATCTGAAATTGTTGAACTCTATTTGAGTCCAGAGGGCTGTAGAGTGCCGAATCGAAAGATGAGGTGCTGTTCCTCGAGCTTACGCTGAGCTTCCGTGGAACAATGCAAGAGGCCGAGGACGGTGAGGTCTGAGTGGGAATGGAGCGGTGAATTAAAGTGACAGGCCACCGGGAGCTCGGGGTCCCCCTTACGGACTGAACGGAGGTGTTCCGCAAAGCGGTCACCCAATCTGCGTTTGGTCTCCCCAATGTAGAGGAGACCACATCGTGAGCAGCGAATACAGTATACTAAATTGTAAGAAGTACAAGTAAATCGCTGTTTCACCTGGAAGGGGTGTTTGGGGCCCTGGACAGTGGGAAGGGGGGAGGTATAAGGGCATGTGTTGCATCTCCTGCACTTGCACGGGAAGGTGCCGGGCAAAGGGGAAGGGGTGCTGGGGGTGGTAGAGGAGTGGACTAGGGTGTCGCGGAGGGAGCGGTCCCTATGGAATGCTGAAAGGGGAGGTGAGGGGAAGATGCATTTGGTGGTGGGATCATGCTGGAGGTTATTCCGTTTATTCCTATTCCCTGTTTTCTGTCCGTTAACCAATCCTCAATCCATGCTAGTATATTACCCCCAATCCCATGAGCCCTGCTAGTTACAAAATCAAAAAACTCTAACAGATTTGTCAAACACAATTTCCCTTTCCTAAATCCGTGTTGACTCTGCCCAATCCTATTATTATTTTCCAAGTGCCCTGTTACCACGTCCTTAATAATAGGTTCCAGCATTTTCCCTACTACTGATGTCAGGCTAACTGGTCTGTAGTTCCCCGTTTTCTCTCTCCCTCCTTTCTTAAATAGTGGGGTTACATTTGCTACCTTCCAATCCATGGGAACCATTCTAGAATCTATGGAATTTTGGAAAACGACCACCAATGCATCCACTATTTCTATAGGCACCTCTTTCAAAACCCTAGGAAGTAGGCCATCAGGTTCAGGGGATTTATTGGCTTTCAGTCCCATTAATTTCTCCAGTACTATTTTTTTACAAATACTTATTTCTTTCAGTTCCTAATTCTTGCTAGAGCTTTGGTTCTCCACTATTTCCGGGAAGTTTTTTGCGTCTTCTTCCGTGAAGACAGACACAAAGTATTTGTTTTATTTTTCTGCCATTTCCTATTCCCCCTTATAATTTCTCCTGTCTCAGCCTGTAAGGGACCCACATTTACTTTCGCTAATCTTTTCCTTTTTACATACCTTTCAAAGCTTTTACAGTCTGGTTTTATGTCTCTCGCTAGTTTATTCTCATATTCTATTTTCCTTTTATCAATTTCTTGGTCCTCCTTTGCTGAATTCTAAAATCCTCCCAATCCTCAGGCTTACTACTCTTTTTGGCAATATTGTAAGCCTCTTCCTTTGATCTAATACTATCTTTAACTTCTCTTGTTAGCCATGGTTGGACCACTTTTCCTGTGGGGTTTTTGTGCCTTAAAGGAATGTATATTTGTTGTAAATTATGTATTAATTCTTTAAATGCTAGCCATTGCTTCTCTACCATCATACCTTTTAATGAAGTTTCCCAATCTACCTTAACCAACTCGCCCCTCACACCTAGTTTGCTTTGTTTAGATTTAAGACCCTAGTTTTGTATTTAACTAAATCACTTTCAAACTCAATACAAAATTCTATCATATTATGGTCACTCTTCCCTAAAGGCCCCTTTACTACAAGGTTATTAATTAACCCTTTCTCACACTACTTGTCCGACATTCAGTATTGGATGAGCAGAAATTTCCTACAACTAAATATTGGGAAGATTGAAGCCATTGACTTTGGTCCCCACCACAAACTCCATTCCCTGACCACCGACTCCATTCCTGGCCACTGTCTGAAGCTGAGCCAGATCGTTCGCAACCTTGGTGTTGTGTTTGACCCCGAGATGAGCTTCCGACCACATATCTGCTCCATCACCAAGACCGCCTACTTCCACCTCCGTAGCATCACCCGAGTCCAACCATGCCTCAGCTCATCCGCTGCTCAAACCCTCATCCATGCCTTTGTTACCTCTAGACTTGTCTATTCCAATGCTCTCCTAGCCGGCCTCCCATCTTCCACCCTACATAACCTTGTGCTCATCCAAAACTCAGCTGCTCATTCTTAACTCGCACCAAGCCCCATTCACCCATCACCCCTGTGCTTGCTGACCTACACTGCTGTGAGAATCCCCCTTTTTGGGACCTCTATTATTCCAAATAATTCGACGTTGACCCGTATTGGTAGCAGTGATTCAAACTTTATTGAGCATAAGCAAGGATCAATACAATTACTGTATCTTAAGCAGCAGTTTACAGTAAACTCTTGTTTAAACGGCACTTAATCATCCGGAATACTTTAATAACTGGCAAAATAGATAACCGGTAATCTTGCCGAATCCATCCAGCACTCGTTTTGTCGAGTCCGAGTCTCCCGCGGTGGCCGAGTTAGTCAGTGGTTTTTATTTTTGTTTGTGTTAAAAATTGTCTTGGTAGGTATACCTCTCTGTTATCCAGAATTTTTCATCAACCGGCACCATCCTGGTCCCATAGGTGCCGGATAAGAAAGAGTTTACTGTATAAGAAAAAAAGACTTGCATTTATATAGTGCCTTTCACAACCGCCGGATGTCCCAAAGCGCTTTACAACCAATGAAATACTTTTTTTTTATATAAGTGCAGTCACTGTTGTAATGTAGGTAAGGTATAATGAAGAGTTATACCACCCCGTTATATCTTGGATAAAAGAAAGAGTTGTCTGCATGCACCCTCTGGCTCGTGCCCCAGGGCCGTATCCACCTCTGAGTATCTCCCCGATTTACTGAACTCGACTCTAATCTTCTACCCTTAACCCCTACTGGCGTCCCCTTCTTATACCGTTACTTTCAATTCAAACCTATGGAGCTTCCCTGGACCTATCACTGGCTGACACTCAACCTTCCTTTCTTTTTCCATAGGGTCTCTCATGTCACCTGACCTTACCCAGTCCTTCCTTTTTTGTATTTTTCCACAGCAGTTAAACTATTTCAAGAACCTTGGTTCGGCACGTAGGACCCCTTCCCTATCTGTCTGGTTTCTATGTTGTTATCAGTCTAGTTCTTGCTACGGTTCAGCAGATCCCAACCCCACCTGTGTCTTGTTATTCTCAAACCGTTATAGCCTCATGATCCTTCAAGGTCTTGCTACACTACTTTTCAATGCTCTATTGTTTAGCTTTGTGTACTTTGCCTTGTAACCTAATTATGATTGTCTACATATCTTTATACATAAAGAAAGTAAGTGTGAATAAACAAATTAATAAGCAAAAAGACTAATCTTACACAGGCTCCCAGTCCGACAACGCCTCAATTAAAAAAAATCCTCATTCTTGTTTTCAAATCCCTCCATGGCCTCGCCGCCACCCCCCCTCCCCTCCCCCCCATCTCTGTAACCTCCACCAGCTCTACAAGCAATGTTCCCTGTAAGCTGTGCTTTGTTCTGCGCAGCCTATTTCTTTTAATGCGCAGTCCCTTTAAATTTCTGCGCCTGCGCGGTATTTACAATGTAAAAGCCGGTTAGCAGTATGCGTGGGTCCTGGCAGATGACTGCGCAGCCGCGCGCATGCGCAGCTTACCAGAAACATTGCCTGCAAGCCTTCAAGATCTCGGCGCTTCTCCAAGTCTGGCATCTTGCGCATCCCCGATTTTAATTGCTCCACCATTGGCGGCCGTGCTTTCAGCTGCCTTTGCCCCAAGCTCTGAATTCCCTCCCTAAACCTCGCCGCCTCGCTACCTCTCTCTCCTCCTTTAAGATGCTCCTAAACACCTACCTCTTTGACCAAGCTTTTGGCCATTTGTCTTGATATCTCCTTCTGTGGCTCAGTGTCAAAATTTTGTTTGATAACGCTCCTGTGAAGCGTCTTGGGACATTTTGCTATGTTACAGGCGCTATATAAATGCAAGTTGTTGTTGTTATAAGGGTTTCAGCAGCAGATGGGCTGAGGCAGGGGCCGAGTCGGGCGATGTTACGGAGGTGGAAGTAGGCGGTCTTGGTGATGGAGCAGATATATGGTTGGAAGCTCATCTCGGGGTCAGATAAGACACCAAGGCTGCTAACAGTCTGGCTCAGTTTCAGCCAGTCGCCAGGGAGAGGGATGGCGTGGGTGGCTAGGGAACAGAGATTGTGCCGGGGACCGAAGACAATGGCTCAGGTGTGGTGGGCAGAACTGAACATAGATCCCTGAAGGCAGCAGGACAGGTAGATAAGGTAGTTAAGAAGGCATATGGGATACTTGCCTTCATTAGCCGAGACATAGAATATAAGAGCAGGGAGGTTATGATGGAACTGTACAAAACGCTAGTTAGGCCACAGCTGGAATACTGTGTGCAGTTCTGGTCGCCACACTATAGGAAGGATGTGATTGCATTGGAGAGGGTGCAGAGGAGATTCACCAGGATGTTACCTTTGGCTGGAGCGTTTCAGCTATGAAGAGACTGGACAGGCTGGGGTTGTTTCCCTTAGAGCAGAGAAGGCTGAGGGGGGACCTGATTGAGGTGTACAAAATTATGAGGGGCATAGATAGGGTAGATAGAAAGGAACTTTTCCCCTTAGTAGAGGGGTCAATAACCAGGGGGTATAGTTTCAAGGTAAGGGGCAGGAGGTTTAGAGGGGATTTGAGGAAAAGCTTTTTCACCCAGAGGGTGGTTGGAATCTGGAACTCACTGCCTGAAAGGGTGGTAGAGGCAGGAACCCTCACAACATTCAAGAAGCATTTAGATGAGCACTTGAAACGCCATAGCATACAAGGCTACAGACCAAGTGCTTGAAAATGGGATTAGAATAGACAGGGCTTGATGGCTGGCACAGACACAATGGGCCGAAGGGCCTCTTTCTGTGCTGTATAACTCTATGACTCTCTGAACACAGGACTCCAGGTGTGGGCTGAGGGGGTCGTTCGGCCCGATTGCCTGCCTCCCTTCCGCGGCTATGTTCGCGCCTGGGTGGCCCTGGAGATGGAGCACGCGGTGTCCGCCGGCACGCTCGAGGCTTTCCGAGACCGGTGGGCGCCGCGGGGACTGGAGTGCATCGTCTCCCCGGACAATGTAATTTATTTAAAGTTCTATTGATATTGATTTAGTCGTTTTTTAATTATTTTTATTTTTTTTGTGTTAGCCACCGTGAGGCGGTTTAAATATTTTTATTCAAATACAATAATACCTGTACAACTCATCAATTACATAGTAAATCCATTACATAGTAAATCCATTACATTCATCCATCACAGTAAAAAATAAAGCCTTAAAAACAGCCTTATAGTTAATATAAATGCAATAATTAATTTTACAAATAATCAATAATGCTTACAGTACAAATACCCTTAAACAATACCACACAACTTTTTAGATTTAAAATAATAAATCTCAAAGTTAACTCCACATAAAACATAAACCATTTCAACACCACTGTGTACAAACACATAGCACCATCATAATCCAATTAAATGCTACAGATAACATTTACAGTCGTTTTCTGCTTTGCTGAAAAAGAGTCCAGGTGTGGGTTGTGAACCCACCTGTCAATCAGGGCCTGGGCGGGGCAACGAAGGCTGTCGGGATTGGCATGTCGCTGGGGGCAAAGTTCAGGGGCGCGGTCCGCTATTAGCCAATCAGAAGCGCTGGTGGGCGGGGCCAGTTTAATTGGCAGGTGCGGCGGCTGCGGGACTATGGCGGAGCTCGGGGCCGGCGCCCCCGGTTTGCTGAAAGAGGCGGCGCGCGTTTTCAGGGAGACTTACCCGGGCTGCGAGCCGAGCGTTGCCGTGGCGGCCCCGGGAAGAGTCAATCTCATCGGAGAGCACACGGACTATAACCAGGGATTTGTGCTGCCCGTGGTGAGACTGGGAGGGAGGGTGAGAGAGAGAGACTGGGAGGAAAGGGGTAGGGGCCCGGGGAGAAGGGAGGGGGTTCGGGGAGAAGGGAGGGGGTTGCGGTGTATGTAGGTGCAGTGGGAGGGAGGCGGCTAGAGAGCGTGTTTTACCAGTTTTTTGGCCAATATTTATCCCTCAACCAACACCTACATAGGCCATTCGGCCCAACCAGTCCATGCCAGTGTTAATGCTCCACTCCAGCCTCCTCCAGTCTTTCCTCATCTAACCCTATCAGCATAACCCTCTATTCCCTTCTCCCTCAGATGCTTATCCAGCTTCCCCTTAAATGCATCTATACTATTCGCTTCAACCACTTCCTGCGGTAGCGAGTTCCACATTCTCACCACTCTGGGTAAAGAAGTTTCTTCTGAATTCCCTATTGGATTTCTTGGTGACTATCTTATATTGATGGCCTCTAGTTGTGCTCTTCCCCACAAGTGGACAAAAATGAGAAGTCGCACAACACCAGGTTATAGTGTTGGACTATAACCTGGTGTTGTGCGACTTCTCATTTTTGTCCACCCCAGTCCAACGCCAGCATCTCCACATCATGACCACAAGTGGAGACATTCTCTCTCTGCACCTGCTCTATCAAAACCTTTCATAATTTTAAAGACCTCTAGTAGGTCACCCCTCAGCCTTTTTTCAAGAGAAAAGAGACCCGGCCTGTTCCTCCTTTCCTGATCTGTGTACCCTCGCATTTCTGGTATCATCCTTGTAAATCTCTGCACCCTCTCCAGTGCCTCTATATCCTTTTTATAATATGGTGACCAGAACTGTACGCAGTACTCTGGTCTAACCAAGTTTTGATACAGGTTTAGTATAACTTCCCTACTTTTTAATTCTATCCCTCCAGAAATAAACCCTAGTGCTTGTTTTTTTTTTATGACCTTGCTAACCTGTGTCGCAACTTTGTGATTTGTACAAAGATCCCTTTGTTCCTCTACCCCACCTAGACTCGCACCCTCCAAGTAATAAGTGACCTCCCTATTCTTCCTACCAAAATGTAATACCTCACATTCATCTCTGTTGAACTTCATTTGCCAATTATATGCCCATTCTACAAGTTTATTAATGTCCTTCTGTAATTTGTTGCAGTCCTCCTCAGTATTAACTATTTCCCCCCCACAATTTGGTGTCATCCACAAATTTAGAAATTGTGTTTTTGATTCCAAAGTCTAAATCGTTAATATAAATTGTGAACAACAGTGGTCCCAGCACTGATCCTTGTGGAACACCACTACTCACCTTCTGCCACTGAATAGCTACCCTTTTACCCCCTACTCTCTGCTTTCTGTCTTGAAGCCAGCCAGCAATCCATTCTGCTACTTGACTATCCCTGACTCCGCATTCTCTGACCTTGTTCATCAGTCGATTATGGAGTACCTTATCGAAGGCCTTTTGAAAATCTAGATAAATTTCAGCTACTGCGTTACCATTGTCTACTCTCTCTGTTACCGCTTCAAAAAATTTAATGAGGTTGGTCAAGCAAGACTTTCCCTTTTGAAATCCATGCTGACTATTCATTATTATATTTTTCGTTTCTAGATGTTCTTCTATTTTCTCCTTTAGTAGGGATTCTATTATTTTTCCTACCACTGATGTTAAGCTGACTGGTCGATAATTCCCTGGACATGTTCTATCTCCCTTAAATATCGGTATTACGTTAGCTATCTGCCAGTTTTCTGGCACTACATCTTTTTCTAACGAATTATTAAATATGTGTAGTAACGTCTTTGCTATCTCTTCCCTAGATTCTTTTAAAATGCGTGAATGCAATCCATCCGGACCAGGGGTTTTATCCTGAGTTTGATTAGTTTATTTAATATAACCCCTCTTTTTATTTTAAATGCACTTATCTCATTACGAATCTTATCATCCAATGTCATGTCCACCTGTTCTATCTCCCTGGTAAATACTGAAGCAAAATAATTATTTAATATTTCTGCCATCTCTC
The DNA here is from genome assembly GCA_030390025.1 of Squalus acanthias. Classification (NCBI taxonomy): domain Eukaryota; kingdom Metazoa; phylum Chordata; class Chondrichthyes; order Squaliformes; family Squalidae; genus Squalus; species Squalus acanthias. The sequence continues at coordinate 44,363,173 of CM059447.1, read as the reverse complement.
TATCGTTACCTGTGGTATTATCCTGTCTATCTCTTAATGGCCCTATTCCCATCCCAACCTTTTTTGATTGATGTGCCTATAAAATATTTTACTATTTTGTTTTATGTTCCTTGATCATTTAGTTTCATAGTTCCACTTGCCTTCCTAATTGTTTTTTTGACTTCTCTCCTAATCTCTTCGTATTCTCCCTTATCATGCACTCCCCTGCTGTCTATGTTCGTAATGTATGCCTCTTTCCTTACCCTCAATTGTTCCCTTATGGCTTTATTCATCCATGGAGTCTCATTAGTGTTTAGTTTGTTCTTTCCTTTTAGCGGAATATATTGTTCCTGCACTCTGTTGAACACCGTTTTAATTGTTTCCCATTGATGTTCTACATCGTTGTTTGCCAATATTGTTGCCCATTTTATTTTCCCAAGTTCTATTCTCATCCCTCAACATCAGCTTTTCTCCAATCTATTACCCTGGTTTTCGTCATACTTTTGTCCCTCTCAATTATCATCTTAAAGCGTATTATATTAGTCACTATTGCCTAGATGTTTCCCTACTTTTACTTATCTGCTCTGGTTCATTCCCCATTACTAGATCCAATAGCGAATCCTCCCTTGTTGGGCTTTTTACATCTTGGTTTAGAAAGGAGTCCTGTACACATTATAGGAACTCCATTCCCTTATCCCCTTTACCTACCTCTTCTGTCTAATTAATATCGGTAGTTGAAATCCCCCATGATTATTCTATTTTTTTTACTCATTTCCCTAATTTGTCTGCATATTTCATCCTCCACCTCCCTTCCACTATTAGGTGGTCTGTAGACTACATCTATTAGTGTGATTGATCCTTTATTATCTTTTATCTCTATCCATATGGATTCTATTTTTGTCTTGCTGATAGCGGTGTCACTTTTTTCTACTACCATTGTTATCCCTAATAAGTAAAGCTACTCCACCTCCCCTTTTTCCCCCTCTCCTATCTTTTCTAAGTATGTTATACCCTGCAATGTTTAATTCCCAGTCCTGATTTTTCTGTAGCCATGTCTCAGTAATCCCTACTATGTCTGGTTCCTCGCAACGCATGATTACCTCCAGCTCCCCTGTTTTATTACAGACACTGTGTGCATTGCTGTACAGACAGTTTAACTCATTTTTAATAGGATTTCCTCTCACTTTATGTTTAACCATCTTTTTAGACTTATGTTCTATAACTCTATTTATTCCCTTGCCATGAATGTCCTCCCTTTATTCTTTCCTATGTACTCTTTTCCTGTTTTGTTTATATTTAGGCTGGTTTCATTTCTTGTAGATCCCTCCCCCCCCATCTTACTAGTTTAAAGCCTTTGCCATCTCCCTATTTACCCTTTCCGCCCGGACACGGGTCCCATCCCGGTTCAGGTGGAGCCTGTCCCATCAGTACAGCTCATTCCTGTCCCAGAACTGGTGCCAGTGTCCCATGAAAAGGAACCCCTCTTTCCCACACCAGCCCTTTAGCCACGTGTTAATTCTCCTGATCTGGCTGCTTCTATGCCACTTTGCACGTGGCTTGGGCAATAATCCAGAGATTATTACCCTCGAGGTCCTGCTTTTAATTTAGATCCTAACTCCTGAAACTCTTTCAGCAGGACCTCCTCCCTGTTCCTACCTATGTCGTTTGTTCCAACATGGACCACGACAACTGGATTTACCCCCTCTCTTTCCAAGTTCCTCTCCAGCCGCCGTGAGATATCCCTTACCCTGGCACCCGGGTAGGCAACACAACCTTCGGGATTCTCATTCTTGGCTGCAGAGGACGCTATCTATCCCCCTAATTATAGAGTCCCCCATCACTACCACATTTCTAATATGCCTTCTGAGCCACGGTACCTTGGTCTGCATTGTGGCTGTCCTCCCTGCAGTCTTTCTCCTTGTCCTCACAGGTAGCGAGTACTTCGTACCTGTTGGACAGGACCAGTGTCTGCGGGACCTCCTTCTCAACCTCTCCTAAATCCCCGCTACCCGGCTCCCTAGCAGTCACACCCTCCCCTTCCTGAACCTGTGCTTTCCTCTGGGGTGTGACTGCATTCTGGATAAAACTCTCCAGAAATTCCTCCCCCTCTCTTGAGTCGGAGTGTCTCCAACTCGCACTCCAGCGCAATGACTCTGAGCCGGAGAGATTCGAGATGGAGACATCTCCTGCAGACGTAGTCGCTCGGGACAGTCTCGCTGACCACAAACTCCTACATACTACAGTCCAGACACACAACCTGCCCTGCCATATCTTAGTCTAGCCTTATTTAATTTACTTAATTAGTTAAAGTTTTTATTCAACGATTATTTAGTTATATTAATTAGTTTCACTAGTTAAGCTATAAATTTAATACAGTACTTTGTAGTTTCCCGCACCTAGTTTAAACCACTGTCCTAAGTTAGAGAGAAAAGAGAGGAAAAAAACCTTAATACTCACCAACCAATCACCTACCTGCTGTACTGTGACATCACTCTTTTTTTGGAAATCGTCAAAGGTTCCGCTGCCGCTGATACCACCTCCAATCAGGTCTGCGCTGCCTGGTCTCCCGCTGTTTTAAGTACCGCTGCCGCTGATACCACCTCCAATCAGGTCTGCGCTGCCTGGTCTCCCGCTGTTTTAAGTACCGCTGCCGCTGATATCACCTCCCATTATGTCTGCGCTGCCTGGTCTCCCGCTGTTTTAAGTACCGCCGCTACTGATACCGCCTCCAATTAGGTCCTAAAACAGATAACCTGGTCATTTAGCTAATTGCTGTTTGTGGGAACTTGCGGAGCTGGAATTGGCTGCCACATTTCCTACATTACAACAGTGACTGTACTTCATTGGCTGTGAAGGCACTGTACAAATGCAAGATATTGCTTGGACAAAAATGCTTGCAGGTGCTGAACGAGGGACATGTTGTGGAGGGTTGGTTACTAAGCAGAGGCCAGAACACCCGGAAGAGAAGCTGAATGGAAAAGATGAGCGAGATTCGTCAGGCTTTGTTTTTCAGTTGTCCAATTTCGGTAACTGTTGATGGTGGACTGCTAACGACCTGTTTATCCCTCAGGCTCTTCCAATGGTTACAGTGGTGGTCGGGTGTCCGAGCGCAGATGGGATCATCTCGTTACTTACCACGGCGCAGGAAGCCGACGAACCAAAGCAGCTGGAGTTGCCTGTGCCATCGGAAGCAAACCCTCTGAGTCCTGGGTTACCTCACTGGGCCAACTATGTGAAGGGAGTTATTCAACATTACAGGGGTAAGACCACGCATAGTATCAGTAGATAGCTGACATATTGAGTCTTTTCAGTTCTGGGGGCGTCCAAAATTAGGAGCCATCAATGTAAGATAGTCACTAATAAATCCAGTCGGGAATTCAGGAGAAACTTCTTTACCCAGAGAGTGGTGAGAATGTGGAACTCGCTACCACAGGGAGTGGTTGAGGCGAATAGCATAGATTCATTTAAGGGGAAGCTGGATACACGCATGAGGGAGAAAGGAATAGAAGGATATGCTGATAGGGATGGATGAAGAAGGGTGGGAGGAGGCTGGTGTGGAGCATTAGCACTAGCATGGACCAGTTGGGTTGAATGGCCTGTTTCTGTGCTGTTAATTCTACGGTCTGACTCTCACCTCCGAAAAGTTGCAGTTAACACTAAAATGTCCTTTTTATGTAATGTTATACGTATATTTTACCTTCACCCTTGGCACAGCTATTGTGTGTTCGGATATGCTCGTGTTGTTACTCCATGCCCCTTGCCAGAGCTGCATTTTAAGTCGGTAGAAAGAATTAACTTGGTTTTATATAGCACCGTATCAAGTCTTTTCAAGCTTCATGTGCCATGCGTTACTTTGTGGACCAACTTGCCAGCCAATTTACATTTGGTAAGATCCCACTAAAAGCAGTGAGATCAATGACCAGTTGATCTGTTTTTCGTGGTGTTGGTTGAGGGATAACTGTTGGCCTTAAAAGTGCCCAAAGGGCATGAGTAAATAATAACTGACACAGTTCACTAGTTACAGGCTCAAAGGTAAATGTGTCACAACTTGGCATCTGCTGGGCTCTACTTAATACAAAACAAGGTATAACTCCGTCCAAGATTACAGAGGCAGCTGAATGGATCCTTGTTTTCAAATCCCTCCATGGCCTCGCCCCTCCCTATCTCTGAAACCTCCTCCAGCCCTACAACCCTCCGAGATGTCTGCTCTCCTCCAATTCTGGCCTCTTGTGGATCCCTGATTTTAATCGCTCCACCGTTGGTGGCCGTGCCTTCAGCTGCCTAGGCCCTAAGCTCTGGAATTCCCTCCCTAAACCTCTCTGTCTCTCTACCTCTCTTTCCTCCTTTAAGACACTCCTTAAAACCTACCTCTTTGACCAAGCTTTTGGCCACCTGCCCTAATATCTCCTTATGTGGCTCAGTGTCAAATTTTGTTTGCTTGGGCTCCTGTGAAGTGAGGAACCAAGGGGCTAATGAGAGTGAGGAACTTAAATTAATTAAGATCAGTAGAGGAAAAAGTACTTGAGAAACTAATGGGACTAAAAACTGACAAATCCCCTGGACCTGATGGCCTACATCCTAGGGTTCTAAAAGAGGCGGCTGCAGAGATAGTGGATGCATTGGTTGTGATCTTCCAAAATTCCATAGATTCTAGAACGGTCCCAGCGGATTGGAAGGTAGCAAATGTAACCTCGCTATTCAAGAAAGGAGGGAGAGAGAAAACAGGGAACTACAGGCCAGTTAGGCTGACATCAGTCGTCGGGGAAAATGCTGGAATCCATTATTAAGGAGGTGGTATCAGGGCACTTAGAAAATCATAACATGATTAGGCAGAGTCAACATGGTTTTATGAAAGGGAAATAGTGTTTCATAATTTTGAGGATGTATCTAGCAGGGTAGATAAAGGGGAACCAGTAGATGATGTATATTTGGATTTCAAAAAGGCTTTCAATAAGGTGCCACATAAAAGGTTGTTACGCAGATAAGGGCTCATGGGGTTGGGGGTAATATATTAGGATAGAGGATTGGTTAATGGACAGAAAACAGAGAGTAGGGATAAACGGGCCATTTTCAGGTTGGCAGGCTGTAACTAGAGGGGTACCACTGAAGGGATATTTACTAGTCCTAGCCCCTTTAGGGCTACCCCAGATCAGGCGTATTTCTCAGACGTTCACTTTCAACTGAAGTTTGAGGTAGCCGAATCCTAAAGACGCTTAATTGGGTCTAAAGGTCCGGACTATCTCTCCCTGAAGGAAAGGAACAACCCGAGAATGTTGCCGTCCTCCAGATGACCTCTGCAGTTCTTACTGCTACATCAGCCAGAACCTTGTCTCATCTCCAGGTGTTCTAGGGTCACCATATAGAACGGTGTGAAAGGCAGGTGTTCCTTATTTTGTCATCTTTACGAGGGCAGATGTTCCTTATCTTATGTGCCATCTTTACGAAGTTTAAATTAGAACACCTTATCCAGGGTGAATCATTGTTTTTGTTCCCAAAGGTCAGCCAGTCGGAGCCATGCTCCTTCTGTTTCAATAAGGTTATTTATTCAGGGTCAACAACTATCTTATCTCAATAGCCAGAGTTCTTTCATAGCTATTTCATAGTTAGGTTTCTAAATTTCCAAACCCAGTTTGTCATGTTTTAATAAGGTCAGAATTCTTTCATAAGATAGTGTATTTTTCTGAATAGGTTATATGGCTTATTCCTTCACACCGCAAGGATCAGTGCTTGGGCCTCAGCTATTTACAATCTATATTAATGACTTAGATGAAGGGACCGAGTGTAATGTATCCAAGTTTGCTGACGATACAAAGCAAGGTGGGACAGTAAGCTGTGAGGAGGACACCGAACCTGCAAAGGGATATAGACAGGTTAAGTGAATGGGCAATAAGGTGGCAGATGGAGTATATTGTGGGGAAATGTGAGGTTATTCACTTTGCTAGGAAGAATAGAAAAACAGAATATTTTTTATGAGAAACTATTAAATGTTGGTGTTCAGAGAGATTTAGGTGTCCTCGTACAAGAAACACAGAAAGTTAGCATGCAGGTACAGCAAGCAATTCGGAAGGCAAATGGCATGTTGGTCTTTATTGCGAGGGGTTGGAGTATAAGAGTAAGGAAGTCTTGCTACAATTGTACAGGGCCTTGGTGAGACCACACCTGGAGTACTGTGCACAGTTTTGGTCTCCTTATCTGAGGAAGGATATACTTGCCTTGGAGGGTGTGCAGCGAAGGTTCACTAGATTGATTCCTGGGATGAGAGGGTTGTCCTATGAGGAGAGATTGAGTAGATTGGGCCTATACTCTCTGGAGTTTAGAAGAATGAGAGGTGATCTCATTGAAACATACAAGATTCTGAGGGGGATTGACAGGGTAGATGCTGAGAGGTTGTTTCCCCTGGCTGGAGAGTCTAGAACTCGGGGGCATAGTCTCAGGATAAGGGGTCGGCCATTTAAGACCGAGATGAGGAGGAATTTCTTCACTCGGAGGGCTGTGAATCTTTGGAATTCTCTACCCCAAAGGGTTGTGGATGCTGAACCGTTGAGTATATTCAAGGCTGAGATCGATAGATTTTTGGACTCTCGGGGAATCAAGGGATATGGGGATCGGGCGGGAAAGTGGAGTTGAGGTTGAAGATCAGCCATGATCTTATTGAATGGCGGAGCAGGCTCGAGGGGCCGTATGGCCGACTCCTGCTCCTAATTCTTATGGGATGTTTTACAACGTTAACGTTTTACAGGGCCAATAGGAAGGCTGCCTGTATTTTGCTTTGCTTTCATTGGCCACTCTCAGGATGCTTGGTATTATTGGAAGTGGGAACACTGTTACATTGATCATGTGCTGTTAATGGTGAGAGCAGACAGACCTGCAGCTCACAGCATGTTATCACTATGAAAGCGTTGGCAGAGCAGTTTGTCTCTAGATATAGGCTGCACCTGGGGCATGGGAGAGGAACCCCCCCCCCACCCCGGATCCGAAATGTTCCAAATCTGTCTACCACTTGTTGCTCATTTCATGGTTTAAAATTGCTGGTTAGTAGATAATTTCTCCCCCTCACCATGGTTTTATGAATGGGAGTGCTGCCAAGTAGAATATAATTAGCTTTTAAGATACACCACTTCTTGGTGTCCAGTAGGTTTTATTTAACTGTACAGTGTAGTTTTTTTTTTCTTGAGGATTTTTGCTTGCCGTCTCACCCATACGGATTTTTGCTCTGTGTTGTATCCCTGTAGCGGGCCCACTCCCTGGGTTCAAGGCAGTGATGGCAAGTAACGTCCCATTAGGAGGAGGGCTGTCCAGTTCGGCTTCTTTAGAAGTGGCCATGTACACCTTCCTACAGCAGATCTGTCCAGGTGAGTGAAGCGAGCTGCTTTGTTGATGTAAAATGATTGGGTCTCCACTGTACCTCATTGCCTCTTCCACTCCCAAAAAGCTCCAGTGATGAAGGGCTCCCTGGACCACTGGGTCACTTTCCAGCGCAGTTGTTTAGTTTGAGTAATGGAGTTACTCGAATGGCCGTGCGCAGTCATTGCTCAGTGACCTTTCCCTGCTCTTTGGCTGGATGAGCAGACGTGACTAATCTATCTGTTCCCAGCAATCACAGAGCAGGACTGACCGTCTCTACAAAGTCTTAGCCTGGATCGTCCTATTGCCCTGCTGGGTAATGGTCATGGACTTTCAAAGGTCATGGGGGTAGTGGTTGTGGTACTGGACTGGCAAATCAGAGGTCATGAGTTCAAATCCCACCAGGGCGAGTTGTTGAATTGAATTCAATAAATCGGGGAAGCTGTGGGTTGGCACCAGAAAAAAAATGACCATAAAATCTGTTGTTAAAAACCCAACTGGTTCACTAATGTCCTTCAGGGAAGGGACCTGCCACCCGTACCTGCTGTACATGACTCCAGTCCCACGCTGGACACTTAGCGCAAAATCTAGGCTGACACTCCAGTGCAGTACTGAGAGTGCGCTGCACTGTCAGAGGTGCCGTCTTTCAGATGAGACGTTATACACGAAGGCCCCGTCTGCCCTCTCGGGTGCCCTTCGTTGTTCAGGGCAACTAGGGATGGGCAATAAATAAGGCCTTGCCGACGTCACCCACATCCAAGAAAAATACAGAATCTGTTGCTTGTTGGCCTCATTCAAGGGCACTGCTCTAAACTCGGGCTGGACTTTGGAAGACAGGTGTGGTAAGTGTGGCACAGACCTTGGGATGGGAGAGAGAGAGTGGCGTGGATTGCGCAGTGATGTACATTCTGGGAATGGGGAGCATGTGTGCACGCCACAGAGGAAGCGCGCATCTTGGTGATGGGGGGCCACCGTGCATATTCTGCACCGCCTCTGATCCCTGACTACGTTTTAAATTTCTGACCATCAGACGATGGGGATTTAATGGAGAAGGCTCTGACCTGCCAGAAAGCTGAACACACGTTTGCCTCCATGCCGTGCGGAATCATGGACCAGTTCATCTCGGTGATGGGGAAAACGGATCACGCCTTGCTTATTGACTGCAGGTGAGCGGGGGAAGGAATGTGTCTCCACTGAGGGGCAGTCTGTGCTCTGACTCTAATCTGTGTGGCTTTGGTGTCAGCTGTGGCTCAGTGGGCAGCACCCTCTCCTTTGAGTCAGAAGGTTGTGGGTTCAAGTTCCACTCTAGAGACTTGAGCACAAAATCTAGGCTGACGCTCCAGTGCCGTGCTGAGGGAGTGCTGCACTGTCGGAGTTGCCGTCTTTCAGATGAGACGTTAATCCAAGCCTGCCCCCTCAGATGGACGTAAAAGATCCCATGGCACTATTTCGAAGACGAGCAGGGGGAGTTATCCCCGGTGTCCTGGGGCCAATATTTATCCCTCAACCTATATCACTAAAGCAGATTATCTGGTCATTATCACATTGCTGTTTGTGGGAGCTTGCTGTGCGCAAATTGGCTGCTGCATTTCCTACACTACAGCAGTGACTATACTTCAAAAGTACTTCATTGACTGTAAAGCGCTTTGGGACACCCTGAGGTCATGAAAGGCCATTTTACAGGGGAGGTTAAAAGAGACAGCAAGTCCGAGTGTTCTGCTGGCCAGAAACTGCAGAGTTCTGAGTCACCCTCTTTGCTCCTGAGTTTGCTGATTCGTGCTATGGTGCAATTCTCCGGTATCTCGCCCTTGCTTCGCGTGCGAGTGTCGACAAGAGTGTTGCACAGTGAGAGACAACACAGTACGAGCCCAATCCTGCGCTCACCCGACTTCCACACGTGCACGCACTCCGGAAAAGGTGATTGGATCGGGATTAGACTGTCTCTACTCTGCTCCCAAATCATGGATTTGTTTTCATTAGAGCAAAGGAGGTTGAGGGGTGATTTGATAGAGGTGTACAAGATCATGACGGGTTTGGATAGGCTAGACGGGGAAAGGCTGTTCCCACTAGTTGATGGCACAAGGACTAGGGGACACAGATTTAAGGTTTTGGGCAAGAGATACAGGGGGGACGTGAGGAAAAACTTTTTTTACGCAGCGAGTGGTGAGGACCTGGAATTCGTTGCCGACGGAAGTGGTGGAAGCGGAGACACTCAATGTTTTCAAGGGGAGACTGGATAGGCACTTAAGGGAAATAAACTTGCAGGGCTACGGGGACAGAGCGGGGGAATGGGACTGACTAGATCGCTCTACAGAGAGCCGACACGGACTCGATGGGCTGAATGGCCTCCTTCTGTGCCATTATGCCTCTATGAGCCTCAGCCCCCACCTCACGAGACCAGCTTGACTTTCTGTTTCCCACACCAGCCATCCCATGACTTCGGAGTGCGATTGCCAATTAGTTTTATTCTGCGAGCCCATGCCCACGAGGAACTGGACCGAGGCTGCCCAACTCATTTCCTGTAGGTCCTTTACAACCAGGAGAGGGAAGAAACATCCACCTCAAAGATTTGGTTTAGATTTGAATCTAGGTGCCAAAGGTGAAAGGATAGTATCTAACTCACTGCATGCCGCTCATCCACTCATATTTACACATTTTATATCCTCTCCAGTTGTTTTGATACCTAAATTCACCAGGGGCAACAGCTGGTTCAGTAGTGAAGTGAAGGCTACATGGAGTCTACAGCTCAGGAACAGGCCATTCGGCCCGTCTGGTCCATGTCGGTGTTTCTGCTCCACACGAGCCTCCTCCCACCCCTCCTCACGTAACCCGATCAGCAAACCCTTCGATTCCTTTCTCCCTCCTGCTTATCCAGCTCAGTAGGTCTCAAACTGTTTTGGTTGAAGGACCCTTTTTCAACTGGGTTACTAATCACGGACCCCCCCATCTAAATTATAACACTATATAATATCCATAATATGAAAGTGCTGCATGTAAGGAGTGTTTTAATAATGAAAACAGGTATTTTACTGACGATATCATTGAGATGGGTGTGCCTGCTTCTCACACCAATTCTGGGTACTCCGCAGCAACAGATGGCCACTGAGTGCTGGACAGTGTTTAAAGCCGTCAGCAGGCTGGCCAAGGTGAGTGAGGGTACGAGCGCCCGTGCACAAGCTGGGATGCTGCTGGAAGCACGGCTCGCCGCCACACCGTCCCACTGACACGTTCTGTAACGGCCGCACTCTGGGATTGTGCGTGTTGGCGTGAACGCGCTCAGGCACCTGTTTGAAGGGCCCCGCAGGCGCTCTGATCAGGTGTCGGGAGGGCGGCACTGGGTCGCGGCGCCAGGGAGAGGAATCGGCTCGACCGGCAGGGAACGCTCGTTGCAAAGTGAGTGAGAGCTGTGGGCCTCCTGTGGGGAGGCGGGCCCAGCCGTTGAGAATAATTCGCAAGAACTGAATCGGTGTCGGTTTTATAAAGAAGAGCAAGCTTGAAATGAGCTCCGGTCGCGGCCCCCCTGGAAAGTCTCTGCGGACCCCAGTTTGAGAAACACTGATCCAGCTTCCCCAAGATAATTGTTGTAATGTAGAAAACGCAGCAGCCAACTTGCTCCCATAAACAGCAATGAGACAAATAACCACATCATGCATTTTCTTTTAAGTGATGTTGGTTAAAGGGATAAATATTGACCAGGACACCGGGGATAAGTCTCCTGCTCTTCAAATAGTGCCCTGGGATCTTTTAAATCCACCTGAGAGGGCAGACGGGGTCTCTGTTTAACGTCTCATTGTGGCTGTAGTAAAGGTGCTATAAGTGGTCTCGGAGAACAGGAGGGAAATTTCACTTGCCCGCGATCCAAGCAATTAGGATCAAAGTAATTTTCAAGCCATGCAGGTAATTAAACTAGTAAATGAGGGATTATCCAATAGATACAGATTCAGGGATTTCAATAAGGCATTTATAAAATCTCATTGAAACATATAA
>CM059447.1:44183207-44351663 GCA_030390025.1 Squalus acanthias | reverse complement strand
TTGATGTGGTACCTTCCTGGCTGACCTGATTAACTTTATCACACCTCGGCAGATAGTCAGGATGATTTAATTTAGTGGTCTGCAATTGTAAGGTACACATGCTTTGTTCTCTATCTATATATGCTTTGGCGATTCTGTATCTATTTACTTCACCTGAGGAAGGGGCAATCGATAGCTCCGAAAGCTTGTGATTTCAAATAAAACTGTTGGACTATAACCTGGTGTTGTGCGACCTCTCAATTTCATCAAACACTCCCAGGGCAGGTACAGCATGGGTTAGATACAGAGTAAAGCTCCCTCTACACTGTCCCATCAAACACTCCCAGGGCAGGTACAGCACGGGATAGATACAAAGTAAATCTCCCTCTACACTGTTGCATCAAACACTCCCAGGGCAGGTACAGCACGGGTTAGATACAGAGTAAAGCTCCCTTTACAATGTCCCATCAAACACTTCAAAGGTAGGTACAGCACGGATTCGATACAAAGTAAATCTCCCTCTACAATGACCCATCAAACACTCCCAGGGCAGGTACAGCATGTGTTAGATACAGAGTAAGCACCCTCTACACTGTCCCATCAAACACTCCCAGGGCAGCTGCAGCACGGGTTAGAAACAGAGTAAAGCTCCCTCTACACTCCCAGGGCAGGTACAGCATGTGTTTGATACAAAGTAATGCTCCCTCTACACTGTCCCATCAAACACTCCCAGGGCAGCTACAGCACGGGTTAGAAACAGAGTAAACCTCCCTCTACACTCCCAGGGCAGCTACAGCACGGGTTTGATACAGAGTAAAGCTCCCTCTACACTGTCCCATCAAACACTCCCAGGACAGGTACAGCACGGGTTAGAAACAGAGTAAAGCTCCCTCTACACTCCCAGGGTAGGTACAGCACGGGTTTGATACAGAGTAAAGCTCCCTCTATACTGTCCCATCAAACACTCCCAGGGCAGGTACAGCACGGGTTAGATACAGAGTAAAGCTCCCTCTACACTGTCCCCATCGAACACTCCCAGGGCAGGTACAGCACGGGTTAGAAACAGAGTAAAGCTCCCTCTACACTCCCAGGGCAGTTACAGCACGGGTTTGATACAGAGTAAAGCTCCCTCTACACTGTCCCATCAAACACTCCCAGGACAGGTACAGCACGGGTTAGAAACAGAGTAAAGCTCCCTCTACACTCCCAGGGTAGGTACAGCACGGGTTAGAAACAGAGTAAAGCTCCCTCTACACTCCCAGGGCAGCTACAGCACAGGTTTGATACAGAGTAAAGCTCCCTCTACACTGTCCCATCAAACACTCCCAGGGCAGGTACAGCACGGGATAGATACAAAGTAAATCTCCCTCTACACTGTTGCATCAAACACTCCCAGGGCAGGTACAGCACGGGTTAGATACAGAGTAAAGCTCCCTTTACAATGTCCCATCAAACACTTCAACAGACATTCCCAGTAAAAAAGTAAAAATGTTCCCAGTAAAAAAGTAAAAATTTTAAAGCTTTTGGTTTTACATACAGACGGCAGCTTTTGACACGTTAGAACCCCTGCGACTACACCTCATTGTCTCAGTTGTATCTTACTATGTCTTTGATGTGGTACCTTCCTGGCTGACCTGATTAACTTTATCACACCTCGGCAGATAGTCAGGATGATTTAATTTAGTGGTCTGCAATTGTAAGGTACACATGCTTTGTTCTCTATCTATATATGCTTTGGCGATTCTGTATCTATTTACTTCACCTGAGGAAGGGGCAATCGATAGCTCCGAAAGCTTGTGATTTCAAATAAAACTGTTGGACTATAACCTGGTGTTGTGCGACCTCTCAATTTCATCAAACACTCCCAGGGCAGGTACAGCATGGGTTAGATACAGAGTAAAGCTCCCTCTACACTGTCCCATCAAACACTCCCAGGGCAGGTACAGCACGGGATAGATACAAAGTAAATCTCCCTCTACACTGTTGCATCAAACACTCCCAGGGCAGGTACAGCACGGGTTAGATACAGAGTAAAGCTCCCTTTACAATGTCCCATCAAACACTTCAAAGGTAGGTACAGCACGGATTCGATACAAAGTAAATCTCCCTCTACAATGACCCATCAAACACTCCCAGGGCAGGTACAGCATGTGTTAGATACAGAGTAAAGCACCCTCTACACTGTCCCATCAAACACTCCCAGGGCAGCTGCAGCACGGGTTAGAAACAGAGTAAAGCTCCCTCTACACTCCCAGGGCAGGTACAGCATGTGTTTGATACAAAGTAATGCTCCCTCTACACTGTCCCATCAAACACTCCCAGGGCAGCTACAGCACGGGTTAGAAACAGAGTAAACCTCCCTCTACACTCCCAGGGCAGCTACAGCACGGGTTTGATACAGAGTAAAGCTCCCTCTACACTGTCCCATCAAACACTCCCAGGACAGGTACAGCACGGGTTAGAAACAGAGTAAAGCTCCCTCTACACTCCCAGGGTAGGTACAGCACGGGTTTGATACAGAGTAAAGCTCCCTCTATACTGTCCCATCAAACACTCCCAGGGCAGGTACAGCACGGGTTAGATACAGAGTAAAGCTCCCTCTACACTGTCCCCATCGAACACTCCCAGGGCAGGTACAGCACGGGTTAGAAACAGAGTAAAGCTCCCTCTACACTCCCAGGGCAGTTACAGCACGGGTTTGATACAGAGTAAAGCTCCCTCTACACTGTCCCATCAAACACTCCCAGGACAGGTACAGCACGGGTTAGAAACAGAGTAAAGCTCCCTCTACACTCCCAGGGTAGGTACAGCACGGGTTAGAAACAGAGTAAAGCTCCCTCTACACTCCCAGGGCAGCTACAGCACAGGTTTGATACAGAGTAAAGCTCCCTCTACACTGTCCCATCAAACACTCCCAGGGCAGGTACAGCACGGGTTAGATACAGAGTAAAGCTCCCACTACACTGTCCCATCAAACACTCCCAGGGCAGGTACAGCACGGGTTAGATACAGAGTAAAGCTCCCTCTACACTGTCCCATCAAACACTCCCAGGGCAGGTACAGCACGGGTTAGATACAGAGTAAAGCTCCCACTACACTGTCCCATCAAACACTCCCAGGGCAGGTACAGCACGGGTTAGATAACCAGGTATTGGGACAAGGGTTAGATACTGGCCTCAAACCTCTGTCACCTGGATTCAAATCTGATAAGACTGTTGTTCTGTAGATCACTACTGGCTGTTCAGGGAGGTGGGAGAAAAAACAATTCACGCAAACATTTTTGGGCCATGTGTCTATGTTGGGAGCTGTTGGGTTAAAGAAAGAACTTACATTATACAGCACCTTTCACGACCTCAGGAAGTCCCAAAGCGCTTTACAGCCAATGAAGTAAGTTTGAAGTGTTATCACTGTTGTAATGTAATGTAATGGAAACACGGCAGCCAATTTCACACAGCAAAGTCCCACAAACAGCAAGGAGATAATGCCCAGATATTCTGTTTTACTGATGTTGATTGAAGGATAAATATTGGCCAGGATACTGGGAAGAACTCTCCTGCTCTTCTTCGAATAGTGCCATGGGATCTTTTAGGGACACAGGAACAGGAGTAGGCCATTCCTCCCTTCTAGCCAATCATTTAGCTCAAGGCTGACCTGTATCTTAACTCCATCTACCTGCCTTGGTTCTGTAACCCTTAACAAAAATCTATCAATCTCAGTTTTGAAATTTTCAATTGACCCCTGGCATCCACAGCCTTTTGGGGGAGAGAGTTCCAGATTTCCACTACCTTTTGTGTGAAGAAGTGCTTCCTGACATCACCCTTGAATGGCCTGGCTCTAATTTTAAGGTTATGGCCCCTTGTTCTGAACTCCCCCTACCAGAGGAAATAGTTTCTCTCTATCTATCCTATCAAATCCTTTAATCATCTTAAACACCTCAATTAGATCACCTTTTACTCTTCTACATTCGAGGCATTGGGTCTGCACAGATTGAGGACTCTTGCTGTGTAGCATATTACTGAGATAGTCTATGATTTCAATTAAGTAATAATGCATATAATGACAATGCAGTATCCAAATGGATAAGTGTGCTTATTTACTCATAATGAACCATCTGCTGTCTCAGCAGAATAAGGACAAACTAGCTGCCCTCTAGCCAAACCAGAACAGCACCACTCACCAGAACGCAAACGTCTACACCTCCGCTTTAAGCAACCCCCTGCATAGATATACACACTGCGGGAGAAGTGACTACCTCATGATGTTGGGGAGGAGGCACAGAGTGAGTCACTGATGTTGGTGAGGAAGGGATTCCAGTGGTGGAGGAGGCAGCTGGCACAAACCAGATGGCCAACAAGCTGTGTGCCCCTCCTACGCTGTAACAGTGCAGTAACAAGAAAAACGCTGGCTTTTTACTTCGTTTTTGATCATGTTGGTTGATCCATTTATGAAGGCACAAGCACCACAGGCCAACACGAATCAAATATCTGTCTGTAATTACCACAAACCTCTCACCACTCTTTACTCATGGCTACTTTTGGGTTAATATTAGTGAAGAGAAATTTATAGGCCATATTATAAACGTTTCCCTTGGATGGGATGCCATAGAGTTATATAACTCTGATATTGTGAGTATGGGCGAGTTTATTCACGCAAAGTGTATCTGTGTGCTTTAATCCTGGAGTTCCATGCTGCATTGGTTGGGATTCCTAGAGCTGCATGGCTGCATTGGTTGGGTTTCTTGGAGCTGCATGGCTGTACTGCTGCTGTAGACGTGTTATATAACTGTGATAACTACTGTACTAATATTGAAAAAAGTATTTATGTAGTACCTTATTACACCTCTGAAATATGTCACCAAGCACTTCACAAAAATTACTTTTGAAGTGCAGTCACGGATGTTTTGCAGGCAAACTCCCAGCCAATTTGTGCGGAGCAAGATCCCACAAACAGCAATGAGATGAATTACTAGTTAATTGATGGATAAACATTGGCCTGGACACTGGGGAGGACTCTCCAGCTCTTCTCGTGCTTGGGGATATTTTACAACCACCTGAGAGGGCTCCCTCAGTACGGCACTGGAGTGTCAGCGTGGATTATAATGCTCCAGCCCTGGAGTGGCACTGACATGTGGGGATTGCACGGGACTGTGCTGGTTGCACTTTGTGCAGAAGCTGCCTTGACTTTCACTGAAGTTCTGTGGCTCGGTTTGGGTGGGGGAGGCGGTGTGTCCTGATCCTGCCCCTGCAGGTGAGTGAGGAATGCTGGAGTTAGTCAGAGGGTGACGCTGTGCTCTCATCACCAGGTACATACCTGCACGGAGGGCGAGAAAAACAAACTCCTCCAAACTCCGGGAGGGACTGCACTCGGGCTCCGATCCACACAGCGAGACAGTTAAAGTGGGAAGGAGAGTAGCCCACGTCAATATTTAACCAGGACACTCGTCTCAGGCCGGCTGCTGACTGAAGGTAGGTGAAGTTCAAGTGTTCTGAGAGTGGGGCTGAGCTGCTGGCTCGGGAAGATGGTCCGCTCCAGGAGTTGAATTTGTTGCAATCAAGTCTTTGGCTGGTCCGAGGCTGCGGGAGGGCAGATCGGAGCGGGAGAAACTGACAAATCCGCCCGGGACTGGGAGGGAAACTGACCAGAGCGCCGAATGTGTGGCCGGAGTGGCGGAGAGGGGGCAGTCTGATCCCGGGGGGAATTGCATCTGATCCCGGGGAGAATTGCAGTCTGATCCCGGGGGGAATTGCAGTCTGATCCCGGGGGGAATTGCAGTCTGATCCCGGGGGGAATTGCAGTCTGATCCCGGGGGGAATTGCAGTCTGATCCCGGGGGGAATTGCAGTCTGATCCCGGGGGGAACTGCAGTCTGATCCCGGGGGGAATTGCAGTCTGATCCCGGGGGGAATTGCAGTCTGATCCCGGGGAGAATTGCAGTCTGATCCCGGGGGGAATTGCAGTCTGATCCCGGGGGGAATTGCAGTCTGATCCCGGAGGGAATTGCAGTCTGATCCCGGGGGGAATTGCAGTCTGATCCCGGGGGAATTGCAGTCTGATCCCGGGGAGAATTGCAGTCTGATCCCGGGGAGAATTGCAGTCTGATCCCGGGGAGAATTGCAGTCTGATCCCGGGGGAATTGCAGTCTGATCCCAGGGCTGAATTCTCCTCCAGACGGGCTTTTGATTAATTCTCTTCTGACTGTTGGCGGAGTTGAATCAGAAGCGGCGGATCCTTCTGGTTAACCCCGACTTTAACAAGCATCATTCCGGGGGGCTGGTCACCTGACCAGAGCTGTCAGTTGGATTGAGCAAGGATTTCTGTTAAATTTCTTAAACCCACCAGGATGTAGAGACAGGTCCCAGGTTTGAAGATGTTTGTGCGGTCAGGAGTATTTCAGAAGGTTTTTGCAATGTCTTTTTTTGGTGAGATGTGGACTCAATTTTGAGCTGTGCCGCCCCCACGGATTATATATCAAGAGCTGAGCCCTCCCTCAGTTATTGAACAAAGTGCCGCGCCCCTGACCAGAGAGGGGGCCGATGGGTGGGTCAGGCGATGGGTCTGGGGTTCAGTCAGTGGAGGGGGAATGGGTCTGGGGTTCAGTCAGTGGGAAGGGAGGGGTGGCGCACTGTGTGAGGTGACAGGGTCAATGCCTTTGTGAAGATTTCCAGCGAACATAATCTGAAACTGACAGGAAATTTGCAGTTCCACCAGAAACACTGTATAGAAACTGGGGTCTGACCCTTCTCCGAGTGTGTCTCTGAGTGTGTCTAACATCGGTCTGAGGCTGAACCACACTGTTCGCAACCTTGGTGTCGTATTTGACCCTGAAATGAGCTTCCGACCACATATCCGCAGCATAACTAAGACCGTCTATTTCCTCCTCCGTAACATCGCCCGTCTCCGCCCTTGCCTCAGCTCATCCGCTGCTGAAACCCTCATCCATGCCTTTGTTACCTCTAGACTTGACTATTCCAACACACTCCTGGCTGGCCTCCCACATTCCACCCTCTGTAAACTTGAGGTGATCCAAAACTCGGCTGCCCGTGTCCTAACTCGCACCAAGTCCTGTTCACCCATCACCCCTGTGCTCGCTGACCTACATTGGCTCCCGGTGAAGCAACGCCTCGATTTCAAAATTCTCAACCTTGTTTCCAAATCCCTCCATGGCCTCGCCCCTCCTATTTCTGTATCTCCTTCAGTTCCACAACCCCGCCCCCCCCCCCCCCCCCCGAGATATCTGTGCACTTCTAATTCTGCCCTCTTGAGGATCCCTGATTATAATCGCTCAACCATTGGTGGCCGTGCCTTCTGTTGCCTCGGCCCCAAGCTCTGGAATTCCCTGCCTAAACCTCTCCGCCTCTCTTTCCTCCTTTAAGACACTCCTTAAAACCTACCTCTTTGACCAAGCTTTTGGGCACCTGCCCTAATTTAGCCTTATGTGGCTCGGTGTCAAATTATTTGTCTTTTAATACTCCTGTGCAGCGCCTTGGGACGTTTTACTACATTAAAGGCGCTATATAAATACAAGTTGTTGTTGTTGTTGTATCTGAGTGTGTCTCACTCCAGCTTCCTTCCCCTCCCCCATTTCCTGAAGGCACTGAATCTTGCTGGGCTACAGGTGATGGTGCTGCCTATCCTCCAGTACCATATCCCCCTGGTCAGCCCTCACATGTGAACCTAGACAGTGGGTGTCAGCGGGTTACTTGACCCAGACTGAATCCAATCCTGTTCTCACCTGGCATCCGCACGTGGGCATTGGAGCATGGATGCATTGGAGTGGAAACTCTGGCTGATATCCGCCTCCTTATAACAGTGATGGATCGAACTTACGTTCACCTCTCAGCACAGGCATGATGGGACGAATGGCCTCCTTCTGTGCTGTAAGATTCTTATCACCTCCTCAGGTGCACAAAAGTGCTTCAAAGCAAATTAAATGCCTTTAAAGTGTGGTCACTGTTGTTCTGTATGCAAAAGCAGAAGCCAATTGGTGCACATGAAGATCCCACAGCCAGAAAATTGAGGTCCAGTTCCACAGGTGCTAGCAGCCCTCACCCAAATGACCAGTTATTTCAGTGATGTTGGTTGAGAGATAAATATTGGCCAGGACACTTGAGAGAACTATTCTTCCAACAGTGCCATGGGATCTTTTACGTTCACTTAAGAGGGCAGACAGGTTTAACGTCTCATCCGAAAGACTGCACCTCTGACAAACAGTGCAGCACTCCCTCAGTACTGGCACTGGGAGTGTCAGCCTGGATTATGTGCTCAAGTCTCTGGAGTGGGGCTTGAACCCACGACCTTCTGACTCGGAGATGAGAGTGCTACAGTGGTGACTGAGCCCAATCATAGTATCCCTGCTGCTACTCTGGCTCAGATCAGCGAACTCACCACAGGTTGGGATTGAACATGGGGCCTCCTCGTCTGTTGGCTCAGTACCTTTCCCTGATAGCCCTTCATGGAGCTGCCATCTTCTCTCTAGTTGGCTCTGCAATCGTGGCTAGCTCTGCAGTATATATTTGGAAAACTAGCTCTATATTTAGCCCTGATCATTGTGTATTCTATAGATTGTTCGCAAGCTCTGTATCCCGTAGATTCCCTGCTCACTCTGTATTCTATAGGTTCCTGGCTCACTGTGTATTCCATACATTGTTAGCTTGTTAGTATGGTGCAGTGGGTTAATGCATTGTCCTTTCATTTCTGGGACTTGGGCTCAAATCCATTCCTAAAGGGGTGAAGATTTCCTTTCTCTCTCTCTGAGGGGTGAAGATTGTCTTCATCACTTTATCTCTGATTGGTTAAACTGCTTCTGCTCTCTCTCTCTGAGGAGTGAAGATCTATCTCTGAGGGGTGAAAATATCGCTCTAAGGGGTGAAGATCTATCTTTCTAAGGGTTGAAGATCTATCTTTCTAAGGGTTGAAGATCTATCTTTCTAAGGGGTGAAGATCTATCCTTCTAAAGGGTGAAGATCTATCTTTCTAAAGGGTGAAGATCTATCTTTCTAAGGGTTGAAGATCTATCTTTCTAAAGGGTGAAGATCTATCTTTCTAAAGGGTGAAGATCTATCTTTCTAAGGGTTGAAGATCTAGCTTTCTAAAGGGTGAAGATCTATCTTTCTAAAGGGTGAAGATCTATCTTTCTAAGGGTTGAAGATCTATCTTTCTAAGGGTTGAAGATCTATCTTTCTAAGGGTTGAAGATCTATCTTTCTAAGGGTTGAAGATCTATCTTTCTAAGGGTTGAAGATCTATCTTTCTAAGGGTGAAGATCTATCTTTCTAAGGGGTGAAGATCTATCTTTCTAAGGGTTGAAGATCTATCTTTCTAAGGGTTGAAGATTCTGTCTCTACTGGGTGAAGATCGTTTTCTCTCTTTGATGTTGCAGCAGGTTAAACACTACTTTCACCTCTGGGACGTTGATTGGAGTCCGTTTGACGTACATAGATAAAAGCCTCCTCTTTCTATTGACTGTAAGAGCCCTCCACGGTGTGAGTTCTGGCAGGGTCCATCCTGTTTTCTCATGAATGGGGGCCCGCAGCACAAAGCTGCTGCTGTCTGCTGTCCTTCAGAGAGGATGGACAATGTGAACCATGGAAGCATTCACTCTGGTGCAGTGGAGGGTGCTTTTTAAAGCTTGGGTCGTGTGGATGGGTCTCTCCTCACCATATGCACCAAAAATAAAAAGTAAGAGAACAAAAAAGAATGTCATTCTGTATTCTGTTGATGTTTGATTAGCATCAGCCAAGGTTGATCATCCATTGGTTAGTTTGGAGAATTGTCTGAAATGTGGGAGATTGCAGCAATGATCACCGATCCTGTTAACTCTACAGAGCTCAGTAGGGTCCGGGACCATTACAGAGACTCTTTATTTGAACAGGAAGAGCTTTTGCCAGTTTCGTCCTCCTCTCCTGAAGTCGTTGACCTCTGCTCGGGTTTGGTTCCACGGTTGGGGGCGGAGGGCGAGCAGGTACCTAGCCCATGTGGCCAGCCTAGACAGAGAGCCTCAGCAGGATATTCAACCACAGGAATATCCCAGAGCCCGATTCTGCCCTCACCCAAAACCCATACACAAGTGGCGGGGGGCGTGGGAGGGTGGTTGTCATTGGATACAGATCAGGACTGGGAACCCTGGCTGATTTGCCTCCTCCCAATTATAGTAATCTTACTTGTTGCCTCAGCTGAGATCAGCTAACATAGGAACAGGAGGAGACCATTCAGCCCCTCGAGCCTATTCCGCCATTCAGTTAGATCATGGCTGATCTGCACCTCAACTCCATTTACCCGCCTTTGCTCCATATCTGGAGGAGCTGTGGAGGAGCAAAGAGATTTGGGGGTCTGAGTACAGAAATCACTGAAAACTAGTGGACAGGTACTGCTTCATAACTGGAGAGTAGCTACATGTGGTGTGTAACTGAGCTGTTCGGACCAGAAGCCCAGGGTTAATCTCTTGGCCTTAATGCCCCAGGGCCTAGGGAGGGGAAAAGAACTAAGAAAGACTTGCATTTCTATATCACCTTTCACGACCTCAGGACATCCCAATGAAGTACTTTTGAAGTGTAGTCACTGTAGTAATGTAGGAAACGCGGCCGCCAATATGCACACAGCAAGATCCCACAAACAGTAATGTGATAATGGTCAAATGTTGGTTGAGGGGAAAAAAATGACCTCCCCTGCTCTTCTTTGAATAGCGTCATAGGATCTTTTACATCCACCTGAGAGGGCAGACAGGGCCTCGGTTTAACATCTCATCCGAAAGACAGCCCCTGCCTCACTACAGCAATGGAGCGTCAGCCTGGATTATGGGCTCAAGTCTCTGGAATGGGACTTGAACCTACAACCTTCTAACTCAGAGGCGACAGTGCTACCACTGAGCCATGATTCACAAGACCGTAAAGCAGCACCTCAAGTGGATAAGGCCATAAAAAAACTAATGGATACTGGGGGTTTTTTGGATAGAAATATAGACTATAAAAGTCAACATGTAATGATGAATTTACAGAGAACCTTAGAGAGACCACAGTTGGAGAGCTGTGTGCAGTTTTGGGCTCCACATTATAGGAAGGTTGTGGGAATAGAGAGGGTACAGTGCAGGTTCACTAGGATGCTGCCTGGTATGAGGAAATATAAATACGAAGAAAGACTTGTAAAATTGAAGCTGTTTCCACTGGAACAGAGGAGATTATGGGATGATTTGATTGAAGTGTTTAAAATGATGAAGGGATGTGACAAGGTAGATAGAAACAGACTGTTTCTGGTGACTGGGGGGTCTAGAACAAGAGGACATAGATAAAACAGAACTATAAGAGATTTACGACAGAGAGCAGGAGAAACATAGAAACAAAGAAAATAGGTGCAGGAGTAGACCATTCGGTCCTTCGAGCCTGCACCGCCATTCAATGCGTTCATGGCTGAACATGCTACCTCAGTACCCCATTCCTGCTTTCTCGCCATACCCCTTGATCCCCCTAGTTGTGAGTATTATATCTAACTCCCTTTTGAATATATTTAGCGAACTGGCCTCAACAACCTTCTGTGGTAGAGAATTCCACAGATTCACCACTCTCTGGGTGAAGAAGTTCCTCCTCATCTCAGTCTTAAATGGCTTCCCCTTTATCCTTAGACTGTGACCCCTGGTTTTAGTTTTCCCTAACATTGGAAACATTCTGCCCGCATCTAATTTGTCTAAACCAGTCAGGATTTTAAACGTCTCTATAAGATCCCCCCTCATTCTTCTGAACTCCAGAGGATACAAGTTCAGTTGATCCAGTCTTTCTTGATATGTCAGTCTGGCCATCCCAGGAATCAATCTAGTGAACCTTCGTTGCACTCCCTCAATAGCAAGAATGTCCTTCCTCAAGTTAGGAGACCAAAACTGCACACAATACTCCAGGTGTGGCCTCACCAAGGCCCTGTACAACTGTAGCATCACCTCCCTACTCCTGTACTCAAATCCCCTTGCTATGAAGGCCATCATGCCATTTGCTTTCTTGACTGCCTGCTGCACTTGCCTTCCCACCTTCAGTGACTGATGTACCATGACGCCCAGGTCTCGTTGCACCTCCCCTTTCCCTAATCTGCCACCATTCAGGTAATAGTCTGCCTCCCTATTTTTACCACCAAAGTGGATAACCTCTTTATTACACAGAGGGCTGTGAGCCTCTGGAATGCACTGCCTGAGATTGAAGCAGAGACCATGTTAACATTTAAAAAAAGGATGATAGATGGTTCAAGGTAAAGGAGATGGAGGGATATGGGGACAGGTGGGCACATGGGATTGGGATACTGCTCCGGTGCAGGATAAATACCAACACGGACTGGTTGGGCGAATGGCCTGTTTCTCTGTAATTCAAGGTACAGTTAAACGGGCCAGATTTTGCTGTAGAAGTAATGGTGAGGCTAACAGCGCTCACCGTTATTAAAGTGTAAATCGGACAGCAACCTCCAGTGACCGTGCATGCGCAGTTAAACGCGGAAATCCGGAAGTTGCTGTCCGAGTTGCCCTGCTCCTCCAGAAGCTTTGCTCTACCGGTATCTCGCCCGAGAGACTCCACATTGAAACACGTGGAATGGTGTGAAGTTGTTGTACTTACGTGATAGATACACACTAAAATCGCCAGAAAAAGTTAGGGCTCGTCCATTCCAGTGTAAGCACATTTTTAACGGCGTGATAAGTCTTAATTACTGCCAAACAACCTCTCTGGCACTGAAAATTACCTTTTACAAGTGTGGAGTCTCATTCCTTCAGATTTTAATTTTTGTTGGAGATTTTAAAAAAGTTAAAAAATTAAATTATTTTTTCTTTTACTTTTTCTTTCTGTCTCTTTTATCTCTCTCTATTAATTTTATCTTTCTTTCCCTCTCTTTATTTCATTTTCTGTACATGATTTGCCATTGAATTAACTATTCTAACTTACACTTCCTGGTTCAGACTCTGTGCTCCTCATTAGCGATTCTTCATTGGTTAAGGAGATACACAGCTGCCTGTCCTGTTCACACAGGTCCTAGATCCCCTGTAGAGGGTGCGACGCCGAAATGGCTTTTGAATTACAGTAAGTTCCAGTGCAAATGCCCATAGAAAGTCTGTGGGCGAGTGTAAGTGTAATGAGTGGCTGGAGCCGTTTGTTCGCCGCTAGCTGCAAAATCTGGCCTGATGTGTGATGTAAGAAAACTACTAGGCACTTGGTCTAAGCGTTAAACAAAGCTTTAATCAACTGTTTTACAACATGGAGGTCTAGTTGTGTCCTTCACTAGTTCCTGTTAAGAATGTCCTGCGCAAGCTGGGCCCATGCCCGAGTATTTATACTCTCCCTGGACAGCGCCACCCGCAGGCCACGCAGTATTATTTCATAAGTCTTTCTTTCATGAATGACAGATTCATGTCAATATGTTTTTGGAGAAAGAAGGGTTTGAGGGATATGGTGAGAGGGTGGGTAGGTGGGGGGCTAATCTCTGAAAACGGATAGACTTGTTGAGTCAAAAGAATGTTTCCTGTTTCTAAAAATTCTTATTTCATTTTTAAAATGGAAGAGATTACGAATGGAGGATTGATTAGTAGCACAGTTGGCCCTGTATCAAATACTGAGCAGGCAGTATCCATTAACCCTTTGTGTTTCATCAGGAGATGGAGCGGTGGAAGATATGGTGCTCGGTGGTGATCGTTGTCCTATCGGGAGCTGTGTGTCAGGGGGAGAGAGGTGAGGTTTTATCTGTGGCTTCTCCTCATTTTTGACATTTTCCCAGTGAAGAACTCACATCTAAGGCCCAGAAATTCACTGTTGGGAACGATCCCTGTGCCGAATGGGTAGACCCAAGGCACACCCGATTTTGGACCTCAGACTGGCGAGCTGCAGACATCTGCTGGACCTTTCCAGGCAGATCACTCACAAAGAGGAATTCAATCTCCGGCTCCTACATCGCCGTCAGCGATCGGTAGGGAGTGGGCCAACCGGGAGTCGAGGCAGCGGCCGATCGGGAGGGAGGGGGCGATCGGGTGGGAGGGAGGGGGCGATCAGGTGGGAGGGAGGGGGCGATCGGGAGGGAGGGAGGGGGCGATCGGGAGGGAGGGAGGGGGCGATCGGGTGGGAGGGAGGGGGCGATCGGGTGGGAGGGAGGGGGCGATCGGGAGGGAGGGAGGGGGCGATTGGGAGGGAGGGAGGGGGGCGATCGGGAGGGAGGGGGCGATCGGGAGGGAGGGAGGGGGCGATCGGGTGGGAGGGAGGGGGCGATTGGGAGGGAGGGAGGGGGCGATTGGGAGGGAGGGAGGGGGCGATCGGGAGGGAGGGAGGGGGCAATCGGGAGGGAGGGAGGGGGGGCGATCGGGAGGGAGGGAGGGAGGGGCGATCGGGTGGGAGGGAGGGGGCGATCGGGTGGGAGGGAGGGGGCGATCGGGAGGGAGGGAGGGGGCGATCGGGAGGGAGGGGGCGATAGGGAGGGAGGGAGGGGGCGATAGGGAGGGAGGGAGGGGGCGATCGGGAGGGAGGGGGGCGATCGGGAGGGAGGGGGGCGATCGGGAGGAGGGAGGGGGCGATCGGGAGGGAGGGGGCGATCGGGAGGGAGGGAGGGGGCCATTGGGAGGGAGGGGGCGATCGGGAGGGAAGGGGCGATCGGGAGGGAGGGGGGCGATCGGGAGGGAGGGGGCGATCGGGAGGCAGGGGGCGATTGGGAGGGAGGGGGCGATTGGGAGGGAGGGGGCGATTGGGAGGGAGGGGGCGATTGGGCGGCAGGGGGCGATTGGGCGGCAGGGGGCGATTGGGAGGGAGGGGGCGATTGGGAGGGAGGGGGCGATCGGGAGGGAGGGGGCGATCGGGCGGCAGGGGGCGATTGGGCGGCAGGGGGCGATTGGGAGGGAGGGGGCGATTGGGAGGCAGGGGGCGATTGGGAGGGAGGGAGGGGGCGATCGGGGGGGTGAAAAGGATAGAGGGTGAGGCGATAGGGAGGGAGTGAGTGACAGGGGAGGAGATCGGGGAGGGAGGGGGCGATCGGGAGGGA
This sequence comes from Squalus acanthias, assembly GCA_030390025.1. Classification (NCBI taxonomy): domain Eukaryota; kingdom Metazoa; phylum Chordata; class Chondrichthyes; order Squaliformes; family Squalidae; genus Squalus; species Squalus acanthias. The sequence goes on along the minus strand of CM059447.1, from coordinate 44,336,704 downwards.
GGGGGTGACTAATGGAGGGGGGATGCGATCAGGAGGAGCCAGCAATGATCTTCAACACATCAGTCATTTACATTTAGTTAAGAATTGTTTAACAAACTTACCTTTTAGGTGGTGGTCCCTTTAAGGATCGCAGGTTAGTCTGCACATAGACCAAGTTTTTGAGGCGCTGATGCCTGACTGTATATCTGGTTGATGTCTGACTGTATGTCTGGTTGATGTCTGACTGTATGTCTGGTTGATGTCTGACTGTATGTCTGGTTGATGTCTGACTATATGTCTGGTTTGATGTCTGACTGTACGTCTGGTTTGATGTCTGACTGTACATCTGATTTGATGTCTGACTGTATGTCTGGTTTGATGTCTGACTGTACGTCTGGTTTGATGTATGACTGTACGTCTGGTTTGATGTCTGACTGTACGTCTGGTTTGATGTCTGACTGTACGTCTGGTTTGATGTCTGACTATGTCTGGTTTGATGTCTGACTGTACGTCTGGTTTGATGTCTGACTACGTCTGGTTTGATGTCTGACTGTACGTCTGGTTTGATGGCTGACTATGTCTGGTTCGATGTCTGATGGTATGTCACGTTTGATGTCTGACTACGTCTGGTTTGATGTCTGACTGTACGTCTGGTTTGATGTCTGACTATGTCTGGTTTGATGTCTGACTGTACGTCTGGTTTGATGTCTGACTGTACGTCTGGTTTGATGTCTGACTATGTCTGGTTTGATGTCTGACTATGTCTGGTTTGATGTCTGACTGTACGTCTGGTTTGATGTCTGACTGTACGTCTGGTTTGATGTCTGACTATGTCTGGTTTGATGTCTGACTATGTCTGGTTTGATGTCTGACTGTATGTCTGGTTTGATGTCTGACTGTACATCTGGTTTGATGTCTGACTATGTCTGGTTTGATGTCTGACTGTACGTCTGGTTTGATGTCTGACGGTATGTCTGGATTGATGTCTGACTATGTCTGGTTTGATGTCTGACTATGTCTGGTTTGATGTCTGAATGTATGTCTGGTTTGATGTCTGACTGTACGTCTGGTTTGATGTCTGACTACGTCTGGTTTGATGTCTGACTGTATGTCTGGTTTGATGTCTGACTGTACGTCTGGTTTGATGGCTGACTGTACGTCTTGTTTGATGTCTGACTATGTCTGGTTTGATGTCTGACTGTACGTCTGGTTTGATGTCTGACTGTATGTCTGGTTTGATGTCTGACTGTACGTCTGGTTTGATGTCTGACTGTATGTCTGGTTTGATGTCTGACTGTACGTCTGGTTTGATGTCTGACTGTACGTCTGGTTTGATGTCTGACTACGTCTGGTTTGATGTCTGACTGTACGTCTGGTTTGATGTCTGACTGTACGTCTGGTTTGATGTCTGACTACGTCTGGTTTGATGTCTGACTGTATGTCTGGTTTGATGTCTGACTTTACGCCTGGTTTGATGTCTGACTGTACGTCTGGTTTGATGTCTGACTGTACGTCTGGTTTGATGTCTGACTGTACGTCTGGATTGATGTCTGACTATGTCTGGTTTGATGTCTGACTTTACGCCTGGTTTGATGTCTGACTGTACGTCTGGTTTGATGTCTGACTGTACGTCTGGTTTGATGTCTGACTGTACGTCTGGTTTGATGTCTGACTGTACGTCTGGTTTGATGTCTGACTGTACGTCTGGTTTGATGTCTGACTACGTCTGGTTTGATGTCTGACTGTATGTCTGGTTTGATGTCTGACTTTACGTCTGGTTTGATGTCTGACTACGTCTGGTTTGATGTCTGACTGTACGTCTGGTTTGATGTCTGACTGTACGTCTGGTTTGATGTCTGACTACGTCTGGTTTGATGTCTGACTGTATGTCTGGTTTGATGTCTGACTTTACGCCTGGTTTGATGTCTGACTGTACGTCTGGTTTGATGTCTGACTGTACGTCTGGTTTGATGTCTGACTGTACGTCTGGATTGATGTCTGACTATGTCTGGTTTGATGTCTGACTTTACGCCTGGTTTGATGTCTGACTGTACGTCTGGTTTGATGTCTGACTGTACGTCTGGTTTGATGTCTGACTGTACGTCTGGTTTGATGTCTGACTGTACGTCTGGTTTGATGTCTGACTGTACGTCTGGTTTGATGTCTGACTACGTCTGGTTTGATGTCTGACTGTATGTCTGGTTTGATGTCTGACTTTACGCCTGGTTTGATGTCTGACTGTACGTCCGGTTTGATGTCTGACTGTATGTCTGGTTTGATGTCTGACTGTACGTCTGGTTTGATGTCTGACTGTATGTCTGGTTTGATGTATGACTGTACGTCTGGTTTGATGTCTGACTGTACGTCTGGTTTGATGTCTGACTGTATGTCTGGTTTGATGTATGACTGTACGTCTGGTTTGATGTCTGACTGTATGTCTGGTTTGATGTCTGACTATGTCTGGTTTGATGTCTGACTGTACGTCTGGTTTGATGTCTGACTGTACGTCTGGATTGATGTCTGACTGTAGGTCTGGTTTGATGTCTGACTGTATGTCTGGTTTGATGTCTGACTTTACGCCTGGTTTGATGTCTGACTGTACGTCTGGTTTGATGTCTGACTGTACGTCTGGTTTGATGTCTGACTGTACGTCTGGTTTGATGTCTGACTGTATGTCTGGTTTGATGTCTGACTGTACGTCTGGTTTGATGGCTGACTGTACGTCTGGTTTGATGTCTGACTACGTCTGGTTTGATGTCTGACTGTACGTCTAGTTTGATGTCTGACTGTACGTCTGGTTTGATGTCTGACTGTATGTCTGGTTTGATGTCTGACTACGTCTGGTTTGATGTCTGACTGTATGTCTGGTTTGATGTCTGACTGTACGTCTGGTTTGATGTCTGACTGTACATCTGGTTTGATGTCTGACTACGTCTGGTTTGATGTATGACTGTATGTCTGGTTTGATGTCTGACTGTATGTCTGGTTTGATGTCTGACTGTACGTCTGGTTTGATGTCTGACTGTACGTCTGGTTTGATGTCTGACTGTACGTCTGGTTTGATGTCTGACTGTACGTCTGGTTTGATGTCTGACTGTACGTCTGGTTTGATGTATGACTGTACGTCTGGTTTGATGTCTGACTGTACGTCTGGTTTGATGTCTGACTGTACGTCTGGTTTGATGTCTGACTGTACGTCTGGTTTGGTGTCTGACGACCTTCTACTGTGTGTTTGATGGTATTTCCTGATCTGAAACCACTTCCTTTTGTTTTCAGCCAATCGCTGCTCTGCCAGTCGAGCTAAAACCTGCACTGAGTGCATCAGAGTGGACAACGACTGTTCGTATTGTGCTGACGAGGTAAATTCTCCAAACTTCAGCACAGACGCCCCAATACACAGCACAGACCCCCCAATACACAGCACAGACCCCCCAATACATAGCACAGGCCCCCCAATACACAGCACAGACCCCAATAAATAGCATAGACCCCCCAATACACAGCACAGACCTCAATACACAGCACAGACCCCCAATACACAGCACAGACCCCCCAATACACAGCACAGACCCCAATACACAGCACAGACCACAATACACAGCACAGACTCCAATACACAGCACAGACCCCCAATACACAGCACAGACCTCAATACACAGCACAGACCCCACAATCCACATCACAGACGCCTCTACACAGCACAGACCTCAATACACAGCACAGACCCCCAATACACAGCACAGACCCCAATACACAGCACAGACCTCAATACACAGTACAGACCCAATACACAGCACAGACCCCAATACACAGCACAGACCCCACAATACACAGCACAGACACCCAATACGCAACACAGACGCCCCACTACACAGCACAGACCCCAATACACAGCACAGACCCCCAATACACAGCACAGACCCCCAATACACAGCACAGACCCCAATACACAGCACAGACTCCAATACACAGCACAGACCCCACAATACACAGCACAGACCGCCCAATACACAGCACAGACCCCCAATACACAGCACAGACACCCAATACGCAACACAGACGCCCCACTACACAGCACAGACCCAATACACAGCACAGACCCCACAATACACAGCACAGACCGCCCAATACACAGCACAGACCCCCAATACACAGCACAGACACCCAATACGCAACACAGACGCCCCACTACACAGCACAGACCCCAATACACAACACAGACGCCCCCAATACACAGCACAGACCCTCAATACACAGCACAGACCCCCCCAATACACAGCACAGACCCCCCAATACACAGCACAGACCCCAATACACAGCACAGACCCACAATACACAGCACAGACCCCAATACACAGCACAGACCTCCCAATACACAGCATGGACCCCAATACACAGCACAGACCCCCCAATACACAGCAGAGACCCCAATACACAGCACAGACCCCAATACACAGCACAGACCCCAATACACAGCACAGACCCCAATACACAGCACAGACCTCCCAATACACAGCATGGACCCCAATACACAGCACCGACCCCCCCAATACACAGCAGAGACCCCAATACACAGCACAGACCCCAATACATAGCACAGACCACAATACACAGCACTCACCCCAATACACAGCACAGACCCCAATACACAGCACAGACCCCAATACACAGCACAGAACCTTAATACACAGCACAGACCCCAATACACAGCACTGTCTCCAATACACAGCACAGACCCCCCACAATACACAGCACAGACCCCCAATACACAGCACAGACCCAATACACAGCACAGACCCCCAATACACAGCACAGACCCCAATACACATCACAGACCGCCCAATACACAGCACAGACCCCCAATACACAGCACAGACACCCAATACGCAACACAAACACCCCACTACACAGCACAGACCCCAATACACAGCACAGACCCCACAATACACAGCACAGACCGCCCAATACACAGCACAGACCCCCAATACACAGCACAGACACCCAATACGCAACACAGACGCCCCACTACACAGCACAGACCCCAATACACAGCACAGACCCCCAATACACAGCACAGACCCCCAATACACAGCACAGACCCCAATACACAGCACAGACTCCAATACACAGCACAGACCCCACAATACACAGCACAGACCGCCCAATACACAGCACAGACCCCCAATACACAGCACAGACACCCAATACGCAACACAGACGCCCCACTACACAGCACAGACCCCAATACACAGCACAGACCCCACAATACACAGCACAGACCGCCCAATACACAGCACAGACCCCCAATACACAGCACAGACACCCAATACGCAACACAGACGCCCCACTACACAGCACAGACCCCAATACACAACACAGACGCCCCCAATACACAGCACAGACCCTCAATACACAGCACAGACCCCCCCAATACACAGCACAGACCCCCCAATACACAGCACAGACCCCAATACACAGCACAGACCCACAATACACAGCACAGACCCCAATACACAGCACTCACCCCAATACACAGCACAGACCCCAATACACAGCACAGACCCCAATACACAGCACAGACCCCAATACACAGCACAGACCTCCCAATACACAGCATGGACCCCAATACACAGCACCGACCCCCCAATACACAGCAGAGACCCCAATACACAGCACAGACCCCAATACATAGCACAGACCACAATACACAGCACTCACCCCAATACACAGCACAGACCCCAATACACAGCACAGACCCCAATACACAGCACAGAACCTTAATACACAGCACAGACCCCAATACACAGCACTGTCTCCAATACACAGCACAGACCCCCCACAATACACAGCACAGACCCCCAATACACAGCACAGACCCAATACACAGCACAGACCCCCAATACACAGCACAGACCCCAATACACATCACAGACCGCCCAATACACAGCACAGACCCCCAATACACAGCACAGACCCCAATACACACAGACCCCCCAATAGACACAGCACAGACACCCAATACGCAACACAGACGCCCCACTACACAGCACAGACTCCGAATACACAGCACAGACCCCAATACACACAGACCCCCCAATAGACACAGCACAGACCACCCAATACACAGCACAGACCCCCCACAATACACAGCACAGACCCCCAATACACAGCACAGACCCTCTAATATACAGCACAGACCCCCTAATACACAACACAGACCCCCAATACAGAGCACAGACCCCCTCAATACACAGCACAGACCCCCCAATACACAGCACAGACCCCCCACAATACACAGCACAGACCCCCAATACGCAGCACAGACGCCCCAAAACACAGCACAGACCCCCAATACATTGCACAGACCCCAATACACAGCACAGACCCCCAATACATAGCACAGACCCCAATACATAGCACAGACCCCCCAATACACAGCACAGACCCCCAATACACAGCACAGACCCCCCAATACATAGCACAGACCCCCCAATACACAGCACAGACCCCCCAATACACAGCACAGACCCCCCACAATACACAGCACAGACCACCAATACACAGCACAGACCCTCTAATATACAGCACAGACCCCCCAATACACAACACAGACCCCAAATACAGAGCACAGACCGCCCAATACACAGCACAGACCCCAATACGCAGCACAGACCCCCCAATAGACACAGCACAGACCCCAATACGCAGCACAGACCCCCCAATAGACACAGCACAGACCCCCAATACACAGCACAGAGCCCCCACAATACACAGCACAGACCCCCAATACACAGCACAGACCCTCTAATATACAGCACAGACCCCCTAATACACAACACAGACCCCCAATACAGAGCACAGACCACCCAATACACAGCACAGACCCCCAATACACAGCACAGACCCCCAATACGCAGCACAGACGCCCCAATACACAGCACAGACTCCCAATACACAGCACAGACCCCCTCAATACACAGCACAGACCCCCCAATACACAGCACAGACCCCCCAATACATAGCACAGACCTTCAATACACAGCACAGACCCCAATACACAACACAGACCCCCAATACACAGCACAGACCCTCCAATACACAGCACAGACCCCCAATACACAGCACTCACTCCAATACACAGCACAGACCCCCCAATACACAGCACAGACCCACAATACACAGCACTCACCCCAATACACAGCACAGACCCCCTCAATACACAGCACAGACCCCCCAATACACAGCACAGACCCCCCACAATACACAGCACAGACCCCCAATACACAGCACAGACCCTCTAATATACAGCACAGACCCCCCAATACACAACACAGACCCCCAATACAGAGCACAGACCGCCCAATACACAGCACAGACCCCAATACGCAGCACAGACCCCCAATACACAGCACAGACCCCCAATAAGAACATAAGAACATAAGAAATAGGAGCAGGAGTAGGCCAATCGGCCCCTCGAGCCTGCTCCGCCATTCAATAAGATCATGGCTGATCTGATCCTAACCGCCAATCTACTATCTATCACAGAACCATCTCCTGCATCTAACAGAATTGCACACACGAAATAGGAGCAGAATCAGGCTACACGGTCCCTGGGCCCGCTCCACTACCCACAGGGCCATGACCGATCCGAACCTAGACTCATGTCCAAATTCCTGCCCGCTCCCCGTAACCCTTAATGCCCTTTACTTCTAGGAAACTGTCTATTTCTGTTTTAAATTTAATTAATGTTGTAGCTTCTACAGCTTTTTGTGGCAGCATATTCCATGGACCTACCACCCTCTGAGTGAAGTAGTTCCTCCTCATCTCAGTTTTGAAAGAGCAGCCCCTTATTCTAAGACTATGTCCCCTAGTTCTAGTCTCACCCGTCATCGGGAACATCCTCCCCGCATCCACCCGATCCAACCCCTTCACAATCTTATATGTTTCAATAAGATCGCCTCTCATTCTTCTGAACTCCAATGAGTAGAGTCCCAATCTACCCAACCTCTCCTCATATGACCACCCCCTCATCCCCAGGATTAACCGAGTGAACCTTTTTTGCACTGCCTCGAGAGCAAGGATGTCTTTCCTTAAGTAAGGACACCAAAACTGTATGCAGTATTCCAGGTGTGGTCTCACCAATACCTTGTACAACTGAAGCAATACCTCCCTATTTTTATATTCTATCCCCCTAGCAATGAAAGCCAACATTCCATTTGCCTTCTTAATCACTTGCTGCACCTGCATACTAACCTTTTGAGTTTCGTGCACCAGGACCCCCAGATCCCTTTGCACTTCAGTACTCTCCAGTTTCTTGCCATTAAGATAATAAATTGCTCTAGGATTTTTCCTGCCAAAGTGCATCACCTCACACTTTCCAGTGTTGTATTCCATCTGCCAAATCTCTGCCCACTTACTTAGCCTGTCTATGTCCCCTTGCAGGTTTTTTATGTCCTCCTCACTCACTACTTTCCCTCCCATCTTTGTATCATCTGCAAATTTTGATATGTTACACTTGGTCCCTTCCTCCAAATCGTTAATATAGATTGTAAAGAGTTGGGGACCCAGCACTGACCCCTGTGGAACACCACTAGTTACTGATTGCCAGTCTGAGAATGAACCATTTATCCCAACTCTTTGCTTTCTGTTGGATAGCCAATCCTCTATCCATGCCAGAATATTACCCCCAATCCCGTGATTTTTTACCTTAAGCAATAATCTTTTGTGTGGCACCTTGTCAAATGCCTTTTGGAAGTCTAAATACACTACGTCCACTGGTTCCCCTTTATCCACTCTATATGTTACTTCCTCAAAGAACTCCAGCAAATTTGTCAAACATGACTTCCCCTTCGTAAAACCATGCTGACTTTGTCCTATTAAATTATGATTATCCAAATGTCCTGTTACTGTTTCCTTAATAATGGACTCCAAAATTTTACCTACCACAGATGTTAGGCTAACCGGTCTATAGTTACCAGCCTTCTGTACACAGCACAGACCCTCTAATACACAGCACAGCCCCCCAATACGCAGCACAGACGCCCCAAAACACAGCACAGACCCCCAATACACAGCACAGACCCCACAATACACAGCACAGACCGCCCAATACACAGCACAGACCCCCAATACACAGCACAGACACCCAATACGCAACACAGACGCCCCACTACACAGCACAGACGCCCCACTACACAGCACAGACTCCCAATACACAGCACAGACCCCAATACACAGCACAGACCCCACAATACACAGCACAGACCGCCCAATACACAGCACAGACCCCCAATACACAGCACAGACACCCAATACGCAACACAGACGCCCCACTACACAGCACAGACGCCCCACTACACAGCACAGACTCCCAATACACAGCACAGACCCCAATACACAGCACAGACCCCCCACAATACACAGCACAGACCCCCAATACACAGCACAGACCCTCTAATATACAGCACAGACCCCCTAATACACAACACAGACCCCCAATACAGAGCACAGACCACCCAACACACAGCACAGACCCCCAATACACAGCACAGAACCCCAATACGCAGCACAGACGCCCCAATACACAGCACAGACTCCCAATACACAGCACAGACGCCCCAATACACAGCACAGACCCCCCACAATACACAGCACAGACCCCCAATACACAGCACAGACCCTCTAATATACAGCACAGACCCCCCAATACACAACACAGACCCCCAATACAGAGCACAGACCGCCCAATACACAGCACAGACCCCAATACACAGCACAGACCCCACAATACACAGCACAGACCGCCCAATACACAGCACAGACCCCCAATACACAGCACAGACACCCAATACGCAACACAGACGCCCCACTACACAGCACAGACGCCCCACTACACAGCACAGACTCCCAATACACAGCACAGACCCCAATACACAGCACAGACCCCCCACAATACACAGCACAGACCCCCAATACACAGCACAGACCCTCTAATATACAGCACAGACCCCCTAATACACAACACAGACCCCCAATACAGAGCACAGACCACCCAATACACAGCACAGACCCCCAATACACAGCACAGAACCCCAATACGCAGCACAGACGCCCCAATACACAGCACAGACTCCCAATACACAGCACAGACGCCCCAATACACAGCACAGACCCCCCACAATACACAGCACAGACCCCCAATACACAGCACAGACCCTCTAATATACAGCACAGACCCCCCAATACACAACACAGACCCCCAATACAGAGCACAGACCGCCCAATACACAGCACAGACCCCAATACACAGCACAGACCCCCAATACACAGCACAGACGCCCCAAAACACAGCACAGACCCCCAATACATAGCACAGACCCCCCAATACACAGCACAGACCCCCAATACACAGCACAGACCCCCCAATACACAGCACAGACCTCCAATACACAGCACAGACCCCCCAATACACAGCACAGACCCCAATACAGAGCACAGACCGCCCAATACACAGCACAGACCCCAATACACAGCACAGACCCTCCAATACACAGCACAGACCCCCAATACACAGCACTCACTCCAATACACAGCACAGACCCCCCAATAGACACAGCACAGACCCCCCAATACACAGCACAGACGCCCCAAAACACAGCACAGACCCCAATACACAGCACAGACCCCCCAATACACAGCACAGACCCCCAATACACAGCACAGACCCCAATACACAGCACAGACCCCCCAATACACAGCACAGACCCACAATACACAGCACTCACCCCAATACACAGCACAGACCCCAATAGACAGCACAGACCCCCCAATACACAGCACAGACCACAATACACAGCACAGACCCCCTCAATACACAGCACAGACCCCCAAATACACAGCAAAGACCCCCCACAATACACAGCACAGACCCCCAATACACAGCACAGACCCTCTAATATACAGCACAGACCCCCTAATACACAACACAGACCCCCAATACAGAGCACAGACCACCCAATACACAGCACAGACCCCCAATACACAGCACTCACTCCAATACACAGCACAGACCCCCCAATACACAGCACAGACCCACAATACACAGCACAGACCCCCTAATACACAACACAGACCCCCAATACAGAGCACAGACCGCCCAATACACAGCACAGACCCCAATACGCAGCACAGACCCCCAATACACAGCACAGACCCCCAATAAGAACATAAGAACATAAGAAATAGGAGCAGGAGTAGGCCAATCGGCCCCTCGAGCCTGCTCCGCCATTCAATAAGATCATGGCTGATCTGATCCTAACCGCCAATCTTCTATCTATCACAGAACCATCTCCTGCATCTAACAGAATTGCACACACGAAATAGGAGCAGAATCAGGCTACACGGTCCCTGGGCCCGCTCCACTACCCACAGGGCCATGACCGATCCGAACCTAGACTCATGTCCAAATTCCTGCCCGCTCCCCGTAACCCTTAATGCCCTTTACTTCTAGGAAACTGTCTATTTCTGTTTTAAATTTAATTAATGTTGTAGCTTCTACAGCTTTTTGTGGCAGCATATTCCATGGACCTACCACCCTCTGAGTGAAGTAGTTCCTCCTCATCTCAGTTTTGAAAGAGCAGCCCCTTATTCTAAGACTATGTCCCCTAGTTCTAGTCTCACCCGTCATCGGGAACATCCTCCCCGCATCCACCCGATCCAACCCCTTCACAATCTTATATGTTTCAATAAGATTGCCTCTCATTCTTCTGAACTCCAATGAGTAGAGTCCCAATCTACCCAACCTCTCCTCATATGACCACCCCCTCATCCCCGGGATTAACCGAGTGAACCTTTTTTGCACTGCCTCGAGAGCAAGGATGTCTTTCCTTAAGTAAGGACACCAAAACTGTATGCAGTATTCCAGGTGCGGTCTCACCAATACCTTGTACAACTGAAGCAATACCTCCCTATTTTTATATTCTATCCCCCTAGCAATGAAAGCCAACATTCCATTTGCCTTCTTAATCACTTGCTGCACCTGCATACTAACCTTTTGAGTTTCGTGCACCAGGACCCCCAGATCCCTTTGCACTTCAGTACTCTCCAGTTTCTTGCCATTAAGATAATAAATTGCTCTCGGATTTTTCCTGCCAAAGTGCATCACCTCACACTTTCCAGTGTTGTATTCCATCTGCCAAATCTCTGCCCACTTACTTAGCCTGTCTATGTCCCCTTGCAGGTTTTTTATGTCCTCCTCACTCACTACTTTCCCTCCCATCTTTGTATCATCTGCAAATTTTGATATGTTACACTTGGTCCCTTCCTCCAAATCGTTAATATAGATTGTAAAGAGTTGGGGACCCAGCACTGACCCCTGTGGAACACCACTAGTTACTGATTGCCAGTCTGAGAATGAACCATTTATCCCAACTCTTTGCTTTCTGTTGGATAGCCAATCCTCTATCCATGCCAGAATATTACCCCCAATCCCGTGATTTTTTACCTTAAGCAATAATCTTTTGTGTGGCACCTTGTCAAATGCCTTTTGGAAGTCTAAATACACTACGTCCACTGGTTCCCCTTTATCCACTCTATATGTTACTTCCTCAAAGAACTCCAGCAAATTTGTCAAACATGACTTCCCCTTCGTAAAACCATGCTGACTTTGTCCTATTAAATTATGATTATCCAAATGTCCTGTTACTGTTTCCTTAATAATGGACTCCAAAATTTTACCTACCACAGATGTTAGGCTAACCGGTCTATAGTTAACAGCCTTCTGTACACAGCACAGACCCTCTAATACACAGCACAGCCCCCCAATACGCAGCACAGACGCCCCAAAACACAGCACAGACCCCCAATACACAGCACAGACCCCACAATACACAGCACAGACCGCCCAATACACAGCACAGACCCCCAATACACAGCACAGACACCCAATACGCAACACAGACGCCCCACTACACAGCACAGACGCCCCACTACACAGCACAGACTCCCAATACACAGCACAGACACCAATACACAGCACAGACCCCACAATACACAGCACAGACCGCCCAATACACAGCACAGACCCCCAATACACAGCACAGACACCCAATACGCAACACAGACGCCCCACTACACAGCACAGACGCCCCACTACACAGCACAGACTCCCAATACACAGCACAGACCCCAATACACAGCACAGACCCCCCACAATACACAGCACAGACCCCCAATACACAGCACAGACCCTCTAATATACAGCACAGACCCCCTAATACACAACACAGACCCCCAATACAGAGCACAGACCACCCAACACACAGCACAGACCCCCAATACACAGCACAGAACCCCAATACGCAGCACAGACGCCCCAATACACAGCACAGACTCCCAATACACAGCACAGACCCCCCACAATACACAGCACAGACCCCCAATACACAGCACAGACCCTCTAATATACAGCACAGACCCCCCAATACACAACACAGACCCCCAATACAGAGCACAGACCGCCCAATACACAGCACAGACCCCAATACGCAGCACAGACCCCCAATATACAGCACAGACCCCCAATAAGAACATAAGAACATAAGAAATAGGAGCAGGAGTAGGCCAATCGGCCCCTCGAGCCTGCTCCGCCATTCAATAAGATCATGGCTGATCTGATCCTAACCGCCAATCTACTATCTATCACAGAACCATCTCCTGCATCTAACAGAATTGCACACACGAAATAGGAGCAGAATCAGGCTACACGGTCCCTGGGCCCGCTCCACTACCCACAGGGCCATGACCGATCCGAACCTAGACTCATGTCCAAATTCCTGCCCGCTCCCCGTAACCCTTAATGCCCTTTACTTCTAGGAAACTGTCTATTTCTGTTTTAAATTTAATTAATGTTGTAGCTTCTACAGCTTTTTGTGGCAGCATATTCCATGGACCTACCACCCTCTGAGTGAAGTAGTTCCTCCTCATCTCAGTTTTGAAAGAGCAGCCCCTTATTCTAAGACTATGTCCCCTAGTTCTAGTCTCACCCGTCATCGGGAACATCCTCCCCGCATCCACCCGATCCAACCCCTTCACAATCTTATATGTTTCAATAAGATCGCCTCTCATTCTTCTGAACTCCAATGAGTAGAGTCCCAATCTACCCAACCTCTCCTCATATGACCACCCCCTCATCCCCAGGATTAACCGAGTGAACCTTTTTTGCACTGCCTCGAGAGCAAGGATGTCTTTCCTTAAGTAAGGACACCAAAACTGTATGCAGTATTCCAGGTGTGGTCTCACCAATACCTTGTACAACTGAAGCAATACCTCCCTATTTTTATATTCTATCCCCCTAGCAATGAAAGCCAACATTCCATTTGCCTTCTTAATCACTTGCTGCACCTGCATACTAACCTTTTGAGTTTCGTGCACCAGGACCCCCAGATCCCTTTGCACTTCAGTACTCTCCAGTTTCTTGCCATTAAGATAATAAATTGCTCTAGGATTTTTCCTGCCAAAGTGCATCACCTCACACTTTCCAGTGTTGTATTCCATCTGCCAAATCTCTGCCCACTTACTTAGCCTGTCTATGTCCCCTTGCAGGTTTTTTATGTCCTCCTCACTCACTACTTTCCCTCCCATCTTTGTATCATCTGCAAATTTTGATATGTTACACTTGGTCCCTTCCTCCAAATCGTTAATATAGATTGTAAAGAGTTGGGGACCCAGCACTGACCCCTGTGGAACACCACTAGTTACTGATTGCCAGTCTGAGAATGAACCATTTATCCCAACTCTTTGCTTTCTGTTGGATAGCCAATCCTCTATCCATGCCAGAATATTACCCCCAATCCCGTGATTTTTTACCTTAAGCAATAATCTTTTGTGTGGCACCTTGTCAAATGCCTTTTGGAAGTCTAAATACACTACGTCCACTGGTTCCCCTTTATCCACTCTATATGTTACTTCCTCAAAGAACTCCAGCAAATTTGTCAAACATGACTTCCCCTTCGTAAAACCATGCTGACTTTGTCCTATTAAATTATGATTATCCAAATGTCCTGTTACTGTTTCCTTAATAATGGACTCCAAAATTTTACCTACCACAGATGTTAGGCTAACCGGTCTATAGTTACCAGCCTTCTGTACACAGCACAGACCCTCTAATACACAGCACAGCCCCCCAATACGCAGCACAGACGCCCCAAAACACAGCACAGACCCCCAATACACAGCACAGACCCCACAATACACAGCACAGACCGCCCAATACACAGCACAGACCCCCAATACACAGCACAGACACCCAATACGCAACACAGACGCCCCACTACACAGCACAGACGCCCCACTACACAGCACAGACTCCCAATACACAGCACAGACCCCAATACACAGCACAGACCCCCCACAATACACAGCACAGACCCCCAATACACAGCACAGACCCTCTAATATACAGCACAGACCCCCTAATACACAACACAGACCCCCAATACAGAGCACAGACCACCCAATACACAGCACAGACCCCCAATACACAGCACAGAACCCCAATACGCAGCACAGACGCCCCAATACACAGCACAGACTCCCAATACACAGCACAGACGCCCCAATACACAGCACAGACCCCCCACAATACACAGCACAGACCCCCAATACACAGCACAGACCCTCTAATATACAGCACAGACCCCCCAATACACAACACAGACCCCCAATACAGAGCACAGACCGCCCAATACACAGCACAGACCCCAATACACAGCACAGACCCCCAATACACAGCACAGACGCCCCAAAACACAGCACAGACCCCCAATACATAGCACAGACCCCCCAATACACAGCACAGACCCCCAATACACAGCACAGACCCCCCAATACACAGCACAGACCTCCAATACACAGCACAGACCCCCCAATACACAGCACAGACCCCAATACAGAGCACAGACCGCCCAATACACAGCACAGACCCCAATACACAGCACAGACCCTCCAATACACAGCACAGACCCCCAATACACAGCACTCACTCCAATACACAGCACAGACCCCCCAATAGACACAGCACAGACCCCCCAATACACAGCACAGACGCCCCAAAACACAGCACAGACCCCAATACACAGCACAGACCCCCCAATACACAGCACAGACCCCCAATACACAGCACAGACCCCAATACACAGCACAGACCCCCCAATACACAGCACAGACCCACAATACACAGCACTCACCCCAATACACAGCACAGACCCCAATAGACAGCACAGACCCCCCAATACACAGCACAGACCACAATACACAGCACAGACCCCCTCAATACACAGCACAGACCCCCAAATACACAGCACAGACCCCCCACAATACACAGCACAGACCCCCAATACACAGCACAGACCCTCTAATATACAGCACAGACCCCCTAATACACAACACAGACCCCCAATACAGAGCACAGACCACCCAATACACAGCACAGACCCCCAATACACAGCACAGACCCCCCAATACGCAGCACAGACGCACCAATACACAGCACAGACTCCCAATACACAGCACAGAACCCCCAATACACAGCACAGACCCCCTCAATACACAGCACAGACCCCCCAATACACAGCACAGACCCCCCACAATACACAGCACAGACCCCCAATACGCAGCACAGACGCCCCAAAACACAGCACAGACCCCCAATACATAGCACAGACCCCCCAATACACAGCACAGACCCCCAATACACAGCACAGACCCCCCAATACATAGCACAGACCTCCAATACACAGCACAGACCCCAATACACAACACAGACCCCCAATACACAGCACAGACCCTCCAATACACAGCACAGACCCCCAATACACAGCACTCACTCCAATACACAGCACAGACCCCCCAATACACAGCACAGACCCACAATACACAGCACAGACCCCCTAATACACAACACAGACCCCCAATACAGAGCACAGACCGCCCAATACACAGCACAGACCCCAATACGCAGCACAGACCCCCAATACACAGCACAGACCCCCAATAAGAACATAAGAACATAAGAAATAGGAGCAGGAGTAGGCCAATCGGCCCCTCGAGCCTGCTCCGCCATTCAATAAGATCATGGCTGATCTGATCCTAACCGCCAATCTACTATCTATCACAGAACCATCTCCTGCATCTAACAGAATTGCACACACGAAATAGGAGCAGAATCAGGCTACACGGTCCCTGGGCCCGCTCCACTACCCACAGGGCCATGACCGATCCGAACCTAGACTCATGTCCAAATTCCTGCCCGCTCCCCGTAACCCTTAATGCCCTTTACTTCTAGGAAACTGTCTATTTCTGTTTTAAATTTAATTAATGTTGTAGCTTCTACAGCTTTTTGTGGCAGCATATTCCATGGACCTACCACCCTCTGAGTGAAGTAGTTCCTCCTCATCTCAGTTTTGAAAGAGCAGCCCCTTATTCTAAGACTATGTCCCCTAGTTCTAGTCTCACCCGTCATCGGGAACATCCTCCCCGCATCCACCCGATCCAACCCCTTCACAATCTTATATGTTTCAATAAGATCGCCTCTCATTCTTCTGAACTCCAATGAGTAGAGTCCCAATCTACCCAACCTCTCCTCATATGACCACCCCCTCATCCCCGGGATTAACCGAGTGAACCTTTTTTGCACTGCCTCGAGAGCAAGGATGTCTTTCCTTAAGTAAGGACACCAAAACTGTATGCAGTATTCCAGGTGCGGTCTCACCAATACCTTGTACAACTGAAGCAATACCTCCCTATTTTTATATTCTATCCCCCTAGCAATGAAAGCCAACATTCCATTTGCCTTCTTAATCACTTGCTGCACCTGCATACTAACCTTTTGAGTTTCGTGCACCAGGACCCCCAGATCCCTTTGCACTTCAGTACTCTCCAGTTTCTTGCCATTAAGATAATAAATTGCTCTAGGATTTTTCCTGCCAAAGTGCATCACCTCACACTTTCCAGTGTTGTATTCCATCTGCCAAATCTCTGCCCACTTACTTAGCCTGTCTATGTCCCCTTGCAGGTTTTTTATGTCCTCCTCACTCACTACTTTCCCTCCCATCTTTGTATCATCTGCAAATTTTGATATGTTACACTTGGTCCCTTCCTCCAAATCGTTAATATAGATTGTAAAGAGTTGGGGACCCAGCACTGACCCCTGTGGAACACCACTAGTTACTGATTGCCAGTCTGAGAATGAACCATTTATCCCAACTCTTTGCTTTCTGTTGGATAGCCAATCCTCTATCCATGCCAGAATATTACCCCCAATCCCGTGATTTTTTACCTTAAGCAATAATCTTTTGTGTGGCACCTTGTCAAATGCCTTTTGGAAGTCTAAATACACTACGTCCACTGGTTCCCCTTTATCCACTCTATATGTTACTTCCTCAAAGAACTCCAGCAAATTTGTCAAACATGACTTCCCCTTCGTAAAACCATGCTGACTTTGTCCTATTAAATTATGATTATCCAAATGTCCTGTTACTGTTTCCTTAATAATGGACTCCAAAATTTTACCTACCACAGATGTTAGGCTAACCGGTCTATAGTTACCAGCCTTCTGTACACAGCACAGACCCTCTAATACACAGCACAGACCCCCAATACGCAGCACAGACGCCCCAAAACACAGCACAGACCCCCAATACACAGCACAGACCCCACAATACACAGCACAGACCGCCCAATACGCAACACAGACGCCCCACTACACAGCACAGCCGCCCCACTACACAGCACAGACTCCCAATACACAGCACAGACCCCAATACACAGCACAGACCCCCCACAATACACAGCACAGACCCCCAATACACAGCACAGACCCTCTAATATACAGCACAGACCCCCTAATACACAACACAGACCCCCAATACAGAGCACAGACGCCCCAAAACACAGCACAGACCCCCAATACATAGCACAGACCCCCCAATACACAGCACAGACCCCCAATACACAGCACAGACCTCCAATACACAGCACAGACCCCCCAATACACAGCACAGACCCCCCACAATACACAGCACAGACCCCAATACAGAGCACAGACCGCCCAATACACAGCACAGACCCCAATACACAGCACAGACCCTCCAATACACAGCACAGACCCCCAATACACAGCACTCACTCCAATACACAGCACAGACCCCCCAATAGACACAGCACAGACCCCCCAATACACAGCACTCACCCCAATACACAGCACAGACCCCAATACACAACACAGACCCCAATACACAGCACAGACTCCCAATAGACAGCACAGACCCCCCAATACACAGCACAGACCACAATACACAGCACAGACCCCCTCAATACACAGCACAGACCCCCAAATACACAGCACAGACCCCCCACAATACACAGCACAGACCCCCAATACACAGCACAGACCCTCTAATATACAGCACAGACCCTCCAATACACAGCACAGACCCCCAATACACAGCACTCACTCCAATACACAGCACAGACCCCCCAATAGACACAGCACAGACCCCCCAATACACAGCACTCACCCCAATACACAGCACAGACCCCAATACACAACACAGACCCCAATACACAGCACAGACTCCCAATAGACAGCACAGACCCCCCAATACACAGCACAGACCACAATACACAGCACAGACCCCCTCAATACACAGCACAGACCCCCAAATACACAGCACAGACCCCCACAATACACAGCACAGACCCCCAATACACAGCACAGACCCTCTAATATACAGCACAGACCCCCCAATACACAACACAGACCCCCAATACAGAGCACAGACCGCCCAATACACAGCACAGACCCCCAATACACAGCACAGAACCCCAATACGCAGCACAGACGCCCCAATACACAGCACAGACTCCCAATACACAGCACAGAACCCCCAATACACAGCACAGACCCCCCACAATACACAGCACAGACCCCCAATACACAGCACAGACCCTCTAATATACAGCACAGACCCCCCAATACACAACACAGACCCCCAATACAGAGCACAGACCGCCCAATACACAGCACAGACCCCCCAATGCACAGCACAGACCTCCAATACACAGCACAGACCCCCCAATACACAGCACAGACCCCCAATACACAGCACTCACTCCAATACACAGCACAGACCCCCAATAGACACAGCACAGACGCCCAATACACAGCACAGACCCTCCAATACACAGCACAGACCCCCAATACACAGCACAGACCACCCAATACACAGCACAGACCCCAATACACAGCACAGACCCTCCAATACACAGCACAGACCCCCCAATACACAGCACAGACCCCCAATACACAGCACTCACTCCAATACACAGCACAGACCCCCCAATAGACACAGCACAGACGCCCCAATACACAGCACAGACCCACAATACACAGCACTCACCCCAATACACAGCACAGACCCCAATACACAACACAGACCCCAATACACAGCACAGACTCCCAATAGACAGCACAGACCCCCCAATACACAGCACAGACCACAATACACAGCACAGACCCCCTCAATACACAGCACAGACCCCCAAATACACAGCACAGACCCCCCACAATACACAGCACAGACCGCCAATACACAGCACAGACCCTCTAATATACAGCACAGACCCCCCAATACACAACACAGACCCCCAATACAGAGCACAGACCGCCCAATACACAGCACAGACCCCCAATACACAGCACAGACCCCCCAATACACAGCACAGACCTCCAATACACAGCACAGACCCCCAATACACAGCACAGACCCCCAATACACAGCACAGACCCCAATACACATCACAGACCGCCCAATACACAGCACAGACCCCCAATACACAGCACAGACACCCAATACGCAACACAGACGCCCCACTACACAGCACAGACTCCCAATACACAGCACAGACCCCAATACACAGCACAGACCCCCACAATACACAGCACAGACCCCCAATACGCAGCACAGACGCCCCAAAACACAGCACAGACCCCCAATACATAGCACAGACCCCCCAATACACAGCACAGACCCCCAATACACAGCACAGACCCCCAATACGCAGCACAGACGCCCCACTACACAGCACAGACTCCCAATACACAGCACAGACCCCAATACACAGCACAGACCCCCCAATAGACACAGCACAGACCCCCAATACACAGCACAGACCCCCCACAATACACAGCACAGACCCCCAATACACAGCACAGACCCTCTAATATACAGCACAGACCCCCTAATACACAACACAGACCCCCAATACAGAGCACAGACCACCCAATACACAGCACAGACCCCCAATACACAGCACAGACCCCCAATACGCAGCACAGACGCCCCAATACACAGCACAGACTCCCAATACACAGCACAGAACCCCCAATACACAGCACAGACCCCCTCAATACACAGCACAGACCCCCCAATACACAGCACAGACCCCCCACAATACACAGCACAGACCCCCAATACGCAGCACAGACGCCCCAAAACACAGCACAGACCCCCAATACATAGCACAGACCCCCCAATACACAGCACAGACCCCCAATACACAGCACAGACCCCCCAATACATAGCACAGACCTCCAATACACAGCACAGACCCCCAATACACAGCACAGACCCCCCACAATACACAGCACAGACCCCCAATACACAGCACAGACCCTCTAATATACAGCACAGACCCCCCAATACACAACACAGACCCCAATACAGAGCACAGACCGCCCAATACACAGCACAGACCCCAATACGCAGCACAGACCCCCCAATACACAGCACAGACCCTCTAATACACAGCACAGACCCCCAATACGCAGCACAGACGCCCCAAAACACAGCACAGACCCCCAATACATAGCACAGACCCGCCCAATACACAGCACAGACCCCCAATACACAGCACAGACCCCACAATACACAGCACAGACCCCCAATACACAGCACAGACCCCAATACACAGCACAGACCTCAATACACAGCACAGACCCCCAATACACAGCACAGACCGCCCAATACATAGCACAGACCCCAATACACAGCACAGACCGCCCAATACATAGCACAGACCCCAATACACAGCACAGACACCCAATACGCAACACAGACGCCCCACTACACAGCACAGACCCCAATACACAGCACAGACCCCAAAATACACAGCACAGACCGCCCAATACACAGCACAGACCCCCAATACACAGCACAGACACCCAATACGCAACACAGACGCCCCACTACACAGCACAGACTCCCAATACACAGCACAGAACCCCCAATACACAGCACAGACCCCCCACAATACACAGCACAGACCCCCAATACACAGCACAGACCCTCTAATATACAGCACAGACCCCCCAATACACAACACAGACCCCCAATACAGAGCACAGACCGCCCAATACACAGCACAGACCCCAATACACAGCACAGACCCCCAATACACAGCACAGACACCCCAAAACACAGCACAGACCCCCAATACATAGCACAGACCCCCCAATACACAGCACAGACCCCCATTACACAGCACAGACCCCCCAATACACAGCACAGACCTCCAATACACAGCACAGACCCCCCAATACACAGCACAGACCCCCCACAATACACAGCACAGACCCCAATACACAGCACAGACCCTCCAATACACAGCACAGACCCCCAATACACAGCACAGACCCCCCACAATACACAGCACAGACCCCCAATACACAGCACAGACCCTCTAATATACAGCACAGACCCCCCAATACACAACACAGACCCCAATACAGAGCACAGACCGCCCAATACACAGCACAGACCCCAATACGCAGCACAGACCCCCAATACACAGCACAGACCCCCAATACACAGCACAGACCCTCTAATACACAGCACAGACCCCCAATACGCAGCACAGACGCCCCAAAACACAGCACAGACCCCCAATACATAGCACAGACCCCCCAATACACAGCACAGACCCCCAATACACAGCACAGACCCCACAATACACAGCACAGACCCCCAATACACAGCACAGACCCCAATACACAGCACAGACCTCAATACACAGCACAGACCCCCAATACACAGCTCAGACCCCAATACACAGCACAGACTCCAATACACAGCACAGACCCCACAATACACAGCACAGACCGCCCAATACACAGCACAGACCCCAATACACAGCACAGACACCCAATACGCAACACAGACGCCCCACTACACAGCACAGACCCCAATACACAGCACAGACCCCAAAATACACAGCACAGACCGCCCAATACACAGCACAGACCCCCAATACACAGCACAGACACCCAATACGCAACACAGACGCCCCACTACACAGCACAGACGCCCCACTACACAGCACAGACTCCCAATACACAGCACAGAACCCCCAATACACAGCACAGACCCCCCACAATACACAGCACAGACCCCCAATACACAGCACAGACCCTCTAATATACAGCACAGACCCCCCAATACACAACACAGACCCCCAATACAGAGCACAGACCGCCCAATACACAGCACAGACCCCAATACACAGCACAGACCCCCAATACACAGCACAGACACCCCAAAACACAGCACAGACCCCCAATACATAGCACAGACCCCCCAATACACAGCACAGACCCCCAATACACAGCACAGACCCCCCAATACACAGCACAGACCTCCAATACACAGCACAGACCCCCCAATACACAGCACAGACCCCCCACAATACACAGCACAGACCCCAATACACAGCACAGACCCTCCAATACACAGCACAGACCCCCAATACACAGCACTCACTCCAATACACAGCACAGACCCCCCCAATAGACACAGCACAGACCCCCCAATACACAGCACAGACCCACAATACACAGCACAGACCCACAATACACAGCACAGACCCCCAATACACAGCACAGACCCCCCAATACACAGCACAGACCCCCAATACACAGCACAGACCCCCCACAATACACAGCACAGACCCCCAATACACAGTACAGACCCTCTAATATACAGCACAGACCCCCAATACACAGCACAGACCACAATACACAGCACAGACCCCAATACACAGCACAGACCCCCTCAATACACAGCACAGACCCCCAAATACACAGCACAGACCCCCCACAATACACAGCACAGACCCCCAATACACAGCACAGACCCTCTAATATACAGCACAGACCCCCTAATACACAACACAGACCCCCAATACAGAGCACAGACCACCCAATACACAGCACAGACCCCCAATACACAGCACAGACCCCCAATACGCAGCACAGACGCCCCAATACACAGCACAGACTCCCAATACACAGCACAGAACCCCCAATACACAGCACAGACCCCCTCAATACACAGCACAGACCCCCCAATACACAGCACAGACCCCCCACAATACACAGCACAGACCCCCAATACGCAGCACAGACGCCCCAAAACACAGCACAGACCCCCAATACATAGCACAGACCCCCCAATACACAGCACAGACCCCCAATACACAGCACAGACCCCCCAATACATAGCACAGACCTCCAATACACAGCACAGACCCCCCAATACACAGCACAGACCCCCCACAATACACAGCACAGACCCCCAATACACAGCACAGACCCTCTAATATACAGCACAGACCCCCCAATACACAACACAGACCCCCAATACAGAGCACAGACCGCCCAATACACAGCACAGACCCCAATACGCAGCACAGACCCCCAATACACAGCACAGACCCCCAATACACAGCACAGACCCTCTAATACACAGCACAGACCCCCAATACGCAGCACAGACGCCCCAAAACACAGCACAGACCCCAATACATAGCACAGACCCCCCCAATACACAGCACAGACCCCCAATACACAGCACAGACCCCACAATACACAGCACAGACCCCCAATACACAGCACAGACCCCAATACACAGCACAGACCTCAATACACAGCACAGACCCCCAATACACAGCACAGACCCCAATACACAGCACAGACTCCAATACACAGCACAGACCCCACAATACACAGCACAGACCGCCCAATACACAGCACAGACCCCAATACACAGCACAGACACCCAATACGCAACACAGACGCCCCACTACACAGCACAGACCCCAATACACAGCACAGACCCCAAAATACACAGCACAGACCGCCCAATACACAGCACAGACCCCCAATACACAGCACAGACACCCAATACGCAACACAGACGCCCCACTACACAGCACAGACGCCCCACTACACAGCACAGACTCCCAATACACAGCACAGAACCCCCAATACACAGCACAGACCCCCCACAATACACAGCACAGACCCCCAATACACAGCACAGACCCTCTAATATACAGCACAGACCCCCCAATACACAACACAGACCCCCAATACAGAGCACAGACCGCCCAATACACAGCACAGACCCCAATACACAGCACAGACCCCCAATACACAGCACAGACACCCCACAATACACAGCACAGACCACAATACACAGCACAGACCCCCTCAATACACAGCACAGACCCCCAAATACACAGCACAGACCCCCCACAATACACAGCACAGACCCCCAATACACAGTACAGACCCTCTAATATACAGCACAGACCCCCCAATACACAGCACAGACCCCCAATACAGAGCACAGACCGCCCAATACACAGCACAGACCCCAATACGCAGCACAGACCCCCAATACACAGCACAGACCCCCAATACACAGCACAGACCCTCTAATACACAGCACAGACCCCCAATACGCAGCACAGACACCCCAAAACACAGCACAGACCCCCAATACATAGCACAGACCCCCCCAATACACAGCACAGACCCCCAATACACAGCACAGACCCCACAATACACAGCACAGACCCCCAATACACAGCACAGACCCCAATACACAGCACAGACCTCAATACACAGCACAGACCCCCAATACACAGCTCAGACCCCAATACACAGCACAGACTCCAATACACAGCACAGACCCCACAATACACAGCACAGACCCCAATACACAGCACAGACACCCAATACGCAACACAGACGCCCCACTACACAGCACAGACCCCAATACACAGCACAGACCCCAAAATACACAGCACAGACCGCCCAATACACAGCACAGACCCCCAATACACAGCACAGACACCCAATACGCAACACAGACGCCCCACTACACAGCACAGACGCCCCACTACACAGCACAGACTCCCAATACACAGCACAGAACCCCCAATACACAGCACAGACCCCCCACAATACACAGCACAGACCCCCAATACACAGCACAGACCCTCTAATATACAGCACAGACCCCCCAATACACAACACAGACCCCCAATACAGAGCACAGACCGCCCAATACACAGCACAGACCCCAATACACAGCACAGACCCCCAATACACAGCACAGACACCCCAAAACACAGCACAGACCCCCAATACATAGCACAGACCCCCCAATACACAGCACAGACCCCCATTACACAGCACAGACCCCCCAATACACAGCACAGACCTCCAATACACAGCACAGACCCCCCAATACACAGCACAGACCCCCCACAATACACAGCACAGACCCCAATACACAGCACAGACCCTCCAATACACAGCACAGACCCCCAATACACAGCACTCACTCCAATACACAGCACAGACCCCCCCAATAGACACAGCACAGACCCCCCCAATACACAGCACAGACCCACAATACACAGCACTCACCCCAATACACAGCACAGACCCCAATAGACAGCACAGACCCCCCAATACACAGCACAGACCACAATACACAGCACAGACCCCCTCAATACACAGCACAGACCCCCAAATACACAGCACAGACCCCCCACAATACACAGCACAGACCCCCAATACACAGTACAGACCCTCTAATATACAGCACAGACCCCCCAATACACAGCACAGACCCCCAATACAGAGCACAGACCGCCCAATACACAGCACAGACCCCAATACACAGCACAGACCCCCAATACGCAGCACAGACGCCCCAAAACACAGCACAGACCCCCAATACATAGCACAGACCCGCCAATACACAGCACAGACCCCCAATACACAGCACAGACCCCCAATACACAGCACAGACCTTCAATACACACCACAGACCCCCAATACACAGCACAGACCCCCAATACACAGCACAGACCCCCAATACACAGCACAGACCCCCCAATACACAGCACAGTTCCCCAATACACAGCACAGACCCCAATACACAGCACAGACCCCAATACACAATAAAGACCCCCATATACAGCACAGACCCCCCAATACACAGCACAGACCCCAATACACAGCACAGACCCCAATACACAGCACAGACCCCCCAATACACAGCACAGACCCCCCAATACACAGCACAGACCCCTCAATACACAGCACAGACCCCCAATACACAGCGCAGTTCCCCAATACACAGCACAGACCCCAATACACAGCACAGACCCCCCAATACACAGCACAGACCCCCCAATACACAGCACAGACCCTCTAATATACAGCACAGACCCCCCAATACACAACACAGACCCCCAATACAGAGCACAGACCGCCCAATACACAGCACAGACCCCAATACACAGCACAGACCCCCAATACACAGCACAGACACCCCAAAACACAGCACAGACCCCCAATACATAGCACAGACCCCCCAATACACAGCACAGACCCCCATTACACAGCACAGACCCCCCAATACACAGCACAGACCTCCAATACACAGCACAGACCCCCCAATACACAGCACAGACCCCCCACAATACACAGCACAGACCCCAATACACAGCACAGACCCCCAATACACAGCACAGACCCCCCAATACACAGCACAGTTCCCCAATACACAGCACAGACCCCAATACACAGCACAGACCCCAATACACAATAAAGACCCCCATATACAGCACAGACCCCCCAATACACAGCACAGACCCCAATACACAGCACAGACCCCAATACACAGCACAGACCCCCCAATACACAGCACAGACCCCCCAATACACAGCACAGACCCCTCAATACACAGCACAGACCCCCAATACACAGCGCAGTTCCCCAATACACAGCACAGACCCCAATACACAGCACAGACCCCCCAATACACAGCACAGACCCCCCAATACACAGCACAGACCCTCTAATATACAGCACAGACCCCCCAATACACAACACAGACCCCCAATACAGAGCACAGACCGCCCAATACACAGCACAGACCCCAATACACAGCACAGACCCCCAATACACAGCACAGACACCCCAAAACACAGCACAGACCCCCAATACATAGCACAGACCCCCCAATACACAGCACAGACCCCCATTACACAGCACAGACCCCCCAATACACAGCACAGACCTCCAATACACAGCACAGACCCCCATAGACAGCACAGACCCCCCAATACACAGCACAGACCACAATACACAGCACAGACCCCCTCAATACACAGCACAGACCCCCAAATACACAGCACAGACCCCCCACAATACACAGCACAGACCCCCAATACACAGTACAGACCCTCTAATATACAGCACAGACCCCCCAATACACAGCACAGACCCCAATACACAGCACAGACCCCAATACACAATAAAGACCCCCATATACAGCACAGACCCCCCAATACACAGCACAGACCCCAATACACAGCACAGACCCCAATACACAGCACAGACCCCCCAATACACAGCACAGACCCCCCAATACACAGCACAGACCCCTCAATACACAGCACAGACCCCCAATACACAGCACAGACCCCCCAATACACAGCACAGACCCCCCAATACACAGCACAGACCCCTCAATACACAGCACAGACCCCAATACACAGCACAGAACCTCCCCTCCCCAACCTCCAAACTGCCTCACAGACCCCCCTCTAAACTAGAGCTCTGTGTGATGGACTGTCAGTCAGTGCTCTAAGACCGTCTGTGATGAACGACAGTACATCGTTCTGGAGTAGCATGTTTTATTAAATGGCACCACAGTGATCTTAAACTGTCTGCTTTGTGCATCGTGTTCCATTGCACTGGACCAGCCTGTGATGTCAGGAAATTTGAAAGAATGTACTGCAGACGATATCATGTTGTCCTAAAACAGTGCACCACATTACTGATCTAGAACAATATGCTATATCACGCGGATCTAGAACAAAGTCATACCGTACCGATCGAGAACAGCAAATTACACCACGTCACCATCAATACAACTGAGGAATATTTTGTGAAATTGATTGAATTTTGACACTCAAAAGAATGATAAAGTGTGACCAGAATTATTTCTAAGTCCTTCATTCCTTAAACGGTTAAAGCCTACAGATCAGGCAGGGGGCAGGGGCGGAGAGAAGGTGACCAGAATCAGTCCACTTATTGTTCAACAGAGAAACAAATCGAGTGGTGGAGAGGAACTCGCCGAGCTGGGGCAACTACAGACTATCCACCTTCCAGCTCAGGCTCGTCCTTTACAGGAGTTAAATTCTTTTCACTCAAGCAACATTAACTTCAATTTCCAGAGCACCTTTCATGTAATAAAAACATCCCCAAGGCGACCCACAGAGGGGCAATGGACGCTGAGCGGGAGTCGGAGAGGTGACTGCAGACACAGTTGAAACGCTGGGTTCTAGGGGCTGGAGGGGCTGAAACATCTGCCTGCAAGTGAGGGGGCATCGGGAAGGGAGATGGGCAATATACTCAACACCGCAGTCGGAGCATCATAGCGTGTCGGCGGGAGGAGGCCATGGAGAGATTCTGAGTTTGTATTGGGGGGAACAGGGAGCCAGTGGAGGTTTGAGGGGAAGGGGCTGATGGGCAGTGGTGTGTTTCATTGAATGACCTGAAGGGGTTGCAGTCATTGGTGTTTCTTGTTTTTTTGCAGGGCATTAATTTCATCAGATGTGATCTGCAGAGCAACCTGCAGTCCAAGTGCAGACAGATTATCCAGATGAAGAGCTCGATGAAGATAATGAAGGTACGTGCCCCACAGGGGAGGAGGTGCAGCACAGCCTGTGAGCAAGGAAGCCAGGACCTAAAGCACTCCCTCTCAGACAGGAGGGCCTTTCCGTCAGGACCCCGTTTCTCCTCTTGCTCCTGAAGGTGTTGACTTTTGCTGGGACACAGTTTAATGAGTCCTGGCTGCACCCCCCCCTCCCCCCCAGTACCCCATCCTGGCCGCTCCCCCCCAGTACCCCATCCTGGTCGCTCCCCCCCAGTACCCCATCCTGGCCGCTCCCCCCCAGTACCCCATCCTGGCCGCTCCCCCCCAGTACCCCATCCTGGCTGCTCCCCCCCAGTACCCCATCCTGGCCGCTCCCCCCCAGTACCCCATCCTGGCCGCTCCCCCCCAGTACCCCATCCTGGCCGCTCCCCCCCAGTACCCCATCCTGGCCGCTCCCCCCCAGTACCCCATCCTGGCCGCTCCCCCCCAGTACCCCATCCTGGCCGCTCCCCCCCAGTACCCCATCCTGGCCGCTCCCCCCCAGTACCCCATCCTGGCCGCTCCCCCCCAGTACCCCATCCTGCCCCCCCCCAGTACCCCATCCTGGCCGCTCCCCCCCAGTACCCCATCCTGGCCGCTCCCCCCCAGTACCCCATCCTGGCCGCTGTCCTTCAGGTTTGACCACAGGGAACAACACATCCTGTGGAGGCCAAGTCACTGAATATATTTGAGAAGGAGATAGATAGATTTCTAGACACAAAAGGCATCAAGGGGTATGGGGAGAGAGCGGGAATATGGTATTGAGATAGAGGATCAGCCTATTGAATGGCGGAGCAGGCTCGAAGGGCCGAATGGCCGACTCCTGCTCCTATTTTTCTATGTTTCTAATCGGACTCTGTTCTCCCCTCACACCCCGAGTGGTGACCAGGAGTGGACACTTTGGCTTATTTCTCCTACCCTAGCCCATGGACACTGAGTTTGAGTAAAGCAACTCCACTGTTGTATCAGCTGGGACCTGCTATATAGACATGACTGTTTTATTCCTTGCTCCTCCCAAAACCATGACTCCACTTTGGAGCCTGGCACTGTTGGAGTCTGCTTCTACTGGGGTACATGAAGCACCGTCTGTAAAGCGCTCTGGGACATCCTGGGCCCGGTGAAAGCTGCAATATAACTGCAAGTTCTTTCTGTCTCAGGAAACTAGAATCGACACCAGCAGCAAGCGGACCCAGATTTCACCACAGCGGGTGTCCATGACACTGCGGGCGGGCGAGGAGAAGACATTGGACATCGAGGTCTTTCAGCCACTGGAAGCTCCAGTCGATCTTTATTTCCTCATGGACTTTTCCAACTCGATGGAGGACGATTTGGACAACTTGAAGAAACTTGGCCTCCAGCTGGGTAAGGACCAAAGTGTTTAGTCCAATATTGTTTCCACACTCGACCCATTGCTGGTGTTGAGCTTCACAGTCCCGGGGGGCTCTAGGACGCTCCAGTGAGTTACGTTAGTTTGATGTTGAGTGGCTGTGCCTACTTCCTGAAGGAACAAACAGACCGTCCTAATCGGAGGAGGTTTCAAACATGGATCGGTACAGTGTACGTCGTGTCAGCCGCGACCCAGTGGTAGCTCCCTCGCCTCGGAGTCAGAAGGTTGTGGGTACAAGTCCCGCTCCAGAGACTCGAGCCCACAATCCAGGCTGACTCTCCAGTACAGTACTGAGGGAGTGCCGCACTGTCGGAGGTGCTGTCTTTCGGATGAGACGTTAAACCGAAACCCCGTCTGCTCTCTCAGGTGAATGTAAAAGATGCCCTTGGCCACTATTTGGAAGAAGAACAGGGGAGTTCTCCCAGGTGTCCTGGCCAACATTTATCCCTCAATCAACATGGCTAAAACAGTTGATCTGGTCATTATCACATTGCTGTTTGTGGGAGCTTGCTGTGCGCAAATTGGCTGCCGCATTTCCCACATTACAACAGCGACTACACTTCAAAAATAATGAATTGGCTGCAAAGCGCTTTGGGCCATCCTGAGATTGTGAAAGGCGCTATATAAATGCAAGTCTTTCTTTCTTTTCTTTGATATTAGCATGAATGTTTCTGTGCCCCAAATTCTCATTGTTTGTATTTGACAGCTGATGTTGTGAGGAACATGTCCAGCGACTACACCATCGGCTTCGGGAAGTTCGTTGACAAAGTGACTGTTCCACAGACAGATATGAGGCCTTCAAGGTAAGAGCAGGATTTCACGGTTATCAGAGACCTGAAGGGGAGTGACGTGCAGACTGTGACTGTGTTTGTCTGCCTGTGTGTGTGGCTGTCCATGTGTGTTTGTTTGTTTCTGTGTTTCTGTTTGCTTGTGTGTGCAAAACATGTGTGTATGGGTGTGTGTGTTAACGTGTGTGTGTGTGTGTGTGTGTGTGTGTGTGTGTTTACGTGTGCGTATGTTAACGTGTGTGTGTGTTTACGTGTGCGTATGTTAACGTGTGTGTTTACGTGTGCGTGTGTTAACGTGTGTGTGTGTTTTTATGTGTGCGTATGTTAACGTGTGTGCGTGTGTTTACGTGTGCGTATGTTAACATGTGTGTGTGTTTACGTGTGCGTATGTTAACATGTGCGTGTGTTTACGTGTGCGTATGTTAACATGTGCATGTGTTTACATGTGCGTATGTTAACGTGTGTGTGTGTGTGTTTACGTGTGCGTATGTTAACGTGTGTGTGTTTACGTGTGCGTATGTTAACGTGTGTGTGTTTACGTGTGCGTATGTTAACGTGTGTGTGTGTTTACGTGTGCGTATGTTAACGTGTGTGTGTGTTTACGTGTGCGTATGTTAATGTGTGCATGTTTACGTGTGCGTATGTTAACGTGTGTGTGTGTTTACGTGTGCGTATGTTAACGTGTGTGTGTGTGTTTACGTGTGCGTATGTTAACATGTGCGTGTGTTTACGTGTGCGTATGTTAACATGTGCGTGTGTTTACGTGTGTGTTAATGTGTGTGTGTGTTTACGTGTGCGTATGTTAACGTGTGTGTGTGTTTTTATGTGTGCGTATGTTAACGTGTGTGTGTTTTTACGTGTGCGTATGTTAACATCTGCGTGTGTTTACGTGTGCATATGTTAACGTGTGTGTTTACGTGTGTATGTTAGCATGTGCGTGTTTACGTGTGTGTTAATGTGTGTGTGTGTTTACGTGTGCGTATGTTAACGTGTGTGTGTGTTTTTATGTGTGCGTATGTTAACGTGTGTGTGTGTTTACGTGTGCGTATGTTAACGTGTGTGTTTACGTGTGCGTATGTTAACGTGTGCGTGTTTACGTGTGCGTATGTTAATGTGTGTGTGTGTTTACGTGTGCGTATGTTAACGTGTGTGTTTACGTGTGCGTATGTTAGCATGTGCGTGTGTTTATGTGTGCGTATGTTAACGTGTGCATGTGTTTACGTGTGCGTATGTTAACGCGTGTGTTTTATGTGTGCGTATGTTAACGTGTGTGTGTGTTTACGTGTGCGTATGTTAACATGTGCGTGTGTTTATGTGTGCGTATGTTAACGTGTGTGTGTGTGTGTTTACGTGTGCGTATGTTAACGTGTGTGTTTACGTGTGCGTATGTTAACGTGCGCGTGTGTTTACGTGTGCGTATGTTAACGTGTGTGTCTTACGTGTGCGTATGTTAACATGTGTGTGTGTTTATGTGTGCGTATGTTAACGTGTGTGTGTGTGTTTACGTGTGCGTATGTTAACGTGTGTGTTTACGTGTGCGTATGTTAACGTGCGCGTGTGTTTACGTGTGCGTATGTTAACGTGTGTGTCTTACGTGTGCGTATGTTAACATGTGCGTGTGTTTATGTGTGCGTATGTTAACGTGTGCGTGTTTACGTGTGCGTATGTTAACGTGTGTGTTTTACGTGTGCGTATGTTAACGTGTGTGTGTTTACGTGTGTGTATGTTAACGTGTGTGTACGTGTGCGTATGTTAACATGTGCGTGTGTTTACGTGTGCATATGTTAACATGTGCATGTGTTTACGTGTGTGTATGTTAACGTGTGTGTGTGTACGTGTGGGTATGTTAACATGTGCGTGTGTTTACATGTGCGTATGTTAACATGTGCGTGTGTGTTTACGTGTGCGTATGTTAACATGTGCGTGTGTTTACGTGTGCGTATGTTAACGTGTGTGTGTTTACGTGTGCGTATGTTAACGTGTGTGTGTTTACGTGTGCATATGTTAATGTGTGTGTGTACGTGTGCGTATGTTAACGTGTGTGTGTTTTACGTGTGCGTATGTTAACGTGTGTGTTTACGTGTGCGTATGTTAACATGTGCGTGTGTTTACGTGTGCGTATGTTAACATGTGTGTGTGTGTTTACGTGTGCGTATGTTAACATGTGCGTGTGTTTACGTGTGCGTATGTTAACGTGTGTGTGTTTACGTGTGCGTATGTTAACGTGTGTGTGTTTACGTGTGCGTATGTTAACGTGTGTGTGTGTTTACGTGTGCGTATGTTAACATGTGTGTGTGTTTATGTGTGCGTATGTTAACATGTGTGTGTGTTTACATGTGCGTATGTTAACGTGTGTGTTTACATGTGCGTATGTTAACGTGTGTGTTTACGTGTGCGTATGTTAACGTGTGCGTTTACATGTGCGTATATTAACGTGTGTGTGTGTTTACGCGTGTGTATGTTAACGTGTGTGTGTGTTTACGTGTGCGTGTCTTAACGTGTGTGTGTTTACGTGTGCGTGTGTTAACGTGTGTGTACGTGTGCGTGTGTTAACGTGTGTGTTTACGTGTGCGTATGTTAACGTGTGTGTGTTTACGTGTGCGTATGTTAACATGTGTGTGTTTACGTGTGCATATGTTAACGTGTGTGTGTGTGTGTTTACGTGTGCGTATGTTAACGTGTGCGTGTGTTAACGTGTGTGTGTGTTTACGTGTGCGTGTGTGTACGTGTGCGTGTGTTAACGTGTGTGTGTGCGTGTGTTTACGTGTGTATGTTAACGTGTGTGTGTGTTTACATGTGTGTGTGTGTACGTGTGCGTGTGTTTATGTGTGTGTGTGTACGTGTGCGTGTGTTTATGTGTGCATGTGTTTACGTGTGCGTGTGTTAACATGTGTGTGTGTGTGTTTACGTGTGCGTGTGTTAACGTGTGTGTGTGTTTACGTGTGCGTATGTTAACGTGTGTGTGTGTGTGTGTATGTGTGCGTATGTTAACGTGTGTGTGTGTTTACGTGTGCGTATGTTAACGTGTGTGTGTGTTTACGTGTGCGTATGTTAACGTGTGTGCGTGTGTTTACGTGTGCGTATGTTAACATGTGTGTGTGTTTACGTGTGCGTGTGTTAACGTGTGTGTGTGTTTTTATGTGTGCGTATGTTAACGTGTGTGCGTGTGTTTACG
The DNA here is from genome assembly GCA_030390025.1 of Squalus acanthias. Lineage (NCBI taxonomy): Eukaryota > Metazoa > Chordata > Chondrichthyes > Squaliformes > Squalidae > Squalus > Squalus acanthias. The sequence continues at coordinate 44,301,259 of CM059447.1, read as the reverse complement.
TGTGCGTATGTTAACATGTGTGTGTGTTTACGTGTGCGTATGTTAACATGTGCGTGTGTTTACGTGTGTATGTTAACGTGTGTGTGTGTTTACATGTGTGTGTGTGTACGTGTGCGTGTGTTTATGTGTGCATGTGTTTACGTGTGCGTGTGTTAACATGTGTGTGTGTGTGTTTACGTGTGCGTGTGTTAACGTGTGTGTGTGTTTACGTGTGTGTTAACGTGTGTGTGTTTACGTGTGCGTATGTTAACGTGTGTGTGTGTTTACGTGTGCGTATGTTAACGTGTGTGTGTGTTTACGTGTGCGTATGTTAACATGTGCGTGTGTTTACGTGTGCGTATGTTAACATGTGCGTGTGTTTACGTGTGCGTATGTTAACATGTGCATGTGTTTACATGTGCGTATGTTAACGTGTGTGTGTGTGTTTACGTGTGCGTATGTTAACGTGTGTGTGTTTACGTCTGCGTATGTTAACGTGTGTGTGTGTTTACGTGTGCGTATGTTAACGTGTGTGTTTACGTGTGCGTATGTTAACATGTGCGTGTGTTTACGTGTGCGTATGTTAACATGTGCATGTGTTTACATGTGCGTATGTTAACGTGTGTGTGTGTGTTTACGTGTGCGTATGTTAACGTGTGTGTGTTTACATCTGCGTATGTTAACGTGTGTGTGTGTTTACGTGTGCGTATGTTAACATGTGTGTGTGTGTGTTTACGTGTGCGTATGTTAACATGTGCGTGTGTTTACGTGTGCGTATGTTAACGTGTGTGTTTACGTGTGCGTATGTTAACGTGTGCGTGTTTATGTGTGCGTATGTTAACGTGTGTGTGTGTTTACGTGTGCGTATGTTAACGTGTGTGTTTACGTGTGCGTATGTTAACGTGTGCGTGTTTACGTGTGCGTATGTTAACGTGTGTGTGTGTTTACGTGTGCGTATGTTAACGTGTGTGTTTACGTGTGCGTATGTTAACGTGTGCGTGTTTACGTGTGCGTATGTTAACGTGTGTTTTATGTGTGCGTATGTTAGCATGTGCGTGTGTTTATGTGTGCGTATGTTAACGTGTGCATGTGTTTACGTGTGCGTATGTTAACGCGTGTGTTTTATGTGTGCGTATGTTAACGTGTGTGTGTGTTTACGTGTGCGTATGTTAACATGTGCGTGTGTTTACGTGTGCGTATGTTAACGTGTGTGTTTACGTGTGCGTATGTTAACGTGTGTGTGTGTGTGTTTACGTGTGCGTATGTTAACGTGTGTGTTTACGTGTGCGTATGTTAACGTGTGTGTGTGTGTGTTTACGTGTGCGTATGTTAACGTGTGTGTTTACGTGTGCGTATGTTAACGTGCGCGTGTGTTTACGTGTGCGTATGTTAACGTGTGCGTGTGTTTACGTGTGCGTATGTTAACATGTGCGTGTGTTTACGTGTGCGTATGTTAACGTGTGTGTCTTACGTGTGCGTATGTTAACATGTGTGTGTGTGTTTACGTGTGCGTATGTTAACGTGTGTGTGTGTGTTTACGTGTGCGTATGTTAACGTGTGTGTTTACGTGTGCGTATGTTAACGTGCGCGTGTGTTTACGTGTGCGTATGTTAACGTGTGTGTCTTACGTGTGCGTATGTTAACATGTGCGTGTGTTTATGTGTGCGTATGTTAACGTGTGCGTGTTTACGTGTGCGTATGTTAACGTGTGTGTTTTACGTGTGCGTATGTTAACGTGTGTGTGTTTACGTGTGTGTATGTTAACGTGTGTGTACGTGTGCGTATGTTAACATGTGCGTGTGTTTACGTGTGCGTATGTTAACATGTGCGTGTGTTTACGTGTGCATATGTTAACATGTGCATGTGTTTACGTGTGTGTATGTTAACGTGTGTGTGTGTACGTGTGCGTATGTTAACATGTGCGTGTGTTTACATGTGCGTATGTTAACATGTGCGTGTGTTTACGTGTGCGTATGTTAACGTGTGTGTGTTTACGTGTGCGTATGTTAACGTGTGTGTGTTTACGTGTGCATATGTTAATGTGTGTGTGTACGTGTGCGTATGTTAACGTGTGTGTGTGTACGTGTGCGTATGTTGACGTGTGTGTGTTTTACGTGTGCGTATGTTAACGTGTGTGTTTACGTGTGCGTATGTTAACATGTGCGTGTGTTTACGTGTGCGTATGTTAACGTGTGTGTGTGTTTTTATGTGTGCGTGTGTTAACGTGTGTGTGTATGTGTGCGTATGTTAACGTGTGTGTGTGTTTACGTGTGCGTATGTTAACGTGTGTGTGTGTTTATGTGTGCGTATGTTAACGTGTGTGTGTTTTTATGTGTGCGTATGTTAACGTGTGTGCGTGTGTTTACGTGTGCGTATGTTAACATGTGTGTGTGTTTACGTGTGCGTATGTTAACATGTGCGTGTGTTTACGTGTGTATGTTAACGTGTGTGTGTGTTTACATGTGTGTGTGTGTACGTGTGCGTGTGTTTATGTGTGCATGTGTTTACGTGTGCGTGTGTTAACGTGTGTGTGTGTTTACGTGTGCGTGTGTTAACGTGTGTGTGTGTTTACGTGTGTGTTAACGTGTGTGTGTTTATGTGTGCGTATGTTAACGTGTGTGTGTGTGTGTGTATGTGTGCGTGTGTTAACGTGTGTGTGTATGTGTGCGTATGTTAACGTGTGTGTGTGTTTACGTGTGCGTATGTTAACGTGTGTGTGTGTTTACGTGTGCGTATGTTAACGTGTGTGTTTACGTGTGCGTATGTTAACATGTGCGTGTGTTTACGTGTGCGTATGTTAACATGTGCATGTGTTTACATGTGCGTATGTTAACGTGTGTGTGTGTGTTTACGTGTGCGTATGTTAACGTGTGTGTGTTTACGTCTGCGTATGTTAACGTGTGTGTGTGTTTACGTGTGCGTATGTTAACATGTGTGTGTGTGTTTACGTGTGCGTATGTTAACATGTGCGTGTGTTTACGTGTGCGTATGTTAACGTGTGTGTTTACGTGTGCGTATGTTAACGTGTGCGTGTTTATGTGTGCGTATGTTAACGTGTGTGTGTGTTTACGTGTGCATATGTTAACATGTGCATGTGTTTACGTGTGTGTATGTTAACGTGTGTGTGTGTACGTGTGCGTATGTTAACATGTGCGTGTGTTTACATGTGCGTATGTTAACATGTGCGTGTGTTTACGTGTGCGTATGTTAACGTGTGTGTGTTTACGTGTGCGTATGTTAACGTGTGTGTGTTTACGTGTGCATATGTTAATGTGTGTGTGTACGTGTGCGTATGTTAACGTGTGTGTGTGTACGTGTGCGTATGTTAACGTGTGTGTGTTTTACGTGTGCGTATGTTAACGTGTGTGTTTACGTGTGCGTATGTTAACATGTGCGTGTGTTTACGTGTGCGTATGTTAACATGTGTGTGTGTGTTTACGTGTGCGTATGTTAACATGTGCGTGTGTTTACGTGTGCGTATGTTAACGTGTGTGTGTTTACGTGTGCGTATGTTAACGTGTGCGTATGTTAACGTGTGTGTGTACGTGTGCATATGTTAATGTGTGTGTTTTACGTGTGCGTATGTTAACGTGTGTGTGTGTTTACGTGTGCGTATGTTAACATGTGTGTGTGTTTACGTGTGCGTGTCTTAACGTGTGTGTGTTTACGTGTGCGTGTGTTAACGTGTGTGTACGTGTGCGTGTGTTAACGTGTGTGTTTACGTGTGCGTATGTTAACGTGTGTGTGTTTACGTGTGCGTATGTTAACATGTGTGTGTGTGTTTACGTGTGCATATGTTAACGTGTGTGTGTGTTTACGTGTGCGTATGTTAACGTGTGTGTGTTTACGTGTGCGTATGTTAACGTGTGCGTATGTTAACGTGTGTGTGTACGTGTGCATATGTTAATGTGTGTGTTTTACGTGTGCGTATGTTAACGTGTGTGTGTGTTTACGTGTGCGTATGTTAACATGTGTGTGTGTTTACGTGTGCGTATGTTAACGTGTGTGTTTACATGTGCGTATGTTAACGTGTGTGTTTACGTGTGCGTATGTTAACGTGTGCGTTTACATGTGCGTATATTAACGTGTGTGTGTGTTTACGCGTGCGTATGTTAACGTGTGTGTGTGTTTACGTGTGCGTGTCTTAACGTGTGTGTGTTTACGTGTGCGTGTGTTAACGTGTGTGTACGTGTGCGTGTGTTAACGTGTGTGTTTACGTGTGCGTGTGTTAACGTGTGTGTGTTTACGTGTGCGTATGTTAACATGTGTGTGTGTGTTTACGTGTGCATATGTTAACGTGTGTGTGTGTGTTTACGTGTGCGTATGTTAACGTGTGCGTGTGTTAACGTGTGTGTGTGTTTACGTGTGCGTGTGTGTACGTGTGCGTGTGTTAACGTGTGTGTGTGTGCGTGTGTTTATGTGTGCATGTGTTTACGTGTGTATGTTAACGTGTGTGTGTGTTTACATGTGTGTGTGTGTACGTGTGCGTGTGTTTATGTGTGTGTGTGTGTACGTGTGCGTGTGTTTATGTGTGCATGTGTTTACGTGTGCGTGTGTTAACATGTGTGTGTGTGTGTTTACGTGTGCGTGTGTTAACGTGTGTGTGTGTTTACGTGTGCGTGTGTTAACGTGTGTGTGTTTACGTGTGCGTATGTTAACGTGTGTGTGTGTGTGTGTGTATGTGTGCGTGTGTTAACGTGTGTGTGTATGTGTGCGTATGTTAACGTGTGTGTGTGTTTACGTGTGCGTATGTTAACGTGTGTGTGTGTGTGTATACGTGTGTTAACGTGTGTGTGTGTGTTTACGTGTGCGTATGTTAACGTGTTTGTGTATGTGTGCGTGTGTTAACGTGTGTGTGTGTGTGTACTTGTGCGTATGTTAACGTGTGTGTGTGTAAATGTGATGTACAGTAGGCTTGTATTGACACAGCTCCTTACCCAATCTCTTACTTTAAAGTGTAGTGACTGTTATTATGTAGGCAATGCAGGATGGTATAGAAGGGCCTGTTCTTCACTGGATACAGGGAGATAATATACTGGGTGTGATGTTATTGTGGTTATTCCACTCCAAACAAAATGCGAGAGTTTTACCAAAGACCTTTTCGTGAAAAATAATGAATCATAAACTGGGGAGCAACATCAAAACAGCTTCCAGTGATACAGGGGGATGTTCCTCCATGATCCACCCACATTCTATGGGCTAGGGGGATAGACAAAATTGAGAGGTCGCACAACACCAGGTTATAGTCCAACAGTTTTATTTGAAATCACAAGCTTTCGGAGCTATCGATTTGCTCCTTCCTCAGGTGAAGTAAATTAGATACAGGTATCTGTATCTAATTTACTTCACCTGAGGAAGGAGCAAATCGATAGCTCCGAAAGCTTGTGATTTCAAATAAAACTGTTGGACTATAACCTGGTATTGTGCGACCTCTCAATTTTGTCCACCCCAGTCCAACACCGGCATCTCCGCATCATGACCACTAGGGGGATAGAGCAGGGGAGTGGGATTAATTGTAGAGCTCTTTCAAAGAGCCGGCACAGGCACGATGGGCCGAATAGCCTCCTTCTGTGCTGTATGATTCTAAAGAGGTGGGCTTTGAGGAGGCTTTAAGGAGGTTTCTGAAGGAGAGATGTTGGGAGAGGCACTCAGGGAGGAAGTTGCAAGGTTTGGGGTAAGATATCTAAAGGCTCTGCTACCAATGGTAGAGTGGGAGAAGGGGAGAGAAGGGGGACGGGAGAGTGGTGGGGGCGGAGATTACAGGGAGGGGGAGAGTAGGGGAGGGGGGAAAGTAGGGGAGGGGGGAAAGTATAGGTCGGGGAGAAGGGGGAGAGGGGTTGAGAGGGACAGTAGAGGAGAGGGGGAGAGATGGTGAGAGGGGAAAGTAGGGGAGGGGTGAAAGTATGGGAGGGGGAGAGGGGGGAGAGGGGTTGAGAGGGACAGTAGGGGAGAGGGGAGAAGGGGGAGAGGGGTTGAGAGGGACAGTAGGGGAGAGGGGAGAAGGGGGAGAGGGGTTGAGAGGGACAGTAGGGGAGGGGGGAGTGGGAAAGGGGGGAGCGAGGGACAGTAGGAGAGTAGGGGAGAAGGGAAGAAGGAATGTTGGGAAATTAAAGTCGGGACGTGACAGTAACAGAGAAATGACAAGATCTACGGGAGTGGCAACTTAGAGGCTCACAGGAAATGTAATAAATGGGAATTATTTGGCGCGATTCCAGGAGGACGATGATTGTTTCTGTTCTAGGCAGCTCTCTTTTTGTACGAGTTACTCATTTATCGAAGACAGACGGTGGTCAAATCCATTGACTCAAGGTGTGACCACAACACACGATCAGCACCTAACTAGTGATAAAAAAAACTTTACTGCCTCTTTGTTTCAGAAGGTCACACTCAAAAACTTTACACTCATATCCGGCTACAAATAGGTTTATTATTGTTTATAAAGTACAATAGGGCATCAGAACAAAGCCAGGCAGGGTGACCCCGCATCAATGAGAGGATTGTTCCATTCACATGCAGTGAAGACAGTGAGTCACAGATCCATGGGATAGAGAGAATAAATTCATTGAGCGGGAGTTCCGAGTCTTCTTTCATGGTCGTGAGGGTCTGGGATTAATCACTTGTCTGAATATTTATCATTGAAAGGCCTGCAGTGACTGCCTGTTGTCAGGGGATCTCTCTCTCTCCCTCTCTGTCTCCCTCTGTCTCTCTCACTCTCAGTTGGTAGCACGCTTTCCTCTGAGTCAGAAGGTTGTGGGTTCAAGTCCCACTCCAGAGACTTGAGCGCAAAAATCTAGGCTGACACTCCAGCGCAGTGCTGAGGGGGTGCTGCACTGTCGGAGGTGCCGTCTTTCGGATGAGATGTTAAACCGAGGCCCCCGTCTGCTCTCTCAGGAGGACATAAAAGATCCCATGGCACTATTTCGAAGAGGAGCAGGGGAGTTATCCCCGGTGTCCTGGGGCCAATATTTATCCCTCAACCAACAAAACAAAAACAGATTCTCTGGTCATTATCACGTTACTGTTTGTGGGAGCTTGCTGTGCGCAAATTGGCTGCCGCGTTTCCCACATTACAACAGTGACTACACTTCAAAAGTACTTCATTGGCTGTAAAGCGCTTTGAGACGCCCGGTGGTCGTGAAAGGCACTATAGAAATGCAAGTCTTTCTCTGTCTCTCTCTCTCTGTCACTCTCTCTGTTTCTAGCTACTTCTCTGTCACTCTGCTTCTGTCTGTCTGTCTATCTTTCACTCTCTCTGTGTCTCTCTTTATCTCAGTCTCTCTCTCTCACTCTGTTTCTGTCTGTCTGTCTATCTTTCACTCTCTCTGTGTCTCTCTTTATCTCAGTCTCTCTCTCTCACTCTGTTTCTGTCTGTCTGTCTATCTTTCACTCTCTCTGTGTCTCTCTTTATCTCAGTCTCTCTCACTCTGTTTCTGTCTGTCTGTCTATCTTTCACTCTCTCTGTGTCTCTCTTTATCTCAGTCTCTCTCTGTCACTCTGTTTCTGTCTGTCTGTCTATCTTTCACTCTCTCTGTGTCTCTCTTTATCTCAGTCTCTCTCTGTCACTCTGTTTCTGTCTGTCTGTCTATCTTTCACTCTCTCTGTGTCTCTCTTTATCTCAGTCTCTCTCTGTCACTCTGTTTCTGTCTGTCTGTCTATCTTTCACTCTCTCTGTGTCTCTCTTTATCTCAGTCTCTCTCTGTCACTCTGTTTCTGTTTGCTCCTCTCTCCCCCTTTCTCTGTCTCTCTCTCTCCGTGTATTTCTCTCTCTGTCTCTCTCACTATGCCTGTCACTCTCTCTCGTTCTGTCTGTCTCTTTCTCTCTCTCTGTTTATATCTCTCTCTACGCAAGCATATTTTCTTAAAGGGCAGTGCTAAATAAATACAACTGCTGTATTTGTTCAATGAGGCCGGTACATTGTAAACTCAACTAATCCATCATCGTGGAGCCAAGCCGCGAGGTCGATCCATGGAAATGGAGGGCAGTGAAATGCCTCCTTTATACGCCGTCTGAGAAAGTGAACTTCTCACTTCTGATTGGTCTATTTAAATCACCCAATCAAGTTCCCAGTTTTAAAAATGAAATATTCTTGAGTCACATGCTGGAAGTGATCACTGACACTGGCCTACTGATTCAAAGCAGTACAACACCTTCAACTCCTCGATCTGCGGAAAAATCAGTTTAATAACACTGAAATGCATTTCTACCAGTTTACACAAAACTAAACCTAAACCCTTGGAGGTGATTGAGAATCTGTCCAGACATGGAAATAAAATGTACAAGCCAGGCCAGAGTGTGGGTGGAGAAACTGGAGAAGCTGGGATTGTTCTCCTTGGAGCAGAGAAGGTTAAGGGGAGATTTAATGGAGCCGTTCAAAATTACGAGGGGTTTTGATAGAGTAAATATGGAGAAACCGTTTCCAGTGGCAAGAGGGTCGGTAACCAGAGGACACAGATTTAAGATAATTGGCAAAATAACCAGAGGGGAGATGAGAAATTTGTTTTACGCAGCGAGTTGTTGTGATCTGGAATGCTGTGCCTGAAAGGGTGGTGGAAGCAGATTCAATTAATAACTTTCAAAAGGGGTATTGGATAAATATTTGAAAAGGAGAACAATTTGCAGGGCTATGGGGAAAGAGCAGGGGGGAGTGGGACTAATTGGACAGCTCTTTCAAAGAGCCGGTACAGGCACGATGGGCCGACTGGCCTCCTGCTGTGCTGTAACATTCCACGATTCTATAAGGGGGTGGGTGGGTAGAAGTAACTCACCCCCGACAGGTTGGGATGTCCTTTTCCTTCGTGATTGGGGTGGAAACCTATCAGGCCTGGTTCCTGCACCATTCTCCGATCCCCTCACCCAAACCCGGCTGGGATTCCGCAGTGGTTGCTCTCGTGGGATGGTGGAGTTCACGCCCATCCGTGTCTCACCTCTGTTGGACTTTCGCCCGTTCCAGGCTCAAGCAACCCTGGCCCAACAGTGACGCCCCGTTCTCCTTCAAGAACGTCATTCCTCTGACACAGAACGCCGTCCAGTTCACCCAGGAGCTGGAGAAGGAGAGAATTTCTGGGAATGTGGACGCGCCTGAAGGTGGATTCGATGCGATTCTGCAGGTTGCTGTCTGTCAGGTGAGTCAGCTCACTCCGGGGATCCGAAGCCTTCAAATCCTTTGCTCATATTTCCACGTGTTAAAAACGTCGTGAAGACAGAATTAAATATATTAAATGTGATATGTTGTGGCCAGTGGTGAAATATTTTAAATATCTCCATTTAAGGATTCTGCAGGGCTCAGTGTGTTGGGTGTTGGCTATGAACCGAGTTGAGCATCCCCGCCCCAGTGAATAGTACACAACGCAAAATGGCGACAAAATTCCAATCTCTCTTACCGACACGAGTGGACAGGTGCAAAAAATAATTTAAACGGCTAGTGGAATGTTGGCCTTTATCTCAGGGCTGGAATACAAAGGGGATGAAGTGATGTTCCAGCTGTACAGAGCCCTGGTCAGACCCCATCTGGAGCACTGCCTTCAGTTTTTTTTTTATTATTCGTTTATGGGATGTGGGCGTCGCTGGCAAGGCCAGCATTTATTGCCCATCTAGAGTTCTGGGCACCGAGCCTCAGGAAGAATATGTTGACCTTGGAGGGGGAGCAGCGCAGATTCCCCAGAATGATACCGGGGCTAAAAGGGTTAAATCACGTGGACAGGTTGCAGAGACTAGGCTTCCGTTCCGTATAGAAGATTAAGGGATGATCTAATTGAGGGGCTTATGATGATTAAACAATTTGATAGGGTAGATAAAGGTAAACTATTTCCTCTGGTGGGGGGAGTCCAGAACCAGGGGGCATAACCTTAAAATTGGCACCAGGCCGTTCAGGGGTGATGTCAGGAAGCACTTCTTCACACAAAGGGTGGTGGAAATCTGGAACTCTCTCCCCCAAAAAAAGCAGTTGAGGCCGGGGGGGTCAATTGAAAATTTCAGAACTGAGATTGATTTTTGTTAGGCAAGGGTATTAAGGGTTACAGAACCAAACTGGGGATAAATGGAATTAAGAAACAGATTAGCCATGACCTAATTGAATGGCAGGACAGGCTCGTGTGGCTGAATGGCCTCCTCCTGTTCCTATGTTCCTACATTAAATGGGACAAATGGAACCATTTACACTGGTACAGCAGACAAGGCTGTTCTGAGGTTGGGAGTGTAGAGGGAGCTTTACTCCGTATACAAACGTGCAATACCTGCCCTGGGAGTGTTTAATGGGACAGTGTAGAGGGAGCTTTACTCTGTATCTAACCCATGCTGTACCTGCCCTGGGAGTGTTTGATGGGGCAGTGTAGAGGGAGCTTTACTCTGTATCTAACCCATTTGACAGAGCCCCAAAATGTGTTCCATTTTAGGCAGATTTTATGAAAGTCTGTGTAATAATTTTTGCAGACCTGTACCCATCAGTACCCCAGAATTGTACAACTCAAATACTATCTCCAGATCCATTCAATCTGGGGGTTCTCTAAGAGATTGTATTAAAATATCTCACGCTGACAATGGCACGTCCTGATGCGCTGCTGTAATGCTTTTATGCTGTTTTCTCTGCAGGCCCAATGCTGCATGTGAGGCCGTTACTACATTGCCACTCACTCCCAGAAACAGTTAATGTTCTTCTGTAGACATCACAGGAACTGGCTGAGGGCTCACAGCCTTTAAAGCTGCGTCTTACGGAGCCTGTGAGGAGCTTAGAATCAGCAGTCTGGGAATGTTCTCCCGGTAATAGAATCATGGTGCATTCTGGGAATCTATTTCCTGTTAATAGAGTTGATGGAGTAGTATGGCAGTCTACTTCCTGTTAACATGTATTATGTTCTCACAGTGCACAGTGGGATGGTGCTCCCTGGATCAGTACTCTTACAGGGGTTATACATCAGGGTTATACTTCCTCTAGTGCAGCTATCACGGTGGTTTATGGGAGTATACTTCCTGTTCTAATGCTAATATATTGCATTGTGGGAATGCTGAGCCTACCCTGCTGTTCTTCCAATGTTGTCTGGAGCATTATTTCATGTTCTGTTGCCCTTACAGCACATTATGGGATACGCTATCCTGGCCAGTGCTTCATGCTCTGAGAGCGTCACACTGTCTCTGTGTAATGTGTGGAAGTACAGTTTACTTTTAGACTCAAAGGGGGAAAAATTCAGCTGCTTGCGCCTCCCGTTAGCGCCTTAAGAGGGCGCTAATGGGGCGTAAAGCAGCTAACGCCCGGGCGCAGCGCCGCCCACGCCTCCCGAAAAATTTAGTGGGAGGTTAGCGGCGGCGGCAGCCGGTAGCGCCCTGTGGCGCTGCGCCGCCGGCGATGACGTCATCGCCGTGCGCAGCACCCCGCTCGCACCCCGGCCGTGATCTTCAGTCGCGCCCCCTGATTTACCGCCAGACGCTATGTCCGACGGGTTCAGGGAGGCGTACGTGCGGCCGGGGCGGCGATATTTAAAGCGGAGGTGGCAGGCGGCCATTTTTGTTGCTGGCCGCCTGCCAGCACCTGCCCCCGGCCCCCGTGAAGCCCCCCCACCGTGAAGTGCCGGCTGCGCTCCAAGAGCCCGGCACTTCTCTTGAGTGCCGGGCTCTTTTGCCGGCACTCCCGATCCCTGGGGGCCCAGCTGGGCCCCGGTTCGCGCTGCGCAGGGTCCCTCCCCTTTAAGAAGGGGAGGAAGGCCTGCAATACCGCGGCGCGACGTGCCGCAGCGCGTGGCGCTGCGGCACGTAGCGCCAGGATATTCACTCGCAGCGCCCCAAGAGGGATGCGGGCTGCTTCCAGTTGCGCCCCGCTTCCCTCTTGGGGCGCAACCACTGAAGTTCCGGCGCGGGGCCGCTAATTTTTTCGGGGCGCTAAAAGTCGCGCCCCGGCGAGGTTAGCGCCCCAAATGGGGCGCGACTCAATTTTTACCCCAAACAAAATGGCTTTTCTGAGAAAAGAATTTTTAAAAAAAGGGAATTCAAAATGGCCAACAGTAGGAGTCACCATAATAAGTAAATCATTCTAATTAGCTACAAGGATGGGACAACTCAGAATTCCTTATCTAAGAAAAGCTTAGCAAAATAAGGCATCAATTAGTTCTAACCAGCTCAGGATGAGATAAGGTAAGCCATCAACCCACAGATTAGAGTTACATAGAGAATGAACATTGAACAAAGGGATCCCACAAGGAAGGTCTGGTTATCTGATCTTTAAGGAATTTCTGCTCGTTATTATAACGAAAAACTATGCAATAACTCACAAGTTTGTGCCTCATTAATCAGGATGTTTAATGCTATGTCAAATGGCCTGTTCTGTGTTCTTTTTTGTATAAAGTATGTTCAAATCTTGTAAGATTCGAAGCATTCTGACATAGCAACTTGACTGTGTCAGAACCTTCCCTTGTAACAAGTAAACTTTATTAAAAAGCCTTCTTTGACACGATTCTATGTTTAAAAAGAATTCTACTCGGCATGTAAAACTTCGACAAATGACACATGTTTCTGTTTGACTCAGTTCCTGTCCTGAGCAGAGTATTTGTTTTATTTGCAGGATACGATTGGTTGGAGGAGTCAGAGTACTCACCTGCTGGTCTTCTCCACTGAATCCGCCTTCCATTACGAGGCCGATGGCTCCAACGTCCTCTCTGGGATTCTAAAACGCAACGATGAGAAATGTCATTTAGACAGGACAGGCACCTACACCCAGGATACTATACAAGATTACCCATCAATTCCAACTCTGATTCGCCTCCTCGGGAAGCACAGCATCATCCCAATCTTTGCTGTCACTAACCATTCTTACTCTTATTATGAGGTAAGATGTTTATCAGGAGAAAACCGGGTCAACTTTGTGTAGCATGTTCCACAGGACATGTTTAATATTACAGGACATGCTTAATATTGTAGGGTTAGTCACGAGACACCGAGAATTAAAGGATTAGTCTCTATACCAGATACATTACAGGGCATGTACAGTCTACATTACAGGTTTAGTCTTTGTACAGTGTATATTACTGGCATGTTTTACAGTTTATATTACAAGGAGAGTCTCTACAATGTATGTTACATGGTGTGTTATACAATATAAATTAGAGGGTTAGTCTTTAAACATTGTATATTATATGGCATATTATACAGTGCATATTTCAGATTTAATCTTAACAGTATATATTATAGGGCCAGTTATACGGTTTATATTGCTGGGTTCATTTCGAGACGATTTATGTTACAGATCATATTTTATAGTCTATATTACAGGATGTGACTGTTCTGTACATTATAGGGCATGCTATGCAGTGTATATCGCAGGGTGTGTGAGACAGTGTATATCGCAGGGTGTGTGATGCAGTGTATATCGCAGGGTGTGTGAGACAGTGTATATCGCAGGGTGTGTGAGACAGTGTATATCGCAGGGTGTGTGAGACAGTGTATATCGCAGGGTGTGTGAGACAGTGTATATCGCAGGGTGTGTGAGACAGTGTATATCGCAGGGTGTGTGAGACAGTGTATATCGCAGGGTGTGTGAGACAGTGTATATCGCAGGGTGTGTGAGACAGTGTATATCGCAGGGTGTGTGAGACAGTGTATATCGCAGGGTGCGTGAGACAGTGTATATCGCAGGGTGTGTGATGCAGGGTATATCGCAGGGTGTGTGATGCAGGGTATATCGCAGGGTGTGTGAGACAGTGTATATCGCAGTGTGTGTGAGACAGTGTATATCGCAGGGTGTGTGAGACAGTGTATATCGCAGGGTGTGTGAGACAGGGTATATCGCAGGGTGTGTGAGACAGGGTATATCGCAGGGTGTGTGAGACAGTGTATATCACAGGGTGTGTGAGACAGTGTATATCGCAGGGTGTGTGAGACAGTGTATATCGCAGGGTGTGTGAGACAGTGTATATCGCAGGGTGTGTGAGACAGTGTATATCGCAGGGTGTGTGAGACAGTGTATATCGCAGGGTGTGTGAGACAGTGTATATCGCAGGGTGTGTGATGCAGGGTATATCGCAGGGTGTGTGAGACAGTGTATATCGCAGGGTGTGTGAGACAGTGTATATCGCAGTGTGTGTGAGACAGGGTATATCGCAGGGTGTGTGAGACAGTGTATATCGCAGGGTGTGTGAGACAGTGCCTAATAGTCATGTTGCACAGTGTTTTGTGTTCATGATACACAGTATTTAATACAGAATATGTTTGACAGTGTGCATTGAAGGCTAAATCAATACTCAACCAAAGAACAGCCCATTGTGACATTTGACTTGGTGACCGTTTTCAAATTTACAAAGGAAACTCCTCCACAGGTCATGGTTTCCCAGGAGGTGTTGCTTTTTTATCACAGCGCAGTGGAAATGCCAACCTTTACTTGCATCTTTTTTTTAATAGAAATTGAGCAAGTATTTCCCCGTGTCTGATATTGGGCGGCTACAGCAAGACTCCTCCAATATAATCGAACTGTTACGCAGATCATTTGAGGTAAGGCACCTTCCTGTCACTGTTTCCAGAGAAAACACACTCACCTGTTGCACATACCGCATTGTAATGTTACATGGCTCACCACCACCTTCTCGAGGGCAATTAGGAATGGGCAATAAATGCTGGCTTTGCCTGCAACACCCAAATCCTGTGAATGAATTAAAAAAGTACATCCCTGGTGTGTATACCACAATGTAATGTTACACGGTGTCATATGTATCTTGCTGCAAAATGATGTAACTGTTGCGCTGTGATCTCATACAATTGCTGTATAGTGTCCTCAGGGTTAGCTATTGACCGGTGTGTGTCCTGTCCTTCCTTCTCTAGAACATCCGCTCAAAGATGGAAATACGGGCTGAGAATATCCCCAAAACAATGAGGGCTAAAGTCTCATCGGTTTCGGCCAGCCGGTCTCAGAGCGAGTCTTCCACCTTTATCGTGACCCCAGGAGTAGTGGTAAGAAATCCAAGGCAAAGGGACAGGCTCCGAAGGCCGAGTGGGTAAGGCCACCGTCTAGTGCAGTACTGAGCTGTGTGGATCAGAAGGCGCCAGGCTCAACTCCTGGCCTGTGCTGTGTTAGCTGGTCTGAGCCTTGGAGCCCAGGGCTAGGGACGGGAGAGATATCAAGGAGAGCTCTTGCTCTTGATCGCTACCCTGTGACCTCTGCTGCAAAGTGTGGGCGTGTGTGTATCTGTGTGTGCATGCCTATGTGGATATTGAATGAGGCAGGCTATGACTTGGCTGTGATGATTCTTGGCTACCAGCTCTCACTGTCAAGGCCCCTTTAATGAGGCAATGTGATCTATCAGAGGGAAGCCAGTGCTCATGGAATAGCATCCCATCAGGAGTCAGGGAAGGGGAGACAAGTGGGAGGGAAAATCCATTGCATCCATTTAAACTGGTTTGCAATCTGGGTCGCTCTTGCAGATAAATGTTTCTCTAGCAATTCCTCGATATTGACAACTCTGCAGATGTCAGTGGTGAACCATCAAATCCGATCACTACAACACACTCTTCAAAAACATTTCTGGTTTCCTCCGAAACTCTAGAAATGTTCTGTGACACAACCTCCACCCTGTATCCACACTGTTCAAATCAAGACTCATTGTGGTCGATCTTCACTTGTTGCGACAGTGTGAAACAGGGAATAGCAAGCCGGCAGCCCCCTCTACCTCTCCCCCAATCCTTACCTCCACTGACTTCAATCAGAAGAGATGTAAAACGGGCTGATGACTCACTATCACTCATTACACACTATCACTCATTACACACTCACTTATTACACACTATCACTCATTACACACTATCAATCATTACACACTATCGCTCATTTCACACTCACTTATTACACACTATCACTCATTACACACTATCAATCATTACACACTCACTTATTACACACTATCACTCATTACACACTATCAATCATTACACACTATCGCTCATTTCACACTATCACTCATTACACACTCACTCATTTCACACTATCACTCATTACACACTATCACTCATTACACACTCACTCATTACACACTATCACTCATTACACACTATCACTCATTACACACTCACTCATTTCACACTATCACTCATTACACACTATCACTCATTACACACTCACTCATTACACACTATCACTCATTACACACTATCACTCATTACACACTCACTCATTACACACTATCACTCATTACACACTCACTCATTTCACACTATCACTCATTACACACTATCACTCATTACACACTCACTCATTACACACTATCACTCATTACACACTCACTCATTACACACTATCACTCATTACACACTATCACTCATTACACACTCACTCATTTCACACTATCACTCATTACACACTATCACTCATTACACACTATCACTCATTACACACTCACTCATTACACACTATCACTCATTACACACTCACTCATTACACACTCACTCATTACACACTCACTCATTACACACTATCGCTCATTACACACTATCACTCATTGCACACTATCACTCATTACACACTCACTCATTACACACTATCGCTCATTACACACTATCACTCATTACACACTCACTCATTACACACTATCACTCATTACACACTATCACTCATTACACACTCACTCATTACACACTATCACTCATTACACACTATCACTCATTACACACTATCGCTCATTACACACTATCACTCATTACACACTCACTCATTACACACTATCACTCATTACACACTCACTCATTACACACTATCACTCATTTCACACTATCACTCATTTCACACTATCACTCATTACACACTATCACTCATTTCACACTATCGCTCATTACACACTATCACTCATTACACACTATCGCTCATTACACACTATCACTCATTACACACTCACTCATTACACACTATCACTCATTACACACTCACTCATTACACACTATCGCTCATTACACACTATCACTCATTACACACTCACTCATTACACACTCACTCATTACACACTATCACTCATTTCACACTATCACTCGTTACACACTCACTCATTACACACTATCACTCATTTCACACTATCACTCATTACACACTATCACTCATTACACACTATCGCTCATTACACACTATCACTCATTACACACTCATTTCACACTATCACTCATTACACACTATCACTCATTACACACTATCACTCATTTCACACTATCACTCATTACACACTCACTCATTTCACACTATCACTCATTACACACTATCACTCATTACACACTCGCTCATTACACACTATCGCTCATTACACACTATCGCTCATTACACACTATCACTCATTTCACACTCACTCATTTCACACTATCACTCATTTCACACTCACTCATTACACACTCACTCATTTCACACTATCACTCATTACACACTCATTTCACACTATCGCTCATTACACACTATCACTCATTACACACTATCACTCATTACACACTCACTCATTACACACTATCACTCATTACACACTATCACTCATTACACACTCACTCATTACACACTATCGCTCATTACACACTCACTCATTACACACTATCGCTCATTACACACTCACTCATTACACACTATCACTCATTACACACTCACTCATTACACACTATCACTCATTACACACTATCACTCATTACACACTCACTCATTTCACACTATCACTCATTACACACTATCGCTCATTTCACACTATCACTCATTACACACTATCACTCATTACACACTATCACTCATTACACACTATCACTCATTTCACACACTCACTCATTTCACACTATCACTCATTACACACTATCACTCATTACACACTCACTCATTACACACTATCACTCATTACACACTATCACTCATTACACACTCACTCATTACACACTATCGCTCATTACACACTATCACTCATTTCACACTATCACTCATTACACACTATCACTCATTACACACTATCACTCATTACACACTCACTCATTACACACTATCACTCATTGCACACTATCACTCATTACACACTCACTCATTACACACTATCGCTCATTACACACTATCACTCATTACACACTATCACTCATTACACACTATCACTCATTTCACACTATCACTCATTACACACTCACTCATTACACACTCACTCATTACACACTATCACTCATTACACACTATCACTCATTACACACTCACTCATTACACACTATCACTCATTACACACTATCACTCATTACACACTCACTCATTACACACTATCACTCATTACACACTATCACTCATTACACACTCACTCATTACACACTATCACTCATTACACACTATCACTCATTACACACTCACTCATTACACAATATCACTCATTACACAATCACTCATTACACACTCACTCATTACACACTATCACTCATTACACACTATCACTCATTACACACTCACTCATTACACACTATCACTCATTACACACTATCACTCATTTCACACTATCGCTCATTACACACTCGCTCATTACACACTATCGCTCATTACACTATCACTCATTACACACTCACTCATTACACACTATCACTCATTACACACTATCGCTCATTACACACTATCACTCATTTCACACTATCACTCATTACACACTATCGCTCATTTCACACTATCGCTCATTACACACTATCACTCATTTCACACTATCGCTCATTTCACACTATCGCTCATTACACACTATCACTCATTTCACACTATCACTCATTACACACTATCGCTCATTTCACACTATCACTCATTACACACTATCACTCATTACACACTATCGCTCATTTCACACTATCACTCATTTCACACTCACTCATTTCACACTATCGCTCATTACACACTATCACTCATTACACCCTCACTCATTACACACTATCACTCATTACACACTATCACTCATTACACACTCACTCATTACACACTATCACTCATTACACACTATCGCTCATTACACACTCACTCATTACACACTATCACTCATTACACACTCACTCATTACACACTATCACTCATTACACACTCACTCATTACACACTATCGCTCATTACACACTATCGCTCATTACACACTCACTCATTACACACTATCGCTCATTACACACTATCACTCATTACACACTCACTCATTACACACTATCACTCATTACACACTATCACTCATTACACACTCACTCATTTCACACTATCACTCATTACACACTATCGCTCATTACACACTATCGCTCATTACACACTATCACTCATTTCACACTATCACTCATTACACACTATCACTCATTACACACTCACTCATTACACACTATCACTCATTGCACACTATCACTCATTACACACTCACTCATTACACACTATCGCTCATTACACACTATCACTCATTACACACTATCACTCATTACACACTCACTCATTACACACTATCACTCATTACACACTATCACTCATTACACACTATCACTCATTACACACTATCACTCATTACACACTATCACTCATTACACACTCACTCATTTCACACTATCACTCATTACACACTATCGCTCATTACACACTATCACTCATTTCACACTATCACTCATTACACACTATCACTCATTACACACTCACTCATTACACACTATCACTCATTGCACACTATCACTCATTACACACTCACTCATTACACACTATCGCTCATTACACACTATCACTCATTACACACTATCACTCATTACACACTCACTCATTACACACTATCACTCATTACACACTATCACTCATTTCACACTATCACTCATTACACACTATCACTCATTACACTATCACTCATTACACACTCACTCATTACACACTATCACTCATTACACACTATCACTCATTACACACTCACTCATTACACACTATCACTCATTACACACTATCACTCATTACACACTATCACTCATTACACACTATCACTCATTACACACTATCACTCATTACACACTCACTCATTACACACTATCACTCATTACACACTATCACTCATTACACACTCACTCATTACACACTATCACTCATAACACACTCACTCATTACACACTATCACTCATTACACACTCACTCATTACACACTATCGCTCATTACACACTATCACTCATTACACACTATCGCTCATTACACACTATCGCTCATTACACACTCACTCATTTCACACTATCACTCAAAGCCAAAAACTACCCCATCAACTGTACCATCTCCTACTTTAATGCATTCTTCACATGATCTCAAAATCCCTCTGCTCCCTCAGTCTTTCCATGTCCATACAATCCTTTGGCTTTTAAAAGCCAAGTTTCAACGATCGTCTACCATCTTGATTTATGACATCTTTTTACTCTTTGAGCTTTGGCCTTGTCCGCACTGTGAATCTTCACACATCACTCTGGGCCTTGTCCGCACTGTGAATCTTCACACATCACTCTGGGCCTTGTCCGCACTGTGAGCCCTGACACATCACTCTGGGCCTTGTCCACACTGTGAGTCTTCACACATCCCTCTGGGTCTTGTCCGCACTGTGAGTCTTCACACATCCCTCTGGGTCTTGTCCGCACTGTGAGTCTTCACACATCCCTCTGGGTCTTGTCCGCACTGTGAGTCTTCACACATCACTCTGGGTCTTGTCCGCACTGTGAGTCTTCACACATCCCTCTGGGTCTTGTCCACACTGAGTCTTCACACATCACTCTGGGCCTTGTCCACACTGAGTCTTCACACATCACTCTGGGCCTTGTCCGCACTGTGAGTCTTCACACATCCCTCTGGGTCTTGTCCGCACTGTGAGTCTTCACACATCCCTCTGGGTCTTGTCCGCACTGTGAGTCTTCACACATCACTCTGGGTCTTGTCCGCACTGTGAGTCTTCACACATCCCTCTGGGTCTTGTCCACACTGAGTCTTCACACATCACTCTGGGCCTTGTCCACACTGAGTCTTCACACATCACTCTGGGCCTTGTCCGCACTGTGAGTCTTCACACATCACTCTGGGCCTTGTCCGCACTGTGAGCCCTGACACATCACTCTGGGTCTTGTCCGCACTGTGAGTCTTCACACATCACTCTGGGTCTTGTCCGCACTATGAGACTTGACACATCACTCTGGGTCTTGTCCACACTGTGACTCTTCACACATCACTCTGGGTCTTGTCCACACTGTGAGCCCTGACACATCACTCTGGGTCTTGTCCGCACTGTGAGACTTGACACATCACTCTGGGTCTTGTCCGCACTGTGAATCTTCACACATCACTCTAGGTCTTGTCCACACTGTGAGCCCTGACACATCACTCTGGGTCTTGTCCACACTGTGAGTCTTCACACATCACTCTGGGTCTTGTCCACACTGTGAGTCTTCACACATCACTCTGGGTCTTGTCCGCACTGTGAGTCTTCACACATCACTCTGGGTCTTGTCCGCACTGTGAGTCTTCACACATCACTCTGGGTCTTGTCCACACTGTGAGTCTTCACACATCACTCTGGGTCTTGTCCGCACTGTGAGTCTTCACACATCACTCTGGGTCTTGTCCACACTGTGAGACTGCACACATCACTCTGGGTCTTGTCCACACTGTGAGACTTCACACATCACTCTGGGTCTTGTCCACACTGTGAGACTTGACACATCACTCTGGGTCTTGTCCGCACTGTGAGACTTGACACATCACTCTGGGCCTTGTCCGCACTGTGAGTCTTCACACATCACTCTAGGTCTTGTCCACACTGTGAAACGTGACACATCACTCTGGGCCTTGTCCGCACTGTGAGTCTTCACACATCACTCTGGGCCTTGTCCGCACTGTGAGTCTTCACACATCACCTCTGGGTCTTGTCCGCACTGTGAGTCTTCACACATCACTCTGGGTCTTGTCCGCACTGTGAGACTTGACACATCACTCTAGGTCTTGTCCACACTGTGAGTCTGCACACATCACTCTAGGTCTTGTCCACACTGTGAAACGTGACACATCACCTCTGGGTCTTGTCCGCACTGTGAGTCTTCACACATCACTCTGGGCCTTGTCCGCACTGTGAGTCTTCACACATCACTCTGGGCCTTGTCCGCACTGTGAGTCTTCACACATCACTCTAGGTCTTGTCCACACTGTGAGTCTGCACACATCACTCTAGGTCTTGTCCACACTGTGAGTCTGCACACATCACTCTGGGTCTTGTCCACACTGTGAGTCTTGACACATCACTCTGGGTCTTGTCCACACTGTGAGTCTTGACACATCACTCTGGGTCTTGTCCGCACTGTGAGTCTTCACACATCACTCTGGGCCTTGTCTGCACTGTGAGTCTTCACACATCACTCTGGGTCTTGTCCGCACTGTGAGTCTTCACACATCACTCTGGGTCTTGTCCGCACTGTGAGTCTTCACACATCACTCTGGGTCTTGTCCGCACTGTGAGACTTCACACATCACTCTGGGTCTTGTCCGCACTGTGAGACTTGACACATCACCTCTGGGTCTTGTCCACACTGTGAGACTTGACACATCACTCTAGGTCTTGTCCACACTGTGAGACTTGACACATCACTCTGGGTCTTGTCCATACTGTGAGACTTGACACATCACTCTGGGTCTTGTCCACACTGTGAGACTTCACACATCACTCTGGGTCTTGTCCACACTGTGAGACTTCCTACATCAGTCTGGCAATTTAAGAAAAGGCATACGTAGAATCATAGAATCAGAGAATGGTTACAGCACAGAAGGAGGCCATTCGGCCCGTCGAGCCCGTGCCGGCTCTCTGCAAGAGCACTTCAGCTAGTCCCACTCCCCCGCCCTTTCCCCGTAGCCCTGCAAATTTTTTCCTTTCAGGTACTTATCCAACTCCCTTTTGAAAGTCACGATTGAGTCTGCCTCCACCACCCTTTCAGGCAGTGCATTCCAGATCCTAACCACTCGCTGCATAAAAAAGTTTTTCCTCATGTCGCCTTTGGTTCTTCTGCCAAACACCTTAAATCTGTGTCCTCTGGTTCTCGACCCTTCCACCAATGGGAACAGTTTCTCTCTATCTACTCTGTCTAGACCCCTCATGATTTTGAACACCTCTATCAAATCTCTTCTCAACCTTCTCTGCTCTAAGGAGAACAACCCCAGTTTCTCCAGCCTCTCCACGTAACTGAAGTTCCTCATTCCTGGAATCATTCTCGTGAATCTTTTCTGCACCCTCTCTAAGGCCTTCACATCCTTCCTAAAGTGCGGTGCCCAGAATTGGACACAATACTCCAGTTGAGGCCGAACCAGTGATTTATAAAAGTTTGTCATAACTTCCTTGCTTTTGTACTCTATACCTCTATTTATGAAATTGAGAGGTCGCACAACACCAGGTTATAGTCCAACAGTTTTATTTGAAATCACAAGCTTTCGGAGCTATCGATTGCCACTTGCTCAGGTGAAGTAAATTAGATACAGAATCGCCAAAGCATATATATTTATGAAGCCCAGGGTCCCGTATGCTTTTTTAACCACTTTCTTAACCTGCCCTGCCACCTTCAACAATTTGTGCACATATACCCCCAGGTCTCTCTGTTCATGCACCCCCTTTAGGATTGTACCCTTTAGTTTATATTGCCTCTCCTCGTTCTTCCTACCAAAATGTATCACTTTGCACTTTTCTGCGTTAAATTTTATCTGCTACGTGTCCGCCCATTTCACCAGCCTGTCTGTGTCCTCTTGAAGTCTACCACTCTCCTCCTCACTGTTCACTATACTTCCAAGTTCTGTGTCATCTGCAAATTTTGAAATTGTGCCCTATACACCCACGTCCAAGTCATTAATATATATCAGGAAAAGCAGTGGTCCTGGTACCGACCCCTGTGGAACACCACTGTATACCTTCCTCCAGTCCGAAAAACAACTGTTCACCACTACTCTCTGTTTCCTGTCACTTAGCCAATTCCGTATCCATGCGGCCACTGTCCCTTTTAGATTTTCCAAACATAATGTGTGTGAGATATTTGTTGATTGCCAAGACAGGGCCACAGATTGCATATTATGGAGAAACAACAATGAAGCTCCAATCATTAGTATTTTAACCACCTATTGTCTCAATGATTTCCACCCCCCCACCCCACCTCCCCAGTTTTTGTGAATACACTTTGCTTAACGAACCCAACATTTAAAAATAATTCTAATCCTTTCTGCGGGAAAATGGTATGAAAATTCCCAAAGCAGGACACGAAAACAATAACAACTTACATTTATATAGCGCCTTTAATGTAGTAAAACGTCCCAAAGTGTTTCACAAAATTTGACACCGAGCTACGTAAGGAGACATTAGGACAGATGACCAAAAGCTTGGTCAGAGAGGTAGGTTTGAAGGAGCGTCTTAAAGGAGGCGAGAGAGGCGGAGAGGTTATGGGAGGGAATTCCAGAGCTTAGGGCCTAGACAACAGAAGGCACGGCCACCAATGGTGGAGCGATTAAAATCAGGGATGCGCAAGAGGTCAGAATTGGAGGAGCGCAGGGTTGTAGGGCTGGAGGAGATTGCAGAGATTAGGAGGGTTGTAGGGCTGGAGGAGATTGCAGAGATTAGGAGGGTTATAGGGCTGGAGGAGATTGCAGAGATTAGGAGGGTTATAGGGCTGGAGGAGATTGCAGAGATTTCGGAGGGTTGTAGGGCTGGAGGAGATTGCAGAGATTTCGGAGGGTTGTAGGGCTGGAGGAGATTGCAGAGATTTCAGAGGGTTGTAGGGCTGGAGGAGATTGCAGAGATTTCGGAGGGTTGTAGGGCTGGAGGAGATTGCAGAGATTTCGGAGGGTTGTAGGGCTGGAGGAGATTGCAGAGATTTCGGAGGGTTGTAGGGCTGGAGGAGATTGCAGAGATTTCGGAGGGTTGTAGGGCTGGAGGAGATTGCAGAGATTTCGGAGGGTTGTAGGGCTGGAGGAGATTGCAGAGATTTCGGAGGGTTGTAGGGCTGGAGGAGATTGCAGAGATTTCGGAGGGTTGTAGGGCTGGAGGAGATTGCAGAGATTAGGAGGGTTGTAGGGCTGGAGGAGATTGCAGATATTAGGAGGGTTGTAGGGCTGGAGGAGATTACAGAGATTAGGAGGGTTATAGGGCTGGAGGAGATTGCAGAGATTTCGGAGGGTTGTAGGGCTGGAGGAGATTGCAGAGATTTCGGAGGGTTGTAGGGCTGGAGGAGATTGCAGAGATTTCGGAGGGTTGTAGGGCTGGAGGAGATTACAGAGACTGGGATGACACACGGGATCTCAGAATGGGAGACAAGGCTTGTGAGGCTGCTGAGATATTGAAAGTCTGAGGGAGTTCAAGACCTCGTCAGGAGCTCAGGAGTGCAAGTGGTTGGTGTGGGTTGAAATGCCGAGCTGACTTTTCCTTCAGAGATGAAATCTCAGGTCAGCCTGGAAAGATCTTGAGTGTAATTATACTTCTGCTCCTATTTCTTATGTAATTGCTGTTTTTTTATTTCTGTTTACAACCAGAACAAGTTCAAGCTCAACGTGAAAGCTTTGGATAACACGGGTGAAACTCACCTGTGCAACAGTCCCAAGGGGGACCAGAAAGGAAATGTAATTGTCAAACCCAGTACTTTCACAGATGCCTTGTCACTCGATGCCTCCCTTCTCTGTGACCAATGTCCCTGTGAACAGGTGAGGTCCTATTGTCATATGTCACCTCAGAGATTGCACTTTTTTTTTTTTTACATTCTCACCCGTTTTTCCTAACTGCCTTCTCTGGTTGTCAACAGGAACGGGAGGTGAACTCTCCCAAATGTCACCAGCATGGTGACTTTGCTTGTGGGCACTGCACGTGCGGGGATAAGTGGTAAGAGGAAAGAAGCACTTTTATATTTTGATTTGAAAAAACCTGGACACAGCTGTGTAGGACTCACCATGAAAGGAAAGGGCTTCCATTTCCATCGTGTCTTTCACAACCTCAGGACGTCCCAAAGAGCTTTTTGAGCAAATGAAGTACTTTTGAAGTGTAGTCACTGTCGTAATGTGGGGAATCGCGGCAGCCAATTTGCGCACCGCAAGATGTCACAAACAGCAATCCGATACATGATCAGATAATCTGTCCTGGTGATATTGGTTGAGGGATAAATATTGGCCCCAGGACACCAGGGAGAACTGCCTTGCTGTTCTTCCAATAGTGCCGTCTTTTACGTCCACCTGAGAGGGCTGACGGGCCTCATTTTAACATCTCATCCGAATGACGGCACCTCCGACAGTGCAGCACTCCCTCAGCACTGCACTGGAGTGTCAGCCTGGATTATGTGCTCAAGTCTCTGGAGTGGGACTTGAACCCACGACTTTCTGACTCAGAGTTAAGAGTGCTACCCACTGAGCCCCAGCTGACACCATGATATACCTCTGATTCATGGGGAAACTTTGTTTTTTGATCAGATTAATGTTGGGTAGACTTTTGACTTCCATGATGTCCAAAACTCAAGGGCCAAACTATTGGTTTCCTCATAGTTTGGCCCATGAGTTTGAACATCATGGTCTTGTGTTGGGTTCCTGACAGAGAGGCTCATGGACCAAGTTCTGCTTCTGATTGACACATGTTGACCTATTTATGTCCCCCATGGATGGGTTGACCCCTAACGGGGTCCGATGGCTGATCTTACAGACCCATATTGGCCACACTGGGGAGATTTCTTTGGCTGATGCTGAGTGTTCGCAGCAATGTAAGCACAGCTGAATGATTCATCATAATTTCTTCTACCAAATTGTGGAAGTATTCAAAAGAATGGATTTAGATGTTGCTAGAAATTATCTTTTTAATTCATTCTCGAGTTGTGGGCGTCGCTGGCATTTGTTGCCGATTGCTGGTTGCCCTTGAGAAGGAGGTGGTGGGCCTTCTTCATGAACATAAGAACATAAGAATTAGGAGCTGGAGTCGGCCATTCGGCCCCTCAAGCCTGCTCCGCCATTCAATAACATCATGGCTGATCTGATCTTGGCTTCAACTCCACTTTCCTGCCCGTTCCCCATAACCCTTGACTCCCCTGTAGTTCAAATATCTGTCTATCTCCACCTTGAATATATTCAATGACCCAGCCTCCACAGCTCTCTGGGGTCGAGACTTCCAAAGATTCACGACCCTCTGAGAGAAGAAATTCCTCCTCATCTCCATTTTAAATGGACGACCCCTTATTCTGAAACTATGCCCCCTAGTTCTAGATTCCCCCACAAGGGGAAACATCCTCTCTGCATCTACCCTGTCGAGCCCCTTCAGAATCTTATATGTTTCAATAAGATCACCTCTCATTCTTCTAAACTCCAATGAGTATAGGCCCAACCTGCTCAACCTTTCCTCATAAGACAACCCCTTCAACTCAGGAATCAACCTAGTGAACCTTCTCTGAACTGCCTCCAATACAAGTATATCCTTCCTTAAATAAGGAGACCAAAACTGTACGCAGTACTCCAGGTGTGGTCTCACCAATACCCTGTACAGTTGAGGCAAGACTTCCCTATGTTTATACTCCGTCCCCCTTGCAATAAAGGCCAATTTGCCTTCCTAATTACTTGCTGTACCTGCATGCTAACTTTTTGTGTTTCAGGTACGGGGACCCCAGATCCCTCTGTACCGCAGCATTCTGTAGTCGCTCTTCATTTAAATCATATTTTGCTTTTCTATTCTTCCTACCAAAGTGGATAACCTCACATTTTCCCACATTATACTCCATCTGCCACCTTACTGCCCACTCACTTAACCTATCTGCTGCAGTCCGTGTGGTGAAGTTATTTCGACCCAGGGACGATGAAGGGAGTGATGAGAGGAAACCTACTCAGGATATTTACCGTGTGACTGGCTTTCCGATAGGGGTCCAATTTATTCCCAAAGTACTCCGAGTTTTCTTGCGTGAGCTCCTGGTTGTAATCATTCCGTGCTTTAGGGCAAATTCAGACAGGCGCAGGGCGCCCCCTGTTGGCAGGAGGGGAAACTGCACATGGATGAAATTTTAAACACAGTTATGGGGAAATGACACAGCAGGGATACAAAAAATCTTCTTGAACCCATTGGCAGTCTCCTCCGAGCGAAGGGGGAGGGAGCTAGGTAGTGACAGGGAATAAAGGAGGGGAAAGGAAACCCAATGTGCTGGCCAGTGATGGAGCAGGCGAGCAACCCTTGATTCGACCACACTTGGAGCCCTGTGAACAGTTCTGGCCTCCATATTATACAAAGGATATCGAGGCACTGGAGAAGGTGCAAAAAAGATTTACTAGGATGATACCAGAACTGAGAGGTTATACCCAGCAGTAAAGATTGAACAGGCTGGGGTTCTTTTCTCTAGAAAAGAGAAGTCTGAGGAGTGAGCTGATAGAGGTCTTTAAAATGTTAAAAGGATTTGATAGGGTAGAGAGAGAGAAACTACTTCCTCTGACGGGGCAGCGGGGGGGGGGCACATAATCTTAAAATTAGAGCCAGGCCATTCAAGAGTGAAATCAGGAAGCAATTTTTCACACAAAGGGTGGTGGAAATTGGGAACACTCTCCCCCAAAAGGCTGTGGATGCCAGGGGTCAATTGAAGCTTTCAAGACTGAGATCGATAGATTTTTGTGAGGCAAGGGTATTGGGGATATGGAACCAAGGTGGGTAGATGATCCAAGTGAATGGTGGGACAGGCTCGAGGGGCTGAATGGCCTCCTCCTGTTTCCAATTTTCCAACGAATCACAAAAAATAGCTTTCTCTTTCCTTTTTTTAAAAAAAAAACTCAGCAGTCAGTGATTTGGACCGACTTTTTTTTGGCTGATTTTTTGAAACTCTGCCTTCCCCTTCTCAGGCGGGGCCAGTTCTGTGACTGTGATGTGTACACTGGGGGAGACAGCGTGGCCTGCAAAAATCCCAACGGCACCAGCGCCCAGGACTGCTCCGGCCGCGGAGAGTGTCAGTGCGGTAAATGCCACTGCTTTCCGTCGGAGAACCATCTGGAAATATTTGACGGGGACTTTTGTGAATACAGCAGCCTGCTCTGCCCACGATTTGCTGGCTTTCCGTGTAACGGTGAGTAAAGCGGTGCCCCTCACTGCAAAGGGTGGGGGTGGCACGGAAATTGAGGTCATGAGACATATTTTGCCATTAAAAAAAAAAGAACTAGGATTTATATAACACCGTAGCACATCATTGGAATGATCCAAAGTGCTTCACAACTAACAGATTTCTTTTGAAAGAGGCTCGTGTTTTCCTCCAATGCAAACTTGGCAGCCAGTTTGTGCACAACAAGATCCCACAAACAGCAAATAACGAGCGAATCTATTTTTTTTTTTTTTGCCTGTGTCGTTTGAGGGATAAATGTTGGCTAGCGCACCGGGGTGAACTGACTGTTCTTCTTCCAATAGTGCCACGGGCCCTATTTTTATGTCCACCCAAGAGGGCAGACGGTTTAACGTCTCATCCGAAAGACGGCACCTCCGACAGTGCAGCACTCCCCTCAGTACTGCACTGGGAGAGAGAGCCAGCCTTAGATTGTGTGCTCGCCGGAGTGGGGCTTGAACCCGCGATGTTTGGACTAGGAAATGCGCGGTGCATGAAGCTCTGACCAGCGGGAAAAACAGATCACAGAATGCCACGGTACGATTGAGCTTGAGACGCCAGGAGGTGCGCGGGTCAGTTCCCAGTCCGTGCTGCCAGGTCGCCTGTCGAGCACCACGATTAGCCTCAGCACCCTCGGGGTGGCGGTGAAGAACGTCGGCCAGGGTTGTTACTCCTGTTGGGCTAGGCAGTTGGCCATGGTTAGCGCAGGGCTGTTGGTGGCTTCAAGGAAGGTGAGCAGAAAACTTGGGGGTGTGTGTGAATATTTGTTATAAAATTGAGCTAAATTATCTAGAATTCCTTAAGAGGAAGCTGGAGGATTCCCGGGATTATTCGCTCCAGGGATCAAACAGAAGTGGCTGTTCAAATGCAGGGATAAAAGACTCCTGTTGGTTGTGAGGACATTGTGAGGCTGAATTTCCTCTGAATTCCTCCCGCTCCGCAGCCATATCTTCAGTGGAAACCCGGCTTACATGTGTACAGAGGGCTTCCCCCGACCCTCCCCGGTGTTAGGATGGTGTGACCAGGGCTACCAGTGTACAAAGATGGAAATATGCAGCATAGCGACCAACATTTGAAAGAGTTGAAACAGGTCAATACTTGGAGACCCATTGTCAGAACTCTGAGTTAGACCGGCCTTTTCGCTTCCAGATACTGACAGGTGATCTGTGTGTTTCCAGCATCTTCTGTGTTTATTTGATCAAAACTACCAATGGATCCAAGTTGCACTGACCAATGGGGTTGGCAGTGTGAGTTGCACTGACCAATGGGGTTGGCAGTATGAGTTGCACTGACCAATGGAATTAGCAGTATGAGTTGCACTGACCAATGGGGTTGGCAGTATGAGTTGCACTGACCAATGGGGTTGGCAGTATGAGTTGCACTGACCAATGGGGTTGGCAATATGAGTTGCACTGACCAATGGGGTTGGCAGTATGAGTTGCACTGACCAATGGGGTTGGCAGTATGAGTTGCACTGACCAATGGGGTTGGCAGTATGAGTTGCACTGACCAATGGGGTTGGCAGTATGAGCTGTAGTGATTTGACAGGGTCTCCATCGTTGAAGTTTGGTCGATTGGCTTTTGTGCCCTGAGTGATTAAACTTTATGTTTGATTCGGTTTCTGTTATGGTTTTTCACAGCTCGTGGCGGATGTTTTAAGGAGCAGTGCGTATGTGACGAGGGATGGACTGGCCCCTCGTGTGAGTGCCCTATCAGCAATGCCACGTGCATTGACGCCAATGAGGTAAGACTAGAATTACATTACAACACCACGCAGACACACTGGGGCTGAAACTGGTCCTGGGCGGCAGCTGGACACGGGTGATGGCGATTCCACTGCCCAGCTTACATCCCACTCAATTTTCTTTTGAGCGGGATGTAAAATGGGCTGTCGATTCACCATCGCCCGTTTGGTGCTGTCGCCGAAGGCCATTTTTACCCCCATTCCTTTTTTATTTATGAGTCTGGTGTGTGATTCTCACCAAATGATACCCGGGCTTAAAGGGTGAAATGATGAGGACAGGGTGCATAAACCTGGCTTGTATTCCCTTGAGTTTCGAAGATTGAGGGGTGATCTAATTGAGGTGCTTAAAATGATAAAGGGATTCGAGCGGGTAGATGGGGAGAAACTATTTCCCCTGGTGGGATTATCCAGAACAAGGGGGCACAACCTTAAAATCAGAGCTAGGCTGTTCAGAGGTGAGATCAGAAGATGGTGGAAATCTGGAACTCTCTCCCCCAGGGGTCAATCGCAATTTTAAAGACTGAGATCGACAGATTTTTGTTGGGTCAGGGTATCAAGGGATATGGAGCAGAGATGGGTAAATGGAGTTGAGGAGCAGATCAGCCATGATCTAATTGACTGACAACACAGGCTGGAGGGGCTGAATGGCCTCCTCCTGTTGCGATGTGTGGTCCCAGTTTACGTTCAGCCCAGAAACCTTCAGGAGTTAATAAGAGAGAGGGATTTATAGAAATGGCGTTGTCCGCTGAAATGCCCTGTATCCATTTGTCACATCGTAGTGTAGGATAGGGTGTACCTGTAGGATTTAGAAAACATTATTAAGATTCTATAACCATTTTTATATAACTATAATATGTGAAATTGTATGTTAAAAGTCTAAAAGCCTGTATAAAATGGCGAATGGCTGAGAGCAAAGCAGGATGGGTTATTATGCCAATCTGACTAAAAACCTTTGTTTTAAATTACTGAAGTAACGGAATGTAGTGCTAAGTTTATGGAGACGAGGAATTCAGCAATATTATGCTATTATGAAATGTCCTGTGAAAAGTGAACATCTGAGATAAGGGTACTTTGTTATGCATAGAGAAAAACCTCGTAGGATCAACAAGGTCCTAAGAGGGCTAACGAGGGAAGCAAGACTTTTTACCAGGTGTCAGAGGGTTCATTACTGCCACGTAGGCAAAACGAGAGGAAAAAGGGTCTAAAGATACAGGTTTTGAACATCGAAAGCGCGCGCACCGTGTAACCAGAGATTGATAGGAGCTTCGGTCAACAGAACACAGCAAGATCCCAAGGAAGCGAGCTTCGGTCAACAGAACACAGCAACTTACAAATCAGGAGACTTGCACCCCAGTCACTCGGAAGGAACGCCATTCATCATCCTGATTTTTAAGGCCCGTGATAATATTTGACCCAATACAAGAATACGGTGTGTTTCTTCCACCACCGAGGCCAGCACAATTACACATATTCCTTACTTTCCGAGACCACTGGGCCCTGGTTTAATTCTTGTACCTGTTCCCAGATCCCATTCAGGAATTTCCATACATTTGGGCCTTTGTTGTCCCTTATCCCGCATCTGATACACACACCATATCCTTCTTTTATTTCCCAACTATACACCTTCCCTTGTAATGTACCACAACCCGTTACGTATGGTGTTGTTATATTATCTTTCGTACTACTTCTGATCCAAACTGGAACATCCTCCTCATATGTCTCAGATGAACCATTACGGTCTTTTGATTGTTTACGTCCGCCAACGATTTGAGGTTCCGTTCCATAGATGGAGAGTGGGGCGAATTCGCCTCCTTCGTCCAGTGTACAGATGTTAATAGTAATGTCAAAAGTTTTTGTTACCTCCGTAGAGCTCGCTGCACATCCAAACATCAATATCAGCATACAGAGCCACATCTTTAACCTGTGGGTAGACCAGAATGTAACATCTTAATTCTCAACAGTTTTCATCTGATTGATATGGAACCATTTCAGTTTAGGTTCTCCCTTCGGACCATATGGAACATTCAGTAGATACACAGCTGGATTTAGTTTATCTACTATGGTATGAGGGCCGGTCCATTTTACCTCAAATGAGTGTTTCCTTGGAGAGAAATTTTGTAACATTACTCGGTCTCCAACGTCATACTCAAATGGTTTTACCCTCTTATCATAATATCGCTTGATTTGTTCACGCGATTTGCCTGTGTTAATGGCCACTAGTCTGTTCACCTCGTCCATATGATCTATCAGGGTTTGTAACCATTTTTGGCTACAGGGTTGTAACTTTAATGGTGTATTATTCCCCAGTGTTACGTGTCCTGGTATTCGCATCTGTCTCCCAGTCATAGCCTCATATGGACTTACCCTCGTAGTCCCGTGTGGGGTAGAACGTATTGCCATCAAACATAAGGGCAACATGTTAGTCCACTGAGTGGGGTGTTCTGTACACAGCTTCTGCAGCATTGTTTTTAGAGTTCGATTCCCCCTCACCACAATCCCTGATGATTGTGGATGGTGCGCAATGTGCAATTTATGTTTTATCTGTAACATTTCTTGTAGGGTTGTGAAAACTGCCCCCGTAAAGTGTGGACCCTGATCGCTACCCACTTGTAGTGGTAATCCCCACCTACAGAACACCTCACTCAGGACAATTCGGGCTGCTGTGTTATTCCTTGTGGGAAACGCCTCGATCCATTTAGTGAACTGATCAATTACTACAAGCAGGCCAATAAAGTCAATCTGTAGGTGTGTCCACGGTCCCTCGGGAGGAGGCTGCGACCAAAGTAAGGCGCAATTAGAACATGAAGGAGAGTTTGTTTGTAGGCAGGGCAGGCAGCGATTGACATATTGCTCCACATGCTGCTCCATTTCAGGCCACCAGCAAACGGGTGCAAAATCACTTTCTGTAGTCCGGTGATATAAGTAAAATGATTGACAGCCCAAAATGTGGCCAGCAGGTGGCGCTCACACACTGAGAATGTGCCTTCTACCCCTCGTAAGATACGTGAGGCGTACGCGATGGGCGTAGAGTCTCGTTGATTGCCTGGTTCTGACTTAAAACGGCAGTTAGGCTGGGAGGGGTGGAACCTACTTCAAGGTGAAAGGGCTGACTATGATCTGGGGAAACGAGAGCAGTAGCCTGCATCATGGCTTGTTTCAAAGCACTAACCGCAGCAGTATGGTGGTCTTCCCATACGGATTGTATCTCTTCCACGTCGCCCTTTAAAAGATCACACATAGGTTTAGCCAAGTCTGCAAAGTTTGGAATAAAATTTCGCTGATATCCAACCAGGCCGAGAAAGGATTGCAGTGCGGTCTTTGAAACTGGCAGTGGAAGCCGCTGAATAGTCTCTACCTTTTGGTGGTCCGGACAGAGGCCGGTCGCTGAAATTTTTACTCCCAGAAAGGTAACCTCATCTTTTGCCAGTTGAGCCTTTTTTGGATTTATTTTCAGCCCTGCCTTCTGCACTAACCCTATCAACTCATCTAGAAGTTCTAGGTGTTCCTCCATCGTTTCAGTAGCAAGGAGCAGATCATCAACATACTGTAGAAGGGCCGATGGTTTAGAAAAGTCTTTAACTGCTCGTGCCATGTATTGATGAAAGATTGATGGTGAGTTATGAAACCCTTGGCGGTAAACACGTAAATGTGTAGCCCTGCCCTTCAAAAGTGAACGCAAATTTATACTGGGCAACAGGAATACTCCAAAAACCATTGGCTATGTCTAGAGTAGAGAAGACAGTGGCCTTGGGGGTACGGATGTTAACAGAGAAGGGGCTTGACTAACAGTCGGACTCTGACGTGGGAAGCTTTGTTTAGGGCTCGGTAATCAATAGTGAGCCTCCAGGATCCATCTGGTTTCCTAACCGGCCATGCAGGGGAATGAGTGGTAAACGACCCTTTGCGCTGTACTCCCTGTTCTTCTAATGAGGCAATGACTGTTCGCAAATATGGAATATTTCCCGGGGAATCGGGTATTGTTTACATGCGCGATGGGGTGGCCCATTAATTTGCGTTTCCCCTTCCATTCTCCCGCAGTCGTGTTTAGATTTAGCAAAGGCTGTTACATGTATAGTCACTAAGGAGTTAACAGCAGGCAGGGAATGTGTCGGCAGTGCGATCTGCTCAGGCTTCTTTATAGCAAACACCGAGTGAGCGTCTGAAATCTGCACTACGTCTCCTGGTTTAGGTTCAATCCATATACAGCTCTGATTGTAATCTATTATAGCTGTCATTCCCCTTAGGGTGTCGTTCCCAAGTATTCCCATTCTATTTGTCATACACATATACAATGGATCGGTAATTTTTACGGGGAATTCCTCGAGGGAAATACTAAGTTCCTCCCCTGGATATACGGGTGCTTGTGCCCCGGTGACTCCTGTTATGACGAAGCTACTTTTGCCTATTTCACGTTGGCGTTCGGGGTCTGGGGAATGCAAGATTGTAACAGATGACCCAGTGTCTACTGGCATAGTCTGCTGTCGGCCCCCAGGCAGCAAAGCTGAGACAACTGGTCGACCATGGCCGTCTTGTCTGAATCCCACTTCAGACCAGGCCGATGGGGCCGGACTCCGGCATTGTGGGCCGTTAAATTGTTGGGGCGGTGGTGGGGGCGGGAATGACGAGCTCATGGTTGGAGCCACTGGACTCCCCGACCTCTGGTTCGACGCAAGAGTTTGCATTATTCTCTCCATGTATGAGCCGAGGGCATCTATTTTACTCTCCATTGGATTGGGTGAGCGGGACGAACCATATTGCGAATGATTATTATTATTCCTCCCGCCTCCTGAGCCTGTCTGTCTAGGATTCCGGCAATCCTTTGCAAAGTGTTCCACCTTTCCGCAGTTATAACATCTGAACTGTTGTCTACGGGGGTTGGACGCCGGAGAGGCCTGAGGTCCCTCAACCACATTCACTGGCGTTTCTGTTATTGGTGTCCGGACCTGAGTTTTAGCATAAGCCCATGCAGAAGTAGCATCTCTTAATAGGTCGGTCCACTGTGAGTTGTGGCTGACCGTGTGCCCTAAGGCCGTTGGCAGTGAGGTCTGAATATTCTTTAAGTATATTTTCTTAAATGCCGCTTCATCCTTCCCGTTTAATGCATCAGCATTGGGGCGGGCCTGTGTCATCTCATAAATAGTGTACAACCGATCCCCAAATGCAGCAGGGGTCTCGTGAGGCCCTCAGTGGGTCTGGTTTAATTTCTGGACCAAATCAATAGTTTCCAAACCTAGAGCTGTTTGTGTATGTATGTGATTAAAGCATTTAGGGTATTTCCCGCATTAAAGGCCAGGAAGGGGAGACTGGTCCATAGATCCGGAGTCAGGGTAGACAGTACAACATTTTTCATGTCACTATCCTCAAAAATTGGGGTGGTAATTCCAGATTGCCACTATACGTTGCCTTAGCTCTATTGGGCATGTTTGTGGGTTAACTGGTCCGAATTGCTGGACACATGCCTGTAACTCTGCATAGTTCAGGGGCTGGGATCGTTCGTAAGGACCTGCCCACAACGTTCCCGGCGGGCCTGCCGCTGGTGGTACTGCTTGTCCTGGTCACCTACCACAGCTGGTGCTGGTGGTGCGTTAGGAATCACTTGGGTGCGGGTCAGAACATTAACTGCGGCTTTAACCGGTGCAGGCTTGTTCACTGAGGTTTTTATATTGTTATTAGCATCGGCTGGGGGCCTCTCAGCCAAGTCGATGGTGGCATACGAGACGGGGGCCTGTTGGGAAGGGGATACCAAGGGAGAGCATTAGCTCTCCGCTTAACCTCTCGTACTGTTGATCGTAACTCCCGGGGGAGTCTATTCCCGTGACTGCCGCTATTACAGCCCGTTGTTACCCCAACTGTTTTTCTAATTGTTGTATAGTATTCTGGCATTGCTTGTGGTCTAACTCCCTGTGGGGGGCGCTGAAGAGCCTCTCTCAGGGCCCCTCGTGAATCATTTCATTGACTGATCAGACGGTCATTGTCTTTTGTTAAGAAGGCTACCTGACACCGAGCCGCCTCAAGGTTCTGCATTGCAGCACCGGCGAAGTGAACAGTGTTAATACTCTGTTGCTGCATTATTGCTGCCGAAGCACCGACCTGTCCCTGAAGAATTTCATTCTTGTTTTTTTAACTCTATGGCTTCTTTCTCCCATTTTGACTTTTCACTCTGTAACGTTAAATTCTCCTCTACAAGCCGTGACTTTTCACCCGTTAACGTTAGATTCTCTTTTATCAACCGTAGTTTGTCTTTTTCTAATTTATCCTGATCATCTTCCATCTCTAGGAAGGTTTCTTTATATTGTTCTACACAATATACTGCGGCATAGGCCAATAGCTGCACTGCCCCATCCGGCTTCCATCTCTTCTCCTTAACTTGCTTTTCAATGAACGCAACAACGTCCTCGAAAGATACTCTCACATCCTTTGTTAGACATTCTACTATCAACGTCTGCAACTGTGCATCATCGCACCTCTTCATTAACTTCGCTTTATAGTCTACAAAAAAATTCTCACTAGACATTCTTCCTGTACGTTAAAGAGACACTATCTGTTAGATAACCTAACCTTCCACAAGAACTTTTGTTGATCAGACGAAAATCCAAGCGAAAATCCAAACGCCTGCTTTATGCACCATAGACCTGGTTTCAGTTAATAGTCACAGCCCCACATTGGGCGCCAATCTGTAGTTTTCAAAAGCTCTTTATAATAATTTGTCCGTGACTACACAAACCACTCTGGGTCCAGGTATATTGTGTATCAGTAAAACAGGTTTATTAAGCATTAAACATTCAGTACAAAGAAGTAATACTTAACAAGAAGATAGTCACAGTCTGTTCATCGAACCCCGGCGTTCCTTCCGAGTGACTGGGGCGCAAGTCTCCTGATGTAAGCTGCTGTGTTCTGTTGACCGAAGCTCGCTTCCTTGGGATCTTGCTGTGTTCTGTTGACCGAAGCTCCTATCAATCTCTGGTTACACGGTGCGCGCACTTTCGATGTTCAAAACCTGTATCTTTAGACCCTTTTTCCTCTCGTTTTGCCTACGTGGCAGTAATTAACCCTCTGACACCTGGTAAAAAGTCTTGCTTCCCTCGTTAGCCCTCTTATGACCTTGTTGATGCGACGAGGTTTTTCTCTATGCATAATAAAGTACCCTTATCTCAGATGTTCACTTTTCACAGAACATTTCCTAGAATGTTTTCTATATAGTCTGTCCATCCTATAGCTGTACCAATGAAGGATGTCTCCAACTCTTATCTCTCTCTCTAGTTTTTATCTCTTTAAGCATAATATTGCTGAATTCCTCGTCTCCGTAAACTTAGCACTACATTCCGTTACTTCAGTAATTTAAAACAGAGGCTTTTAGTCAGGTTGGCATAATACCCCATCCTGCTTTGCTCTCAGCCATTCGCCATTTTATACAGGCTTTTAGGTTTTTAACATACAATTTCACATATTACAGTTATATAAAAATGGTTATAGAATCTTAATAATGTTTACTAAATCCTACAGGTACACCCTATCCTACAGTAGAATGTTACGATGGAAGGTATCCATACAGCTAAGGAGTGACTGCGTCCCACTAACGTTACTCTGGTTCTTGGCCGGAGAGAGCCTGGGAGGAGATATTTTGTGTTAGAGCTCCCTCTGCTGTCATGTCTTTGTATCATAAGTAACATTGCCAGAGACTCCGAATTCCTCCGGGGTTTTGCCAGGACTTTCTGGGAATTTCCTGGTTGCCTTGTTTGGAGGGGAACGGTCCCCTCCAAACCCTCCCACCCCCGCCTTGGACAAGGCAAATGATGGCCAAGAGGGGGAGTTTGGGGCAGGGACTTTCTGTATGCCCGGTGTTCCCCAGTATCTCACCTGTATTTTCCTGATTACAGGGACTCTGTAATGGTAAAGGTGACTGCATATGTGGAAGATGCGAGTGTCAAGATAAAAACACAGATCCAACCTGTGGCTCCATGACCTACTTGGTAAGTGAAGATAGCTTAAGGCATAAATGTTTCTGTAGCGCCTTTTACAACCTCAGGATGTCCCAAAGCGCTCTACGGCCAATTAAGTACTTTTTGAAGTGCAGTCACTGTTGCAATGTAGGAAACGCGGCAGCCAAGTTGCACACAGCAAGCTCCCACAAACAGCAATGTGATAATGACCAGATCATCTGTTTTAGTGATATTGGTTGAGGGATAAATATTGGCCCCAGGACACCGGGGAGAACTCCCCCTGCTCTACTTTGAATCGTGTCACGGGATCTTTTACGTCCACCTGAGAATGCAGACGGGGCCTCGGTTTAAGATCTGCTCTGAAAGACGGCACCTCGGACAATGCAGCACTCCCTCAGCACTGCACTGGGAGTGGCAGCCTGGATTATGGGCTCAGGTCTCTGGAGTGGGACTTGAACCCACAACCCTCTGATTGAGAGCTGGGAGTGCCACCACTGAGCCAAGGCTGACACACATCCCTGTGGGTTAAACCTCTTCCCTTTCACTCTCATTCTTTAATTCATTCAGTTAGTAAGCCTCTCTTTCATTCCCATTCTGTACAATAACAATGAATTAAGCTTCTTGTTGGTTTTAAGGAGTGAAAATGCTGAAATGATAGGGTGTACTGTCGGTGAATAGCAGGTTACTTTGAGAGGAGTGATAGTCCAGGAGTGAATTACCATCGGTGATAGGTGGTGATTTTGGAATGTCTGCTGGGGCTGGATTTTCATCAGACTTCCGCCTGCGCCCCCACCCCACCGTGACCCTGGTCCGGTTTCCTGGGTAACGGGGTCATTATGCATACATGGCAGGCTTCTGGTGGGAAGCAGGCCAGCAGGCCGAAGCTCACCAACAAGACTCGGGAAGATATAAATCTGGAGCTGCTCCGGGAACACCACTGTAGCACCAGAAGCTCCCCGCAGAGCAGGGGCGGCCCAAGGTTTCCTTGTGGGGCCCGGAGGAGCATTCAGGCCCTTCAAATAATTCAAACTTATCTGGGCCTCTCCGGGCCCTGATCCTGCCTGTCCCGGGTTTCACTGGTGGGTCCGCGACTTGCGTAACCCTGAGTGAAAATCGCGTCAGGGTCCGAATCACGTCATCGGAACGCCCCCCCCCCCCCCCCGACTTTTGCATATTTATGAGGTCCTCATCTGCCTCCAACGCCTCCTGAAACCTCTGGGTTAAAATGGCAGCAGGCGGGAGCGTGTGGAGAAGCTTGGGAACGGATGCTTTTTAACCCCCACACCCCTCACCCCCTTGCCCCTCTCGTTGTGAGTTGGGGGTTAAAATCGGGGCTCGCGATGCCATGAATTTTCCACCGAGCAACTTCCAGAGATTCAGGAACAGTTGGCGACCCTCTCTAACGGAGGCTGTTTCTTTCTCCCTCTCTGTCTCTTGCAGCAACTGCTAGGCCTGTGTGAGGACACTCGCACCTGTGTCCAGTGCCAGGCCTGGAATACTGGCGAGAAGAAGGGGCAGAACTGCAAGAAGTGCACTAACATATTCAAGTTCGTAGAGGAACTGAAATCAGGTCAGTCCGAACAATGCTGAATTATTGGAAAAGGACATTGAACCCAAGGTCACCGCTTTCTCTACAAATTGTCTCTTGAACCCATTTATACTGTCCACTTAGTCGTCCTTCCTTGGTGACATGTTCCGCTACTCGATTACCCTTTGCCTGAGGAAGTTTTCTCGAATTTCCTTCCTACTCATAAGCTCCTCATTTTTTAACTAGTGTCCCCTTGGATTTGAAACCATCACCTCAGTGAACGATATTCCCCGATCAGTTTTGCCAATTCCCTTCGTAATCTTCAATTCGGGTTACATCCCAAAGTGCTTCACCTACACTGCGAAGCGCACTCGCTCTTGTCATGTGGGCAAAGGATGCAGCCAAATTTACGCACAGCGCGATCCCACAAACAACAACTGAGATGATTGACCAATGACTCTGCATTTTGAGGGAGCAATATTGCCAGGGCACAGGAGGAACCTCTTCTTCCCATAGTGCCGTGGAATCTTTAATATCCACCTGAGAGGGCAGACGGGGCCTCAGTTTTATGTCTCATCCAGAAGGACGGCACCTCCGACAGTGCTGCACTCCCTCAGTACTTTTTAAAAATTCGTTCATGGGATGTGGGCGTCGCTGGCAAATCCAGCATTTATTGCCCATCCCTAGTTGCCCTTGAGAAGGTGGTAGTGAGCCACCTTCTTGAACCGCTGCAGTCCGTGTGGTGAAGGTCCTCCCACAGTGCTGTTAGGGAGGGAGTTCCAGGATTTTGACCCAGCGACGATGAAGGATCGGCGATATACTTCCAAGTCAGGATGGTGTGTGACTTGGAGGGGAACTTGGAGGTGGTGGTGTTCCCATGCGCCTGCTGCCCTTGTCCTTCTAGGTGGAAGAGGTTGCGGGTTTGGGAGGTGCTGCCGGAGAAGCCTTGGCGAGTTGCAGCAGTGCATCTTGTAGATGGTACACACTGCAGCCACGGTACGCCAGTGGTGGAGGGAGTGAATGTTTAAGGTGGCGGACGGGGTGCCAATCAAGCGGGCTGCTTTGTCCAGGATGGTGTCGAGCTTCTTGAGTGTTGTTAGAGCTGCACTCATCCAGGCAAGAGCACTGAAGTGTCGGCCTAGATTCTTTGCTCAAGTCTGTGGAGTGGGGCCTGAAACCACCACTGCCAGGTGAGAGTGCTACCGAGTGAGCCAAGCTGACGCTTAAAAAGAGTTTTATTTTGTCCCTGCAGAAAAGCTGGTGACGGAGAGCTGCCAGTTCCGTGACGAGGAAGATGACTGCACATATTACTTCACGGTGGAAAAACTCCCAGGCAGCAACACAACTTACGTAGAGGTGCTAGAGAAGAAAGGTGCGTGGGAAATATAAAACTGGAACTCCCACATTTGTTTATTATAGAGCTTTTTGGCTTCCAACACTCTGATATATTGAGAATAAGGACACAAGTGTGTGAGTAATTTGAGACCTGGCGTGTGGTGAGTGTAGCGTGCTTGGGAGGAACAGATGACCTTGGACCTGTGGGGTCGGAATTTGCGGTTGGAGACGTCCCGCCAGAGGATGCCTCCCTGCTGACCCCGGGGCTTCGGAGACTTCGGGTCCTGGGCCTGCAGGCTCCCTGGGATCTCGTGGGCCAGGTCCTCCTATCAGAAAGAGTGCATCAGAAAGAGGGGTCAGAGTAGGGAAAAATGGTAAAAAGACAAAATTAAAAACTCTATATCTGAACGCACGCAGCATTCGTAACAAGATAGATGAGTTGACAGCACAAATAGAAAAAAATGGGTATGATCTGATAGCCATTACAGAGACGTGGTTGCAAGGTGACCAAGGCTGGGAACTGAATATTCAGGGGTATTTGCCATTTCGTAAGGATAGGCAGAAAGGAAAAGGAGGTGGTGTAGCTCTGTTAATAAGGGATGAGATCAGAGCAGTAGTAAGAAATTATATTGGCTTAGAAGATCAAGACGTAGAATCAGTTTGGGTGCAGATAAGAAATAATAAGGGGAAGAAGTCACTGGTGGGAGTGGTCTACAGGCCCCTAAACAGTAGCCACACTGTAGGACAGAGTATAAATCAAGAAATAATAGAGGCTTGTAAGAAAGGTACGACTATAATCATGGGAGATTTTAATCTTCATATTGATTGGACAAAGCAAATTGGCAAAGGTAGACTTGAGGAAGAGTTCTTCGAGTGTATACGAGATGGTTTCTTGGAACAATATGTTGTGGAACCAACCAGGGAGAAGATTATTTTAGATCTGGTAATGTGTAATGAGGCTGGATTAATTAATGATCTCGAAGTGAAGGATCCTCTTGGGAAGAGTGATCATAACATGGTAGAATTTCAAATTCAGTTTGAGGGTGAGAAAGCTAGGTCTCAAACTAGTGTCCTGAACTTAAACAAAGGTAATTACAAAGGTATGAAGGCAGACTTGGTTAAAGTGGACTGGGAAAATATATTACAGGGTAAGACTGTAGAAAAGCAGTGGCAAACATTTAAGGAGATATTTCATAACTCTCAGCAAAGATATATTCCAGTGAGAAAGAAAGACTCTAAGAGAAGGATGAACCATCCATGGCTAACTAAGGATGTAAAGGATGGTATCAAATTGAAAACAAAGGCATACAATGTTGCGAAGAATAGTGGAGGGCCAGAGGATTGGGACATTTTTAAAAACCAGCAAAGAACGACTAAAAAAATGATAAAGAGAGAGAAGATGGATTATGAGAGTAAGCTAGCAAGAAATATAAAAACAGATAGTAAGAGCTTCTACAGGTATATAAAAAGAAAGAGAGTAGCGAAAGTAAACATTGGTCCCCTAGAGGATGAGTCTGGGGAATTAATAATGGGAAATAGGGAAATGGCGGAGACTTTGAACAAATATTTTGTATTGGTCTTCACGGTAGAAGACACTAAAAGATCCCAATAATGGATAATCAAGGGGCTATTGGGGGGGGGGGGTAACTTAAAACAATCACTATCACTAGAGAGAAAGTACTAGGAAAACTAATGGGACTAAAGGTGGACAAGTCTCCTGGACCCGATGGCCTGCATCCTAGAATCTTAAAAGAGGTGGCTGCAGAGATAGTGGATGAATTGGTTGTAATCTACCAAAATTCCCTGGATTCTGGAGAGGTCCCAGCGGACTGGAAAACTGCAAATGTAACACCCCTATTTAAGAAAGGAAGGAGACAGAAAGCAGGCAACTATCGACCAGTTAGCCTAACATCTGTCGTTGGGAAAATGCTGGAGTCCATCATTAAGAAAGTGGTAGCAGGACATTTAGAAAATCATAATATCGTCAAGCAGAGTCAGCATGGTTTTATGAAAGGGAAATCATGTTTGACAAATTTGCTGGAGTTCTTTGAGGATGTAACGAGCAGGGTGGATAAAGGGTAACCAGTAGATGTCGTGTATTTGGATTTCCAGAAGGCATTCGATAAGGTGCCACATAAAAGGTTACTGCACAAGATAAGAGCTCACGGGGTTGGGGGTAATATATTAGCACGGATAGAGGATTGGCTAACTGACAGAAAACAGAGAGTCGGGATAAATGGGTCATTTTCAGGTTGGCAAACTGTAACTAGTGGGGTGCTGCAGGGATCAGTGCTGGGGCCTCAACTATTTACAATCTGTATTAATGACTTGGATGAAGGGACTGAGTGTAATGTAACCAAATTTGCTGATGATACAAAGACAGGTGGGAAAGCAAATTGT
Organism: Squalus acanthias; assembly: GCA_030390025.1. Lineage (NCBI taxonomy): Eukaryota > Metazoa > Chordata > Chondrichthyes > Squaliformes > Squalidae > Squalus > Squalus acanthias. The sequence goes on along the minus strand of CM059447.1, from coordinate 44,257,307 downwards.
GTGGATGACGCAAAGAATCTCCAAAGGGATATAGATAGGCTAAGTGAGTGGGCAAAAATCTGGCAGATGTAGTTTAATGTGGGAAAATGCGAGGTTATCCACTTTGGTAGGAAAAATAAAAAAGTGAATTATTATTTAAATGGAGAGAGATTACAAAATGCTGAGGTACAGAAGGATCTGTGGGTCCTTGTATGTGAATCACAAAAAGTTAACATGCAGGTACAGCAACTAATTAGGAAGGCAAATGGAATGTTGGCCTTTATTGCAAAGGGAATGGAGTATAAAAGTAGGGAAGTCCTGTTACAACTGTACAGGGCGTTGGTGAGACTACACCTGGAGTACTGCGTACAGTTTTGGTCTCCTTATTTAAGGAAGGATATACTTGTATTGGAGGCAGTTCAGAGAAGGTTCACGAGGTTGATTCCGGAGATGAAGGGGTTGTCTTATGAAGAAAGGTTGAGCAGGTTGGGCCTATACTCATTGGAGTTTAGAAGAATGAGAGGGGATCTTACTGAAACATATAAGATTCTGAAGGGGCTTGACAGGGTCGATGCAGAGAGGATGTTTCCTCGTGGGATAATCTAGAACTAGGGGGCATAATTTCAGAATAAGGGGCATCCTTTTAAATCGAAAATGAGGAGGAATTTCTTCTCTCAGAGGGTCATGAATCTTTGGAATTCTCTTCCCCAGAGAGCTGTGGAGGCTGAGTCATTGAACATATATTTAAGGTGGAGATAGACAGGTTTTTGAACGATAAGGGAGTCAAGGGTTATGGGGAGTGGGCGGGGAAGTGGAGTTGAGGCCAAGGTCAGATCAGCCATGATCTTATTGAATGGCGGAGCAGGCTCGAGGGGCCAAATGACCTACTCCTGCTCCTACGTCTTATGTAGGATTCCTCATACGCTCATGGGAATTCCAATTACAAACGGAATCCCCGCAAGCATGAACCCAATCCCTAAATAATTTACACAACTCGACTAGAAATAAATGTTCTCATTTAATTAAAAATCCCTTCAAGGAAGCATTTACAATAAAAATGTAATTTTTTGAAAAATAATTTTAAATATTTTAATCTGGGCCAAAATTGACATAAACTAATTTTAAGTGTTTGTGTACTGATTTTTAATTTTTAAATTTTTAATTTAACATTTATATTAACCCTTACGCTGGTGAAAACAGGCTCGACGCCTGCCTCTACCAGGCGTAAGGGTTTCGTGGGCTTTTGCTGGACAGTAGTTGGGCAAATGGCCCCACTCTGCGCCAGTGAAAGTGATTTTTGGGTGGGTGCTGATGATCTGACGAGGCGAACCTTGACAGATCGCAAGTCCTGGGTTTCCGCGCATGCGCAGCGCATGTGGAATCCCGGAACCTGCGGGGCCTTTTACAAGGTGGAGAACTGAAAATCCGGGCCAACGTTCCCAAAGCTCTCCACCACTGAGGGTTTTCCACACCTCATGTCTGGGTCTGTTGTAGACTCATTGATGAAGATTGATCGCTGTGATTGGTCAACAACTCCATTATCGTTGGATCGTGTGACTGACAGGGTGGTAGAAGGCGAACTAGACGGACCCTGGCAACTCCTATTTCCTATGAAAGAATCTGTAGGAACAAGAACAGGCCATTTTTCAGGGAACTGCCCTGCGCTTTCTCATAGAATCATCGTGCCTTACAGCACCAAAGAAGACCATTCGGCCCATCATGTCCGTGCCGGCACTCTAATAGAGCCATCCACTAGGTTCCATGCCCCTGCCTTTCCACATACCTTTTTAATATTTCCTTTTTCAAATAATTTTCCACTTCACTTTTAAAATCTATTATGGATTCTGATTCCAACATTGTTTCTGGTCGGACATTCCATGTTCTAACAACCCTCTGGGGTAAAAATTCAGTTGGTTGCGCCTCCCGTTAGCGCCTTAAGAGGGCGCTAATGGGGTGCAAAGCCGCTAACGCCCGGGCGCAGCGATGTTTGCGCCGCTCGGGAACTTAACTAGAGATTGTGCGGCGGCGCTAAACTTTACCGCTGCAACCACCTGCGCGCGCAGATTGTGACGTCATTCCATGGTGCAACGCCCTTGTGGCGCCCCGGAGCGGAAATTGAGTGGCGCCCCCTGCCTTACCGCCTGGCGCATCCAACGACCAGAAGACTGGAACGCTATCAATCGCTGTGGGGCTGGGGGGGGCGCTATTTAAAGGGGGCCTCTTCCTGTCTTTTATTGTTTGTGGCATTTTTGAACTATGCATTCTGAGAGAGAGAGGGAGAGACTTCTGGAGAGATTCAATGTTGTGTGAAGGAGTTTTGGGTACTGAGCAGCACTTTGCAGGTTCATTTTGATTTGCCATTCCTTGTATCGATTTAGCAGAGACTGTGGGAGCTGCACTCTGAGCTCTTTGCCTGGTACTCTCCATTGTTCTTTCCAGCACATTTGATGTGCAAGTCTCTCCAGGCCGAGATTCAAGGCTGCAATGAACAGGATGTGGATGGAAAGCAAGATTAACCATCCCCTTTAAGAACTGGCCCGTGCCATTGTGTGTGTGTTCCATTGCTGACTGACATTACATGAGCTTCGCCAGCGCTCTGAGTTAGCGCCTCACTCCTTGGCCTTTGCGCCTTAAGACAGGTGTGCAGCGCCTGATTTAGCGCTCCACTCACCTCCCGGGGCGGTAAAAGTGAAGTTTCCAGTCAGTGCCGATAATTAGCGCCAGGCGCTAATATTTGCGTCCAGACGATATTTGCGCCCCAAATGGGGCGCGACCTAATTTTTCCCCCTCTGTGTTTAAAACAAATATACCCTAATCCCTTCTTTCATTCTTTTGCTTCCCACCGTATCCCCCAATCCCTTCTCACCGTATCCCCAATCCCTTCTCACCGTATCCCCAATCCCTTCTCACCATATCCCCAATCCCTTCTCACCATATCCCCAATCCCTTCTCACCGTATCCCCCAATCCCTTCTCACCATACCCCCAGCCCCTTCTCACTCTTGAGATTTGCGTGTCGCAGGCAAAGCCGGCATTTATTCATCTCTAGTTGCCCTTGAGAAGGTGGTGGTGAGCTGCCTTCTTGAACCGCTGCAGTCCGTGTGGTGAAGGTACTCCCACAGTGCTGTTAGGGAGGGAGTTCCAGGATTTTGACCCAGTGACGATGAAGGATCGGCGATATATTTCCAAGTCAGGATGGTGTGTGACTTGGAGGTGGTGCTGTTCCCATACACCTACTGCCCTTGTCCTTCTAGGTGGTGGAGGTCGCGGGTTTGGGAGGTACTGCCGAAGGAGAGGATGTAATTGCCCCACTGACTGGTCTGATGGTTTTGTTCTCCTCCTGCAGATTGCCCCCCTGGAGGCTTCCTCTGGCTTATTCCACTCATCATATTCCTGATGCTGTTGCTGGGTCTGCTGATGTTGCTCTGCTGGAAGTACTGTGCCTGCTGTCGGGTGAGTGACCATCTCCCTCGTGGGACTGTTATACAAAGAGGAGAAGACTGGGCCTTTGGGTATAAACTGCACTGGGTGTATAAAACCACTTGGTGTTCAGAATGAGATTGTGAGAGCCTCGACATTGGCACCACATATTATATCATATCTTGTATCTGGTTGACGGTAGTCTCAGGAGAATTGGCTGTCACTTGGGATTGTGTCAGGCTGTGGGGGCGGGGGGGGGGGGGGTGCGACGGGGACAAATCATCTTCAGGAAATTGAGTTGCTGATTGGCTTGGATCATGAATTGTCACGGATTGGGCCTCAGAATTGGGGTTGGGCCTCGGGTCAAGTTGTGTTGGGCAAAGGAGCTCAGGTTTGGAGATCGGGCCTCAGATTTGGGGGTTAGAGATCGGAGGGAGTTGGATTCAATCTCAGAGCTCAGATTGCGGATTGTCCCAGACTGGGCTTTGTGTTAGTTTCAGTCCTGCTCTGTTCTTTAAATTCTCCATACAGGTTGTTTTCTATTTTTTAACGTTACCAATTTAATAGAGTTGTGACCAAGAGATATTATCCTAAGCCAGAAATATATTTCTGTTGTGTTTTTTTTATTGTGAAGTCTGGTTTATTAAAGGCTGGTGTGGGTACTGACGACTCTCTTTCTTCCCAGGCCTGCTGCGCGAGGCTGCCGTGCTGTGCAATGCTGCCGTGCTGTGCAGGAGGTAACCTCAGTCTTGTGTGACCACTTGTGAAGAGTTTGATTCCTCGACTCATTCGTGTTGTGAAGAATCTCAGGCCTAGAAATTGGATCAGGCGCCAAACGGGTGCTGAAGGGTCCAATATGGCGCGCGACGGGCATACGTTCGTGCCACACCGCCGCACGCCATATTGGTTAGGGTGCCCTGCAGTCCTCTAGGCCGCCCGTCTGCAACGGGTGGATATGCAAAATCTGGGGCCTACCGCCTATTTCAGGCCCCCGTTGCGATATTGGATGGCGATGGACTGCAGCAAGCATCGTGCAAACCAAACCCAGTACATCGCCGAGAAATGATCTTTTCATCGGTGTTTACATGGAGTCATTTAAAGGAGTGGGAGGAGGCCATTCTGTCCCTCGAGTCTGCTCCACCATTTAATTAGCTCACGGCTGATCTGTACCTCAGCTCCATCTACCCGCCTTTGCTCCATATCCCTCGATACCCTGACCCAACAAAAATCTAGCGATCTCAGTCTTGAAAGCTCCAATTGACCCCCAGCATCTACAACCTTTTGGGGCAGAGAGTTCCAGATTCCCACTACCCTTTGTGTGAAGAAGTGCTTCCTGATTTCACTCCTGAACGGCCTGGCTCTAATTTTAAGATTATGCCCCCTTGTTCTGGACTCCCCCATCAGAGGAAGTAGTTTCTCTGTATTTCGCCAGCATGGACTGGTTGGGCCGAGTGGCCTGTTTCTGTGCTGTATATTCTATGTAATTCTACCTTATCAAATCCTTCAATCATTTTAAACACCTCATTCAGATCACCCCTTAATCTTCTAAACTCAATTTTTATTGTATCTGTCCTTGATTCCACTTCCAGGTCCCATGGTTGGGTTTAAGGAAGACCACTACATGCTCCGTCAAAGCAAGCTCACCTCCGACACCCTGGACACGCCAATGGTCCGGACAAACAAACCGGACGGGACAGACATTGTGAGGTGGCAGGTGATGGACAACGTGCACAAAGGGACCACTGCGCAGTCCCAGCTGACCAACACCAAGGAGACTGGTGAGTATCGAGGAGGGCCGTGGGCAAAATGAGGCGTTCGTCACTTCTGAACGGGATGGGCACGAATGCTATTTAATGGTTTTAAAAGCGGAATGTTGGTATTCTCTCTGTTAAAACAGCCCTTCAGGATTCCCGTGCTAGTCTGTGTCATGCAGCAACAACTTGCATTTATATAGCGCCTTTAACGTAGTAAAACGTCTCGAGGTGCTTCGTAGGAGCGTTATCAGACAAAAATTGACGCCAAGCCGCGTAAGGAGATATTAGGACAGGTGGGCACAAGTTTTAAGGAGCATCTTACAGGAGGAGGGAGAGCTGGAGAGGTGTAGAGGTTTAGGGCCTAGGCAGCTGAAAGCACAGCAGCCAATGATGCAGCGATGAAAATAGGGAATGCGCAAGAGGCCAGAATTGGAGGAGCAATGGATTGGGATCGGGAAACATCATTCAGTGTTGCACAGCCAATGGAATTCCAAGAGTCAGGAATGTGTGAGCCGTGCTGTCTAGTTAATACTTCCATGTCAAAAGCCAACATTTTCTGGTTTTCTCATTTGTTTTCCCATGTTTCATCTCCCAGCGAGGGCAGGATTTGCACTGAGCCACGTTGCGCACCTTCAAACACTATTGGAAGGTTTGAGGTGGTGGAGGAATGGAACAAATGGAACTTTTGCACCTGGCTCTGTGTCTTAGCCACTCCATCCCCAGCAACACAAAGAGCAGAGCTGGTTCCACAGCATAAGAGAAGGGTCTTTTAAATCCAACTCCATGTCGCTTGCTTCGGGCAGAAAATCTACAGAGTCACTGTTAGACGGAGGAACCTTCAGCCTTGGTGCAATCACGCTGAGTGTTGGAGCTCTAGTGCGAGCTTCTTTAACGGTTAAGTGCGCTGTCCAGCCTGGATGAGCCTTGTACGAGGCCAAGAAGGCCCCAGGTTCAATCCCTAGACTGTGTTAATTTATTCCGACAGCTGGTGTTTGGAGAACGACAATGAAAGACTGAACTCAGCTTCTGGGCCGCATAAAATCTAAAAAAAAACCTCCACCTCCTTCACAACACAACAGTGCTCCTAACACCCAGCATTGCGAAGGCAATAAGGAAGGTATATTTCCTTCATTGATATCCCATTTGAACAGACTCACCCAAATATGGGCAGGCATATTCCATGTTTGCCCATCACTTCGGGAGGATAATTGCTGAAGTGGCAGGACTGACCCCTCCCCACGCCCAGCATGGTACGTCCCAGAAATGTGGGGGGGGGAGGGGGTGGGTAACAGGGACGTAACGTTAGCCCACCAAGTCAAGTTTCTGTTCTGTCAGGGAAGTGCGACTGGGAACAAGTGTGACAGGAAGTAAGTGTGACGCTTACAGGAAGTGTGCGCTAAAGGCAGGACTTTTAGTCTAATAACAGGTGATTCTGCCTAATTCGCTTTCCTTGTTGTGCTTTGGAACTTTACGTGCATTTTCTGATCCCCGTTCCACTTTTCTCTCTCAGTTCTGTACAACCTGTCACTGCGAGCAGCCCGAGTATTCAACGATGAGCTGAGAAAACCGGACTCGAGGGAGTTTGATCAGCTGCGGCTTGACGTGGATGAGAATGTAAGTGTGCGCACGAGTGTGCGACAGTGAGGAGTGTGTTCACCAGGACTGTATGGAGCGTGTGCACATCTAGGGCCAGACCAGGTGTACGCGTGCAGGAAGTAACCAGGGCAGTCTTTTGACTCTGGGACCCTGAGTGAGGGTAGTCGTGGGCCCCCTACCCAATTGCCCCTTTCCATTTTGCCGCTTGTGTTTTTTTCACCCCCATACAACATGCACTTTCTTCTATTCAAATCAGTGGAACTGAATATCAGCCGATCCGATACCGCTCGTTTTGCGCCATCGCCTGAGACGACTTTCTAGGCCCATGGTTTTTATTTCAGTTAATCGAAACATAACAAGAAATCTTTCTTCAAGGTTTCTCACGATATATTAGAATTCAATTTTATTCTCTAATATTAGTCAATCTCCTGTGGTCTTACACATGGCGATTCAGTCTCCATTTTAAAGTTATACAGTATGTCTTTAATTTTATTATCCAGTATAAATTCCAATCTCCACATTTATAATGGAGACTGCCTATGTAAAATTTCACCAGTGGTAGCGTGACATGTTTACATAGAAAGTTTCCATTGTAAACGTGGGCATAGGAATTTATAATGGAAAGGTTAACTGGAGTGTGCACAGATGTGAGATTTTTAATATTGTGTGTGTATGTGTATATTATATATTATTTATTAAGTTAACAGCATTAGAAACTCCTTTGAATGTGAGCTCCACCGATGGTTTAATGGGTCAAGGTACCAGCCATTGTAGCACTAAGTCATACACAGCAGAAGGGCTGAGGTTGTATCTCTAGTCTGTCCCAAGTTACCTGGTCTGGCCTAGTGTGGTGATTGGGGCAGTGCAATTTGCCTTCCTTGGGTACGGGAGAGGGGTAAGAAATAATTAGCTGGGATTCTGGCCCCCGATCACCCTCCAGTGAGTCCTGATGGAAAATGGATGTGTCTGGATATCAGCTGAGGACAGGATTGGGCTCAGCTGTGATGCCCTCTGCGGCCAAATAGCTTGTGACCCTCATGTGAAGAATGGACATTTGGGGGAGGCACTGGAGGGAGTCTAGTGCCTGTGAAGCCCAGTAAGAGTCAACAGGAGAAATGGAGGGGAAATTGGGGGCAAAAATTAATGATACTGTGGGATAGTCTAGAATGACGTGACTGCCACGGTTTGGTCAATGCATCAGAACCGCAGAGAAACATTGCTGTACAATAGCGATGGCTGGCCTCCTGATTCCACTCAGACCTACAGCTATCTGAACAGGTGAACAACACACTGGATTCACAGCAGACATGCTTCACCCCGGCCCTGGATTTCCGGATGGCTACAGACAGCGCTGCGTCTGACCAAGACTGTTGTACAAGAATATAAGGAAAATCAGGGGCGAGAAATGGCAATTCAACCCATCACAGGCCCTCCCTCTGGTTCCTCAACTCTCCCATCGAAGCCCCTCCCTCTAGGACATTAACTCTCCCATCACAGCCCCTCCCTCTAGGACATTAACTCTCCCATCACAGCCCCTCCCTCTAGGACATTAACTCTCCCATCACAGCCCCTCCCTCTAGGACATTAACTCTCCCATCGAAGCCCCTCCCTCTAGGACATTAACTCTCCCATCACAGCCCCTCCCTCTAGGACATTAACTCTCGCATCACAGCCCCTCCCTCTAGGTACTGGGGTACTGGTGCTGGTTTGCTGTTGGGTTTGTGCTGGGGGCGGTGATGTGTCTGTGCAATGTCACATTCACTGTCAGTGTGCTGGAGTGACAGCCTGGTGTAATAGTTCACCTTGCATTTAAGGGGAAGCTAGATAAGCACATGAGGGAGAAAGGAATGGAAGGTTATGCTGATCGGGTGAGATGAAGGGTGGGAGGAGGCTGGTGTGGAGCATAAACACCGGCACGGACCAGTTGGGCCGAATGGCCTGTTTCTGTGCTGTAAATTCTATGTAATTCTATGAATGTTTAATGTTATGGCTGACCTCTGACCTATATGTGCTGTTGTCTCTTCAGCTCAATGAAGTATATAAACGTATCCCAGGGGCCCAGGCAGTCCGCAAAACCAAGTTCAGGTAAGGACGCTCCCCGACCTCTCGGGGCTCTCTCAGTTATTGTGTGTGTGCCTCTCTCTCGCTTTCCTTTCTCTCTGTGTCTCTTTCTCTCTTCATCCTTTTTCTCTCTGTACCCCTCTCTTGCTCCTTTCTCTCCCTGTGTGCCTCTCTCATTTTTCACTGTGCCTCTCTCTCTCTCTCCCCCTCAGTACCTCTCTCTCTCTCCCCCTCTCTCTCTCCCCCTCTCTCTATGTGACCCTCTCTCTCTCATTTCTCACTGTGCCTCTCTCAGTGCCTCTCTCTACCCTTTTCTCTCTCCCTCTCTCTCTCCCTCCCTCTCTCCCTCTCTCTGTGCCTCCCACTCTCTCTCTCTGTGGCTCTGTCTATCTCTCTCCCTCTCTTTCTCTCTCCCTCTATCTCTATCGCCCTCTCTCTCTCCCTCCCTCCCACTCTCTCTCTCTGCCTCTCTCTATCTTTCTCCCTCTCTCTCTCTCTCTCTCTCTCTCCCCCTCTCCCTCCCCCAGTCTCTCTCTCTCTATCCCTCCCCAGTCTCTCTTTCTCTCCCTCCTCTCTCTCTCTCTCCCTATCTCTGTGCCTCTCTCTCCCTCTCTCCTCCCTCTCCCTCTCTCCTCCCTCTCTCTCTCTCTCTCCCTCCCCCAGTCTCTCTCTCTCTCCCCCCTCTCTCTCTCTCCCCCCTCTCTCTCTCTCCCCCCCTCTCTCTCTCTCTCTCCCTCCCTCTCTCTCTCTCCCCCCCCTCTCTCTCTCCCTCCAACTCTCTCCCACCCTAGTCTGTCTCTCTCTCTCTCTCTCTCTCTCCCACCCCCGTCTCTCTTTCTCTCCCTCCTCTCTCTCTCCCTCTCTCTGTGCCTCTCTCCCTCTCTCCTCCCTCTCTCTCTCCCTCCCCCCGTCTCTCTCTCCCTCTCTCTCTCTCTCTCTCTCTCTCTCTCTCCCACCCTAGTCTCTCTCTCTCCCTCTCTCTCTCCCTCCCCCCCGTCTCTCTCTCTCTCTCTCTCTCTCTCCCACCCCAGTCTCTCTCTCTCTCTCTCTCTCTCCCTCCCCCCGTCTCTCTCTCTCTCCCTCTCTCTCTCTCCCTCCCCCCAGTCTCTCTCTCTCTCTCCCTCTCACTCTCTCTCTCTCTCTCTAGTTTGGAGGAGGCTGTATGTAACACTGAGAATTGATCTGATTCAACACCTAAAATTCTTTTTATTTTTTTTTAGGCTTCAGCCGAATGCAGGAAGGAGGTAGGTGATTTGTCGACACCCTCTAACCAGTAGCCACAGTGCAACCTCTCAGTGCTCATGCCCTTTATAACTTGTCACTGTCTGTACACCGACCTGCACTGCGCCTCCAAGCCGACACCCACACCTAACGCCTTCCTGTACAGCTCACTCTGAAACACTGACATCATCTCCCTTGTTCACAGAGGTTTAAACAGATTTATTTTTTTAATGGCCCCCTTCTCTACTTAAAGTGCTGACCTGTCACTGTGGTCCTGTTCCACTGACTTTTGGTACCTCAAGCAGTTGCCTTTCTTCATGTGTGAGCATAGACATTGCGTGCCACTGGCTATTCGACTGCAGAGACCCTCATAACTTGGCCTGACCCTGCTCTCATCTACCATCAACAACAGGGACCAGTAGATAACAATCAGGAGCAGGAACCCGGGCCGATGTTTTATTTCCCTCTCGAACCCACCAGTGCTGAACCCGAGTCTGAGTTTCCCCCTGAAACCACCGAACATCATCGAGCTAAAAGGGGAAAGAAAGCCTTGCCCTTCGATCGCACCTTTCACGACCTCAGGACGTCCCAAAGTGCATCACAGCCAATGAAGTACTTTTTGAAGTGTGGTCACTGTTGTAGTGTGGGAAACGCAGCAGACTATTTGCGCACAGCAAGCTCCCACAAACAGCAATGAGATAATGGCCAGATAATCTGTTTTACTTTTGGCTGAGGGATGAATATTGGCCCCAGGACACCAGGAGAACTCCCCCTGCTCTTCTTCCAATAGTGGCCATGGGACTTTTTTTTACATCCACCTGAGAGAGCAGACGGGGCCTCGGTTTAACATCTTATCCGAAAGACGGCACCTCTGACAGTGCAGCACTCCCTCAGCACGGCACTGGGAGTGTCAGCCCGGATTGTGTGCTCGAGTCTCTGGAGTGGGAGACTTGAAGCTTGAGCACGTAATCTCGCGGTAGCGGGAGTGTTAGCACTGAGCCAGGTCTGAACCCGCGGCCTTCTGATGTGTATGGCCCAGTGTCTTCCTGACCTATGCTTTTACCCACTAGGCCATCTAGGAGGATAAAATACAAAGTGAATCATCCTTTGATAAACCAAAGCTGCTGGTCAGTACATCAAGGCGGCAGAAGCCTGTTGCCTGTTGGTGCTTTGATCTTTTGTGCTCCCCGGGGTCTATTTTATGAGGCATCAGGGCCTTTTTACCACCATCTCCAGCCACAGGCGCTTGCTGCACCTCTCACTATAAAGTCCAACCCCAATAGCAGGCAGTGATGGCGCAGTTTCAGGGTTATGGAGTCAATATTTACATAGAATCTTGCAATCTTACGGCACAGAAGGAGGCCATTCAGCCCATCGCGCCTCTGCCGGCTCTTTGAAAGAGCTCTCCAATTAGTCCCACTCACCCGCTCTTTCCCCACAGCCCTGCAGTTTTTTTTCCTTTTCAAGTATTTATCCAATCCCCTTTTGAAAGTTATTATTAGAACATAAGAACATAAGAAATAAGAGCAGGAGTCGGCCATACGGCCCCTCGAGCCTGCTCCGCCATTCAATAAGATCATGGCTGATCATCGACCTTAATTCCACTTTCCCGCCCGATCTCCATATCCATTGATTCCCCGAGAGTCCAAAAATCTATCGATCCCAGCCTTGAATATACTCAAAGACTCAGCATTCACAACCCTCTGGGGCAGAGAATTCCAAAGATTCACAACCCTCTGAGTGAAGAAATTCCTCCTCATCTCAGTCTTAAACGGCCGACCCCTTATCCTGAGACTATGCCCCCTAGTTCTCGACTCTCCAGCCAGGGGAAACAACCTCTCAGCATCTACCCTGTCAATCCCCCTCAGAATCTTATTTGTTTCAATGAGATCACCTCTCATTCTTCTAAACTCCAGAGAGTATAGGCCCATTCTACTCAATCTCTCATCATAGGACAGCCCTCTCATCCCAGGAATCAATCTAGTGAACCTTTGTTACACCGCCTCCAAGGCAAGTATATTCTTCCTTAGATAAGGAAACCAAAACTGTGCACAGTACTCCAGGTGTGGTCTCACCAAGGCCCTGTACAATTGTAGCAAGACTTCCTTACTCTTATACTCTAATCCCCTGACAATAAAGGCCAACATGCCATTTGCCTTCCTTATTGCTTGCTGTACCTGCACGCTAGCTTTCTGTGTTTCTTGCACGAGGACACCCAAATCTCTCTGAACACCAACATTTGAAAGTTTCTCACCATTTAAAAAATATTCTGTTTTTCTATTCTTCCTACCAAAGTGAATAACCTCACATTTCCCTACATTATACTCCATCTGCCACCTTACTGCCCACTCACTTACTCTATCTATATCCCTCTGCAGACTCTTTGTGTTCTCCTCACAGCTTACTGTCCCACCTATTGAATCTGCTTCCACCGCCCTTTCAGGCAGTGCATTCCAGATCACAACAACTCGCTGCGTAAAAAAAATTCTCCTCATCTCCCCTCTTTTTTTTGCCAATTATCTTAAATCTGTGTCCTCACTACTGACCCTCCTGCCACTGGAAACAATTTCTCTTTTATTTACTCTATCAAAACCCCATATCATTTTGAACACCTCTATTAAAGCTCCCCTTAACCTTCTCTGCTCCACAGAGAACAAGCCTCTGCTCCTCCAGTCTTTCCACAGAACTGAAGTCCGTGATTGGTAATTCTGACTATTTTTCCACCACAGGCAGGACCTGACTATCGTCGACACTCAACTACCTGCCCCTCGCTCCGCAGAGCCAGAGATCGTGAAACTAACCGAACAACAGGTTACCATGGGCGCCTTCAATGATCTGAAAGTTATCCCCGGCTATTATACGGTGGCATCTGATCGAGGTGAGATTAAAGCGGGAAAACGTACCTCGCTCGACTGTCCGTGGGACCTTCAGGAAAATTTGGGAATGGGATGAATGGAGTGGATCACTCGGGCTGGGAGTTGACTGTATGAAGTGGATCGCTAGATTTATCCATAAGCTTATAATTCCATATTCTGAAGATGATAGCTGGAGATCTGTGATCTGAATGGATTTCAATCTGCTCACACATCTCCTCAGGGTTGTCCCTACACTAGGGATTTCAGGTATAAGAACATAAGAACATAAGAAATAGGAGCAGGAGTAGACCAATCGGCCCCTCGAGCCTGCTCCGCCATTCAATGAGATCATGGCTGATCTGATCCAACCTCAACTCTAAAGAACACAAGAAGTAGGAGCAGGACCCGGCCACTCGGCCCCTGGGCCCGCTCCGCCACCCACAGGGCCTTGACCGATCCGAACTCAAACTCATGTCCAATTTCCAGCCCGCTCCCCGTAACCCCTAATTCCCTTTACTTCTAGGAAACGGTCTATTTCTGTTTTAAATTTATTTAATGAAGTAGCTTCCACAGCTTCCTGGGGTTGCAAATTCCACAGACCCACTACCCTCTGAGTGAAAAAGTTTCTCCTCATCTCAGTTTTGAAAGAGCAGCCCCTTATTCTAAGATTATGTCCCCTAGTTCTAGTTTCACCCATCATTGGGAACATCCTCACCGCGTCCACCCGATCAAGCCCCTTCACAATCTTATATGTTTCAATAAGATCGCCTCTCATTCTTCTGAACTCCAATGAGTAGAGTCCCAATCTACTCAACCTCTCCTCGTATGTCCACCCCCTCATCCCCGGGATTAACCGAGTGAACCTTCTTTGTACTGCCTCGAGAGCAAGTATGTCTTTTCTTAAGTATGGACACCAAAACTGTATGCAGTACTCCAGGTGTTTGAGTGTCCGGAGGATGTCTGAAAGTGCTGGGGTTGGAATCACCATCTGTGTTCCTTGGCCTCTCGGCAGATGCTCACGGGCTGGTGGAGTTCCAGGATGGGGTCGAATCCGTTGATGTGCGGGTCCCGCTCTTCGTGAAGGATGAAGACGACGACGAGAAGCATTTGCGAGTGGAGGCCGTGAACGTTCCACTGGGGAACGCGGAGATCGGCAAGCGATTCGTGGACATTACCATCATCAAAGAAGCCGGTACGGCTTTGGGAATCTCACCTCGGCCTAGATTTGTCCGGCTCAGCTCGGCCCCCTGTCGTTCAGCCCACTCAAACCCTATTCTAGTTCTTCTTAGTTCTGTCCATTCATCTTTACATTGACATAGTGGTCTCTAGATTATTTTCCCCCATTTTCTCCTGAAGGTGCTAAAAGGCCGCCCTCCAGTAATGGCCATTCTTCATGGCTGAGGCTGGACAGTAGTCTATTCAACTGTGGAAGGCATCACAGCTGAGCACAGTTCCGTCCTTGCCTGCTGGTATATGTACTCGCTATCCGGCAGGAGCTGCTGGATTGGGATCAGGAGTGGGGATATTAGTCCAAAATATATATTTTTCTAACCCTTCCCTAAACCAGGAGCAGTGAGGCTGATCGTGGTGCTCCTAATGATTAGTTAGCTGGGCAAAGCCCCGGGGATCAGACCCGGTCTGTGTGTCTCAGTGCTACACCACACGGTGTAATTACCAAATGAGCCATCACAGAGCCCAGCTGTCAGGCTGTTGTTGGCCACCTTCTTCCCTTCCCCGCCCCCCCCCCCCACCTGAAGTTGCCGACTCTGGGCTATGGGTCCATGAGCACCGGTTGCCCCTCATGCAATGGATGAGTTTAGGCAGCGAGTGCCGGCAGGACATTTGATCATGGAAGGCATCGCAGCCGAGCCTGCGCGTGTGCCCGCCCCAACACCCTTGCGCGCGCTCCCTTCCCGACAGGACCAGCAGACGTGCTGGGAACGCCATTAAAAAGCTGGGAATTTCCTCGGGGTTGGGGGGGGGGGAGGGGATGGTCTGCTCCTGCCGGTCGGCTGCCGTGACTTCGGCGGAAACCCGGCGACGGGCGGGTAAATTCCTGCCGCTCGTTTTACCCCGGCGCCGTTTGACGCGTGTGTTTCCGCTCTTGCCCGTAGCTAAAAGCATCGTCACCTTCCTGCAACCGTCCTACACGTACCAGCGGCAGGACAAAGTGGCCAAAATCCCCCTGCTCCGGGAGATAATCGAGGACGGGCGCACGCAGGTCTCCTACAGGACCAGAGATCTCACCGCCAAGGATGGCAAGGTATGGCTGACACGCGGTGATGTAGCTCGGGGAGCCCGAGAGAAGTACTTACACCGCCCAGGATTACCACCGGTGACCATTTCTATGGTATGGTCTCCATATTGAGGCACTGGAGAAGGTGCAATAAAGATTTACTGGAATGATACCAGAACTATCAGGGAGGATTGAACAGGCTGGGGCTCTTTTCTCTCGAACAGAGAAGACTGTCAGGTGACCTGATACCATTCTTTAAGATTATGAAGGGGTTCGATAGGGTAGACGTAGAAAGATGTTTCCACTTGTGGGAGAGTCCAAAACTAGGGACCATAAATACAAGTTAGTTACTAATAAATCCAATCGGGATTTCTTTACCCAGAGAGTGCTCGCTACCCCATGGAGTGGTTGAGGCGAATAACATTCATGTCTTTAAGGGGAAGCTGGATAAACACATGAGGGAGAAAGGATTAGAAGGATATACTGATAGGGTGAGATGAAGTAGAGTGGGAGGAGGCTCGTGTGGACCCATAAACACCGGCACAGACCTGTGGGGCCGAATTGCCTGTTTCTGTGCTGGAAATTCTATATAATGTAATTCCGGAGATACCGTCTTTCAGATGAGACGTTAAACCAAAGCCCCGTCTGCCCTCTCAGGTGGACGTAAAACATCCCATGGCACTATTGGAAGAAGAGCAGGGGAGTTCTCCCCTGTGTCCTGGGGCCAATATTTATCCCTCAACCAACATCACTAAAACAGATTATCTGGTCATTATCACATTGCTGTTTGTGGGAGCTTGCTGTGCGCAATTTGGCTGCCGTGTTTCCTGCATTACAACAGTGACTACACTGCAGGAAGTGCTTCATTGGCTGTAATGGTTGTGGAGGAGCCCAGAATATTCGTGGTGCCCAGGCCCCAGGATGTCTTATTCTGTCTCTGGTCTCGTGTGTGTACGTGTGCCTGGATGGCTTGCTGGATGTGCTGAGCATTTCCTGTGTGTTCTAAGGCAAGGTCTGTGTCTCCCTGTGACCCGGGGTATCCACTCTCTGTCATCTTCGAATCATAGAATGAAACAGCACAGAAGGAGACCATTCGGCTCATCGTGTCTGTGCCGGCTCTTTGAAAGAGCTCTCCAATTAGTCCCACTCCCCTTCTCTTTCCTCATAGCCCTGTAAACTTTTTCCCTTCTGGTATTTATCCAATTCTCTTGAATGTTATTATTGAATCTGCTTCCACCACCCTTTCAGGCAACGCATTCCAGATCACAGCAACTCGCTGTATAGAAAATGTTACCTCATCTCCCTCTGGTTCTTTTGCCAATTACCTTAAATCTGTGCCCTCTGGTTACCGACCCTCCTGCCACTGGAAACAGTTTCTCTTTATTTACTCTGTCAAAACCCGTCATAATTTTGAACACCTCTATCAAATCTCTTAACCTTCTCTGCTTTAAGGAGAACAACCCCAGTTTCTCTAGTCTCTCCATGTAACTGAAGTTCCTCATTCTAGTAAATCTGCTCTGCACCCTCTCCAAGGCCGTGATGTCCTTCCTAAAGTGTGGAGCCCAGAATTGAACACAATTCTCCAGCTGAGGCCTAACCAGTGTTTTATAAAGGTTTCGCATAACTTTCTTGCTTTTGTACTCTATTCCTCTATTAATAAAGCCTAGAATCCTGTCTGCTTTTTAACATCCTTCTCAATTTGTCCCGCCACCTTCAAAGATTTGTGTACCTACACCCCCAGGTCCCTCTGTTCCTGCACCCCCTTTAAAATTGTACCATTTAGTTTATATTGCCTCTCCTCATTAGAACATAAGAACATAAGAAATAGGAGCAGGAGTCGGCCATACGGCCCCTCGAGCCTGCTCCGCCATTCAATAAGATCATGGCTGATCTTCGACCTCAACTCCACTTTCCCGCCCAATCTCCATATCCCTTGATTCCCCTAGAGTCCAAAACTCTATCGATCTCAGCCTTGAATATACTGAAAGACTCAGCATTCATAGCCCTCTGGGGCAGAGAATTCCAAAGATTCACAACCCTCGGAGTGAAGAAATTCCTCCTCATCTCGGTCTTAAATGGCCGACCCCTTATCCTGAGACTATGCCCCCTAGTTCTAGACTCTCGACAGGGAAACAACCTCTCAGCATCTACCCTGTCAATCCCCCTCAGAATCTTATATGTTTCAATGAGATCACCTCTCATTCTTCTAAACTCCAGAGTATAGGCCCATACTACACAATCTCTCATCCCAGGAATCAATCTAGTGAACCTTTGTTGCACCGCCTCCAAGGCAAGTATATCCTTCCTCAGGTAAGGAGACCAGAACTGTGCACAGTACTCCAGGTGTGGTCTCACCAGAGCCCTGTACAATTGTAGCAAGAGTTCCTTACTCTTGTACTCCACCCCTCTAGCAATAAAGGCCAACATGCCATTTGCCTTCCTAATTGCTTGCTGTACCTGCATGCTAGCTTTCTGTGGTTCTTGCATGAGGACACCAAAATCTCTCTGAACACCAACATTTGAAAGTTTCTCACCATTTAAAAAATATTCTGTTTTTCTGTTCTTCCTGCCAAAATGACTCACTTCACACTTCTTGCTTTTTGTCCCTTGCAGGATTACGTATCGACAGAGAACGAGGTCACGTTCCTCCCCGGAGAGACCCGCAAGGAGATTCCCGTCAAACTCCTGGAGCAAACCGAGATTGACTCCCTCCTGGGAAACGAACAGATCAAACAGTTCCTCATGGAGCTCTACAAGCCCCGAAATGGAGCGAAGCTGGGGAAGTTTCCCCGCACCACTGTCACCATCGCCGATGAGAATGGTGCGTTCGACTGTCTCGTCCGTTAACCCTTTTTGCTTCCTGCGCCTTTTGTTTTCCATTTCTCGGTCACACCACCGCCCTGGCTCCCCATTCCCCCCCCCCCCCGCACCCCCACCTGCAAGGAGTCGACTCTTCCTGGTCACGTTCGGCCCCGGCACAGACCATTGACGGGCCGTGCCCAAGTAGCTGTTCTTCTGTGTAAGCTGCACACAATGAGTGCGGGGAGGCTGTTTAACCGAGGGGGGCATCGCTGCTGGCGAATCCAAATCTCGCCTCACTTAACAAGTGCATACACACATACATACACACCCGCATGTGCCCACGTGTACACACAGGCACACCCTCGCACACACGTGTATACACAGGCACACCCATGCAGGTACACACACGCGCTCATTCTCTTTCCATCAGGCAGCACTCGCTCCCTCCCTGGCCCGAAGGTGCTGAGGCAAACTGCCATGCTCCTACTGCCACCCTGGTCTGGGGCTGAACCTGGGAGCATCTCCCAACTGTTCCCAGACTTGACCACCCCAGCGATCATCAAGGGAAGGCGGTTGAATTCCACTTCACGTTACACTAACAGTAACTCGAGACTCAAGCTGGCTGAACCTATTTGACATTGTACCAGTTCGAGGGGATCTGGGGGACCCAGTAGAGCAAGTGCCCCCTCTCTGACTGTTTCTATGTTGCACCGGCTCCTGTCCCTCGCGCAGTAAGATGTGACCCCCCCCCCCCTCCTGGGGTAAACTTCCTGGGTGTGTCACGGCCAGGGGGCTGAGGACCCAGTTTGGGATCTTCCCTACAGATGACCTGACAAGCTTTCCTCGGGATTGTCACTGTGCAAAACCAATCGGGAGTCAGTGGGCCGACCACAGCACAGAACCAATAATACAGCAGCTCAGGAGCTCCTTACATTGTTAGAGTTTCCTTTTCTTGACGCCTTTGATGAGACTGTTGGTGCTGTTTAAAGTGACAGATATGCATGTTTACGTGCGTGTGTGTGTGTCCGCGTACGTGTGTGGACCGGGGTTGCTTTAGTTGCATTTTGCGCCACAGAATTGGATGTATTTAGTTCTGCTCTTTCAGAGTGCACCAGTCAGGGGAACGGGAGAGATTCATAAGGAACTTCACAGAGTGCAGAACCCACTGGGCCATGCTTCTATAATCAGACGGCTGACTGACTCGGGGGGTGAGACTCGATGATTATTTATTAATGCATCCTTGTGTCTAATGTTACAGTGAAGCAAATGATGAATCTCAACCAGTCTATCCTCCCAATTGACTCCCCACCTCTCAATCTGAAAGCTCATCCAATCGACAGCCAGAGGATCCGGGTGAATTGGAGCCCGCCCCTGGGTGAACCGTCAGGATATAAGGTAAGGCGACGCACCGCGCCAGGGTTACCCGACCCACCAGCCCTGGACACTGCCCACCACATCCAGTGTCAGTTCAGACCGCACAGTGTCACCACTGTAAAACCTTTAGACGCTCATCAATATTCACTGTTAAAAACAGAATCCCAGAAGACATTGCAGTCTTCCAGTTGGATAAACCAAAGGTAGCACAACAAGGATCGGGCAGGGAGCGAGGGAGAGACCCGGGGCTGGCGTGGGACACATGGGCACGGAGAACCGGAACCGAAAAATAAAACTGTATAATACCTCGACAGGCCAACTGGGCAGCATATCTAACTAGGCAATATAACTAACGCGTGGGATAATTATCTGGGCAATATAACTAACGCGTGGGATAATTATCTGGGCAATATAACTAACACGTGGGATAAGTATCTGGGCAATATAACTAACACGTGTGATAAGTATCTAGGCAATATAACTAACGCGTGGGATAATTATCTGGGCAATATAACTAACACGTGGGATAAGTATCTAGGCAATATAACTAACATGTGAGTTAAGTATCTGGGCAATATAACTAACTGACCATGGTTTTTTCCAGCTGAAGTATTGGCCTGAAGATGACGAGTTCGCTTCTAAGGTCATAGACACAAAGAATACGTCTGTCGAGCTCACCAATCTCCACCCGGGCTGTGACTATGCAATGGACGTGCTGGCCTACAACGTTCTGGGCTCTGGTTCCCGCTCCGGCATCGCTCGCTGCCGCACTCCGGATGACTGTAAGTCGGGTTTGAGCTACGCTATGCGGGTGTTGTGGGATGGGTCTGAGCTCTGCACCTGTACTGGGAGCAGGGTCCCTGAGGGCTGAGGATTTCTCCTTGTCCACATGACTCTCATTAATCCAACCAACCTCTGATCTTAGGCTCCATTTTTTTTGTCACTTTTTTTATCTGTTAACATGCTCGACCTCCCTGCCTCCTTTGGAAGATTCCCTCTCTGCTTTTTGGGGTACGGTAGTGTAGTGGTAACGTAAATGGCATTGAACAATTATAAAGGTCTTATAAACGATTATTTCAGTGTATGAGCCATGTGACAACTCAGAAACTAGCTTCTCGTGCATTCGCTGGCGCGAGGTCTAGTATAATAGTCAAGTGGTGTTTACAATCCGTAAGAACTGAATCTCCTCTTCTCCTTTTCCCACCCCAGCCATGCCTGGGGGAGGGTGGGTGGGTGGAAGGGGAAGGGGTGGGGTTGGGTGGGGAGAGGGCGAGTGTTGAGGTCAGAGCTTGCTGCAGGCAAGTTCCTGGATTACGAATCAATGTCTCGCGCTCATTCTCACACGCTCACTCACTGACCCACTCTTTCATGTTCACTCACACTCACACTCGCTTTCACTCTCGCACACTGACACAACAATTGTCAGCCTGGATTATGGACTCTTTCAGAGTGCACCACTCGGGGAAACGGGAGAGATTCGTAAGGACTTGAACCCACAACCTTCTGACTCAGATGCGAGAGTGCTACCCACTGAGCCACGGCTGACACTAGAATATGGAACAAAAGTGCCAATGTCTGCAGGGTCCGTCGGTCTCTCTACTGGTGTGGCCACCAGCTCATGCGCAGTGAGCTGGCTGCCTTGAGGGTGTGATGGTTGGGTGCTGTTTCTTCTGTTTCAAATGGAAGAGGAGAACCTTTCATGGGGACGTAAATAAAACTGGTACAAACTCCAAGGTAGCAGGAAAGGCTTGCTCCCCATCGAGCCATCCTTCCATCGTCAGTGGATGCACCAGCAGGGTAAAAAAATCCAAGGTCTTTCGTTCACGTGTCCTGCTCTCTGACGTTACAGTAACTCAAGCAACGATTCCCCTCAAGCAAGGCGCCATCTCGATCGACTCCCCGCCCGCCAATGTCAAAGCTCAGCCAATCGACAGCAAGAGAATCCGCATGAATT
Source organism: Squalus acanthias (assembly GCA_030390025.1). NCBI lineage: Eukaryota > Metazoa > Chordata > Chondrichthyes > Squaliformes > Squalidae > Squalus > Squalus acanthias. Next base: position 44,236,056 of record CM059447.1, on the reverse strand, counting down.
GGATCCCACCGCCTGGCCGGCCAACAGGATACAAGGTAATGGATCACCGACCGTCAACAGCAAGCCTATTGGTTAGAGTGTGAGCAGCAAGGCTACTGGTTAGGGTGTGAGCAGCAAGGCCATTGGTTAGGGTGTAAGCAGCAAGTCTATTGGTTAGGGTGTGAGCAGCAAGGCCATTGGTTAGGGTGTGAGCAGCAAGGCCATTGATTAGGGTGTGAGCAGCAAGGCCATTGGTTAGGGTGTAAGCTGCAAGGCTATTGGTTAGGATGTAAGCAGCAAGGCTATTGGTTAGGGTGTAAGCAGCAAGTCTATTGGTTAGGGTGTGAGCAGCAAGGCCATTGGTTAGGGTGTGAGCAGCAAGGCCATTGATTAGGGTGTGAGCAGCAAGGCCGTTGGTTAGGGTGTAAGCTGCAAGGCTATTGGTTAGGATGTGAGCAGCAAGGCTATTGGTTAGGGTGTGAGCAGCAAGGCCATTGGTTAGGGTGTAAGCTGCAAGGCTATTGGTTAGGATGTAAGCAGCAAGGCTATTGGTTAGGGTGTAAGCTGCAAGGCTATTGGTTAGAGTGTGAGCAGCAAGGCTATTGGTTAGGGTGTGAGCAGCAAGGCCATTGGTTAGGGTGTGACCAGCAAGGCCATTGGTTAGGGTGTGACCAGCAAGGCCATTGGTTAGGGTGTAAGCAGCAAGGCCATTGGTTAGGGTGTGACCAGCAAGGCCATTGGTTAGGGTGTGAGCAGCAAGGCCATTGATTAGGGTGTGAGCAGCAAGGCCATTGGTTAGGGTGTAAGCTGCAAGGCCATTGGTTAGGATGTAAGCAGCAAGGCTATTGGTTAGGGTATGAGCAGCAAGGCTATTGGTTAGGGTATGAGCAGCAAGGCCATTGGTTAGGGTGTAAGCTGCAAGGCTATTGGTTAGGGTATGAGCAGCAAGGCCATTGGTTAGGGTGTGAGCAGCAAGGCCATTGGTTAGGGTGTAAGCTGCAAGGCTATTGGTTAGGATGTAAGCAGCAAGGTTATTGGTTAGGGTGTGAGCAGCAAGGCCATTGGTTAGGATGTAAGCAGCAAGGCTATTGGTTAGGGTGTGACCAGCAAGGCCATTGGTTAGGGTGTAAGCTGCAAGGCTATTGGTTAGGGTATGAGCAGCAAGGCCATTGGTTAGGGTATGAGCAGCAAGGCCATTGGTTAGGGTGTAAGCAGCAAGGCTATTGGTTAGGGTGTGACCAGCAAGGCCATTGGTTAGGGTGTAAGCTGCAAGGCTATTGGTTAGGGTATGAGCAGCAAGGCCATTGGTTAGGGTATGAGCAGCAAGGCCATTGGTTAGGGTGTAAGCAGCAAGGCTATTGGTTAGGGTGTAAGCAGCAAGGTTATTGGTTAGGGTGTAAGCAGCAAGGCTATTGGTTAGGGTATGAGCAGCAAGGCCATTGGTTAGGGTGTAAGCAGCAAGGCCATTGGTTAGGGTGTGAGTGAGTCGGACTCAGAAACCATTGGGAAATACTGGAGAGAGCTGTTGTCTTCTGTGCCAGGAATCAGAATTCTGGATACAGAAACTTCACTTATAGATTTATTAGAGGTAATGATACTCACAGAGAACACGTGCAGTGATGCGAGGGATGCAGAGCAGCTCAGTAGCAAGGTTGCCAACCCTCGATCTCCCGAACCTCCTGTGACAATAAATTATACCGCCAACTACAGACCATTACCTCATACCTCTTCCGTGACCTTCACCCATTGATTACATTAGCTGCCATTAGCTCAGTGTTCCAAAGACTGTCTCTCTGTGGTACCAATGAGCGATAACTCCATGGTGGCCTCAGGACTTATCATAAGCTGTCTGTCTCCTTACATCTTACAGAAGAGGTAAATACATCACTAAGACGGATAAATTTAAGTACCAGAAGGTTAGAACTACATTTTAAAAAATTATTATTCATTCTCGGGATGTGGGCATCCCTGGCAAGGCCAGCATTTATTGTCCATCCCTAGTTGCCCTGAGAAAGTGGCTTGTTAGGCCACTTCGGAGGAAGGTTAAGAGTCAAACTGGAGTTGACTGGAGACACATATAGACCCAGACTGGGTAAGGACGGCTGGTTTCCTTCCCTAAAGGACGTTAGTAAACCAGTTGGGTTTTTACGAATATCCGACTGCTTCACGGTCACTTTTACTGAGACCAGATTTTTCAAACTGAATTCAAATTCTCAAACTGCGATGGTGGGATTTGAACTCAGGTTCTCTGGATTACTGGTCTAGTAACATAACCATGACAATACCGGACCCACATATTTACAGAACAGAAACTTATCTTTAATGACACTAGTCGGTACTTGGGGCCTTGACAGTCTGAGCTTATTGTTGACATTTCTCAGATACTGCTTGTTTTCACTATAAAATGGAGTCCTCAACACAAAATGGACTCCAGACACAACCTAACGTAATGCAGCTTCTCTAACAAAGACGGTCACCTGGAGTTTCTCCAGGGCTCCTCCCGCTACGGGGCCATTACTTTGCCGGAAATCCCCTTTAGGCCGAGTTTCAGGCAAAGTTAGAGTGGTGGAGTGGGAGAATTTCCGAGGAAATTCCTGCCAATGGTCACTTTTCTGGTGGCATAACAATAACTTCAGACCTTGCATCGCCTTTTCGCGTGCCACATCTGGGCCTCGAAGCCCAGGGAACTCAGCACCATTTGCGATTCAGATTTCTCGCTGGAGGTTTGGAAAGGGCCGATCTTGGCGCTAAATCCTAAATCAGAACACCAAAATCTGTTAACATCAGCAACGTAAAATAAATGCAAATGAACTAGAACGGGGATTTAAAATTTATGTGTGGCCATCAAAGTTTCATGGTACATCCCACCCCCAGAAGTTCCATGGTATGTCCCTTATGGCCCCCCTGACGTTCCATGGTACATCCTGCATGCCCCCCTGGCGTTCAATGGTACATCCTGTATGCCCCCCTGAAGTTCCATGGTACATCCTGTGTGCCCCCCTGATGTTTCATGGTACATCTTGTGTGCCCCCCTCCCCCTGACATTCCATGGTACATCCCATGTGGCCCACAAAGACAAATAGCTTTACATCCATCAATTTCCCTCTTCCAAACACTGGTGCCTGGTGAGTGTCTCTATATAATGTATAAGGGTCATGGTAAGGTATCTGCCTCCTTCATCAAAGGAGTTGACTAGAGAAGCTGAGATTGTTCTCCTTAGAGCAGAGAACATTAAGGGGAGATTTAATAGAAGTGTTCAAAATCATGAGGGTTTTGATAGAGTAGATAGGGAGAAACTGTTTCCAGTGGCAGGAGGGTCGGTAACCAGAGGACACAGATTTAAGGTAATTGACAAAAAATCCAGAGGGAGATGAGGAGAATTCTTTTACGCAGTGAGTTGCTGTGATCTGGAACGCGCTGCCTGAAAGGGCGGTGGAAGCAGATTCAATAGTAACTTTCAAAAGGGAATTGGATAAATACTTGAAAAAGAAAAATTTGCAGGGCTATGAGGAAAGAGCGGGGGAGTGGGACTAATTGGAGAGCTCGTTCAAAGAGCCAGCACAAGCACGATGGGCCGAATGGCCTCCTTCTGTGAAGTAAGATTCTGTGAGTTTGCCCTGGTTGTATGAACAGTTTGATTGATGCTGTGGCCATTTGAATGCCAACAATGGCCAACGTTTTCAAAAGGCCTTTGATAAGGTACCACACAGTAGGCTCATGACAAAGGTTAGGGCATGTGGAGTCGGGGGATAAATAACTGAGTGGATAGCAAATTGGCTAAAAATATAGAAAGCAGAGAGATGGGGTAATTATTCAGATTGGAGGAATGTAGAAAGCGGCGTTCCACAAGGATCAGTGCTGTTATTCATAATTTACACGAATGATTTGGACTTGGGTATAAGTAACTCAATATCAAAATTTGCAGATGAAACCAAACTGGGAGGGTCCCGCTAACACCAAGGAAGAATGCAACACAATACAAGCAGACATTAGAAAACTTGCAGACTGGGCATTTAAGTGGCAAATGAACTTTAACATAGATAAATGTGAGGTGATGCACTTTGGTAGGAAAAACAGAAACATCCACCCACACCTTAGAGAATAAGAAACTGAATGGGGTAGAAGAGCAAAGGGATCTCGGGATACAGGTGAACAAATCATTAAAGGCAGCATCGCAGGTCAGGAAAACAATTAAAATTGCTAACAAAGCCCTGGGATTTATTTCTAGGGGTATGGAATTCAAAAGTTATGTTAAACTTGTATAGGACCCTGGTCAGGTTGTACTTCTGTGCACAGTCCTGGTCTCCATACTATAAAAAGGACATAGAAGCACTGGTGAAAGTACAAAAGAGATTTACAAGGATGGTACCACAACTGGGAGATTACAGCTATCGGGAAAGATTGAACAGGTTGGGGCTTTTTTCTTAATAACAGAGAAGACTTAGAGGTGATCTGATAGAGAGAGGTCTTTAAAATGATGAATGGGTTGGGCAGGGTAGATGTGGAGAGAATGTTTCCACCTGTGGGAGAATCCAAAACTAGGGGCCATAAATACAAGATAGTGACTAATAAATCCAATAGGGAAGTAAGGAGAAATTTCTTTACTCCGAGAGTGGTTAGAATGTGGCACTCGCTCCCACAGGAAGTGGTTGAGGCAAATAGCTTAGATGGTTTCAAAAGGAAACTAGACGAGTACATGAGAGCAAAGGGGATAGAAAGATATGCTGAAAGGCTGAGGTGAGGCAGATGGAATGGGAGGAGACTCGTGTGGAGTTTAAACACCAGCACAGACTAGTTGGGCCGAATGGTCTGTTTCTGTGCCGTATATTCTTTGTAATTCGATGAAATGGCCAATGCCATCATCCCAGGGAAGCTGGATGGATCAGGTGAGATAACCAGGGCTCCTTCTTCTGCAGGTGACCTATTGGATTGAAGGGGATGAGAATTCTTCTCAGGTCATAAACACAACCATGCCCTCTGCCGATCTCACCAATCTCTACCCGTACTGTGACTACGAGATGAACGTCTTTGCCTACAACGCTTTGGGTGCTGGTCCCCGTTCTGAGATCGTTCGGTGTCGCACTCCAGAAGACTGTAAGTTACCTCTGAACGACATTAAGAAAGAAAGAACTTGCATTTATTTAACACCTTTCATAACCTCGGGAGGTCCCAAAGCACCTTGCAGACAATGAAATACTTTTGAAGTGTAATCACTGTTGTAATGTAGGAAACGCGGCAACCAATTTGCGCACAGCAAGGTCTCACAAACAGTAATGTGATAATGAGCAGATAATCTGTTTTAGTGGTTGACGTAAGAAAACTACTAGGCACTTGGTCTAAGCGTTAAACAAAGCTTTAATCAACTGTTTTACAACATGGAGGTCTAGTTGTGTCCTTCACTAGTTCTGGATAAGAATGTCCTGCGCAAGCTGGGCCCGTGCCCGAGTATTTATACTCTCCCTGGACAGCGCCACCCGCAGGCCACTCAGTATTATTTCATAAGTCATGAATGACAGATTCATGTCAGTGATGTTGGTTGAGGGATAAATATTGGCCAGGACACCGGGGAGAACTCCGCTGCTCTTCTTCGAAATAGTGCCATGGGATCTTTTACAGCCACCTGTGAGGGCAGACGGGACCTCGGTTTAAGATCTCATCCGAAAGATAAAATTAGTTCCTGACGCTGCTCGTTTTTTGCCTTATGGAGATTACACGGGGGATTCTGCCGGGAGACGGGTAGAGACCCAATTTCTGGAAGTTTCCGCATTGCCTTGTAAGGTGCAGAACCTCTGACGGGCGGGGGAGGGGCCGGGGCTTTCCTAAGGCAGGAGTTGCTGCTCCTTCTCCGCAGTCTTTGTGCAGTGGCCGTCCCGCCAAGGCTGTGGAGGTGTACCGATCTCCACGGTGGCCTATGCCCGCCCCACCGCTGGAATCCAGGCCTGGCAAGTGGCTTGGCTGCTTTTCTCCGCTACCAACCGTCTCGTTCAACCCCTCTCCCCTGCTTCCTCCACCCTCACCTCCAGCAGCAAGTACCAGGAGTTCGTGGATTTCTTCATCACCATGTTAGAAATGATCCAACCAGCTCCCCCTGCTGCTTCCCTTCTTCCCCTTACCCTCAAAGCCAAACTCCCCCCCGCCCCCCTAGTCTCCTGACAACTTTTAACAATTAATCCTCCATCTCTCTCTCTCTCTCGTTTTCCTCCATCCCTCTCCAAGCTCATCCATCAGACCTAACTCCTGCTCCCTCAACCCCATTAAACTGCTGACCACACAACGTCCCTGCCTGGCCCTGTGTGTGTTAACATTGTAAATAGTTCTTCTTCCCCATCTGTTGTACCTTCCCTTTCAAAACCATTTCATCCAACACATTTTGTCTCTTTTTTCCTCTGTTTATGTTTTTCTCCAACTAGCTCAATTTATCTCTCACTCTGTATGCCTCTCATGCACTTCCTTTTTTCCTCTGCCTCTCTCTCGCACTCTGCCACTCACTGCGATCCACTGATGCTGTTGGAAAGTGCATGTGTGTGGATGTTGGGTGCGCGCAGCCTGCGACACTCACACTCGGGGCCCACCGGTGAGGAACGAGCACGCGGGTGGGGTACAGCGCCTTCTGACACCTGTGGAATTGTCAGCACGTTCAGTAGAGGGGAGGGGGGTTGGGGGCGGTGTGGCGGGGAAATGGGGAGGGCAACAAAAAGCTGGGAATAGAAAAACAATACTAAAGTCTTAAAGTCGAGTGCCGTTTAATATCAATCAAACATTTACATTAAATACGTTTTTTTAAAGCGAACAAAAGACATAAACAGCAGAGTTGGGAATATGAGGGCAGGTGATCCGAATCCTCATTCCGAGTGCGGTATCTCACTCGATGTCCGTGTAGACAGGAAAGTTGCAGGCGCAATATCTGTGAATTCACACCCATTGAAATCAATGGGTAGAAAACTGCAGGCATTCCGCCTGTGATCCGGATACCCGCTCACAGCGGGGGAGGTACTGCACTCCGGATGTTCGTCCGCCAGTGGTTGGCTCTGGGTTTTCTCCCTTTCTTGCCCCTGAAGGGGGTGACTGAGCCTGGGTACAGCTCCCACTGTGATTGTACGCTGGTGGTGGGGGGGGCAGTGGCGGGACTGGTCGCGGCATTGGGGAACTCCCGCGCGCGGTAGTCGGCACCACCAGTCGCAGCAAGGGTGTCCTCCTGCGCGCGAGCTGGTATCGAGCCGGGGGGACTCCGGCTATCAGAGTCAGCAGCTTTTCTGGGGCACTCCCATCATTTGCCAGCGTGGGCGGAATGTGAGGTGACTTTCTGTCGATGCTCCCAGTGCAGTCTGGGGAAAACTAACACCAGTGCTTTTATCCTCTCCTCTCAGTACCAAATGAGCCGGGGCGATTGGCGTTCAATGTCATTTCACCAACAGTGACGCAACTGAGCTGGGCCGAACCTTCAGAAACCAACGGGGAGATCACAGAGTATGAAGTGTCGTACGCAGTGGTGACTGATGAGAATAGTGAGTACCTCACACGGCAGAGAAACACTCCTGACAGATATTGCTCCACACTCTCCCCCGCTCACTGTCTATCTGACCACCAGCAACCCCCCTCTCCCCGGCTTCACTTGCCTGAGGGCCACTCTATCGCGAGCAGCAGTGCGATCTTGGCCTCCTCTTAGCCGGCGAGCTGTTTGTGCCTCACCTGCTCCATTAAAATGAGGCCCAAGTTCCAATATCGGGGGCACCTCGGCCCTCACGATTCTTGCGCAGGCTGTGCACCCTGAGCCCCTCCCACTCCCCCCCCCCCCCCCCCCCCCCCCCTGCCCCCCACACGTGCCAGTCGGCACACCCGAATTTCTAGGCCAGCTCCTGGTGCTTTGTGGTGAGTGGCTCTGGGTGTTGCGCACTTCAATCGAATGTTATATTTTACACAGTGTGTGTTTCCGACAGAACCCATTGGACCCAAAAAGACGGTGAAAATCAATAAACCAAAGAAGAGGATGGTAATGATTGAGAATCTGAAAGAAGAACAGCCGTATCGGTACACGGTGCGAGCCAAGAATGGTGCTGGCTGGGGGCCCATCCGCGAAGCCACGATGAACCTCTCAACACAGCCAAAACGACCAATGTCCAGTGAGTGAAGTGTCATCGAGATCTCACCGTTACCCAGCGAGTCTGAGACAGAGCGTGAAACACACAGACAGTGGGTTAAATCGAGATCTCACCGTTACACAGCGAGTCTGAGACAGAGTGCTAAATATACAGACAGGGAGTTAACACATACAGGAGGGAATCGCCTGCTACATACAAATATACGAAAAGTAACTGAGAGGAAGAAAACTCTTGGCCCATCCAGCCGGTCCCATATAATCGTGATGCCTTGTACATCACGATACCTACACTCCCACCCCCACCCCGGAATGTAATCTCCGGGGAGAGGCAAAAAATCAGGTGAAAACCCAGGCCAATTGGAGGGAGGGGAATGGAAAATTCCTCTCCGACCCCTTTTAGGCGATGGATCTGGTCCAGGAGACCACTCTGGCCCTGATTAACGTTACCAGGTACCTGCTTCTTAGAGTCATAGAAACATAGAAACATAGAATCTAGGAGCAGGAGTAGGCCATTCAGCCCGTCGAGCCTGCTCCACCATTCAATACGATCATGGCTGATCATCCAAATCCAGTACCCTGTCCCTGCTGTAATCCCCACAGTACACATATCCCACCCTACCCCCGTAACCCCACGTATTTAATTCCCCCTAACATATCCCATCACCCCACATATTTAATCCCCCCCTAACACTAAGGGTCAATTTATCATAGCCAAATCAACCTAACCCACACATTTTTGGAGTCATAGAGTTATACAGCACAGAAAGAGGCCCTTCGGCCCATCATGTCCGCGCTGACCATCAAGCCCTGTCTATCCTAATCCCATTTTCCAGCACTTGGTCCATAGCCTTGTATGCTGTGGCGTTTCAAGTGCTCATCTAAATGCTTCTTGAATGTTGTGAGGGTTCCTGCCTCTACCACCCTTTCAGGCAGTGAGTTCCAGATTCCAACCACCCTCTGGGTGAAAAAGTTTTTCCTCAAATCCCCTCTAAACCTCTTGCCCCTTACCTTGAAACTATGCCCCCTGGTTATTGATCCCTCTACTAAGGGGAAAAGTTCCTTTCTATCTACCCTATCTATGCCCCTCATAATTTTGTACACCTCAATCAGGTCCCCCCTCAGCCTTCTCTGCTCTAAGGAAAACAACCCCAGCCTGTCCAGTCTCTCCTCATAGCTGAAGTGCTAGAGCCCAGGTAACATCCTGGTGAATCTCCTCTGCACCCTCTCCAATGCAATCACATCCTTCCTATAGTGTGGCGACCAGAACTGCACACAGTATTCCAGCTGTGGCCTAACTAGCGTTTTGTACAGCTCCATCATAACCTCCCTGCTCTTATATTCTATGCCTCAGCTAATGAAGGCAAGTATCCCATATGCCTGTTTAACCACCTTATCTACCTGTCCTACTGCCTTCAGGGATCTATGTACATGCACACCAAGGTCCCTCTGATCCTCTGTCCTTCCAAGGATCCTACCATTCATTGTGTATTCCCTTGCCTTGTTAGTCCTCCCAAAATGCATCACCTCACACTTTTCAGGGTTAAATTCCATTTGCCACTGTTCTGCCCATCTGACCAACCCGTCTATATCGTCCTGTAGCCTGAGGCTTCCCTCCTCGCTATTTACCACTCCACCAATTTTCGTGTCATCTGCGAACTTACTGATCATATGTTTCTATGTTTCCTACATTCATATCTAAATCATTAATGTACACTACAAACAGCAAAGGACCCAGCACCGATCCCTGCGGTACACCACTGGACACGGGCTTCCAGTCACAAAAACAACCTTCGACCATCACCCTCTGCCTCCTGCCACTAAGCCAATTTTGGATCCAATGTGCCAAATTGCACTGGATCCCATGGACTCTTACCTTCTTGACCAGTCTCCCATGCGGGACTTTGTCAAAAGCCTTACTGAAGTCCATGTAGACTACATCAACTGCACTACCCTCATCCACACACCTAGTCACCCCCTCGAAAAATTCAATCAAGTTGGTTAGACATGATTTCCCCCTGACAAAGCCATGCTGACTCTCCTTGATTAATCCTTGCCTCTCCAAGTGGAGACTAATTCTGTCCCTCAGAATTTTTTCCAATAATTTCCCTACCACTGATGTTAGGCTCACTGGCCTATAATTCCCTGGTTTATCCCTACTACCCTTCTTGAATAATGGTACTACATTAGCTGTCCTCCAGTCCTCTGGCACCTCCCCTGTGGCCAGAGAGGTTCTGAAAATTTGTGTCAGAGCCCCTGCAATCTCCTCCCTTGCCTCACACAGCAACCTGGGATACATCTCGTCTGGGCCTGGGGATTTATCCACTTTTAAGCCCGCTAAAACCGCTAGCACCTCCTCTCTCTCAATACTAATTTGTTCAAGTATATCACAATCCCCCTGCCTGATTTCTATGCCTACATCGTCCTTCTCCATAGTGAACACAGATGCAAAATATTCATTTAAAACCTCACCCACATCTTCCAGCTCTACACACAGATTGCCACTTTGGTCCCTAAAGGGCCTTATTCTTTCCCTGGTTATCCTCTTGCCCTTAATATACTTATAAAACACCTTGGGATTTTCCTTTACTTTGCCCGCCAGTGTTTTTTCATGCCCCCTCTTCGCTCTCCTAATTTCTTTTTTAAGTACCCCCCTGCACTTTCTATATTCCTCTAGGGCTTCCACTGTTTTTAGTCCTTTGTATCTGCCAAAAGCCTCCCTTTTTTTCCTAATCCATTCTTGTATATCCCTTGACATCCAGGGTTCCCTGGGCTTGTTGGTCCCACCCTTGACCTTTACGGGAACATGTTGGCGTTGTACTCTCTCTATTTTCTTTCTGAAAGACTCCCACTGCTCTGATGTGGATTTTCCTACAAGTAGCTTATCCCAATCCACTTTGGCCAGATCCTGCCTTAACATATTAAAATCGGCCTTCCCCCAATTTAGAACCTTTCTTTCTGGTCCATCTTTGTCCTTTTCCATGACTACCTTAAATCTCACCGAATTATGGTCACTGTCACCAAAATGCTCTCCTACTGACACTTCTACCACTTGCCCGGCTACATTCCCTAGAATTAGGTCCAGTACCGCCCCCTCTCTTGTAGGACTTTCTACATGCTGGCTCAAAAAGCTCTCCTGGATGCACTTTAAGAATTCCACACCCTCTAAGCCTTTCACACTCTGACTATCCCAGTTAATATTGGGGAAGTTGAAATCCCCTACTATTATTACCCTGTTATTTCTACACTTCTCTGAGATTTGCCTACATATCTGTTCCTCTATCTCCCCCTGACTGTTTGGGGGCCTATAGTACACTCCCAGCAAAGTGCTTGCCCCCTTTTTGTTTTTAAGTTCTACCCATATGGCCTCATTGGAGGAACCTGCTAAGATATCATCCCTCCTTACAGCAGTAATTGTAAGAGGTGATCTCCTCCCCAGTCAGAAACAAGTCCAGCTCTCGCCTGAAGGAATTCAGTGAATCAGCGTTTACCACACGAGCCAGCAATCTGTCTCGAGGTCCACTATTCTCCGGGAAACGAACCACCTCCTGACATCCAACCTAGATCTGCCGTTACATAACCTGAGAGTGTCAGCCCATCTCACCTTTTAACCTCACTCCCTCTCACGACCTTTGCCTCTCACTCTGACGGACATGGAGTTCACCTGGCACAGCAAAACTTGAGGTGCTCTGTCTACACCCGTCCCTACCCGGAGGCCCCCACACCACACCCACCCCCTGTTTACAGACCCCTCTACACATTGCAAGTGTAAAGGGCATGAGCTGTGAGGGCCCAATAGAGGAGCATTAAATCTACAGCTAGAGTTAGGGGAGGAAAACCTCTTTGAAGGATTCAAGATAATAAGTGAGATCGATAAGGGAATATTACTGCAAAAATAGGTCAAGAAAGTGCAGCCATAGGATATAAATTAAAACTACTGAAAACTAAATTTAGAGCTAATTTAACAAGAGCTTCTTTACTCAAAGAGTGAGCGACAAAGAACTTGAGGTTATTCAAACTGTGACGAGATGCAGTGACAGGAAAGTCAAGGCCATATTTTCCTACCTCCACTGTCCCATTGCATGGCTGTGGTGGTCCATAGCTGGAAACGTGGAAAAAAAAGACTTGCATTTCTATAGCGCCTTTCACGACCGCAGGACATCCCAAAGCACTTTACAGCCAATTAAGTACTTTTTGAAGTGCAGTCACTGTTGTAATGTGGGAAACGTGGCCGCCAATTGCACACAGCAAGGTCCCACAAACAGCAATGTGATAATGACCAGATAATTTGCTTTTAGTGATGTTGGTTGAGGGATAAATATTGGCCAGGACACCGGGGAGAACTCCCCCTGCTCTTGTTCGAAATAGTGGCCGTGGGATCTTTTACGTCCACCTGAGAGCAGACGGGACCTCGGTTTAACGTCTCATCTGAAAGACGGCACCTCCGACAGTGCGGCACTCCCTCAGCACTGCACTGGAGTGTTGGCCTGGATTGTGGGCTCGAGTCCCTGGAGTGGGACTTGAACCCACAACCTTCTGACTCAGAGGCGAGGGTGCTGCCCACTGAGCCACAGCTGACACAAACGTGAGTAAGCTCCCCCTCGTGTGGTTGCCAAGATTGCGTCCCAGTGTTTTTTTTTCGTGGGCGGGACCAGCGATAGAAATATTTGCTTCAAACTGGCAGGCGTCCCATTTTAGTATAAACGGGGGTGGGGGGGGTGGGGGGGTACAGATCAGCCTTGATCTAATTGAATGGCGGAATAGAGGGGCTGAATTTCCTACTCCTGTTCCTATGTTCCTGTGCCCTGCCGACCTGCCATGCAGATTGCTTGGGAAGAACGCCCATTTCAATTGACCATCTAAGGTTGCTAGGCAATAGTAAGTAGCCTGGAGGTCATGGAAAAGACACAGTAATATAAAGGGAAGGATATTTTAGCCATTTTTAACATCTATTTCTTTTTTGACACTTAGGTTCTCATGATCATTGCACCAAATGATGTAAAGTATTTATTCACTATCCCCCCCCCCCACCCCTCACTCCATTTAATCGTCATTCTGTCATCCGCAGTTCCCATCATTCCAGATATTCCCATTATTGACGCAGAAGCACACGACGAGTATGAGAATTTCCTGATGTACAGCTCGGACGTAATGCGATCGCCCAGACCCAGCGTTTCTGACGAAACAGGTATGAAGGTACATTGCCAGCTCGTACGTACTTTAACACCAGTCACTGGCATGGCGGCCTCCACATTACAGCAAAGAGGTGCCGATTGATTATTAACAATAATATTGTACCTGCAGTGACATGAATGGGGCCTTGCCGACAGAACATAAGTAAGAATTCCCGTAGGTTTGTAAGACGCGGTCCATTGCTCCCCTGCCCATGCCGCTGCTCCCAGGGATACCGGTGCTCTTTGAATCTTCATTGATAGCTTCCTGTCGAAGGCCCTCCAGCATTTTTCCCACTCTGGATGTGAGACTAACCAACCTGTCATTCCCAGGTTTGGGCCTTTATTCCCTCTGTAACTGAGACTCCATCTGCCACCCTCCAGTCTATCAGCCACTGTTCCAGTCTTTAGGGACCTCTGCAAAATTTCAGCCAAAGCATCACCGAAATCCTCCTTTAATTCCTCGCGGATTCTGGGATGTATCCTAACGCCCAGGAGCCTTGTGGGTATTTAATCCTTCCTGTTCCTATATCGCACATTCTTCACTATCTTCTACAGGAGCTGAGGATCTCTCGGCCCCGCTTACTGTGGCTGGGATTTCTCTCCAGTCCTTTGTGAAAACTGATGCGAAGAATCCATTCGATATCCCTGTCGTACCCTGACCGTCTGGAGCCGTTTTACCCAATTTATCCTTCAACAGACCCACCTGTTCTTTGACCTTCCTGGTACTATTAACAGTTTTAAAACTTTTTTGGGTCTCTCTATGATTTATCTCTCTCTTTCCTTTCCTAGTACTTTGTTTAGCTACCTTTTAAGATGTCTTTTGCGTAAGAACATGAGAAAGTTCAGAGTGGGAAAAACCCACTCCATCCAAAGTGGCTCCCTGTCCCTCAGCACATTGACTCCAAAATCCTTGTCTTCATCTACAGCTCCTTCCACAGCCTCGCTCCATTCTGCTGCTGCAACCTCCTCCAGCCCTACGGCCCTGATTGTACCCTCCACTCTTCCAACTCTGGTCTATAATGTGTGTCCCCGCTCTCCCTGCTCTACTACTGGCGGCAGAGCCCTTAACCATCTTGCCCCCATCTTGGAATTCTCTCCCTAAACTGCTCCACCTTGCTAAATCTCTCCCAGCTTCAAAGGCATCCTTAAAACCTACCACGTTGTCTGTCATTCACCACTTACCCCACTTCCATCTTACTCCCACTTGGGTCTGACTCCCAACTGTGAAGAGCCTTGGAATGTTTTGCTACGTGATTTGTTGTTGATGTTGTTGATGATGTTGATGTTGTTGATGAGGCTGATATTCCTGTTGGCGATGAGGTTGATGATGGTTATGATGATGAGGTTGATGATGATGAAGTTATTGGTGTTGTCCTCATCACTGCATGTGATCTCCTACTTTAAAGGCCACGACATTCTTTCTCCGAGGTCCCCAAGGGAAATCAAGTAGTGCTGTCAATATCTCCACAACCCTCAATCTTTCTCTCAACAGATATCAATCAAGCTCCCTTTTAAAAGTGACAGTTTTCAGATGACATGTTAAACGAGGCCCCATCTGCCTCTTCCTATGGTTCAGATGGATGCAATCGATCCCATGATGCTATTCAAAGAGCAGAGACTTCACCCGGTGTCCTTTCCAACATTCCTCCCTTAACCAACACCGCCAAAACTGATTCACTTCCTGGTCGTACATCTCATTTGCATCAGCATCAACATTAGCGCCATCATCAACAACAGATCCTGTGGAGCAAAATGTTCCAAGCTGTGTGCTAATTTACTGCATTTGCCTACATGACAACACTTCAAAAGTAATTAGTTGGATGTGAAGTGTTCTAGGATGATCTGAGGCCATGAGAAAGTGTTATGATAGATCCAAGTTCCTTTGTCTTTCAAGCTACCTTCTCTGGGAGTCTGATGCATTATCCTAGTGGGGGGTAGACCTTGGAGCTTATGAAAATTCCACTGATTCTCTGCTCATTGTCCAAATTAAGTAGCTTGCTTACTTCAACTTTAGCCACAACCTTTCCATTTTAAAGACCTGTATCTTGTTGTCTCCTCACTCTTGGTTTGAAGAGGAACCTCCTGACATCAGTGCTAAATTTGTATTTTTCTAGTTTGAACCTGTCCTACTCTCATGGTTTTACTTTGAAGTAGCGTTTATATTTGCTTTTTCTACGCTGTTTACTGTCTTCTGTAAGGTGCCTCTCAGCTGCCTCCTGTCAGGGGTGAAAGGGATTAGCCCTGTGGTTCTGCTCTGCATCATTTCCAGCACTTGAATATCTCCCTTGCATGTTGGTGACCAGCACTGGACACCGTACTCAAGGTGCGGTCCGATCAGAGCCCTGGACAGATTGGACATGGCCTCCTCTGACTTGCACTCTACTGTTTTGACTGTATCGTTCAGCAAGCTGTTTGTTTTGTTGATTACTGCTCAGTGATTGGACATGGTGGGAATTGAGTCTTCAAAACCCCCCCCCACCCCCCCGAGATCTCTTTCAATCTCATTCTTGGCTTTTCAACACTATTCATGGAGTCCGTGCGTTGTCCATTCTGCAGAATCGACAGCCCCTCCAAGTTAGTTATCATCTGCAAATTTGATCGGTTTGCATTGAGCTTTAGAATCAGCATCAACACCAGCATCAGTGATGGCGGAGCCCAGCACGCGAGTGCAAAAGACAAGCGTTTGCAACCATCTTCAGCCAGAAGTGCCAAGTGGATGATCCATCTCGGCCTCCTCCTGAGGTCCCCACCATCACAGAAGCCAGTCTTCAGCCAATTCGATTCACTCCACATAATATCAAGAAACGGCTGAGCGCACTGGATACAGCAAAGGCTGTGGGCCCCGACAACATCCCGGCTGTCGTGCTGAAGACTTGTGCTCCAGAACTAGCCACGCCTCTAGCCAAGCTATTCCAGTACAGCTACAACACTGGCATCTATCCGACAATGTGGAAAACTGCCCAGATATGTCCTGTCCACAAATCCGATCCGGCCAATTACTGCCCCATCAGTCTACTCTCAATTATCAGCAAAGTGATGGAAGGTGTTGTCGACAGTGCTATCAAGCACCACTGACTCACCAATAACCTGCTCACCGATGCTCAGTTTGGGTTCCGCCAAGACCACTCGGCTCCAGACCTCATTACAGCCTTGGTCCAAACATGGACAAAAGAGCTGAATTCCAGAGGTGAGGTGAGAGTGACTGCCCTTGACATCAAGGCAGCATTTGACAGCGTGCAGCATCAAGGAGCCTTAGCAAAATTGAAGTCAATGGGAATCAGGGGAAAACTCTCCACTGGCTGGAGTCATACCTAGCACAAAGGAAGATGCTTGTGGTTGTTGGAGGCCAAACATCACAGCCCCAGGACATCGCTGCAGGAGTTCCTCAGGGCAGTGTCCTAGGCCCAACCATCTTCAGCTGCTTCATCAATGACCATCCCTCCATCATAAGGTCAGAAGTGGGGATGTTTGTTGATGACTGCACAGTGTTCAGTTCCATTCACAACTCCTCAGATAATGAAGCAGTCCATGCCCGCATGCAGCAAGTCCTGGACGACATTCAGGCTTGGGCTGATAAGTGGCAAGTAACATTCGCCCCACACAAGTGCCAGGCAATGACTATCTCCAACAAGAGAGTGTCTAACCACCACCCCTTGACATTCAACGGCATTACCATCGCCGACTCCCCCAATTGGGGATGGGCAATAAATGCTGGCCTTGCCAGCGACGCCCACATCCCAGGAACAAATTTAAAAAAATCCAAGTCATTGATATAAATCAGAAACAGCAGTGGTCTCAACACTCAGCCCTGGGGGTCCCCGCTCAGTACTTGGCTCCAACTCAACATAACTCCTCTAAAAAGATCCCTCAACTTTCTACCTGTCAGCCACTTCCTTATCCAATCCCAGGTTTTACCCCCGGAATTCCCACAACGTTAAGCTTAAATAGTCGTTTTTGGTGCAGAACTTTGTCACATGACTTTTGGAAGTGAAAATCCAATTGGGATGTCACTCCCTCAAAGAATCCAAGGTGGTTGGTCAGGTAGGTTCTGAATCTATGTTGGCTCCTGTTTAATAGATTAACGTCATAGTAATTCCTCAGGTTTACTCCTGGTAATTGATACCATTAACTGACACAATACTAAAGTAAGACAAATAAGTCTTTAGTTACCTGGCTTTGTTTTGTCCCTCTTGTTGAAAATGGGCACCACATTACCCAATGTGTAAAGCACTGGGACCTCTTCCATCTTCATTGACTCCCTCATAATGACCATCAATCCTCACAAATCTGAGTATCTGGGGACATGCGTGTGTGTGTGTGTGTGCGCACATGTATATGTGTGTACGCATGTATACATGTATGTGTGTGCGCAGGTATACATGCACGTGTGTGTGTGTGCGGGCGTGTACAAGCATGTGTGTTTGCGCACGGCATGTGTGCAGCCATGTGTAGTGGTTAGGCTGCCTCCCTGTTCAAGCTGTCCCGTTGAGTGCCTCCCGTTGGCTGTAGGTAGGTTAGGGTTTGTGGGTGTGGACGAACTTGGCTGATGCTGAACCATTTTCTGGCACTAAATACCAACACGAGTCATTAACTTGTTCTGAAAGGCTCCAAATGGAAGCATGTCCGACTGCTGGGCGATGATTTCGATGGGCGGAAGGTAACCTGGAAACTACCGGTGGAAGTGATCCCCCGCCTTTCCTCTAGCTCTTCCCTGACGCGTGCTTCCTCAGACATTGAGAGCCTCCTCTCCGAAGACACTGAGTGTTCAGACACCATGAGGAGGAAGGCAACGCCCCAACCACAGCAAGGTCAAGGTGAAGATCTCGCGATGCTTCTTTCATTAACATACTTGTGTTTCTGGGCAACCTCTTCAGTGGCC
Source organism: Squalus acanthias (assembly GCA_030390025.1). NCBI lineage: Eukaryota > Metazoa > Chordata > Chondrichthyes > Squaliformes > Squalidae > Squalus > Squalus acanthias. The sequence goes on along the minus strand of CM059447.1, from coordinate 44,217,929 downwards.
TGAGTAACCTCCCGCCCTTGCTGACTACACACCCATTAACTGATGAAAAGGCTGGTGCATTTGAGAGAACGAAGATGCATGCAAAAGGTGTCAAAGGCCAATTATCACTCTTTGCATGCAGATGGGGGTCAAGGGTCAGTTAGCATTAATGAGCAAATGCACGTGCTGCACCTCATGCCGGATGGTCCTTGCTGCTGCTGCTGCTGCTGCTTACAGACAGTGAGCGACGTACAGTGTCTGGGAGGTAGAGAGTGCTGACTCTGAATAAACAGTGTGGGACAGAAGGACTGACTTTAACCCCCGGTGGGAGTGGACGTCAATCCCGGCGCGCGAGGGCCTTGGTCACAAACCCTGGCAGCCCTTAACTGCCGCCGACCAGCTGCTCGCCCATCTCGGGTGCAAAGCGACAGGTGGCCGACCGGCCGGGGAGGGGGCGGGCAAAGATCGGGTGGCGCAGAGGCACCAAGAGAAGGCTGCCAGCAGAAAGGTAAGTCTGGGGGCTGGTGGTGGGGGTGTTGCGAGGACCTTGCGGCTGTGTGGGAGGGGGAAAGGCCCCGGGCTTCAGAGTCCCGGACTCTGCTTGTGGGGCCTGGAGGAGCCCCTCCTGGTGCCAATGAGGAAAGATTTTTTAACTTGCCTTGGGAGCTTCCCGACAGCTTTACCTGGCAGGGCGAGCGGCACATTCAGCAACTGCTTAAGGTTCCATCGGAACCCCATGTACGTCATCCACCACGACAACCGACACCGTTAAAATGGGTAACGAGCAGGATTGGAGCGGGAATTGGAGCCGCTCCAGTTTAACTGCTGCCCACAGCCCCCCGCCCACCACCACCACCAACCTTTCTCACCAATCGGGGAGAGTTCAAATTCCCCCGAGAGAATTTGAGATTCGAGAGGCTGCTCTCCTCTCTGAATAATTACTGAACTTTACAGTACAGAACCTGCAGCCAGCGGGGCAGGTTATTGCCTCAATGCTGCCAGCTCGGGGCAGTTGTAAAATATTTAATAAAATGCGAGGTGAAAGTTCGCAGCCAGGGATGTGTTTCCATGTGATCCATGTCCTGTGAGAGATCAGACCTTCTCCTCTCTGTAGGCATCTTACTGTGTCATTCAGAAATACTCTGACAGCCCAGAGGGATTTGAGCTCTCTTGCTTTCCGATCTGTGTCGTGATTGCGCTGCTTCTTTCTTCAGGCTGTCGCGCGTTTCCCACAATACAACAGTGACCACACTTCGAAAGTACCTCATTGGCTGCAAAGCGCTTTGGGACGTCCTGAGGCTGTGAAAGGCGCTATAGAAATGCAAGGCCTCTCTTTTTCTTTTCTTTCTGCTGATGCAGGCTCCACCTCAGGCCCCAGGGGTGGGCAGATGCTGGTGAAGTAGGACGAGCGGCGAAGGATGGGGTGGGAGCGGAACGGGTGGTCTTGAGCACCGTGTGCAGCGAGTAGCTCACCTGGGACGGTTCCCAACCTCAGCCCGCGTGGACTTTGAACCGGCCAGGCTGCTCGCCAGTCCGGTGTCTCCTGTGTTCTCGTTGTCGAATCTTCTTTCCTTTTTGTCCTCCTCTGCTGACTCTGCAAGGAGAGCTGTGAATGCCAGGTGGGTAGATTGCTTGCTGTATGTCCACTCCCATCCCTCTGTCTGCACCCCCAAACCCATGGACCAGCACTGTCCATTCCCTACCCCAAAACCATCAGGTCCGCTCTTCCTCCCGCCCTCCTCCCCAGCTGTGCCCACTCCTCCTCCTCCTGCTTCTTACCCCAACGCCAACAGTATCCCTCCTCCCAAATCACTCGAGTCCAATGCCACCATCCTTTAGCGCAATAGCAAGTCCAAAGTCCGAAACCCCAAACTGCAGGTACTTTAGTGAGGATCAGTTGTCAGTAGGATTATAAAAGGGATGGGGGCGGGGTTTGCCAAAGCTGTTAGTAATTCTCACTTTGCATAGTAATGCTGGTGCCAAAACTATGTTGAATGTTGATGGGTGGAGTGTTGCTGGTACCAGGGTGGAGCGTTGCTGGTACCAGGGTGGAGCGGTGCTGGTACCAGGGTGGAGCGTTGCTGGTACCAGGGTGGAGCGTTGCTGGTACCAGGGTGGAGCGTTGCTGGTACCAGGGTGGAGCGTTGCTGGTACCAGGGTGGAGCGTTGCTGGTACCAGGGTGGAGCGTTGCTGGTACCAGGGTGGAGCGGTGCTGGTACCAGGGTGGAGCGGTGCTGGTACCAGGGTGGAGCGTTGCTGGTACCAGGGTGGAGCGTTGCTGGTACCAGGGTGGAGCGTTGCTGGTACCAGGGTGGAGCGTTGCTGGTACCAGGGTGGAGCGTTGCTGGTACCAGGGTGGAGCGGTGCTGGTACCAGGGTGGAGCGGTGCTGGTACCAGGGTGGAGCGGTGCTGGTACCAGGGTGGAGCGGTGCTGGTACCAGGGTGGAGCGGTGCTGGTACCAGGGTGGAGCGGTGCTGGTACCAGGGTGGAGCGGGGCTGGTACCAGGGTGGAGCGGGGCTGGTACCAGGGTGGAGCGGGGCTGGTACCAGGGTGGAGCGGGGCTGGTACCAGGGTGGAGCGGGGCTGGTACCAGGGTGGAGCGGGGCTGGTACCAGGGTGGAGCGGGGCTGGTACCAGGGTGGAGCGGGGCTGGTACCAGGGTGGAGCGGGGCTGGTACCAGGGTGGAGCGGGGCTGGTACCAGGGTGGAGCGGGGCTGGTACCAGGGTGGAGCGGGGCTGGTACCAGGGTGGAGCGGGGCTGGTACCAGGGTGGAGCGGGGCTGGTACCAGGGTGGAGCGGGGCTGGTACCAGGGTGGAGCGGGGCTGGTACCAGGGTGGAGCGGGGCTGGTACCAGGGTGGAGCGGGGCTGGTACCAGGGTGGAGCGGGGCTGGTACCAGGGTGGAGCGGGGCTGGTACCAGGGTGGAGCGGGGCTGGTACCAGGGTGGAGTGGCTTTGATTCCCAGATCTGGGCAGAATTGTGTAGTGTCAACTGGGTAGCTTTACTGACTGAACACATTTCATTTCTTCTCTCCCACAGACATGCAGATGAACGGGAAATGGGAGATGAACTCGCTGTTTCCTGGCAGTGTCAACAGCACCCTCAATCGAAGCACCACCATCACTCACGGCCAGCAGTACGGGATGATGAGCAGCTCCTCCATGTCCTCCGAGACCCACACTACCATGATGTCGGGACAGGGTCAGTATGAGCCAAGTCGGTGTGTGATCTGGTGTGTGTTGAAAACCTCTCGCCTCTCGCTTCTGACTGACAAAAGATGAGTGTCAGCTAAAAACTAAACCCAGTCTACAGCTAAAATGAAACATAACTCGCGCTGACTTCTGAAACTTTGAGCGAGAAAACTAAAGTAACCGAATAATCTGAATAAGAATTGAGGGCAATTTATCTTCCGGTTTGGTCCCTTCCTCTCCTGAAGATGCTTACTCTTGCTGGCTTAAAAAGAAAGAAATGAACTGGCATTTATATAGCGCCTTCCACAGCCTCACCGTGTCCCACTGCCACTGGGTGAGTTTGGACGTGCAGTGTTGTTGTGTAGGGTAAAGCTCCACCTGGGGAACGTGGAGTTGATGCCGAAGATCAGCCGTGATCTTATTGAATATCGGAGCAGGCTTGAGGGGCCGTGTGGCCGACTCCTGCTCCTATTTCTTATGTTCTTGCGTGCCAAGCTGCTCTCCAGCGCCTCGCCCAAGAGGTCACTCTTCGTACGTGAGCCCAGACAGTGGGTGTCGGCAGTATATTCAACCAGGGCAGGCGTCGCAGCTGAGCAAATCCTGTCCTTACCCAATAACCGCACGCATACGCTTTCCATCACTGGCTAGGCCTCAGCTGGAGTATTGCATCCAAATCTGGGCACCACTTTTGAGGCCCTGTCAAGGCCTTGGAGAGGGTGCAGAGGAGATTCACTAGAATGGTACCAGGGATGAGGGATTTCAGTTATGTGGAGAAGCTGGGGTTGTTCTTAGAACAGAGAAGGTTCAGGGGCGATTTCGCAGCGGTGTACAAAATTACGAGGGGTTTTGATAGAGTAAATAAGAAGAAACTATTTCCACTGGCAGGAGGGTCGATACCCAGAGGACACAGATTTAAGATCATTGACAAAAAATCCAGAGAGGGAGATGATGAGAATTTTTTTTTACACAGTGCCTTGTTGTGATCTGGAACGCGCTGCCTGAAAGGGTGGTGGAAGCAGATTCAATAGTAACTTTCAAAAGGGAATTGGATAAATACTTGAAGGAGGAAAATTTGCAGGGCGATGGGGAAAGAGCAGGGGAGTGGGACTAATTGGAGAGCTCATTCAAAGAGCCGGCACGGACACGACGGGCCAAATGGCCTCCTGCTGTGCTGTATGATTCCAGGGTAAGTGATCAGGAGCAGGAACTCCTGGCGAATTTTACCCTTCCCTTGCGGTGGGAGGGGAAGGGAGGGGAAGCGGGCACCAGAGCCAATCGTGGCACACTAGTGAGCGGGAGAGATGCTTTCTCACCAGACTCTCCGGTGTTGGGAAAGCAGGCGAGACTCTGTAGATACACATGAACATTAATGGGCGATGATTAAGACATTCCCCACACACCCGGCTTCATGTCATCTCCTGGAAGAGGCAAAACAACCAGATAAAAACCCAATTAGGGTCATAAATTCTGTAAAATTCTCCTCCGACCCCCCCCCAAGGTATCAAAACTAGTCCAGGAGATCACGTTGATGCTGGTTGGTAAATTAAACTCATTGTCCTATGGAATTTGACAGGACATGCTGTTGATACACTTTGAGTATCAGTTAATTCACCCTAATATCTGTGCATAATACTGGCAAATGGAGGCTCAGCTGGGCAGGTGGCTCAAGACAGCTGGTAGAGCGTGATACACACCCAATGCCACATGTTGGGACAGTCACTTCAACCTGTCACAGCCCTGAGCTTCCTTGGCCAGTGACCGCCTGCCCCCCCCGCCCCCGTCTTCACCTCCCCCCCCATCTTCAATCCTTCATCTTCACCTCCTCCCCTCGTCTTTACCCCCTCGTCTTCACCTCCTCCCCTTGTCCTAACCTTCCCCCCCACCTCTCAGTCTCACCTGAGTTTCTGTTGGGCGCTGAGCTCCTCAGTCCAACATGCAGGAGAAATGACCATGAGGTCGAGCCTGTGGGACTGCACCCCAGCAAGAGGCAGCACCTTCAGGAGATGAGGGTTGGAAAAACTTGCTACTCCTGGGTATCTGCGATAAACGTACTGACTGCTCCGGTACTGTTTTGCTGAATTCCTGAGAGATGTTTGTTTGTGCAGGAACACCAATGCATGGAATGAAGGGAGGTAACTACACGATCACACAGCAGATGATTGGAGGGAGGAGACGGACTGAATCCGAGGATGTAAATGCAGCTCTTGAAAACCTGGAGATGGTTCTACATGGTTAGGCCCCTTCCAATGCATTTCCATAGATTCTGTTTCTTATTCACAATCATTATATCCTGGGCTAACGTTTAAGGCAACATGCAATGGGAACTGCAGAATGCAATGGGTTAGACACTTGGGACTGGATTTTTATTGACCCGTGGAGGTGGGTTTGGAGACGTGTGGGGGGTTAAAATTGTGAAAAATGACGGGCAGGCACAAGCCCGCCTCCATCCCACCTCCACGCAATTTTCATTAAATCGTGTCTGCTGGTCCCGACTCCGTCCCGCCTCTAAGAGGCGGGATAGGCTGTTAAGGTCCTTAACAAGCACTAAATTGCCTCTATAATGCTATTTTGAAAGGCCTTTGTGATTTTAACCCTTTTTCTACATGAAGCACACCTGTTCTGAACCACGAATGTGAAACCTGGCGGGAGCACATTTGGATTATTTATCGATCTATCTATCTGACATATCTGGGAGTGGTGGTGCACAAATATCTGGGAGCAGACTTAGGGCTGCTGCTGCTCATTTTCCATCCAGGTCCTCTCACAGCAAAGGCCAGGCAGTCTTTGCAGACCTTCAATGCAGCAGCAATGATGACATCATCAGAGGCGACTTTCAGACTGAAAACACTAATTGGGTCATGGGTTCCCACATGCTGGAACTCAATTGCCCAATTAGGTGAAAATCGCATCAATCTCCCACATCCAATTGCAGTCGGGTGGATAACACGACCCCAACCCACCCCAGTATCAAAATCCAGCCCTTGCTTTTTACCTTTGGACCCTGAGCTCAGATCCAACCCAGACTGATGGGATGAGAATCTCCTCGACTGACTATTTGAATGAGTTAATGGATAATGTCAACCCAATTCCAAGAGGCCATGGACCCACAGCTCAAAAAACAGCCTCTAGTTCTACCCTCACAACAGCAACAACAACTTGCATTTATATAGCGCCTTTAAAGTAGAAAAATGTCCCGAGACACTTGTAGGAGCGTTTTCAAACAAAAATTCATACCGAGCCAAACTGGGATAGGTGGAGAGGTTTTAAGGAGTGTCTTGAAGGAGGACGGATAGGTAGAGAGGCAGAGAGGTTTAGGGAGGGAGTTCCAGAGCTTAGGGCTTAAATAGCTGACAGCATAGCCACCAATGGTTTAGCGAAGGAAATCGTGGCTGCGCAAGAGGTCAGAATTGGAGGAGTGCAGAGATCTCAGTGGGTTGTAGGGCTGGAGAAGGTTACAGAGATAGGGAGGGGTGAGGCCATGGAGGGATTTGAAAACAAGGATGAGGATTTTAAATTCTGCAAAATAACATAAACTCACTATTCTCGACTCCCTTTGGGAGTCTGGCATCAATGTTTATTTTTATGTTGAGAGGTCGCACAACACCAGGTTATAGTCCAACAGTTTTATTTGAAATCACAAGCTTTCGGAACTATCGCTCCTTCCTCAGGTGAAGTAAATTGGATACAGAATCGTCAGAGCATATATAGATGGAAAAAAAAGCATGTGTACTTTACAATTGCAGACCAATAAATTAAATCATCCTGACTATCTGCCGAGGTGTGATAAAGTTAATTAAGTCAGCCAGGAAGGTACCACATCAAAAGACATAGCAAGATACAACTGAGACAATGAGGTGAAGTCGCAGGGGTTCTAACGTGTCAAAAGCTGCCGTCTGTATGTAAAACGAAAAGCTTTAAAAAAAAATTTACTTTTTTACTGGGAAAATTTTTACTTTTTTACTGGGAATCACATCTGTGAACAAGCTAACGACGACTCGAGTCCGGATCACGTCATGTATCGTGACATAAACCCAAGATCCCGATTGAGACCGTCTTCATGAGTGCAGAACTTGGCTATCAGTTTCTGCTCGATGATTTTGCGTTGTCGTGTGTTTCTAAGGTTGCCTTGGAGAACGCTTACCCGCAGATCCGAGGCTGAATGTCCTTGACTGCTGAAGTGTTCCCTGACTGGGAGGTAACAATCCTGCCTGGCGATTGTTGCGCGGTGCTCGTTCATACGTTGTCTCAGTTTTATGTTGGCAGTCTCTCTAAATGGCCATAGGATGGCTCATGGGGAAATGGTAAATGTCTCACTAGTGCAATAGGCTGGACCTGCAATTGGGACAGTTTAGAGGGAGCTTTACTCTGTATCTAACCTGTGCTGTACCTGCCCTGGGAGAGTTTGACGGGTCAGTGTAGAGGGAGCTTTACTCTGTATCTAACCCGTGCTGTACCTGCCCTGGGAGTGTTTGATGGGACAGTGTAGAGGGAGCTTTACTCTGTGTCTAACCCGTGCTGTACCTGCCCTGGGAGTGTTTGATGGGGCAGTGTAGAGGGAGCTTTACTCTGTATCTAACCCGTGCTGTACCTGCCCTGGGAGTGTTTGACGGGACAGTGTAGAGGGAGCTTTACTCTGTATCTAACCCGTGCTGTACCTGCCCTGGGAGTGTTTGATGGGACAGTGTAGAGGGAGCTTTACTCTGTATCTAACTCTTGTACCTGCCCTGGTTTGATGCTGACACTGGGTGCCTGAAATGGAAAGTTTTCCATTTCCCAGCACTGACATCCCTTTTGTTTTTTCGGCAAGACAGGGAAATCAGGAGTATCGATTCTTTTTTCTGCTGAATGGATGCTGAACGTCTTCTTGACGTCCATTTTCCTTGTTCCCAAGTGTGCACAAGATTCACAGTATTAAAGAATGACATTCACCTATCTTTCTATAAATCTGAATAGGTTGTTTGAAAACTGTTGCCAATAATTGGTGTTGAGGTCCGGTCGGGTCAGGAGACCTCAGATGCCGCTGATATTTATTATGGGGCAGTAGTTACAGGTCACTCCTTTGCCTAAGTGGGGTTGGTTTATCTCTTGTTTTATTCCCCTCCCTCTCGCTCACCCAGTCCCGTGCATCCTGAAGGCACTGACCCCTGCTAAGTTGCAGTTTCATACATCATGGTTGTCTTGCCCACATGGGCATTGTTCATAGGCCTGGAGTGGTGGCAGGCTATTCCAACACAGGGGTCATCCCAGCCAATCCTGACAGTGTTCTCTGCCGACCCTCCACCAGAGGTCGCTAGGTAGCAACAAAGAGCTGGCTGAATCTTTTATTTCAATTGTAACCCCTCCCTAGCCCAAGGGGTGCTGAGGCCAATTCAGAAAACACTCCCACCCTTGCCCCTCTTCCCCCTCACAGCTGGGATGAACTATCTCGACGCAGACCAGGAATGGCACCTAGAAAATAATGGGACTCAAGGCGGATAAATCACCTGGACCTGATGGCTTACATCCTAGAGTCTTGAAGGAAGTGGCGGTAGGGATTGTAGATGCATTGGTAATAATTTTTCAAAACTCCCTGGATTCCGCTAAGGTCCCGGCAGACTGGAAAACTGCTAATGTAACACCCTTATTTAAAAAGGGCAGTAGACAGAAGGCTGGTAACTATAGACCGGTTAGCCTAACATCTGTGGTAGGTAAAATTTTGGAGTCCATTATTAAGGAAACAGTAACAGGACATTTGGATAATCATAATTTAATAGGACAAAGTCAGCATGGTTTTACGAAGGGGAAGTCATGTTTGACAAATTTGCTGGAGTTCTTTGAGGAAGTAACATATAGAGTGGATAAAGGGGAACCAGTGGACGTAGTGTATTTAGACTTCCAAAAGGCATTTGACAAGGTGCCACACAAAAGATTATTGCTTAAGGTAAAAAATCACGGGATTGGGGGTAATATTCTGGCATGGATAGAGGATTGGCTATCTAACAGAAAGCAAAGAGTTGGGATAAATGGTTCATTCTCAGACTGGCAATCAGTAACTAGTGGTGTTCCACAGGGGTCAGTGCTGGGTCCCCAACTCTTCACAATCTATATTAACGATTTGGAGGAAGGGACCAAGTGTAACATATCAAAATTTGCAGATGATACAAAGATGGGAGGGAAAGTAGTGAGTGAGGAGGACATAAAAAACCTGCAAGGGGACATAGACAGGCTAAGTAAGTGGGCAGAGATTTGGCAGATGGAATACAACACTGGAAAGTGTGAGGTGATGCACTTTGGCAGGAAAAATCCTAGAGCAATTTATTATCTTAATGGCAAGAAACTGGAGAGTACTGAAGTGCAAAGGGATCTGGGGGTCCTGGTGCACGAAACTCAAAAGGTTAGTATGCAGGTGCAGCAAGTGATTAAGAAGGCAAATGGAATGTTGGCTTTCATTGCTAGGGGGATGGAATATAAAAATAGGGAGGTATTGCTTCAGTTGTACAAGGTATTGGTGAGACCGCACCTGGAATACTGCATACAGTTTTGGTGTCCTTACTTAAGGAAAGACATCCTTGCTCTCGAGGCAGTGCAAAAAAGGTTCACTCGGTTAATCCCGGGGATGAGGGGGTGGTCATATGAGGAGAGGTTGGGCAGATTGGGACTCTACTCATTGGAGTTCAGAAGAATGAGAGGCGATCTTATTGAAACATATAAGATTGTGAAGGGGTTGGATCGGGTGGATGCGGGGAGGATGTTCCCGATGACGGGTGAGACGAGAACTAGGGGACATAGTCTTAGAATAAGGGGCTGCTCTTTCAAAACTGAGATGAGGAGGAACTACTTCACTCAGAGGGTGGTAGGTCCATGGAATATGCTGCCACAAAAAGCTGTAGAAGCTACAACATTAATTAAATTTAAAACAGAAATAGACAGTTTCCTAGAAGTAAAGGGCATTAAGGGTTACGGGGAGCGGGCAGGAATTTGGACATGAGTCTAGGTTCGGATCGGTCATGGCCCTGTGGGTAGTGGAGCGGGCCCAGGGACTGTGTAGCCTGATTCTGCTCCTATTTCGTGTGTGCAATTCTGTTAGATGCAGGAGATGGTTCTGTGATAGATAGTAGATTGGCGGTTAGGATCAGATCAGCCATGATCTTATTGAATGGCGGAGCAGGCTCGAGGGGCCGATTGGCCTACTCCTGCTCCTATTTCTTATGTTCTTATGTTCTTATGGTCCGTGTGGCTCTGTTCCACAGTCGTCAGTGCAATGAGGCACCATCGATTTTGGGAATTTGTTTCTCAATCCCTTGTGCGCTGGACGTTTAGACTCTCTGTAGATCGCAGCCCTTTCGCTTCTGCCCCCGGCATTGGAAACTGGCCTTACTGCGGACCAACTCAATGACTCGAGGGTTTTGATTATGCCTTTGACTCCTGGGTGGGTGGGAGAGGGTTACTGGGGTGGGAGAGGGTTACTGGGGTGGGAGAGGGTTACTGGGGTGGGAGAGGGTTACTGGGGTGGGAGGGGGTTACTGGGGTGGGAGAGGGTTACTGGGGTGGGAGGGGGTTACTGGGGTGGGAGGGGGTTACTGGGGTGGGAGGGGGTTACTGGGGTGGGAGGGGGTTACTGGGGTGGGAGAGGGTTACTGGGGTGGGAGAGGGTTACGGGGTGGGAGAGGGTTACTGGGGTGGGAGAGAGTTACTGGGGTGGGAGGGGGTTACTGGGGTGGGAGGGGGTTACTGGGGTGGGAGAGGGTTACTGGGGTGGGAGAGGGTTACTGGGGTGGGAGAGGGTTACTGGGGTGGGAGGGGGTTACTGGGGTGGGAGGGGGTTACTGGGGTGGGAGAGGGTTACTGGGGTGGGAGGGGGTTACTGGGGTGGGAGAGGGTTACTGGGGTGGGAGAGGGTTACTGGGGTGGGAGGGGGTTACTGGGGTGGGAGAGGGTTACTGGGGTGGGAGAGGGTTACTGGGGTGGGAGAGGGTTACTGGGGTGGGAGGGGGTTACTGGGGTGGGAGAGGGTTACTGGGGTGGGAGAGGGTTACTGGGGTGGGAGAGGGTTACTGGGGTGGGAGAGGGTTACTGGGGTGGGACGGGGTTACTGGGGTGGGAGGGGGTTACTGGGGTGGGAGGGGGTTATTGGGGTTGGACCTGGGGCTGGGCGCCTCAGCAATCCTCTCAATGCCTGAACCGATTCCCAGCGTTGTTTGATGGGCCGTCGGCAGTGCCTCATGCATGTGCCTCCCGGACCCCCATCACACGAGCCCAAAATCAGGTTGCATTTGCATATCCCTGGCAGGAGCTCCAGCCATTCGGGGCATCAATGGGACCCCCCCCCACCTCAGGTGGGGAATTGCCTGCAGCTCCTTGCTGCCCATCGATTGCTTTCACAAACCCCCACCTTTGTATTATCTAACCCCCCCATGCCCTCAGCAATGCCAGACTGCAGGGGTCTGCCATGAAATCCAGCACTGCGAGGGCGGGAATACATCCAGTGATTCATCTCAGCCGTTTGCACGAGGTGATGAATTGCTAATTCTGTGCCCGCCTCTACGACCACTAGAAGTTCTGATGGGCAGGGAAAGGGGTGGGACTTGGAACTGGGCCCCACCCCCATGAGCGCTAGAAGTTCGGATAAAAACAAAAAGACTTGCATTTCTATAGCGCCTTTCACGACCACCGGACGTCTCAAAGCGCTTTACAGCCAATGAAGTACTATTTGAAGTGTGGTCACTGTTGTAATGTGGGAAACGCAACAGCCAATTTGCGCACAGCAAGCTCCCACAAACAGCAATGTGATGATGACCAGATAATATGTTTTTGTTATGTGGATTGAGGGATAAATATTGGCCAGGACACTGGGGATAACTCCCCTGCACTTCTTTGAAATAGTGTCATTGGATCTTTTACATCCACCTGAGAGAGCAGACAGGGCCTCGGTTTAACATCTCATCTGAAAGACGGCACCTCCGACAGTGCAGCACTCCCTCAGCACTGCCCTGGAGTGTCAGCCTAGCTTTATGTGCACAAGTCTCTGGAAGTGGGACTTGAACCCACGACCTTCTGACTCAGAGGCGAGAGTGCTGCCCACTGAGCCACGGCTGATGGGTGGGGAATGGGGCAGAACTTGAAACCGGGCCCTGCCCCCATCTGCTGACATAATGTCACTTTTGCAGACATGAAGCTGTAGAACTTCAGGCTTTGGCTCACTGGGTAGATGTTTTAAGCCATTAATCAAGGCCCAGAAAGGGTGTTGTTGCCGGTACAGAGCTTTAGCTCCAGGGGTGGCACTGGCCCGTGTTTTAATGTTCATCTGATCCGAGACTGTCTCAATTTTATGCATTTATTTCTCTATCTCCTTCCCCGCAGAAAACAGATTTCCCGGGATCCCAGACACTCCGACTCGACTAGTCTTCTCCGCGCTCGGAGCAACCTCGCTGAAAGTCAGTTGGCAGAAACCTCAGTGTGACCGGGAAGTCCTGGGCTATCGAGTCACATACCAGCCTCTTCTGGGAGGTCAGTACCGTCTCCCAGAACTCCGTGAACCACAGCCGTGACCGGGAGCACCGTGCCTCACCGATTCCCAGTTTGCTGGGCCGTCGGCAGTTTCTCAACTCGCTAACGTTACAGATGAGAAATGAGAAATAATCCAATGCGTTTGTAGAGAATGAGACACATACAGACAGATTGACCGGTATATAGGCAGAGACAGATATATACATATATACAGGCAGAGACAGATATGTATATAAGGGAATCAAGGGATATGGGGATAGTGCGGGAAGGTGGAGTTGAGGTAGAAGATCAGCCATGATCTTATTGAATGGCAGAGTAGGCTCAAAGAGCCAAATGGCCTACTCCTGCTCCTATTTTTTTATGTTTTTATATTTGTTTTTATTCGTTTATGGGATGTGGGCGTCACTGGCAAGGGCAGCATTTATTGCCCATCCCTAATTGCCCTCGAGAAGGTGGCGGTGAGCCGCCTTCTTGAACCGCTGCAGTCCGTGTGGTGAAGGTACTCCCACAGTACTGTTAGGGAGGGAGTTCCAGGATTTTGACCCAGCGACGATGAAGGATCGGCGATATACTTCTAAGTCAGGATGGTGTGTGACTTGGAGGGGAACTTGGAGGTGGTGGTGTTCCCATGCGCCTGCTGCCCTTGTCCTTCTAGGTGGAAGAGGTCGCGGGTTTGGGAGGTGCTGCCGAAGAAGCCTTGGCGAGTTGCTGCAGTGCATCTTGTAGATGGTACACTGCAGCCACGGTGCGCCGGTGGTGGAGGGAGTGAATGTTTAAGGTGGTGGATGGGGTGCCAATCAAGCGGGCTGCTTTATACATATACAGAAAGACCGGTGCACAGGCAGAGAGAGATATATACAGATACAGAGAGACCGGCATATAAACAGACCTATACCTATACAGAGAGGCCAGTATATTGCCAGAGACAGGCATATACATGTGCTCTGGAAATGAACCCTCCCCCCCCCCCCCGCATGCATTTAGGGCAGAGGGTCTCCCAATCCTGGGGTGAACCCATGTAGTTCCAAGGCAAGCTGAAGTCCACGATGTAAGAGGGGTTTTGGACAAACCAAAGCGGACGGGTTTTGGGGTAACTGACCTGTAACTGCAATGGCCATTAGCTATGCTGCGCATGTTGAGAGAGCGTGTGAGAGGAAAATGGGTGATTGTTATCGAGCTGTGTCTCTGTTCTAGCCACAATGTGATGATGTTGAGCTTAACTCAGTCTCTCGTGATGTTCCAGATGAGATGAAAACAATTGACATCTCGGACCCCAATGAAAATTCCATGATCATCAACGACCTTCTACCCAACTACTCCTACATGTTCAAGGTCAAGGCTCTGAGTGAAAAGGGGTGGGGTCCAGAGCGAGAAGGAGTCATCACCATTGAATCCAAGGTGGACCCACTGAGCCCTCTCAGCCCCGTCCCAGGTAATTGTCGGACCAACCGTACCTGTCCTCGTTCTATTTCCGTTAGTTGCTGTTAGTGAGGAATGAAGCACTGCAATGTTACGGGGACAAGGAGTGCAATCCGGAATCCTGGAGGATTCTCTGTGATCCACACACAGTTATATTTGCTCTTCAAGTTCAATTTAATTCCATGAGAAAAGCCTCGTGATCATTGACTGGAGTGTGAACTCCTAAAATAACTTAGTGTGTTGCTCCGTATGACAGGAAGTTGGGCCAATTCAAGAGACCAAAATAAGCAGGGATTGGAGAAAAGTAATTCTAAAATTGGTTTGACTTTCCCAATGCATGTTTACCTTTATTTATCCCTCAACCAACACCAATATCTCATTCGATAGCAAAATACTGCGGATGCTGGAAAATTAAAACAACAGAAAACGCTGGAAAAACTCAGCAGGCCAGGCAACATCCGTGGAGAGAGAAACAGAGTTAACGTTTCAGGTCGAAACCCTTCGTCAGAACTGAGAAAAGAGCAGGAAATGAAACAGATAAAAAAGCAAGGGGGAGGCTGGGGGGAAGAATAAAAGAACAAAAGGGGTGGTCCGTGATAAGCAAAGACGTTAAGAGATGCTCAAGGCGAGACGAGATGGTCATAGGACAGGTTAAGAAACAAAAGGTGGCTCAGAAGTGTGAAATGTGAAATGCTGGCAGAATGAGGGGAGAGAGAGGAAAAAAAAGGGAAAAGGCACAAAGCACCCATATCTCATTGTTGTTTGTGGGATTTTGCTGTGTGCAAATTGGCTGCCGCATTTCCTACATTACAACAACAACCTGCATTTATATAGCGCCTTTAACGTAGCAATACGTCCCACGGTGCTTCACAAGAGCGATTATCGAGCAAAATCTGACACCGAGCCACTGAAGGAGATATTGGGACAGGTGACCAAAAGCTTGGTCAAAGAGGGTAGGTTTTAAGGAGCATTTTAAAAGAGGGGCCAGAGAGGCGGAGAGGTTTAGGGAGGGAATTCCAGAGCTTGGGGCCTAGACGGTTGAAGGCACGGCCGCCAATGTTGGACCGATGGAAATCGGGGATGTGCAAGAGGCCAAAATTGGAGGAACGCAGGGATCTCGAAGGCTTGTAGGGCTGGAGGAGGTTACAGAGATAGGGAGGGGCGAGGCCACGGAGGGATTTGAAAACCAGGATGATAATTTTAAAGTTGAGGCGTTGCCGGACCGGGAGCCTATGTAGTTCAGCGAGCACAGGGGTGAGGGTTGAACGGGACTTGGTGCGAGTTAGAATACGGGCAGCAGAGTTTTGGATGAGCTTAAGTTTGTGTAGGGTGGAAGATGTGAGGCCGGCCAGGAGAGCGTTGGAATAGTCAAGGCTGAAGGTAACAAAGGCAAGGATGAGGGTTTCAGCAGCGGATGAGCTGAAGCAGGGTCGGAGTCAGGCGATGTTACGGAGGTGGAAGTAGGCTGTCTTGGTGATGGAATGGATATGTGGTCGGAAGTTCATCTTGGGGTCAAATACAACACCAAGGTTGCGCACGGTCTGGCTCAGCTTCAGGCAGTTGCCAGGGAGAGGGATGGAGTTGGTGGTCAGGGAACGGAGATTGTGGCGTGGACCAAAGACAATGGCTTCAGTCCTACCAATATTTAGTTGGAGGAAATTTCTGCTCATCCAATACTGGATGTCGGACAAGGAGTGAGACAAATCAGAGACAGTGGAGGGGTCCAGAGAGGTGGTGGTGAGGTAGAGCTGGGTGTCGTCAGCGTACATGTGGAAACTGACGTTATGTCTTCAGATGATGTCGCCGAGGGGCAGCATGTAGATGAGAAATAGGAGGGGCCAAGGATAGATCCTTGGAGGACACCAGGAGTAACGGTGCGGGAGTGGGAAGAGAAGCCATTGCAGGTGATTCTCTGGCTACGATTAGATAGATAAGAATGGAACCAGGCAAGAGCAGTCCCACCCAGCTGGAGGAGAGGTGTTGGAGGAGGATGGTGTGATCGACCGTGTCAAAGGTTGCAGACAGGTCGAGGAGGGATAGTTTACCACTGTCACAGTCACATAGTGACTACAACACAGTGATTACAACAGTGACTACACTTTAAAAGTAGGTAATTGGCTTGTAAGCACTTTGGGGCGTCCCGAGGTGGTGAAAGGTGCTATATAAATGCAAGTCCTTTGTGTCTTTTCTTTCAGGTCCATCATTTAATGTCCCGATGATCCAAACCCTGGCTGTGTCCGAGAGCCATGCGAGTGACACTGATATTTCGGATGGTGCGCGAGCTCTATCTGTAAAAGTGGTCATTCAATTCAGTTTTTCCATCAGGTTGCAGAGTGAAGAGACTTATGTTATCTACACTGCAGAGTAGTAGGACTATTCCTTCAGATTGGTGAATGAGCCTACTCCCTGATTTTTTATCAATGGATTTAGCAGTCCCCAATTTGTTAATGACTCGCGAGTAAGGGACCGTTTCCCCAATATCTATTTTTTTTAAATTTGTTTGTTCTTGGGATGTGGGCAAGGCCGGCATTCATTGCTTAGAAGGTGGTGGTGGACCTTAAGTAGTGGTTGCCTTTACAACTGAGTGGCTTGCCAAACTATTCAAAGGGTGTTAAGAATCAACCGCGTAGCAGTGGCAGGTTCCCTTCCCTGAAGGACACTAGTGAACCAGGAGCTTTTGTGGTCATTACTACAATATGTCAATTAATTCAGTTTGACAACTTGCCATGGAATTGATTGCACAACATCTGGATCACTAATGGAACGCCATAACCGTTACACTACCATACCCACAAGCTTGGCTCCATAGTGTTACCTCCTTATAGAGTCATAGAGTTATACAGCACAGAAAGAGGCCCTTCAGCCCATCGTGTCCGCACCGGCCATCAAGCCCTGTCTATTCTAATCCCATTTTCCAGCACTTAGTCCGTAGCCTTGTATGCTATGACATTTCAAGTGCTCATCTAAATGCTTATATACAAGAGTTGGATAAGCATTGTCGACTGGCAGGTTTACACAGCTTTACCGTTTTAGTTTTAATCAAGAATCGAGGGTGAAGGGCCAAGAACCATTGTGCAAGACACCTGTAAAGTTTAAAAAGAGTAGGAGAAAAGATTAAGTAAATCAGAAAGTAGTGATTGGATGACACCAATCTTGGGTTTTAAAGGCCAGTGGGAGGGAGGGCAGACTGAAGAAGGTGAGAAGTCCAGCTGTGGCTCAGTGGGTAGCACTCTCACCTCTGGAGTCAGATAGGTCGTGGGTTCAAGCCCCATTCCAAGAATTATCATAATCTAAAAGTGAGAAGTCGCACAACACCAGGTTATAGTCCAACAGTTTTATTTGAAATCACAAGCTTTTGGAGCGGCTGCCCCTTCGTCACTTCACCTGACGAAGGAGCAGCGCTCTGAAAGCTCGTGATTTCAAATAAAACTGTTGGACTATAACCTGGTGTTGTGCGACTTCTCACTTTTGTCCACCCCAGTCCAACACCGGCATCTCTGCATCATATAATCTAGGCTGACATTCTCAATGCAGTACTGAGGGAGTGCTGCATTATCGGAGGTGCCGTCTTTCAGATGAGACATTAAGCGGGCCCCCTCTGCCCGTGGCTGTAAAAGATCCCATGCTGAATTTCCCTACACTACGACGGTGACTACACTTCAGGAGTAATTAGTTGGATGCGAAGAGCTTCGGGGGGCATTATATAAATGGAAATTCTTATTCCTGCCCACAGTTTTGAGGTTAGGACAGGAGACAATGTAAGGATCTCTTTTGTTTCCTTCTGCTGGTTCTCTCCTGAAGGCACCTGCACCTTGCTGAGGTCCAGTTGCACAGTCACTGCTGTCCAAATGACCATCCTTCACCTTTGAGCCTGGAAGGTAGACTGTTTTACCAGTGGTGGCATCACAACGGAGTCTGCTCCTGTCATCGGTCATGGTCCACACGCGTGCTCCAAGCAGCAAGGATCACTGGATGCTGATCAGGATTGAGAACTCTGGCCCAAATTCTAGCCCAGGAGTGTTGAAGACGATTGGACAGGCCCCAACTTCCACCCTAGCTGCAATAAGTTAACTCGGCACGGACCAGGGGATCTGGGAGCATGTAGTCTTGTGTGGCTCAGCTCCATTCTACATTCATCAGCTGTGCTATCGGGGACCTGGTGCGATGAGTCTTGATTTTGATGCAGCGACCGTTGGTAATGCGTTGCGTTACTGGATAGTGAGTGCAGCTCTGCCCTGTTGCGCGGAATTGAATACACGCTAACTCCCCCTGTTGATTGCCCTGCAGGCTCTCCTTTCACACTGAGCACACCCAGTGCTCCAGGACCCCTGGTATTTACAGCCATCAACTCTGAGCTGCTCAAACTGAGCTGGGAGAAACCCCGTAAACCGAATGGAGACATCATGGGATACCTGGTGACCTGTGAACCATTGGACGGGCATGGTAAGCACCAATACAATCTCTAACAATCACCCGTTTCTCTCCGCAGGGAGTTACTAGCTTGGCTCAGTTGGTAGCACTCTCGCCTCTGAGTCAGAAGGTTGTGGGTTCGTAGTCCCACTCCAGGGATTTGAGCTCAAAAATCTAGGCTGATACTGAGGGAGTGCTGCACTGTCGGGAGTGCTGCACTGTCGGGAGTGCTGCACTGTCGGGAGTGCTGCACTGTCGGGAGTGCTGCACTGTCGGGAGTGCTGCACTGTCGGGAGTGCTGCACTGTCGGGAGTGCTGCACTGTCGGGAGTGCTGCACTGTCGGGAGTGCTGCACTGTCGGGAGTGCTGCACTGTCGGGAGTGCTGCACTGTCGGGAGTGCTGCACTGTCGGGAGTGCTGCACTGTCGGGAGTGCTGCACTGTCGGGAGTGCTGCACTGTCGGGAGTGCTGCACTGTCGGGAGTGCTGCACTGTCGGGAGTGCTGCACTGTCGGGAGTGCTGCACTGTCGGGAGTGCTGCACTGTCGGGAGTGCTGCACTGTCGGGAGTGCTGCACTGTCGGGAGTGCTGCACTGTCGGGAGTGCTGCACTGTCGGGAGTGCTGCACTGTCAGAGGTGCTGTTTTTCGGAGGAGTCATTAAGCTGAGGCCGGGTCTGCGTCCTGTGGAAATGATCCCATGATACTATTCGAAGAAGAGCAGGGGAGGTGTCCTGGTCAACATTTTTTCATCACCCAACAACACAAGTTAATTTGTCATTGTTGTCTGTGGGACAGAGCACAAAACTGGCTGCTGCATTTACCCACATGGCTGCGCTTCATTATATGTCAGGTGCTTTGGGATGTTTCATTCTGTAGCGCCTCCTGTACCGGCGTAGAGAAGCAGAGGGTTTGGCTTGGACGTGAAGGTCCGTCAAGATGGGTATAAGACATGGTGCTGGCATACAGAGCACAGCAGGATTCCAGGTTTGGTCTCCTGTGTCCCTCAGCCAATGTGGACACACACTATATCAAACCAGGCTGGTTCGCCAAAAGGCTGAATTCGAGCCAGTGCCTGTGGAGAAGGTTGTCGATGGTTTTACTAAGAACATAAGAAATAGGAGCAGGAGTCGGCCATTCGGCCCTTCGAGCCTGCTCCGCCATTCAATGAGATCATGGCTGATCTTCTGCCTCAACTCCATTCACCAGCCCTATCGCCATATCCCTTGATGCCCTTACTGTTTAGTTGTCCTTAATACCACAGCCACCGCTTCCTCACTCAATGATTGTACCTCGTTCCCAGACCGTCTGCAATTCACCGCGCCACCACGAAGTAAGGGCAGTGATTGGCTGGGAGGTGCGGCCTATTCATGCAGGAAGGGCTGGAAATTAGGCCAGGACCCAGACACGCCCGGCCTAATGTGGGAGCTCCCGTGGTGGCCTGTTGAGGTGTGGAGCCTCTGCCCACCTCAAACAAGGCCGTTGGGGTAAGGGGGGAGGGGCGGGGTCAGGGCCTCCCTACGTCAGAGGTTCCCGGTGATATCGCCTCCCCCGGTGTAATGTTGGTGGGGGAATGCCTGGCGCGAGCAGACCGTACCATACTGCCAACTGACGGAAGCGGGGTCCAGGCTGGGATGGTGGCGAGGACCCCCAAAAGGAAAGGGGCTGAGGTGTTTTTTACTATATTTAAGCACAGCCACCTTATAAAGGGGGCTGCTGGGAGTATCTCAAACCTCCTTCCAGAGGGGTCACTATTTACAGCCTGTGGGGCAAGGTGGGCACCATAGAAGCCCCCCCCCCCCCCCCCCCCTGCCCCCAGTGGCACGGACACCGTTCTGCGGTATTAAAATCAAGTGACCTCCCCCCTGACCCTGCGACCTTTGGCGGGGGTCATAGCTGAGGTCCTGGACAGTCACATCTCGGTACTTATGCCAGGATGTCTCTCCCGTGGATTTCCAACCTCAGTTTGTTTCAGCAGTGCCCTTTGACCCTGAATTCTGGTCCAGGTTTGACCTTTGGGGTGAAAGTTCTACCGAGTGACCGGAGGAGGCCATCCATCTCCTCGAGCCTGCTCCATCCTTCTATCACATCACGGCTAATCTCTATCTTAACTCCATCAAATGCCTTTGATCCACATCCCTTGATGTCCAGACCAAATAAAAGTCTATCGGTCGCAGTCTTGAAATTTCAGTTAACCCCCAGCATCCACAACCTTTTGGGGGGGAAAATTACAGATTGCAAATTACAATGGCCTGACTCTAATTTTAAAATTAAACCCTCTTGTTCTGGATTCACCCACCAGAGGAAACAGTTTCTCTGTATCTACCCCATTGAATCACTTTATCATTTTAAACATCTCCATTAGATCACTCCTCAACCTTCTAAACTCAAGGGTATTATGCAACCTGTCTTCATAATTTAACCCTTTTAGCCCCGGTATCAGTCTGGTGAATCTGCACTGCTCCCCCTCCAAGGCCAATCTATCCTTCCTGAGGTGGGGGGCCCAGCACTGAACGCAGTGTCCAGTTGGGGTCTGACCAGAACTCTGTACAGCTGGAACATCACTTCCACCCCTTTGTATCCCAGCCCCCTCGAGATAGAAACATAGTAAAATAGGAGCAGGGGTAGGCCATTCGGGCCTTCGAGCCTGCTCCACCATTCAACATGATCATGGCTGATCCTCTATCTCAATACCATATTCCGCGCTCTCCCCATACCGCTTGATGCCTTTTGTGTTTAGATAAAGGCCAAATTTCCATTAACCTTTTTGATTGCTTTTGGTACCTGTCCACTAGCTTTTAGTGACTTGTGTACGTGAATTCCACAATCTCTCTGCTCCACCTGTAGGTGTTTCTCTCCGTGCCCCACAGTGTGTTCCTGTGGATATCTCTCTCTGTACCCCCCCCACCCCAGTGTGTTCCTGTGAGTATCTCTCTCTGTGCCCCCCCCCAGTGTGTTCCTGTGGGTATCTCTCTCTCTGTGCCCCCCAGTGTGTTCCTGTGGGTATCTCTCTCTCTCTGCCCCCCAGTGTGTTCCTGTGGGTATCTCTCTCTCTGTGCCCCCCCAGTGTGTTCCTGTGGGTATCTCTCTCTCTCTGCCCCCCAGTGTGTTCCTGTGAGTATCTCTCTCTGCCCCCCAGTGTGTTCCTGTGGGTATCTCTCTCTCTGTGCCCCCCCAGTGTGTTCCTGTGAGTATCTCTCTCTCTCTCTCTGCCCCCCAGTGTGTTCCTGTGGGTATCTCTCTCTCTGCCCCCCAGTGTGTTCCTGTGAGTATCTCTCTCTCTCTGCCCCCCAGTGTGTTCCTGTGGGTATCTCTCTCTGTGCCCCCCAGTGTGTTCCTGTGGGTATCTCTCTCTCTCTCTGCCCCCCCAGTGTGTTCCTGTGAGTATCTCTCTCTGTGCCCCCCCAGTGTGTTCCTGTGAGTATCTCTCTCTCTGCCCCCACAGTGTGTTCCTGTGGGTATCTCTCTCTCTGTGCCCCCCAGTGTGTTTCTGTGGGTATCTCTCTCTCTGCCTCAGTGTGTTCCTGTGAGTATCTCTCTCTGTGCCCCCCCCCAGTGTGTTCCTGTGAGTATCTCTCTCTCTCTGCCCCCCAGTGTGTTCCTGTGAGTATCTCTCTCTCTATGTGCCCCCCAGTGTGTTCCTGTGAGTATCTCTCTCTGTGCCCCCCAGTGTGTTCCTGTGAGTATCTCTCTCTCTCTGCCCCCCAGTGTGTTCCTGTGAGTATCTCTCTCTCTATGTGCCCCCCAGTGTGTTCCTGTGAGTATCTCTCTCTGTGCCCCCCAGTGTGTTCCTGTGAGTATCTCTCTCTGTGCCCCCCAGTGTGTTCCTGTGAGTATCTCTCTCTCTGCCCCCCAGTGTGTTCCTGTGGGTATCTCTCTCTGTGCCCCCCCCCAGTGTGTTCCTGTGGGTATCTCTCTCTCTCTCTGTGCCCCCCCAGTGTGTTCCTGTGAGTATCTCTCTCTCTCTGTGCCCCCCAGTGTGTTCCTGTGGGTATCTCTCTCTCTGCCCCCCATTGATTCCTGTGGGTATCTCTCTCTCTGCCCCCCATTGATTCCTGTGGGTATCTCTCTCTCTATGTGCCCCCCAGTGTGTTCCTGTGAGTATCTCTCTCTGTGCCCCCCAGTGTGTTCCTGTGAGTATCTCTCTCTGTGCCCCCCAGTGTGTTCCTGTGAGTATCTCTCTCTCTGCCCCCCAGTGTGTTCCTGTGGGTATCTCTCTCTCTGCCCCCCCAGTGTGTTCCTGTGAGTATCTCTCTCTCTCTGCCCCCCAGTGTGTTCCTGTGAGTATCTCTCTCTCTGCCCCCCATTGATTCCTGTGGGTATCTCTCTCTGTGCCTCACAGTGTGTTCCTGTGGGTATCTCTCTCTGTGTCTATGCTGGGTTGGAGTGGCTCAGGGTATCAGTATCGTTAGATGTCAGACTGCAGTCACCGATTTCGCCCACACTCTATCTCTATTCCTCCAACAGATGAGGTCAAGACTTATCAAGTGGAGGGTGATGATGCAGAGATGACACTGATGGTGCCTCACCTCAGTGAAAATGTTCCGTATAAGTTCAAGGTTCAAGCAAAGACGACGCAAGGCTACGGTCCAGAGCGCGAAGGCATCATCACCATCGAGTCACAGGATGGAGGTAGGAGCCAGCACAGT
Source organism: Squalus acanthias (assembly GCA_030390025.1). Lineage (NCBI taxonomy): Eukaryota > Metazoa > Chordata > Chondrichthyes > Squaliformes > Squalidae > Squalus > Squalus acanthias. The sequence continues at coordinate 44,194,791 of CM059447.1, read as the reverse complement.
GAGTGAGGAATCAGCCGGGTACAACAAACGCATCACATACACCCCGAATACTCCTGGTCTGTTTGGGTCAGTTAGTCCCTGCCTTAAACAGCTGAGCCTTAGGGCAGCCAATCAATTTAATTAGTGATCAATCTATCTATCTACCGACCTACCCTTGCATACCTACCTCCTTCCTTCCTTCCTTCCTTCCTGCCTTGCTACCTTCGTACGTACGGTTGCGGTGGGGGAGGGGTTGTGCAATGTTCCAGTTCTTGACGATATTGAACCTGTAAAGATAAAGATTACAAATTAGGAAATTGAAAGTAAAAGGGGGATTATGGAGAACATTTTTCACCCAAATCATGCCTAAGTTGAGGGAACGGTAGCATAGTGGCTATGTCACTGGGCTAGTAATCCAGAGGCCTGGATTAATGATCCAGTGACACGAGTTCAAATCCCACCACGGCAGCTGGGGAATTTAAATTCAGTTAATGAAATAAATCTGGAATAAAAAGCTAGTATCAGTAATGGTGACCATGAAACTACCGGATTGTCGTAAAAACCCATCGGGTTCACTAATGTCCTTCAGGGAAGGAAATCTGCCGTCCTTACCTGGTCTGGCCTATATGTGACTCCAGACCCACAGTAATGTGGTTGACTCTTAACTGCCCTCTGAAATGGCGGCTCACCACCACCTTCTCGAGGGCAATTAGGGATGGGCAATAAATGCTGGCCTTGTCGATGATGGCCACATCCCATGAACAAATAAAAAAAAAGTTGTGGAATAAGCTACCAGATGAGAACAATGAAATAGACAGTTTACGAATGGTCAAGAGATAATTGGCAGTGTTTCTGGAGAGTGAAGTGATTGAGAGACCTGGCGAGGAGGGACGGAGAGACCTAGTGAGAAAGAACTGAAGGATATGGTGAGAAAGTTTGTACAATTTTTCCTCGACATTGTGCAGGGGCTATGGAAGGATGGTTTCCAGTGGCCTTTACTTGTTCCGTGTTGTAATAGCCATGTTCTGATCTTTGTTTCCTAGCGAACCTTTCTGAGTACAATAAGATGATGGTAATGAGTAATGAGGGTTACACGGTACCTGGAAATATGAGCGCACAGACCAGCCTGATGCAGTCCACTGTCGGCCCATTCTTCTCAGGTACGTCCTGACCGCACTCTGTGCAGTCACCCCACATTATCAAAATCAAACCCTCTGCTGGCCCAGTCAATAAAGGTGTACTCGGCCTGGAGTGGTACTCGGCCTGGTGTAGTACTCGGCCTGGAGTGGTACTCGGCCTGGAGTAGTACTCGGCCTGGTGTGGTACTCGGCCTGGAGTGGTACTCGGCCTGGTGTGGTACCCGGCCTGGTGTGGTACTCGGCCTGGAGTGGTACTCGGCCTGGTGTAGTACTCGGCCTGGTGTGGTACTCGGCCTGGAGTGGTACTCGGCCTGGTGTAGTACTCGGCCTGGTGTGGTACTCGGCCTGGAGTGGTACTCGGCCTGGAGTGGTACTCGGCCTGGAGTAGTACTCGGCCTGGTGTGGTACTCGGCCTGGAGTGGTACTCGGCCTGGAGTGGTACTCGGCCTGGAGTGGTACTCGGCCTGGAGTGGTACTCGGCCTGGTGTGGTACCCGGCCTGGTGTGGTACTCGGCCTGGAGTGGTACTCGGCCTGGTGTAGTACTCGGCCTGGTGTGGTACTCGACCTGGTGTAGTACTCGGCCTGGAGTAGTACTCGGCCTGGAGTAGTACTCGGCCTGGAGTGGTACTCGGCCTGGTGTAGTACTCGGCCTGGAGTGGTACTCGGCCTGGTGTAGTACTCGGCCTGGAGTGGTACTCGGCCTGGTGTAGTACTCGGCCTGGTGTGGTACTCGGCCTGGAGTGGGAACTCTTCTCCTGACCTGGTTGCTGTACTGAAACCGAATGTCTGGGCCTCCTGCTCTGCTCTGAAACACTAATTCGCTGGGTTTGGTTCCAGATGGAATGACTGTCACGACACAAAGAATGGAAAGCGGGGCCACCGTCACCCAACAGATCACTCGGACAATGATGACGGGCGGGACAATCACCAAACAGACGGAGAGGAAGTTCTACGAGGCCTGATCTATGGACTGGCTACTGCAAAGTCCCGCTCCCTGTACTGACTACTGCAGACTCTTTATACTGAACCACACCAATGAGGGAGCTCTGAAGTGGCCCCCAATCTCTGCCTGCCTCTCAGCTTGTCAGCACCTTAGATAAAGGGCACCTTTTAAGATGGCCAGTTACGATGGATGCTTGCTCCTCTCTGTGCATTGGGTTGGCATCACTTGACATCTCCACGATATCGCTGCAATGTTTTCTGGTCTACTGAAGATGAATGGGAGACTCTGCATTCACCTTATCCTGAGATTTTACACTGCCTCAAAACTCATCCTCCCTCTCAAAATCCAACTGACTTGCCCTGAATCCAGGCCTCCCCAGGAAGCAGACAAGGACACAGAAGATTCTTGTGTTCTTTCTGCGCTCTCCCTGCAGCTGCTCGATGCAGGGGAGCTTGTCATCACCAACAGAAACCTCCCTTGGCCATTGCGCCACCTGTTTCACACTTTGGGGTCACAAGTATTCAATACCAAACATTCGTTGTACTTATTTTTCCATCCAGGTATTGGCTACTAATCTTTGTAGAATGTTCAAAAAACATTCAACATGTATTTGATTCAAGTTGTGACGAGTAATTCTACTCTGTGGGTGTGAGAGCAACAGTCTGGGATCTAAATGTTTTAGAGTAACTCCCTGTGTTCTCTGGGTGTGAGAGTAACTCCGTGTTCTCTGGGAGTGAGAGTAACTCCCTGTGTTCTCTGGGTGTGAGAGTAACTCCCTGTGTTCTCTGGGTGTGAGAGTAACTCCCTGTGTTCTCTGGGTGTGAGTAATTCCGTGTTCCCTGGGTGTGAGAGTAACTCCCTGTGTTCTCTGGGTGTGAGAGTAACTCCCTGTGTTCCCTGGGTGTGAGAGTAACTCCCTGTGTTCTCTGGGTGTGAGTAATTCCGTGTTCCCTGGGTGTGAGAGTAACTCCCTGTGTTCCCTGGGTGTGAGAGTAACTCCCTGTGTTCTCTGGGTGTGAGTAATTCTGTGTTCTCTGGGAGTGAGAGTAACTCCCTGTGTTCTCTGGGAGTGAGAGTAACATGTGTTCTGAATGTAAGTATCAGTCTCTGTGCCCCCCCCCCCCCCCCCCAGTGTTCCCTGCCGTTTTCATTTGAATGACTGAAGGTCTTGTTCAGGCACTGTTGCCTCATCCCGCTTCCGGTGCTGAATTCCCACTCGCAGTAAAAGGCCCTCAATTCATGGAACCGTCGTCACTGACGAACTCTGGGTCTGTCACACTCGGGAGCAAACTTTGGTAACTCCCCATCAGCGGGGAGACAGCTGTCCTGTCCACTGGGATTGACAGAGGGGCAGCGAATGCTTGGGTTTAAGGAATGTACAGCATGTTGGCATTTACACGAAATGTGCAGCCCCTGTGGAGACTGAGCTTCCCGACCTCGAAGCGGGATGTCTCTCCCAGTTTTGTATCTCAATTGCCCCCTCAGGTGCTGAGCAGCGAATCTTGCTTCTTGTATCCTCCATATGGGATAGAAACATACCAAATCCACTGCACCGCCTCCCAACTACCTGGCGAGTTTTATACTGTGCAACCAAAATGCTACTGCAGCCCTTAAAAGGCTTATATTTTCGATACTAAACGTGTATTTATATTCTAATTTCTCTGGGTTATCTTTTTGGAACTTACAGACCTGCACCCTGCCCCAATACCACGGATTTGGGTTCAACTGTCCTCCAATCCATCTGCTGCAAATCTGTATTGCCCAGTCCCTCCAAAGACTCATGTGGTTAAGGTTGTGTTGTACGGAGCCTGACAGATCCGGGTTTAATTCCCGGTCTAATCTCGGGTGGGGCAGCCCTGGTGACATTGGGGACGAGTGTTGTCCGTATTGGGGGGGGGGGGGGTGAGAATCAGTCGGTGTTCCTGCTCCTGATTGCTATCTCTGTGTGGATACCTGGGTGGGGTCAGGATCTGGCCAAAGAACGGGCATTTGGGCGAAGGTAGCTGTGAGTACCAGCCACCAGTGGAACTGTACCCCAGCAAGAGTCAGCACTGTCCGGAGAGGAGGGGATGAATGAAAATGGCCTTAGATCGCTCTGCATTATGCTTGGCTTGTCCAGTGTATCCCTCCCTGTAGACACTTGTATGGGTTTTTGTACATGTAATGAAATGCTTCTTCTGCACTTATAATATATAACACTGTCACGTACACTGGTCTCGATTCCCTTTTCTTTCCCAGTCATGTCTTTCTCCACATTTGGCTTCCAGCTTTCTCCAGCAGCACAGGGTTTATTGTTTTAGGAAACGCAAAGCGAGCGTTTAACCCAGAGTGACCATGGAACTCGGGAGTTGCTGCTGCCCCTCAGCGTGCAGTGGCGATCCAACAGACCCAGCCAGAATACCAGCGCCAAAGCTTCGCTAGCACTCTCTCCCAAAGGGTGGCGAATGTGCCGATTCGGCAAGCTCCCATTTCCTACGAGCTGAAACCTCACTGATTGATTGCACACAGGATAAACTTAGGAACAGGAGTTTCCATGAGAATTCAGCCCCTTCAGCTTCAGTTAGATCACGGCTGGTCTGCACCTCAATTCCATTTACCCGCCTTAGCTCCGTAATCCCTTGAAACCCTTACCTGACCCAATTCAAGAAAGACCTTGTATTGATATAGCGTCTTAACACATCCTCAGGATGTGCCGAATCCACCGATGCAGTACTTTTAGGCAAATCTGTAACCTCATGGCCCGGCATATCCCTCACTCGACCACTACCATCATGCCAGGAGACCAACCCTGGTTCAACAACAACAACTTGTATTTATATAGCGCCTTTAACGTAGTAAAACGTCCCAAGGAGTATTTTGAGACAAAAAATTTGACACTGATCCACATAAGGATAAATTAGGGCAGATGACCAAAAGCTTGGTCAAAGAGGTAGGTTTTAAGGAGCGTCTTAAAGTGAGGAGTGTAGAAGAGCATGCCAGAAGCAGCACCAGGCGCACCTAAAAATGAGGTGCCAACCTGGTGAAGCTGCAACACAGGACTACAGGCATGCTAAACAGCGGAAGCAGCATGCTATAGACAGGGCTAAGCGATCCCACAACCAACGGATCAGATCAAAGCTCTGTGGTCCAGTCGTGAATGGTGGTGGACCATTAAATAACTAACGGGAGGAGGAGGCTCCATGAATATCCCCATCCTCAATGATGGTGGAGCTCAGCACGTGAGTGCAAAAGACAAGGCTGAAGCGTTTGCAACCATCTTCAGTCAGAAGTGCCGAGTGGATGATCCATATCGGCCTCCTCCTGAGCTCTCCACCATCGCAGAAGCCAGTCTTCAGCCAATTCGATTCACTGCACGTGATATCAAGAAACGGCTGAGCGCACTGGATACAGCAAAGGCTATGGGCCCCGACAACACCCAGCTGTCGTGCTGAAGACTTATGCTCCAGAACTAGCCGCGCCTCTAGCCAAACTGTTCCAGTACAGCTACAACACTGGCAGCTACCCGACAATGTGGAAAACTGCCCAGGTATGTCCTGAAAACAAAAATCCAGCCAATTACCGCCCATCAGCCTACTCTCAATCATCAGCAAAGTGATGGAAGGTGTCGTCGACAGTGCTATCAAGCAGCACTCACCAATAAAAAAAGAAAGACATGCATTTATATAGCGCCTTTCTTGACCACCGGACATCCCAAAGCACTTTACAGCCAATGAAGTACTTTTTGAAGTGTAGTCACTGTTATATTGTAGGAAACACGGCAGCCAATTTGCGCACAGCAAGCTCCCACAAACAGCAATGTGATAATAACCAACATTGGCAGCTACCCGACAATGTTTTAGTGATGTTGATTGAGGGATAAATATTGGCCAGGACACCGGGGAGAACTCACCTACTCTTCTTCGAAATAATGCCATGGGATCTTTTACATCAACCTGAGAGAGCAGCTGAGGCCTTGGTTTAACGTCTCATTTGAAAGATATACACTTAATGGCACAGTTTTACAGAGTGTGCTAGGACAGAGGGACCTGGGAGTTAATGTGCATAGGTCCCTGAAGGTGGCAGGACATATTGAGAGAGTAGTTAGCAAAGCATATGGGATCTTGGGCTTCATAAATAGGGGTATTGAGTATAAAAGTAGAGAAGTTATGCTGAACCTTTATAAAGCGCTAGTTAGGCCACAACTGGAGTATTGCGTCCAGTTCTGGTCACCACACTTTAGGAAGGATGTGAAGACCCTTAAGAGGGTGCAGAGGAGATTTACCAGAATGGTTCCGGGGATGGGGGTTCTTAGCTACAAGGACAGGTTGGAGAAGCTGGATTTGTTTTCATTAGAGCAAAGGAGGTTGAGAGGTGATTTGATAGAGGTGTACAAGATTATGACGGGTTTGGATAGGCTAGACGGGGAAAGGCTGTTCCCACTAGTTGATGGTACAAGGACTAGGGAACACAGATTTAAGGTTTTGGGCAAGAGATACAGGGGAATGTGAGGAAAAACTTTTTTACGCAGTGAGTGGTGAGGACCTGGAACTCGCTGCTGACGGAAGTGGTGGAAGCGGAGACACTCAATGTTTTCAAGGGGAGACTGGATAGGCACTTGAGGGAAATAAACTTGCAGGGCTACGGGGATAGAGTAGAGGAATGGGACTGACTGGATTGCTCTACAGAGAGCCGGCGCGGACTCGATGGGCCGAATGGCCTCCTTCTGTGCCGTTCTGACTCTCTGAGCCTCAGCCCCCACCTCACGATCCCAGCTTGACTTTCTGTTTCCCACACCAGCCATCCCATGACTTCGGAGTGCGATTGCCAATTAGTTTTATTCTGCGAGCCCATGCCCACGAGGAACTGGACCGAGGCTGCCCAACTCATTTCCTGTAGGTCCTTTACAACCAGGAGAGGGAAGAAACATCCACCTCAAAGATTTGGTTTAGATTTGAATCTAGGTGCCAAAGGTGAAAGGATAGTATCTAACTCACTGCATGCCCCTCATCCACTCATATTTACACATTTTATATCCTCTCCAGTTGTTTTGATACCTAAATTCACCAGGGGCAACAGCTGGTTCAGTAGTGAAGTGAAGGCTACATGGAGTCTGCAGCTCAGGAACAGGCCATTCGGCCCGTCTGGTCCATGTCGGTGTTTCTGCTCCACACGAGCCTCCTCCCACCCCTCCTCACGTAACCCGATCAGCAAACCCTTCGATTCCTTTCCCCCTCCTGCTTATCCAGCTCAGTAGGTCTCAAACTGTTTTGGTTGAAGGACCCTTTTTCAACTGGGTTACGAATCACGGACCCTCCATCTAATTTATAACACTATATAATATCCATAATATGAAAGTGCTGCATGTAAGGGGTGTTTTAATAATGAAAACAGGTATTTTACTGACGGATATCATTGAGATGGGTGTGCCTGCTTCTCACACCAATTCTGGGTACTCCGCAGCAACAGATGGCCACTGCACGACTCGCCGCCACACCGTCCCACTGACACGTTCTGTAACAGCCGCACTCTGGGATTGTGCGTGTTGGCGTGAACGCGCTCAGGCACGTGTTTGAAGGGCCCCGCAGGCGCTCTGATCAGGTGTCGGGAGGGCGGCACTGGGTCGCGGCGCCAGGGCGAGGAATCGGCTCGACCAGCAGGGAACGCTCGTAGCAAAGTGAGCGAGAGCTGTGGGCCTCCTGTGGGGAGGCGGGCCCAGCCGTTGAGAATAATTCACAAGAACTGAATCGGTGTCTGTTTTGTAAAGAAGAGCAAGCTTGAAATGAGCTCCGGTCGCGGCCCCCCTGGAAAGTCTCTGCGGACCCCAGTTTGAGAAACACTGATCCAGCTTCCCCAAGATAATTGTTGTAATGTAGAAAACGCAGCAGCCAACTTGTGCACAGCAAGCTCCCATAAACAGCAATGAGACAAATAACCACATCATGCATTTTCTTTTTAAGTGATGTTGGTTGAGTCATAAATATTGACCAGGACACCGGGGATAAGTCTCCTGCTCTTCTTCAAATAGTGCCCTCGGATCTTTTAAATCCACCTGAGGGGGCAGACGGGGTCTCTGTTTAACGTCTCATTGTGGCTGTAGTAAAGGTGCTATAAGTGGTCTCGGAGAACAGGAGGGAAATTTCACTCGCCCGCGATCCAAGCAATTAGGATCAAAGTAATTTTCAAGCCATGCAGGTAATTAAACTAGTAAATGAGGGATTATCCAATAGATACAGATTCAGGGATTTCAATAAGGCATTTATAAAATCTCATTGAAACATATAAGATTCTGAGGGGGATTGAAGGGGTAGATGCTGAGAGGCTGTTTCCCCCTGGCTGGAGAGTCTAGAACTAGGGGGCATAGTCTCAGGATAAGGGGTCGGCCATTCAGGACCGAGATGAGGAGGAATTTCTTCACTCAGGGATGTGAATCTTTGGAATTCTCTACCCCAGAGGGCTGTGGATGCTCAGTCATTGAGTATATTCAAGACCGAGATCGATAGATTTGGACTTTAAGGGAATCAAGGGATTTTGGGGATCGGGCGGGGAAAGTGGAGTTGAGGTCGATGATCAGCCATGATCTTACTGAATGGTGGAGCAGGCTCGAGGGGCCGTATGGCCTACTCCTGCTCCTAATTCTTATGTTCTTCTAAAGTTCCACCTGTGAGGCTTTAAGAAGATTAAAGTTCCTGGAATTGATGGTAAAGTGAGTGATGGGAAATTGAGGTGCAATGCTGTTTTGTGCAAGGAGGTGATTTCTCTGCTTGTGTTGCACTCCCTCATTCTCTGTACCTGATCTTTGATTCCTGAAAGCTCCATCCCTCCGTCCCCACCAGCACCTGTTTCCCTCCTGCAGCCTGTGCTGTCCTCCAGTGGCAGCTGAACAGTACTACACCGACTAATTGGATGACAGTGTGGAAGTGACTTGGAAGTTGGAGCATAGGATTTTTTCAGAATGGGGAGGAGGACATTCGGACCCATCCTGTCCTCATGGATCAACAACCTCTCCCCACCTTCTCATCATATCTCTGTCTGTCTCTCTCTCGCCGGTCTCGCCGGTCTCGCCCTCCCTCTCTAGCTCAGTATGACCAAATCAAGCATCAGTTTCATAGGTACCCCCTCAAGAGGAGGGCACAATTAATAAAGCATTAACGATCCAATTACACTAAAAGATGCTCAAACTAAAATGTCCCGAAATTATTATTCTATTTTTGTTTACTCTGTACCTAACCCGTGACTGTAAAGCACTTTGGTACACCCTGAGGTCATGAAAGGCCAGTTTACGTTAAAAGAGACAGCAAGTCCAAGTGTTCTGCTGGCCAGAAACTGCAGGTTCTGAGTCACCCTCTTTGCTCCTGAGTTTTCTGATTCGTGCTATGGTGCAATTCTCCGGTATCTCGCCCTTTTATTTTGTTTCAAAAATATACTTTATTCATAAAAAAATTTGTTCAAATACATGACAATACAGTTCACATCTGGTACAATACAAATTAACCGCGGTACATGGCACTCAATTTACAGAGACAAGCGTGCGAGTGTCGACAAGAGTGTTGCACAGTGAGAGACAACACAGTACGAGCCCAATCCTGCGCTCACCCGACTTCCACACGTGCACGCACTCCAGTGAAGGTGATTGGATCGGGATCAGACTGTCTCTACTCTGCTCCCAAATCATGGATTTGTTTTCATTAGAGCAAAGGAGGTTGAGGGGTGATTTGATACAGGTGTACAAGATTATGACGGGTTTGGATAGGTTAGATGGGGAAAGGCTGTTCCCACTAGTTGATGGTACAAGGACTAGGGGACACAGATTTAAGGTTTTGGGCAAGAGATACAGGGGGGATGGGAGGAAAAACTTTTTTACGCAGCGAGTGGTGAGGACCTGGAATTCGCTGCCGACGGAAGTGGTGGAAGCGGAGACACTCAATGTTTTCAAGGGGAGACTGGATAGGCACTTAGGGAAATAAACTTGCAGGGCTATGGGGATAGAGCAGGGGGAATGGGACTGACTGGATTGCTCTACAGAGAGCCGGCACGGACTCGATGGGCCAAATTGCCTCCTTCTGTGCCATATGACTCTATGACTCTGACTCCTTCATTGTCGCTGGGTCAAAATCCTGGAACTCCCTCTCTAACAGCACTGTGTGAGTAGCCTCACCACACGGACTGCAGCGGTTCAAGAAGGCGCCTCACCACCACCTTCTCAACAGCAGTTAGGGATGGGCAATAAATGCTGGCCTTGCCGGCAACGCCCGCATCCATTAACTAATTAAAAAAAACATGGCAGCCAATATAAGATTAGCAGGTGAGATAAATGACCAGTCTGCTAATTTCTACAGAAATATGTGAGGTTTTGTTATCACTGAAAATAAAGATAATCATCTTATAATCAAGTGGTTAACTTTGTTTGAAGTTCTGTACACAAGGTCCAAGAAGCATCTATGTATGAGTTATATACATGGCAAATGGCCCATTAGATATGCTTATCTTGGCAGTGTCTTAAGGGTGTGCAATTTGTTCCCAGGTCTCGGGTAAAACATGCAGCATTGAGTCTGGTTGCCACCTCCCTAGATATGCTGTCCACTGTGGAGAGTGCCATGGATTGACAAACAGGACAACACCCGGAGCACTCACTTTATGCAGCAGCACCTCCACTTGCCAGGTTTAAATATTGTCCTGTTCCAACACTGGCCCCACAGATTCCGTTTCCTGCCTTCAAGTTTATTGTACCAGCTACTGGCTTTTTTCAGCCACTTTTTCCCCCAACAGGTGTCTGCTGTGGCTCAGTGGTAGCTCTCATGCCTTTAAATCATGAAGGCTGTGGGTTCAAGTCCCACTCCGGGGACTTGAGCACAAAATCTTGGCTGACGATTCAGTGCAGTACTGAGGGAGTGCTGCACTGTCGAAGGTGCTGTCTTTCAGATGAGATGATAAACCAAGGCCCTCACAGTACTGATTTTAGAGAACGCACAGCGCTTACACTTCCAAGTTTACACAACCCACACCTCTCACACTCCCTCGTACAGCGCTCGCACTGATTTCAGAGAACGCACAGCACTCGCACTACTGATTTCAGAGAATGCACGGTGCTCGCACTACTGATTTCAGAGAACGCAGTGCTCGCACTACTGATTTCAGAGAACGCAGTGCTCGCACTACTGATTTCAGAGAACGCACAGTGCTCACACTACTGATTTCAGAGAACGCAGTGCTCGCACTACTGATTTCAGAGAATGCACGGTGCTCGCACTACTGATTTCAGAGAACGCACAGCGCTCACCGGGTTTCAGGTACGCCTGGTGCTGCTCCTGGCATGCACTTCTATGCTCCTCATTAAACCAGGGTTGGTCCCCTGGCTTGATGGTAATGGTGGTAGAATGAGGGATATGCTGGGCCATGAAGTTAGAGATTGTGGTGGAAGACAATTCTGCTACTTATGGCCACAAGCTCCTCATGGATGCCCAGATTTGAGCTGCTAGATCCATTCTGAATCTATCCCATTTAGCACGGTGGTAATGCCACACAGCCGTCCTCTTCCCCCCCCCC